>JAGPOW010003648.1:104751661-104770473 GCA_030014935.1 Caiman crocodilus
GTGAGACTGACTGGCCTATAGTTGCCTGGGTCCTCCTTCCTCCCCTTCTTGAAAATGGGGACCACACTGGCCCTTTTCCAGTCCTCCGGGACCTGGCCCGTGTGCCACAACTGCTCAAATATTCCCGCCAGTGGCTGTGCAATGATATCAGCCAGTGCCTTCAGCACCGTTGGATGGAGCTCATCCGGGCCTACCGACTTAAATGCATCCAGTTCCTCCAAGTGACTCTGCACCAGCTCAGGGTCGACGCTTGATAGTCTGGCGCCTTGCTGCTGCCTCTCTACAACCCCAGTGAGAGACTTGTCCTGCCCCTCACTTAGGAGCACTGAGATGTGTGGGATAGTGTGAGTGTGTGTGGGTACAGTGTGGGCCAGGGGGTATGGGAGCATGTGGGAGGATGTGGGTGTGTGTTGGGAGTATGGTGTGGGGTGGGGTGTATAGGAGGGTGTGTGTGTGTGTTTGCGGGGGGAGGGGTCCTCTGAGTCCCTGGAGTGTGTGAGTCCCTGGAGCTGCATATGGTGGCAACAAGCTGGGCCAACCCCCCTGGCCCCATAGCATGTAGCTCCTCATGCTCCACCTCAGTCCCCCAGCCCCCACGTGGTGCAGCCTGTGTGGCCAGCCCCACCCTGTCCAATAGTTTCCCACCCCAGTTCCTGGCCACACGTGGTAACAACACACAGGGCCAGTCCCACCTGGCCCCATAGCATGCAGCTCCCACACTCCTAGAGTGTGGTGGACCGACCCAATTTGGCCCCACAGCACGTGGCTCCCTGCACTCCTGCCCACTTCCCCCCCAGCGGGAGTCCCTGCCCCCAGCCCAGTGGGGCCTGTACCTACATATCCAAGGTTGCAGGTGGGGAAGCTGGGAACAGCCACGGGGGGAGGAGGGGAGAGGGAAGGGGAAGGGGCAGGCATGAGCTCTGCCAGGCAGAGGCTTCTTGTGTCCGGTGCCCCTGGCTTGGGGCTGGGGTGGGTCAGGCCTGGCTGGGGTGGAAGTGGTTGCTTAGCAACCAGAGCCACACCTCCCGCATGGAGGCGCTGGTCTGCAGAGGGCAGTGAGGGCCAGGGCTTCCAGACAGCTTATGGAGGGGCCCCGCGGGCAGGATGGAGTTGCATGGCAGGCCAGTCCAGCCCACGGGCCATATTTTGCCAGCCCCTGTTCTAAAGCATCCTGCTTTCTTTGAAACTCACATTTATTGAAATTAATACTACAATCTAAGTTTTAAGATGTTTCATTACTTTCAAAACCTGATTAAAGTAATTATTGCTCTATTCTAAATTCATCCTTTTGTCTCAGATTCGATGTATTCAATGTCCTACAATGGAACTACATAATGATCTACAGATTAGACCAAAAAGAACAAATCAATGCTTATTTTATTTTGTTACAAAACGTCTCCTGGGAAATTATTTCTAATAAATGTGTTAAGAAATCAAGTGTTAGTAAGAACCTTGGTCACGGGTGCTAAGTGAAAATTCCCCATAAGAATGGCATACAATACATGTAACTCTCCATGTAAAATAGCTACATATCCAGCTTCAGCTTCAGCCCTGGTGCTGCTGTGTAATGAAATGTGCCACTCCACTCCAGGCCTTGTGTATCTATAAATTCTCCTTCACCTTCCAGCCTGTAACAGCATAAAGAAGAGTGCAATCAATGTACTGTGAATATGTAGGAGTTCAAAGCTAGGCCCCAACATCTCTTTCCCAGCCACAGGAAGCAAATGGTTCCCTCCAGTTTCTTCCCCATGGGAATCTATAGTTTCTGACCCATAAGCCAGAAAGACTTCAAAAGGGCCAACAAGAGAAGTAAGCCAACAGGCAACATCTACTTTCCCTTTGGAGCAATGAGTATTCAGCAGCTTCCTCCCAGCAAATGACCCAGGAAGACGCAACTTCACTAACTCAATCATGACCTGAAGTCATTAGGTCTAAGCTCCATAGAACATACCCCGATTTTGATAAAATAGTGGCACCTTCAAGATGTATATTTGCACGAGTCTGCATGAGACTGTATGATCCTATTGCTATCAATGTCAGCTTCCCTTTTCCCTTTCCTGTCTTTAACAATATTCATTGTTATAGTGCAGGGTTTTGCATGGTCCTGTGGGAAAATTCCTAACTGTCATTTTCAATTCATTTCTCAAAAGTGGCAAGTCTGTGTTGTATTTTGAAGTTGTAGTTAAGTTTATTAGCATATCCATCAGTGAAGAAATGTCTGTGTTCCAGGTCTCCTTGAATATACAAAATTAAATGTTAAAAGCAGCCTTGGGCATGGGGGGTTCTTCTTGAGAACAGAGGGAAGCAAGTTAGTATGGTGGTATTACAGTATTCAGTCATCTTCTACCTCAGGGGTTGGCAACCCCCAGCAAGCATGTCAGACTAAGGCATTTCGCTTGGCAGGTGACCTCGGGGCAGAGGGCAAGGAAGGGCCTGGAACTGTGCTGCCCCAACAAGAACTGGGCCCTTGCAGCTCCCCTGCATCATACAAGTTGCATCTTACAAGTTGAGGCTGGGGGGCTTTGACCAAAAATGTTGCTGACCCCTGTCCTAGCTAATCCACAGAAAGGTGGAAACCGGAATCCCTGAGACTCCACAGAATAACCCACAAAGGACTGTCAGGGAGAACTGTAAATAAAGTAAACCCTAGCCTAGAGGCTGCTTCAGAAAAAAAAATCTTTAGAGACAAGTAAGATGCATAGTAGCCTGGGCAAGATGACAGAGTCCTCGGGTTGAAAGACTTTTCAAGGTCCATCCAGTCCAATGCTCTGCAGAGATGCGGGATGTGCTATTCCTAAAGCATCCCACACAGAAGCCTGTCTAGCCTCTTCCTGGAAATCTCCAATGAAAGAGCTCTCACAGCTTTCCTAGCCAGCTTGGTCCATTGTCCCGCTTTTTTTTTGACAGGTAGGAAGTTTGTTTTCCTTGAGATTCAATCTAGCTGCAAGGGGCTCAAGAGGAACTTTGCTCACAAGATGCTTTGCTCATACAATGAGTCCCAGTACACATAAAGAAGTTAATAATTTCTACTCGTTTACTCAAAGGGACCCAGAATGACACTTTCTAACCCCTCCTGGGGTATAATAGCCATTCTCTCTCCAATCCCTCAGTCCTGATCCTCAAGGAAAACTTACACAACACTTCCCAGAGATGAGCCTATGAGCTCCATTTCATCAACCTCCTGGATACTAGAGATCATGGACTAACCATAGACATTGAATTTTTGACACATTATAATCTGCCTGGCACCTGACTCCCCCACCCAGCCCCCGGCTTCTTCACTTTTCACCCCATCCAGGAAGAGCACACGCCGACTGCTGAAACTTCCTTAGCCTGACGAAGGGTTTTTGAACCCGAAAGCTTGCTTAATAACTATTCTCCAACCATTTGGGTTAGTCTAATAAAAGGTATCAAATTCACCCAAGGAACCTTGTCTGCCTATGTCCTTAGACCAACATGGCTACAACCTACACCCCTCGCACACTGTAAGACTTTTGAGAGAAAACATGCAGGAGCTAACATCTCTAATGTTTTTCCAAATAATCTTGGCAAAATAGTAGGCATTCACCATTTTATTTGCACAGAATATATACCAGGTTTGATACCACACAGCACACAGAATCTTTAAAACAGATTTTAAAAGAAGACTGACAAATAGCAAGTATGGATGCTGAGTAGTTTAGTTTTAAATTGAGTTGATGGCAGTTATTTTAGTGCTCTAACATTTTCCTTTAAAGCATTAAAATGAATATAATAATTTTCCACACTGAAAATTGGCTTAATTTTGCAGGTTCACACTTGATATCCAAGTAGATTCTAAGAAAAGGTACTCTATTTATCTGATGGTTTAATTATAACTGGTCATATTTCTAGTGCTAATATACTATATTTATCCAAATCCAAGACAACTTGAAATTTAAGATGACTCCCCCCCAGCAATTAGATTCTATACATGGAAAATTTATAAGTTTATTATTTGAATAGAATCTAATTGTTGGAGGGCCAACTTAAATTCTTCCCCCACCACTGCTGCAGCAAGACAAGAAGTGACAGGGGGCAGGTGGCACGGGAAGCAACGGGCAGAAGGTCATGGGGAAGCAGGCAGTGGAAGTCAAATGGCTTGCCCCTGCCTTTTGCCCGTCCCCCACACCTTGCTCCCTTTGCTGGCTGTCCTCCGCACCACTTGCCTCCGCCTCGACCTGCCCTCCCTTGTGTCTGGACATCCTGGTACCTGCCCCCTAAGGTGTCTGCACCCCAGCACCTACCTCTTCTACCACTTGCTCCACCTCCATGCCTGCAACCTCTGGTGCCTGCCCCCCCAAAGGCCCTGCACCCCCTGCTGCTGCTTACCCTCAGGCTCTGGCCCTCCTCCAGCCTGAACAGGAAATAAATGGTTAGGTCCCTGCCCAGAAGGAATTGAGGATGGAGTTCCTGCCACTGCTGTGTGGATGAGTGAGGGCTGGAGTGACCATGTGCTCCATGTCCTGAGTTTAAGCAGGGGCTTAAGCAGAGCTGGAGCTGGAGGGTAAGGGGGTGGGGGCAGGTGGCTAGACTTTCATAGTTTCATAATTTCATAGTTGGTAGGGTTGGAAGGGACCTGAGTAGATTATCAAGTCCGACCCCCTGCCATGGCAGGAAAGAGTACTGAGGTCAAATGACCCAGTAAGATGTTCATCCAGCCTCCTCTTAAGGACCCCCAGGGTAGGAGCCAGCACCACTTCTCTTGGAAGATGGTTCCAGATCCTAGCCGCCCTGACTGTGAAGTAGTGCCTCCTGATGTCTAGCCTGAATCTACCCTCTGCCAGCTTGTGACCGCTATTTCTTGTCACTCCTGGTAGTGCTCGGGGGAACCGGGACTCCCCCAATGCCTGCTGGTCCCCTCCGACTAGTTTGTAACAAGCCACCAGATCCCCGCCTCAGCCTTCTCTTGTGGAGGCTGAACAGATTCAGGTCCCATAGCTTCTCCTCCATAGGGCCTGCCCTGCTGACCCCGATCATGTGGGTGGCCCTCCTCTGGACCTCTCCATGTTGTCCACATCCCTCCTGAAGTGCGGCACCCAGAACTGGATGCAGTACTCCAACTACGGCCTGACTAATGTCATATAGAGGGGGAGGATCACCTCCTTGGACCTGCTTGAGATGCATCTGTGGATGCATGACAAGGTATGGTTGACTTTCCTAACCACATCCCCACGCTGTCGGCCCATGTTCATTTTGGCATTAATAATGACACCAAGATTATTTTCTGCCTCTGCACTGACGAGACGGGAGTTCCCCAGCCTGTAGGTGTGCTGCTGGTTCTCTCCCACAAGGTGAAACACCTTGCAATTGTCAGTGTTGAAAACCACCCTGTTCTCATCCACCCACCCCTGTAACCTGTCTAGGTCTGATTGCAGCCTACCACTCCCTCCTAGCATGCCCACTTCCCCCCACAACTTAGTGTCATCTGCAAATTTGAACAAGGTGCTTTTTACCCCCTCGTCCAAGTTGCTGATTAAGATGTTGAACAGTGTGGGCTCGAGGACTGATACCTGGGGAACCGCACTGCCCACATCCCTCCATGTTGAATAAGACCTGTCCACCACCACTCTCTGGGTCTGGCCCTCCAGCCAGTTAGTGACCCATTTGACTATGTAGGTGTTGACGCCAGTCCCCAAGTTTTTTTAACGAGAATGGGGTGAAAGACAGTGTCGAAGGCCTTCCTAAAGCCCAGAAAGACTATGTCCACTGCTACCCCCGGGGGGGGGAGGTGGCTGGAGGAGAGAAAGGTAGGGCTGAGGTGGCAAGGGGCATAGCCGGGGCTGCAGCCCCAATGCCAAACCTAGGTTGGGCTGGAATTTGAATCACAGCACCTGCCCTGACCCACCACGTGCACTTGAACCTAGAATGAGGCATGGGGGAGAAACTCATCTTGAATTTGAGTAAATATGGTAGTCAGTCCTCTCTGCATCACCAACAAAATTATTCTGTTTCAAAATTCTTCACTTTCTTATCAACAATACAGAAAAAAACCCTACAGCTTCTTTCTCAACTATTAGACTGAGAAGAAAGTTAGAAGAATCTAGTAATAACCTAAAAATGGAGCAAGTTTGAATGAGAAGTAATTTAAGGATAAATATGAATACGGCAATGTCATGTTTACAGTCAATGTTCTCATTAGGTCCAGTTATGGATTATAAAATCATTAACCAGTATGTGTTCCAGAGACATAGAGTTTCTTATTAATTCAAAATAAAAAACCCTTTATTCACAACTCCACATAAATAGACTCAGCTAATGTTTTATAAGGCCAACACTACAGTTCTTCCATTATTCTGGCTATTAATATACATATATATATGTATATATATGCAGGCATTCTTAGCTGGAGCATTTCCATATTAGTTTAGAATTTTAATTTTTGACCTAAAAAAAATCTAGCCCTTGCAGGCAATAAAATAGCATAGATATAGCAATGTCATCTTTTCTTTTTTTGAGTCTGCAAGCAAGCTGATTTAAATAACTGCTATGAAAAAAATCTAAAACTGATTCATTCTTCTCAATTTGGTGTTACCCCTGAAACTCAGTAACAAAATAAAATGGAAAACTGAGCATAAGGAGGAATATGGATTGTGAATGAATTGGACTTTTATCTGAGCTGGTGCAGGTAAGTGATGCCAGTGCAAGCTCTGAAGACCTAGTGCAAGCTTTCAGGATAGCAAAAGAAATTTTCTCTCATTCTAGGTGAACTTTAGTTAAAGATTTAATATTTTCAGTATTAAAGCCAGCAAGTTTGTAGGGAACAGCCAGCACAGCTTTTGACTTCTTGCTTTAAACTTACTTGTTTTCATTGAAATTTCCAATGTACTTTGCTCCATTAGGAAATGTGTACGTTCCAGTTCCATGAAACATGTTGTCCTTGAACTCGCCTTCATAAACTGCACCTGATGGATGTTCAAGCCTCCCTAAACCATTCATCTATGTTCAGTGAGAGAATGAAAAGGAGTAAACATTAATGCATACTTACGTGTTCAAATATTTTCTTTGAATTTACTGAATAATTAATAAAAACGGATAGGGTGAGTAATGCTTTTCTGAGGCCAGGCTCCTGGTTACACAAGGCTTTCAAATATGTTTCAGGGTTTGATCAAAATCACTGGAGGATAAGCAGTGGAAATAGGGACTCTTAAGTACCCATATCGAATAGATAGAGCCAGGGAACCCTCATTCCAAAGACTCATTTGGAAGAATGTGAATAGTACCTCACTACTCTATCCCATAAAGCTGTGGGGTGAATTGATCCCATCAGCACTAGTTCCTGTGGTTCTATGAAAAGCATATATTTCACACACTTCAGGCTTGGACAGTTGAAAAGACACTTGGGATGGATACAACTTGCAGCACACACTTCCTGGCTCTCTAATCATTATTAAATAGCAGTGATGTGTAGTGACAGTGGATAAAAGTAATGTAGCAGGACTCAAACTGCTCAGCTAATATGTTCATAGCATGGAAATTAGAAGTTAAGAAGGACTTGTGTGTTCCTTTTTGCTTTCATACTGCTTACAACACTGTCAACATCACTCTCCAATTCCTCATAAGCCTTGTACTTTTATCTGCAACAGGTGTCCAAAATCAGCACTATCCTACCAAACTGGCACCTACCAGAAAACTTTAGTAGTTTGCCTGTAGACAGATAGTCAGTGGAGTTTTTTTGCATTTCTTTTGTTTTAGACAATGAAAATCAATAGAATTGTTTTCACTTGACCTTACTTTTATGGAGCTTTTTTCCCAGACACTCTCTTTAAAAGCAGAGAAAAAGAATGCCATGCCAGACCATACATGGCCAGAAGGGACTACCTTCTAATTGCATTCAATAATTTGTCTGTTCATAGGGGCTAGCCACTAAAGGCTAATTTTTTACAATGCTAGTCAATTGCTGAGAAACACTGGTATATTTATTAATGGTATCTAGTTTTTCTCATACCAGCTGATTGCTCCAGGTCAATGTTGCGAGCTTGCAAGCAGTTTAAAAACAGAAAACTTTTGTTCTGTTATCTTATAATTTTCTTTTAAGTTACCTTAAAATTTACCTTATCATTTTTCCAGTTTCCTTTGTAAGTGATTCCATTTGGGGTGGTATGAACTCCATTTCCATTCCTCTCAAGAACACCATCCGGTGTTCTTGTACACTCGCCGTCTAAAACAAATGAGGGAAAAGGGTAATCTCCCAAACCCCAATTACTCTCAGTAGAATGAAATTCAATCACTACTCTGAATGAAGCAATATTTAACCAAAAGACTTAATCTGACAAGCTTCTAGAAGTAAGAAATAAAAAATAATCTATTAGGTCATTCAATCCATTTTCTTCCTTGTGTGGAAAATTGGAACAGTTCCTTTGGGCTTTAAATTTTGCAAATCTATGTTCTCTATTATCAATACCACACCCGCTCCATGGAACAAGGTATACTAACAGGGAGGTCCAGTAGTCATCCCTGAAACCATGAGCCTAATCCTGTACCATTGAAGTCAGTGGGAATTTCACCAATGACTATAATGCAGGCAGGATTAGCTTTAAAAGAGAAATGTATTTTGCATCACTTTGAATTGACCTCACTGATTTATTATGGTCCTGACCCTGCAATCAAATGAGTGTAAGCAAAATGCTGTGTCAGAGCAGAACTCTACAGACTTCAATGGAGCTTCCAACATGTATAGATGCCTTCCCAAGCAGATGTGATAGCTGCAGCCTAGCTAGTAAAGGCTAAGAATTAAATCTCTAGCTGAGTGAAGTCAATGGAACTTTTACACTGTCTTCAGTGTAACTGAGTTTTCACCCTAAAAGTGGTACCAACCCAGTCAAAGTCATGATAGCATAAATCCATATTTTCAGGGGAACTGGTCTTAAGGTTTGGAATAACTTTCTAGGAATTTTAGGCACTTCTGTGTAGGAACCCTGAGACAACATATTCACCTACATCAGTCTCCATGTATCATTAGGGATTTTAGTTTAATACTAAACAAGAAAGGGTATGGAGATATATTCCCTGTTCCTGCTTAAATAACATTTCTTAAAACCTGACCTTTGCAACTGCTATGAAATTTTAAGAATGAGTCCTCATTGTGTGTGTGTTACATCCTGATTCTGAAACTTTCATCTTCTTCATTTTTTGATACGACAAATTAAGTTTTCATCTTGAATTACATTTTTAATTATAGTCAACACAGGTAAGTATTAACTTTCAAACAATGCTTACCATACTTGTCTTTATTTGGAAATACAAAAGACACTTTAAAAACATCATGTCCTGTTAAAGAGAAAATATTGTTTTGTTTTGTTAAACTTATTTTGGAATCCAGGCCTTTAAAGAACAAATTTACAATAGTTAAACTATAATAACTATTTATTAAATGTTCTTGCTTTTTCTTCAAGATAGGGTGCTGAACAAGTTACAGAAAACAACTTAAAGTAAAAGAAAAACATGATTAACACAAGCGCTTTTAACATTCAGGACAGATGCAAACAATAAGAGTACAAAAAAAAGGGGAAAAAGAGATTGGGTGAAGAAAAATTACAAACCTTGGACCAACAGCTGCCATAAGAACAAACACTTTAAAAACACTGTGGTTTTTCATTTTTAAATATAGCACAAAATGAAGTGATGCAGATGTTGCCAAGGATGAATTCTACACTATAGAACAGGGGTGGGTGGGCAAAATCCAGCTCATGGGCTATATCCACACTGACAGCTGATTCTATCCTGCCCATGGAGCCAGCAGAGGCTGGAGCCACTGCCTACCCATGGGCTGAATAGAATCAATAAGCAAGCCCATGCAGTGCTGCCAGGTCTTAAATGTGAAATTACCATACTAGGAGCTCAAAAGTATCGTATTTGCTGAAAAACTAAGATGCACTGGAAAAGTATGCAAATACGTCTTCTTATTTACTTTATGTTACTCACTGTACTTCACCGGTGAGTGAGTCAGAACCGAGTCATCAAAGTTGAAGCATTTCTTTATTTCAAGGCAAGCAGTCATATGAAAGTGCTGACAGCAAACCCAAAAGTCAGTTAAGATTTTCTGAGAATTATGTGGGTTTTGCATATACTGCATCAATGAGCTGCCTCAAAAACTTTGAACACTATTACTATTATTTACTGTACATGGAACAAGGGTTGAAATTACCATATAAATATGATAATTATTGTACACCTGGCAACACTGGGCCCCTAGCAGTGGTTCCAGCTTCTGCTGGTGAGGTAGGGGACACAGGGCAGAAGCAGCCCTGCCTAACTGCCCAGCACTGCCTGGCAGCCTGGGAGATAGAGTCCAACACTGTGATGCCAGGCAGATGGATGGGTGGACAGGGCTGCTTCTGCCTGGCGTTCCCCACCATGCCAGCAGAGGCCAGAGCCCTGCCTGCCTGCCCAGCATTGTCCAGCAGGAAAAGTGGGCAAGGGGGAGAACTAAGCTCCCTGCCCTGATTCCCACCTCCAAGCTGGAGTCTGCACAGCTTGGTTCTGTGGGGCTGCAAGTGCCACAGCTCTGCCCCAGCACAGCAAAGCGCTCTGTCCCATTCCTGCCTGGTAGTGTCAGCCAAGCCAGGCAGCATTGGTGGGCAAGGAGCAGAGACTGGACGCTAGAGGCCTGGGTAGGAATCCACTGCTGCACTGGCACCAGCATTGGCCTGCCTGCAGGGAGCTCATGTGAGAGTGTGTGAGTGAGTGTGAATGAATGTGTGTGTGCTCGTGCACACATATAGCCCTCAACAGCTCCCCAAAATTCATTAAGTAGCTCTTCAGTCCAAATAATTGCCCACCCCTGCTATAGAATATACAATTAAAAAGGCACAAGTCTCCTGCAAACCTGATTTAACCCTTCTGCCAGGCACCAGATGACAATAACAAGGGCAGTTCAACTTAGGGGTACCACACAAGTTGATTATCTTTGGCTCAAGCTCCCATCCAGAAACCTGGGAAAATAGTTTCTGCCTGAGTGTTCCAATGTGAACAAACTTCCCTCCTGAAAAGCAATATTCAACTCTAACAGAATTGATTGACGTGTAAGGGAAAATGGGACAACAAACAGATTTAGGAAACCCTGAATAATCAGTAGCCCACCTCAAGCCACTGTTAATGGTTCAGCACAGTCAGTATGTTCAGAGTTTTCTTAGCTCCTCACAGTGTAGTCCAGGGGCTGGCAATATTTTTGGCTGGAGTGCCAAAAATACCCCAACCTCAACCTACACCCTAAATTGGCGAGCCAGGAGCAGACAGTGGTGATCCTTGTTCCTGGTGGTGGGTGCATGCGCGCCTTCAGGCAGACGGCAGGGGAGGGGCCGGGGTTGTGCTGCCCCAGCTCCTTCACTGCTGTGTGCCCCAAGACATGCACACAGCCACCGCCAGCCACAGAGCCCAGGCTTCTCGCAGCAGGCTGCAACCAGTTGCACCGGGGTCCAGAGGCCCAGCCCAGCTCCATGACTGCTGGCGACTGCACACACACCTCAGGGCACACAGCAGGGAAGGGACCAGGGCAGCACACCACTGACCTCTCCCCTGCTATCCATCTGGAGCCATGTATGCACCTGCCACCGCCATCAATGAGCCAGGCTGAGGCTGAGGCTAAGGCTGAGGCTCCACAGAACTTAGTGCAGTGGCTTCCAGCTTCCCTGCCACCTGTCACAGCCACCTGGGCTCTGGAGAGGTCCCTGCCATCTGCCATGGACCCAGGCTGCTCACTGCAGGCAGCAGGGAGACTGCAAACAGCTACACTGAGGTCTGTGGAGCCTCAGTCTGGCTCCTTGCTGGTGGCAGCCGCACATGTGATTTGGAGCAGACAGTGGAGGATGAGCTGAGGTTGCAGTGCCCTGGCCTCTCCCCCACCATATGCCCTGAGGCGTGCATGCACACATCACTACCATGGAGCTGAGCCAGGGCTCCAGATCCCAGTGCAGCTGTTTGCAGCCTCCCAGCTGCCTGCCACAGCCAGCCCAGGCTCTGGGCAGTAGCTGCTTGCCATGGAGCCCAGGCTGCTCACAGGGTTTGCAGCATCCCAAACACCTGCTATGAGCAACTTGGGCCCTGTGGTCAGCAGCCACTACCCAGACACAGGCCCAGCAGTGGTGTGCCAAGCAAAATGTCCTCAAGTGCCAGGTTCTGACATGCATGCTGTGGGTTGCTGACCCTTGGTGTAATCAGTAGGACCAGTTTAGCGGTTGGCCCAAGGTGTCCTCTGCTTTACCACAGCTGTTACCTCCTGCTTCGTCAGTGCTGCTGCTCCACCACTGCTGTCATTCTTCCAAGAGGAGGAAGGGGGAGAGAAGCCAGACACCAGGCACCAGATCCTGCCCAAGGAAAGTAAGTGATCCAGAGCTGCCTATGCCTTTGGTTTGCTCAGAGTTTGTTTGGTGGGCTGTGTGTGTTTGGGGCTGGTGCTCTGAAAAAGTGGGAGTGTTACAGACTGATTGCTGAGTGATTACTGCCTGGGCCTGACAGAAGCCCCAAGGAGGGGGCAGAGTCAGTTCAGCCCCAGCAAGGTATAAAAGGAGATTTGCAAGGTGACCAGGGAGCCAACAAACAAGGCCTGCAAACAGGGTAAGCAATTTGCAGGCCAGTTCCTAAGCCTGTGTGAGCGTGGCATGAGGAAGCAGGAAAAAAAGGAGCCCTTTGGGGCCAACAAGCAACAAACAGGCCAGCTTCCAGGTAAGTTTTCTAGAGAAGGTATACATCAAAGAAGAGCAGTAAGAGAGAGAAGGCAGATTCAGAGACCCAGGGAATGGCTGGAGGATGCCACAATGCCAGGGCCAGTACCACTACCACTGCCTCTGTTTGCACCTGTGAGGTTTTTGCCCAGGCAGGACAAATGCAAAATCCTGCACTTAGGACAGAAAAATCCCATGCACCAGCACAGGCTGGGGGCTGACTGGCTGGGCAGCAGCTCTGTAGAAAAAGACTTGGGGGTAATAGTGGACAATAAGCTGAATATGAGCCAGCAGTGTGTCCTTGTTGTCAAGAAAACTAATGGCGTACTGGGCTGCATTAGTAGGTGTGTTGCCAGCAGGTCAAGGAAAGTGATTATTCCCCTCTATTTGGCACTGGTGAGGCCACATCTAGAGTACTGTGTTCAGTTTTGCAGCCCCCCTTCCCCGCAAAAGGATGTGAACAAATTGGAGAAAGTCCAGCAGAGGGCAACAAAAATAGTTAGAGGGCTGAGGGACATGATTTATGAAGAGAGGCTGAGGGAACTGGGCTTATTTAGTCGGAAGAAGACAAGACCGAGAGGGGGTTTAATAGCAGCCTTCAGCTACCTGAAGGGGAGTTCAAAAGAGGATGGAGCTAGACTGTTCTCAGTGGTGGCAGATGACAGAACAAGGAGCAACGGTCTCAAGTTGCAAAGGAAGTTTAGCTTAGATATTAGGAAGAATTTTCTCGCTAGGAAGGTAGTCAATAGACTAAGACAAGATCCTTATTTTATATATATATAAATAAGGACCTTGTACACCAATAGAGGTATCCAAATAAGCCATATGGTTGTCATGCATGTACAGTAGTGGCAGGGTCACACTGAGGTATGTTGGCAGGAAGACTGAAAGGTGAGCTTTATGGCTCAGGTAGTCATCAGAATGAGGTTCATGAAAAAAACAGCAACAAAGGGCTTTAAGAAAAACAGTATCAGTGTATGATCCCTTAACTAATTAAACACAAGGTAACCCATGTAAAGAAACCTTTATAATCACTGTTGTAGATTAGTGAACATCCATGATTCATAGATTGAAAGTGGCTGGAAGGGATCTGTGAAGTGTACTCTGTCCAAGTTTGCAGACGATACTAAATTATAGCGTGAAGTGCGCACTCTCGAGGGCAGTGAATGATTGCAGGCAGACCTGGACAGGTTAGAAAAGTGGGCAGTACACAATAGGATGTAGTACAACAAGGACAAGTGCAGAGTGCTGCACCTAAGGTGCAAAAATATCCAGCATACTTACTGGTTGGGAAGTGACCCTCTCAGCAGCACAGAAATGGAAAGGGATCTTGGAGTCATAGTGGACTCCAAGATGAACATGAGCCATCAATGTGACAAAATCATCAGCAAAGCTAACCACATTTTATCATGCATCAACAGATGCATGACAAACAGAACCAAGGAGGTGATACTTCCCCTCTGTATGGCATTGGTCAAACTGCAGTTGGAGTACTGCATCCGGTTTTGGACACTGTACTTCAAGAAGGATGTTGATAGACTCGAGAGGGTCCAGAGGAGGGCAACTCAAATGGTTAGGGGCTTACAGGACAAGCCCTATGAGGAAAGACTGAAGAACCAGAGGATAGGGTCCACAGTAAAAGTAAGGACTTGAAAAAATGAACCATCTGTGACTCTCTTGTGAGTAGGAGCCTTGGATAGGGGCAAGGATGCCATCATGCCAGGCACTGCAACAAGTAAGACAAAAAAGGCCCCAAAGACCTGTTTAAACAAATGGAGGCAGATGGATAGCAGTGTACAAGAGAATAGCAGCGGTCAACACCAGCTGCTTCGCCATCACCAGGCTCTTGTAGCGGCCCCACGAAAATGGAGAATTACAAGGAGGGTCTGGAAGGAGGGTGATGACTCAGTGGAGCAGACATTTACAAAGAGCTCCTCCAAGCCACCACCAGCAGCAGAGAAGAAAAATGCAATGAAAATCAGGTGCTGTGGGCCTACCAGAGGTGAGAGTTGGCAGCTCAGTGGGTAAATGGCACTGCAGGTCAGTCTGCCAGGTGCAGCCCAGCTCTAGCCCAGTGGCTATCAACCATTTTGAGCATTGAGCCAGCCCTCAGCAGCCCTCTGCAGACTGGAGGTGCCCATTGGGCAATACCAGCTCTTGGTTTCATAGATTTCATAGACATTAGGGCTGGAAAGGACCTAGCAAGATCATTTCCCTTGCTTGAGCCCAGGGAAACCACACAGCCATTTGTGCCCTGCCAAGGTATGGTGGGCAGTGAGATTGGGGTGCTGCAGGTCGCTGCAGGGCTCACGCTGCCTGCCTGGTGCCCGCCACACCCAGCAGCAGATGTCAAGGCAGTGTTGGCACCACAGCCTGGCCCGGCTCAATGCACACAGTGCCACCCATGAAGGTGGTGTTGCTACTAGTGGCTTTTGTACACCACATTAGTCTTCTCCCCTCCAAAGTGTATCATCCACAGAATCCAGAGAGCCATGTGCATTTTCTTCTGGGGATCCAGAATGGAGAAGGTGGCAAGGAAGAACCTACACAAAAAGAAATGGACCGGGAATAGGGAGGGTGCCAGACCTCCACCTGTTCCTGCTGGCAGGGTGCACAAGCCTGATCTGCAAGCTGGTGACTGGGCCCGTGTCCAAAACAGTCTGTCTAGTAACATTTTTTTCCAGGTCACCTCTTGAGACAGTGAGGGGTGTACGCACCAAGCAACTGGACACTGGCGCACGGAGTACCCCTGGTTCTGCGGCGTCCTGAATGATTTCTGGAGTGAGTACAGGCTACAGAAGGAAAGCCCGGTGACTATGACTAACCCCAGGAAGATACAGAAGGTAGTCAGAGACACAGACATACTATCAACCATGGGGATGCTCCCTGAAGATGACTGCCAAGCCACCTGGAACTGGATCTTCCACAAGGACCTATGAAAGGACCACAGAGACTTGACCGGGCTAATAGCTTACTGCCATCTCCCAGTGAGAGTACGGAGATGCAGAAAGGGGTGAGGGACTTGATCCAACTGCCTCAGGAAAGCCTGCCAAGATGAAAGAGAGACCTTCGACCGCTTCCTACGGCTCTGTCCCCATGCCGAGGGAGCGTGGAAAAAGGTAAGCCAGCTCCTTGAAGAGGTGACGCGAGTCAGGCTGATGACAAGGGACGGGTCCGAAACCGCTGACTGTGACCAGTTTGCGTCCCGGGGCAATGCAGGAACCGGTCGGCGTACGGACACGCAGAGCTCGAGGAAACAGACCGTATCCAAATGTTTGAACTCCAGTCCCACTCCCGGAAAGCGGTGGGAGAGGATGGAGGAGATGTGGCCGACTCCACCCGGCGAAGGGACTCTCGGCAAGGGCGGAGTGGCCAGAGGGAACGAAGACACCGGACCGCGACACGGCGACGACGGCGACGACCGCAGGGTCAGTAGCAGCACGAGCGCGCGTGGCAGCAGCGGCAGGCAATGAACACCCCGTGCAAACCCCAACAGCGGCGGGAGAGCTGCGAGACCGAGCTGCGGATGTGGGTGTGGGGGCGCAGACGCGCGGGGACGACCGTTGCGATGCGCGCGCGGGTTTAAAATGCGTGTGCAGGGTTGTGTAGAAATGCGTATCTAGGATGGTGTGCGTGCGTGTATGTGTGTGTCATATAAAACTAGAGAGAGAGAGAAATATAGTTTGGCAAATAAAAACATTAGAAATGGCATGCGTACGCACCCCTCTAACCCCCCCCGGCCACACAACACCCGCCCCACACGCACTCGGCGGCCGGGCGGGGACGCACCCCAAGGCGCTCCTCGTCCCCGCTCCCCCGCCCAGCAGGGGGCGCAGTGCGGGACCCCTCCCCCCGGGGACTGAAGCACTCACCGGCCATGGCGGGAAGCGTCCGCCGTTGCTATAGGAACAGGGTTGCGCCCCCGCCGGAAGTGGAGATGCTTTGCTTCCGGGTCGGGCTGCCGGGGACCGGACGAGACCGGGGTGGTGGTTGTGTCCCGGCTCGGAGGCGGTGGGGGGCGTTGATCCCGGCCGCGCCAGCCGCACCCGCGCGGGTGAGTGGGGCGCGGCCGGGCGGCGACGTGCCCCGCGCTGCGGGCTCGGGGGGAGCCGAGCCCCGGGGGCCCCGCGCAGTGCGATGCCTCTGACGGGCCGTTGCTTTTGTTCGCAGGGAGACACCATGAGCTCGGCCGGGAGGCGGCGAGGGCGCCCCAATAGGGGCGGGGGCCGAGGCAGGGGCCGAGGTGGAGGCGGCAGAGGAGGTGGAGGTAGAGGGCAGTCAAGCAAGTCTCACGCGGGTGGATTCAAGAAAGGCTCAGGCCGAATGTGGGACGAGGAAGACGACTTCTGCCTCTTTGAAGAACAAAGAACTGCGCCGAGGTCGTGAGCGGTTGTGTTTCTGGGGGGTTGTGACTAAGACAGGTCGGACGCTTCACATTTCCAACAACATAAAAGTATTTAAAGGGACTATTTGAAGAGGTGGTACTTGGGGAGAGTTTTTGGACTGCCGATTTGGGGATAAATCCGCTTAAACGTGGTTTATCTTTGATCATTAGACAATGGAAAGATTAAAGCCATTTTTACTTAAGCCAGAGGTGGGTGGGCAAAATACAGCCCACAGGCCAGATTCACCCCACCAGCTGATTGGATCTGGCCCCCATGGTGCTCCACATGGGGCTGAGCCCCACCTGCTCCCACCAGGGCAGCCTGCACTGCACTCGCGCCAGCTCAGGCCCCAGCCAGCACACAGCTTCTGGCAGAGCTGTTCCCACTGTGACTGCGGCATGAGCCACGGGGCTGAAACTTCCACCCCTGCCCACCTGGAGCAGAGCAGGAGGAGAAGCAGCTGCTGGAGGCAAGGGAAGTACAGCAGCACCCAGCTGGTTGCAGCTGCACCAAGAACAGCCCCATTGGAAGCTGCAAGCTGGCCAGGGACCCCAACCCAGGCCATGGGGCCCAGGCCAGGAGGGCTGTTCTGCTCCCCTTGCCTCCAGCTGAGGCTACTGCTAGTTAGGGCTGTGCAAAATTTCGCTGGCTGTTTCCTTTCGACTCTGTTTCGACTTGTTTTGAGCTCAAAAGGGCAAAATCGAAACAAAATGAAGGGCTTTGAAACAGCCTTGGAATGAAACAAGGGCAGCTGAAACGTTTTGAAGCTCAAGCTGGGCTTGCCAAACAGAAAGTAAGGAGAGGGAGGGGGAAGAGAGGGGAAAGACTGCTCTCATAATGGCTGTGTGGCTGGCCAGTGACTGTCATCCTGCCCTGAGGTCCCTTCCAATCCCACTTCTCTGGGGGAGGGATGGAAAAACAGCATAATACGGCAGCAGCGTTTGAACTGGGCTGCTTTCCGTCACTCATGTCACAAGTTTTGCTTGTCAGCAGCCTGAGGTGCAGTTTCCCAGAAACCCCGGCACCTAGCTCCTTGAAACGTGACAAGCATCATAGTCTCAGAAGGGGTTACTGTCCCTGCAAATTTCATCTGAATCAGGCAAGAACTGACAAAGTTATAAGCTGTTTCATGCTTCTCCATTATTGCCTATGGGCAACACGTTGAAACAGTGTCAAAACAGTGAAACCGTTTCAACAAAATGAAATGGAACAGCAGTTTCAAAACTAAATGAAACGACACGAAACACTGTCTCGTCAAAATGGAAGTCAAAACGAAACGGAGCTCTTTCACAGAGCCTGAACTGCTCTTGCTCCTGCTGCACTACTCCCGGCCAGCAAGTGGGAAGCTTCAGCCGGGTGGCTCCTGCCCAGCACATGGAGCTCCAGCTCTAGCTTCCAGCTTCCACCTGCTCTGCCCACCCGGCAGGATGAGCAGCCACCTGCAGACGGAACAGGTGGCAGGCAGCCTGGAGCCAAAGCTGCCCAGCTAAAGGTCTCCCCGGCTTGGAGTGGCACAGCAGGAGCAGCACCTGCAGCTGCTGCTGGAGGCAAGGAGAGGAGAACAGCCTCGCTGGCCCAGGCTGTGTCCTGTGCACAGCTTCCGGTGGGGTGGTTCCCAGTGCATCTGCAGCCAGCTGGTAGGGCTGTGCGAGGCGTCGGACAGAGCTTCGGATCTGGAGAAGCTTTGGACACTTTGGGGTCTGAAGCAGCACATCTGGGTCGAAGCGCTGGCCTTGTTAGGCTTCCC
>JAGPOW010003648.1:104770573-104817065 GCA_030014935.1 Caiman crocodilus
TTCTTGAAACTTGGCAGGTTTCATGCCCTCAGCAGAGACTATCATCCCAGCAAGTTTCATCCAAATCGGACACAAAACAACAAAGTTATAGATATTTCATTGATTTCCCCATTATACCCTATGGCCAGATCTCTGAGGTGGCTCCGAAGCTTCAGAGCCACTTCGGCCGGATCAAGGCGGAAACCCGGTCCGGAGCTCTGGATCGGATCACAGCCGTACGAAGCGGCAGGATCTGAAGCCAGATCGGATTGCTGCCGACTTGCACAGGCCTATCAGTTGGGTTCTGCTGTGCTCCCCTCACCTCCCAGTGACAGTGTGAACTTGCCCGGCTGCAGCAGAGCTGGGAACATTCCCACCAGAAGCTGAGCACTGGCCGGAGCCAGGGCGCCCCCCCCCCCCCGCCTACCACTGACCCTGCCTGTGGCATTTCATCAAAGGTCACTTTGTGGCCCTCAGGCCCAAATAATTTCCCACCTCTAGCTTAAGCTGTAGCTTCACAAATAACTTCTTTGCAAAGACTGTGATAAACATAGAATTATAACTTCCTTGCATTACTGAGCAAGACATGGGGCAGTCTGCAGTTCAGATTGAAGCTGTATATGTAAATCATTTTTATTATAACAACATAGGTCAGGTACAGTCTATGTGACTTTTTTTTCAATTAGTTTCAATACTGAAATCTTCCTTTAACAGAAATCCAGGCTCTGTTTTATAGATTATTAAATAAGAGATTCTGTCATGTGTTAGAATATCTTTACCTTAATATTCTGTCATGTGTTAAAATGTTATGCTAGTACTTGTTGCCTCCTCTTAGAGCATTATGATGAAGATAACATTTCACAGGAGAGCAATGTAAATATTCCCAATTAGCCGTTCTACTTAGTTAACTCGTAATTCTGAAGTGGAACCTTTAAGATGATCAGACTGGTGCTAGATTTGTTCCTAAAGATAAATGTATGAGTTCCAGAGAACAGTTCTGGTCTCACTCTGGGGGCTAGAGAGGGTCAGGAGTAAAAAGTTATGCTCACTTCTCATGTAAAATAGAAGAAGTAGCACCTGCTGGTTTCTTGCCCCATGCTCAGTTCCCTAGGATTTGCGTGTGCTGCTGTTTGTAGTGACATTTTGCCTCTGGCTGGACAAATGTGCCTGTGCTGCCGTAGGTGTACAGCAGTCCCTTTGCTAGAGTAAATGCAGAGTACAAATGTTAGAAAAAAGAATGAATTGGTCTTGTATCCAAGTTTCATTCCACAAGTAACTGTGTAACTATTTAGGAAAAAGAAATTCTTTGGTTACTATTAAAATATATATTTCCAGTACAGAACTCTTCCTGGCACCTTGTATTGCCATTACTTAAAAGTTACTTTTTAAAATTTTAATTTAATTTAAAGTATGTTTTACTGCAGATGCATGCCAGAAAGGGTAGCGTATAAATCAAGTAATAAACGGAGAAGCTTTATATTTATTTGTGTACATAGTGTATATGCAGACTTGACAGATGTGTTACCTGAAATGTGTTCTAGCCACCCTATGCTTAAACATGCTTAGCTGTGCTATAACCTACTGATGCTTTTATTTGGTCAACATTACATGAAAACACTGAAGATCTAATCTCAGAACAAAGTAGGCTATGTAAAATACTGCCCAACAAACAAAAACAACTGAGTATCCTCTTGAGGGTTGTGTGTTAGTAGTGTCACACTTTTTTCTGTGTTTTTTAATGTTCTATTGGGCTTGTAGTCATTAGTATTATGTAGCTTTCATGGATGTATGCATTTGATCTATTTAACTTCCATTTTGTAAATAAGTGTATGGTGTGTGTGTGTGTTTACTTTTTAGATCAAGCTGTGTTAACAAAAGTAGGCAAACCAGACAGGGACCTGAGACGAGGATGCCTTTGCAGACCATACACATGACATCTGACAATCAGCGAAGAGTGAAAGAGCTTCTCCGAGAACTCCAAGGGCAAGAGCTGGCTGCTACCTCAGAGTTAGTTTGAATTTTAAAAAACCTGCACCTGAATAGTTCTTTCCTATCAGCTAATTTTTACAGAAATGCTGTTATAAAGGAAAGCAGTATTTTTCCTACATTTTCACTTTATACGTTACTTCACTTTAAAAAAATTACACTTCTGAATCCTCTTCTTTCTCATACACCATTAAATCAGAGGGAGAGAGAGGTAGAAGTTTGTGTTTAACCTGATCAATACCACTATTTTATGACATTTGAATTTAATAACTGTCTTTATCAGAGCGGCTGCCTCCAGTGAGGAAGACTGCGATGAACCTGATTACCTTGATGACAATGATCAATGCTGGTCAGCAGACCAAGAAGCTTCTGAAGTAACTACAAGGTTGTTTTCTGAACCAGAAGAGCACAAAATTGCAGAAAGTGAGGTGTCTCCATTTGCTGTGCATAAGCTTTCCAGGTGAGTGCTTTTATGGTAAGTAATGTTTATAACCCAACAGGCAAATTACCATGTGACTGATATGGTGAGCCTTGAGTTCATGGAGCTTCTCCATTGACTTCAGGGAAGGTTCTGCAGGCAGAGGGTTAATAACAGAGTTGGCTTTTATTAGGTCATTTATTCACTGAAAGATTTTAGAATAACAGTTCACAAAAAGATTTCCTATCCTTGCAGCAGTGAAATATTTTAATTACTGCATTTGGATGGCTTCAGTTACTTCCAAGAAACTGAAGTGATATTATAAAATATGTACCATCATTCAGTGTAAATGGAAATAGTTTGTATTCAGCTTTTAGTGGTTCCTAAGCTATGCCATGTAGGATCTCTTTATTGTTAAAGTTCATGCTATGTAATCAGCCACCCACTGCTGCTTCATCTGAGAAAGTTTTATATCTTATAGTACCTAAACTTTCTCTGAAGAGTTGGTTTGATGTCATTGGATTGCAGAAATTAATCCTGTAGCTATATTGTTTTACTTTGAAAACTGAACAATTCACCTTGTGGTGGACCCAAGATAGGCTGGCTAAATAAGGGACTTTGGTTTCCTTGGCACATGCCATGAGTATTAAAATTAGTTTGTGTTTATTTTGAAGTGTAATGATTCCATATAAGCTTATATTAAATGGGAATAATCAAATATATTTGGGATTACTTCATAGCGTGTATATTTTGTGCCTTATATTTGTGCATTATTTATTTTGTTCTGCCATAGGTATGGGTTTGATAGTGAGCATTGTCGGGCAATACTGCGATCCTGCAATGGTAACATTGGGGCATCCCTGGAACACTTGCTGTTGCAATGCTTCTCAGAAAGATATGGAGATAGGATGAAAATGTCTGAAGCAGCAGCTCAGGCCAGCAAAGAAGAATGCCTAGAACAGAGACAAGAAGAAGCTTTTGCTCTCCATTCAATCTATGGAGAAAAATTTGTAGAAAGAATTCAAAACCGAGTGTGGACTATTGGACTGGACCTGGAGTACCTAACACTCAAACTCAGCAAATCCAAACAGAGGCACAGTGATGCCAAAGATATGGCAAAACAGACTTTAAACAACTTATGTAAATTTTACCTCAAAGGAGGCTGCAGGTTTGGCTCAAGATGCAAATTTAAGCATGAAACTCCTCCAAAACACTTGCTAAAAATAGCGCAGAGTTCTGTAGATGATACTCATCTGAGATCGAATTATGACACCTCTCCCTTGTATGAGCTGGAAATAAGATTTTCTGAGGATAACAAATACCCACTCCAGGCACCTGTTGTGGCTTTTTATTCTACGAACGAGAATCTACCTCTGGCTTGTCGATTACATATTTCTGAATATCTCTATGAAAAGGCCCTAGAAGCTGCAGAGTCTGGTGAACCAGTGGTGTATGCTTTAATAACCTGTTTGGAAAATGAATCTGAAATAATTGAGTTACTTAGTAATACTTTCCACAAGTATAGTGTTCCTCCTTTGTCCCTGCTGGCAGCACCTTCCAGCAGAACACACACAGATATTTGTAAACCAACATCTCCAGATAATTCATCTGTTGTAACTCAGAATTTGGAAGGTATGTGCAGTGTTGGAAATGTTTCTTCTTTGGTGTTTGGTTTATGGCAGTAGGAATACAGTCTGGAGAAGGGGTTGGCAACATTTCTTTAACAGTGGATCAAATTAACACAGCTTGGTCTTAAGGCAAGCCGGAGGCAGCAGTTGTTAGATATTCTGGTACTAGATGGTGCATTCTCATGCAAAACGTACTGAAGGAGAGTTGCATCAACTTCCATGACAGTGTCTTGTTTTTGGTGTTCTTGGTGGACTGGATAAAATCTATTCATGGACTGTAGGCTGCCTACCCCTGGTCTGGAGCAGGGATCAGCAGTCTATGCCCTGCAGTCCAGATCAAGTTTGGGGAGCGATTTTCATTGGTCTTGGAAACTTTGGACATTGATAGCAGTTTAGCAGTGAGTAACGTTATGTCAGGACATCAGGGTCTGAGTTGGAAGTACAGTGGCAACAGGGGGAATGATGGCCAGGCTGAAAGTGACAACCCACTTATAAAGCAACCTGTGTTAATTTGGCCCACCACTCTTTAAAATTTGCCAGTCATTGGTCTAGAGGTTAAATGAGAGATCTGGGATGAAGTTCAGATATCTGGTTTTGTTCCAGATCTGGCGGTGGTTTAAGGGCATGCCACAAACAAAGCCCTTAATCTACTTGCTTTCTATGTACAAGAGGATTTTTTCTTTGCAGAGGATGAGTAAATAGGGGCAGACACAGCAAGTGTTGAGCAAACGAACATGGCTAATATAGCATAGTTCTAATATAGCAGTGGCTAGTACACTAAGGCCATGGAGGAGACATCATGAGCTTCTGAAGTTTCAAAAACCCACAGGAAATTGTATTTTGAGGAAAACATGCATCTCCTGTTGTTGACCAGTTTTGGAACATTATTTGTTTATGGGATGAGTGGATTATGCAAGGGGAAACTTAATGTTTGTAGAGCTGTGCAATTATTTAGCAGATGGGGTACCTCCCCTTATAATTAAGATGCATTCAACCCCTTGTTTTGAATTGCCCGCAGTTTTCCAAAGCTTTCAATGTTTGAGCTGCAACTTCCCTTTACAGGTCTTTTTCCCTAAGCCAGAGGTGTCAAACTCATCTGGTCACAGGCTAGATGAGTGGTGTGGGACTGGTCCAAGGGGCAGATGAATGGGACAGGTCCATAGCCATTCCCTCGCTTTCCTGTGCATGCTGGTCCACTCCAGATAATTTGGGATGGGTGCCACATATGTCACCCACTCCAGCTGGTCAGGCACCTGGCAGGAAGAAGCCCAATGTATCAGATGCTTGGCTACCACTGCAGGACCAAACCACAGTGCCAGGCTTCTCTTCCCACAGTGCTGCCAGGGCTGCAGCACTGCTGCTTTCACTCAAGTGCTTGGCAACCAAGCAAGTAGTAATTTTGGCCGTAGATCCCCAGCAGCACTGCAGGAACAAGCCAGGCACCACGGCTTCATCCCATGGCAGCAGGCAGGTGTCTGGGCAAGAGCTGCAATGCTAGAGCAGCAGTACCATGGAACAAGCTGGGCGCTGGAGCTTCTTCCTGTGGTGGCAGGCAAAAGCCCAAGCGAGAGCTTGAGTTGTGCTGGAGCCCCAGCAGCACCACAAGAAGCCCGGTATCACAGGTGCTTGGGTGCCACCACAGGAACAAGCCATGGTGCTAGATTTGATCCTGTGGTGCTGCTGGTGCTCCAGCACCATGGCTGTCACCCAGACTCTTGGCCACCATCGTGGAAGGTCCCCCATCCCAACCAGGGTCGGGGCAAAGTCTGTGGGCCGGACGATCCAACTCCGTGGGTTGGATCCAGTCTGTGGGCAGCATATTTAACACCCTTGCCCTAAGGTGAGCTTTCTCAGGAAACTTGAGCAATAACAACTACATTATGTTTTTAACACATGGGGAGTAGCAGTACCATTTTCCTGTTGCATTTTTTCCCCCAAAAAAGTTTAGCTGACTTTTTTTAAACAGCTCTACAGAGGAATTAGTAGAGGGTAGGGAACTGAAACTTTATATGGGTATCTATGTTCTAAGATACCTGCTTAGTCTGGTATTACCACAGCTATATCTTTATCAGGTCATCTGCTTATTTAAAGTAGGATCCTCAAAGGTGTTAAGGTGCCACTGGGTGCATCTACCTTTGCAATTAAGAGAATGCAATAAACTCTGAAATAGTTCACATTGGAGTTGACTGCTTGCAGATGCAGTGTCTACCCTTGTGTCCAGGACAGCAGCAATTAGAGCTATGGCAGAGCAGCCCTGGTCTGGCAAGGGGCATAGGAGTCAGCTCTGGGCTCTGCATGGCAGCGTCAGGCTACAGGGGGACTGGCAGGAGCTGGGGTTCTGGCCCCCAACTGGTTGGGTTGATTAGGCATAATTTGCATCTGGCAGTCATGTCCACATGAGCATTTGATCGCAGTTAATTACTCCGCTATAAGATAGTACAGTCTGCCTTATAGCAGAGTCAATTAATTTACTGTACCCTAATACCAGCACTCATCTGGAACACTTTACTGTGAAACTAATTAGTGAACTCATCAGTAAATTGCACATGTAGATGCACCCACAGAAATCAGTAGATGTTAACACCTGTAAATACCTTTTTGAGGATCTGGACTATGCTTCAAGACCAAATGTAGACTTCAAATCTCAGACTTCAGAACTGTGTAATTCTCAATCTCTGCAGATAATCGAATATTAAGAGAGTTTTAGACTGTACATTCCCTGGGGTAGAAACCATCTTCTAGTTTAGGGGGTGCTTAACCTCCAATGGTGGACCAAGTGTGTCCCAGACAGCCAGAGTGAATGGCTCCTAATGGCACATCAGTGCAGGCTAACACTCCTGCTGCTCTTTACTTCTTTTCCCTTGCAGCTGTCCTAGTTCTGTAGTTCTACAGCAAGGCTGTCAAACTACAGCAGTGATCTACAGCAGGGCCAGATGAGTAGTGTGGGGTCAGTCAATGCACTGGACCTGCAGCCTGGAGCTGTCATCTGGTTCATGTTACTGGGAATTTGGTGGAAAGGCAAGTGGCAGCAATATTAATTGCTATGGGTCCCAGAGCCATAGCAACTGGTGTTTGTCTTGCTGCCAAATTTCTCACCTGCAGGCAGCTCTATGGCCCAGATGCCATGGCTCTGTGCCTGACCTAAATAGCTGCCTGCAAGTTGGAAATTTGGTAGCGAGATAAGCGGTGGTTGCTGTGGCTCTGGGTACTTGCCTTTCCACCAGATTTCCAGCCCTTTGGGACAGATGACATAGCTCCATGAGCTGTATCTGACACCTCTGTTCTACAGCATCTGTTACAATGGGTTCTTGGCCTGTGACAAGGCTTCTGGGTGCTATGGTAGTACAAATTAATAATAAATGAATTTTATCTCTCAAGTCACAAAGGAGTCAGAACCTGAGGAGGAAGAGGAAGAGGAATCTGAACCAGTTGTGGAGAATGAAAGTTATGTGAACCTCAAAAAGAACCTGTCCAGGAAGTATGACATGCAGTCAAAGCCTCTATATAATGAAAATGTTAAAATCTGCAAGCAATTCCGAATAAAAAAGGTATAGTATAGAAATGGAAAAAGAGTCGTCTCAATTCTGGCTTTAACATAATAGTTCTTAAACTGTACTTAACAGGCAATTCTGCTCTGCAAGGTTCTCGTGGATATATTCCTATAGTATCCAAGTGCCTTCTGCTAGTGCAGACAGCAAGGTGTCTAACAGCTGTTGCATGTTGCTTGGTCTCTTATTCTGTCCCTAAGGGAAGATGCAAGTTCAGTGAAATATTTTGTTTTGACAGAGTTTGTTTTCTTTTAAAATATACATCTGCTGTTTATCTGTGAAAGAAGGCAGCGGCCAAAGAAACGTGTCTTACTTTTATTCATATTGTGATGGCTGGCAGAGCCTGGCAGAGTGAATTCCATAGTGTTGGACCAGCCCCCTACAAAGTTCTGTTTTCTGTGCAAATCAACTCTGTCCTCTACTGGGCCTGAGTAGCAGAGCTGTAACTGCTGTCTTCATCTTGGACCTTTCAGCTAATAGGTGTAAAAATATTTATTTACCCAGGAGATCAGAGATGGCTGAGAACACTTGTACATGTTGTGCGTTTCTGAAAATAACAGCAGATGCAGTCCTATAACCAAGTGTGTAAGGATCCGTCCTTAGACTGCTCAGGATAAAGAAAGTAAAAGAATTCTCTTTTGTCCTGTAAAAGTGGATGCTCTTGATTTGGTTTTTTGTGTGTGTGCTGCTACTTAACTTTTATAATATAATAGAATCCAAAGCAAGTTAGGGCAACATTGTTGCTAGATGCTATGCAAGCATATACTCTCTGAAGATGTAATCTAATGCCCAAAAGAGCTCAGAATCTTACCTGGCTCATGTCGTGAGTAATTCTTCCTTTTATGTGTTAACAATGAGGCTTCATAACTTGCAGAGGTCTAGTTTGTAACCTGCCCTTGAGGGAAGGAAACTCTGCTTACATGGGCTCCATCCCACTGGCTGAATGACAGTGGCTCCTTAACCACCTGTATTCTTTGGGAAACCATACCTGACCTACAAACAGTTGCTATGGGGGCAAACTGGTTAGGCTGTAGGTTTTTTTAGCTGTTTCATTCTATAGACTTCATATGGTAGCAGCCTTCTTTCTTTTACATCACTTTTGTACTGTTTATGTCTTAGAGATATCCTTTTGTCGGTCAGCTGAAGGGTTCTGCAGGCTAGTAGTCATTTTCAGATTGTAGTAAGGAAATCATTGTTTTAAAGAAAGAAATCATTGCCTGGACGCAGCGCGCCCACATTTTTGTATTCCGATGTAAATTATATCCTGATTCAGAGTGGACAAGTAATAAGGGCAGCTGCTGGGGTAGGGCCTATTTCAACTCTTTAGGAGTAGAATAGCCCATTTATATTGAGCAAATGGCTAACCTGGGATAATAGTGGACACAACACCTATGCTAGTGTAAGTTAAACCAGCATATTTTTACTGCTGTTTTTTTTCCTGGGATAACTACATTGGAGTCCTGTTATGTGTGTTCAGGCCTTTTGATAGTATTTATATTGCAGTTGCAGGCATTGAAAGTACAAGATTGTCATGTGTGTTGTGGAGAGTTCAGGAGGGGAGGTGGGACACGAGTCTGTCTTTGAAGTCCAGGTAGTAGTGCTAAATTTTTTCTTGTTTAACTACAAGATAAGAATACAGATACTGCAAGATACAGGAATTGGTTTTGTAAAGTTCTGTGGCCTATTTTATGAAGACTGAATAATTATATTGACCCTCTCTGCCATTAAATAGGATGGATCTAGGCCAGGACTTATCTTCTTATCAGAGTATTCAGTTTCTTGTTATTGTTTTGTCAGTCTTCTAGGCACTTCCAGTCCCTGTTGCTAGAAAGGCAGAAGCTCCCTGCGTGGCAAGAAAGAGAAAACATTCTTGATATGTTGCAAAGACACCAAGTGCTTGTTGTGAGTGGTATGACTGGGTAAGAATATGATTTTATATATAGGTTTGGACTATTACATGATACACCGGAAAGCATATGTAGTTATACAAGCTTAGTTATACAGCTCAGTCTGAAAAGGCAAAGTGACCAGGTTCAAAATTCATTCAGGTTAAACTACTGTAGCCGTAGATTAATTTTATAGAAGGTGTGGCACAAATTAAAAAAACTAGAAATTCAAAATAAAAATCATCCCTCTTGACTCCTGCTGAGGAAACACTTTTTTTAAAAACTAAATCCATGTTATTTTTCCATGCAGATGTGGGAAAACCACTCAGATTCCACAATTTATATTGGATGCTTCATTGGAAGGTCCTCCAAATAAAGTAGCCAATATCATCTGTACTCAGCCTCGCCGGATCTCAGCTATTTCTGTAGCTGAACGTGTAGCCAAGGAGAGAACAGAAAGAGTTGGTGTTACTGTTGGATACCAGATCCGTTTAGAAAGTGTGAAGGTGCATATCCTTTTCTTGTTTTTCAGTTTAGTTAATTAAAAATGGTCTTAGTACTTGTACAAGGGGTCAGACTTGCTGTCCTAGAGTTGTTAATCCTTTATCAACAAGAACTTGTTACTGAATGGCAATTTCAGTGTGTGCTTTCCCATGCTACGCTGCCATTTTGCCTTAGTGCACACTTTAGGCTTCACCTGCTAAGATAAGGTAGTAGCTGCAATATTTCCTGACAGAGCCCCCTGGGACCCCAGACCTAACAGTAGTTTTTTATATGTTTTGTTTTTATTTTATTTTAATATCAGTGTCCATGGGGACTGGCTGAGAACACTGAATAATTTACTGCAGGTCACTAAGCAGAAATTGAAGGATAAGAATTCAGTTTGCAACAGTGGAAGTTGAGTTTAAGTTGGGTGTTAGAGGTGAAATTTTCTCCTTAATCTGTTCTCCCTTTTACGTCTTTCTTAAAAAAGCATCACTTTTTTAAATTGTACTTGTCATTCCTCCTTTTCTGTGATTTTTGTGATAAATTTCTCATTGACAATTTGCTGAAGACAGTAGAGAAGACTGAAAAATTAAAACTCTTAAAGACTTGAGGCTAAACAGCTGAAAAAAATATAATTAACTTTTAAATACGACACAATGGATTCATTCACAGTGACTCTCAATAGTTTTGCTAAGAATTTGATTTTTGGTTTTCAAGGCAATGTTCTTCTCTCACAATTTAAAGCTTTTAAATTTAAAGTTTTAACCTTGCTGCCACTTTCTGTTTTCACTGACTGATTACAATCACAGCTCTTTTTCCTTTTGGCCTGTGGTATAAAGTATGCGTCCTGGACAAGGTTATTATTTTTCATTACTGAGCTGAACAGAGGTGAGAAATACAGCTAGTTCTGTTTCTTTCAGAGCCAGTCTCATCCCCGTCACAATCCCTCTTAATTTTAATGAATGAAGTTAATGGTCAAACATTTAGCATACAGTTGCTGAAGCAGGAAAGAATGAGATTGAGTTAATCTTTTTCATTCTTTCCCCAAACTGTCCCTTGATAAAAACTAGGTTCTGTAAAGATTTAAGAGTAAAGTTAGGAGGAAAAAATTGTGCTTTCTAACCTGCAGCTGTTTGTTCACTTATGAGCCAAATTGCCAGGCATGTGAGATTGATATTGGACCACATTGTCTGCTCTTTATACATTGTATAAGTAAAGCTACTTAACTGTCATTTCATTGAATGCTTTGTATCCTTGTCTTGCTGCTCAAGTCCTCAGCTACCAGGTTGTTGTACTGCACTACTGGTGTGCTGCTGAGAAGACTAGAAGGAGACATGACTTTGCAGGGTATCACCCATGTTCTTATTGATGAAGTTCATGAAAGAACAGAAGAAAGGTAAATAATTCCTTTTTTTTCATAACTGAAAGTTAGCACTGAGAACATGCTAATGAAATGCAAATGCTTTTAGCCAGTTTGAACTGGTGGGGTGACATCATGGACAACCAAAGGATGAAACTGGCTTCTGATCCTGCTGTGCTGATCCCAGTGGACTAAGGGATTGTGCAGTTGAGCAGAAAGCACCTGGCAGTGTTCCACAGATATGCCTCCAGTCAGTTGTCACAATTGCTATTACATTCCTAGGATAATTTAGGACGGGTCTTGGAGGGACAACAGGATTTTTTTTTTAATCTCAACAAATCTCATCATGATCTGGGTTCCTTAGGATACTGTCCCTCCCGCATTTTGCCTGCTGCTCCCCAAATGCCCTGGTTCTTTTCATGTCCCCTCTGGAAGTCATCGCTTGGATAGAAAGACCCTATGTACTTAAGCAGTGGATTCCAAGTGAAACTTGGTCTCCCTTCTTCCAGCTTGTTCCAATAGGGAACTGCTTGATTCACCTGACTTCTGCCTTCAGCTTTAATCCTTAGTCTAGCCTTGCCCAGTCTGATCCCATTTACCAGCTGGCATGCTGAAAGGGGCTAGGTCTGTGGGTAGCTGTTTCAGAAAAGGGACATGGGGCTGCTTTGAAAGAGCCCTCTGATTATGGTGCTTTCTAGAGTAGTAAACAATTTGCAGCTTACATAGATAGTCCCTGGGTAAATTTTGAATATGATGATCGTGACCTGTTGAGCCCTTAGCACAGATAGTTTATATCTAAGAGACCACCTCTCCCTCCCTGGAATGCAGCTAAAGTCATTGTTAGACATTCAAGCTGGTTCCCCATGTTGTTGAAAAGGTGGGAGGGCTGCTGTCAAAGACTTTTCTTGTGGAGTCTCAGGACATCAAACTCAATTACATCTCCCTGGTCTAAGATCTCCTAAACTCAGTTAACTTCCAGACATACTGGAAAACCTGAGGGATTTTGTTTTTGTTTGCGGGGGGGATGGAGTTTTTTTGCTGGCAATTGGATGCTATAGGATTATAAGATAGTCGGGCTGGGAAGGACCTCACAAGGTCATTTTGTCCAGCTGAAGGCAGAATCATCCCTAACTAAACCATCCCAGCCAGGTGTGTGTCCAACCTGCTCTTCAAAATGTCCAGGGATGGAGATTCCACAACTTCGCTAGGTAACTTGTTCAAATGCTTGACCCACCCTCATAGATCCTCCTAAACTCAAACCTCACTTTCCTCTGCTGCAGTTTTAGACCGTGGTTCCCGGTCTTGTACCCTGTGACCACAGAGAAAAGCCCATTTCCATTCTCTCTGTAATCCCCCTTCAGGTATTTGGAGACTGTTCTCAAATCCCACCCCAGTCTTCTTGACTAAATAACTCTCTTCCTTTCTCTTTCAGCCTTTCCTCATAAGTCATTATTCCCCAGGCCTCTAATTTTTGTTGCTCTCTGTTTGACTGTACAATCTGTGCACATCCTCCTTGAAGTGTGGGGCCCCGAAATGGAACATAGTTCTCTAGGTGAGATCTTACCAGTGCTGAATATAGTGGAAAAGCCGTTTCCCTTGATTTGCAAGAGACATTCCAGTTAATACAGCCCAGTACACTGTTGATCTTTTCTGCATCCAGAGCATACTGTTGGCTCATATTCAGCTTATGATTTACTGTAACCTCCTGAGTCCTTTTCTGCAGAATTACAGCCTAGCCACTTATTCCCCAATCTGTATTTGTGCATGAAATTAGTCCATCCTAAGTGCAGGACTTTGTGCTTATTCTTGTTGAATGCCATCTGATTGATTGTGAACAATTTCTCCAGTCTATAACCTCTAGAGCTTTTATGATTCCACCCAACTTGGTGTCATCTGCAAATTTGCTGTGTGCACTCTTGATCCTTATCATCCAAAATCATTAATGAATCTTCACATCATTAAACAGTACTGGACCCAGGAGAGACCCCTGGAAACCCCATTTGATACCTCTTCCCAACTTAATATTGAGCCATTGTTGACTACTCATTGTGAGCACAATGATCTAACCAGTTATGGATCCACCTTACAGTACTCTCATCTACTCTGCATTCCTTAGTTTGTTAATGAGGACATTATGGGAGATGGTGTCAAAAACCTTGCTAAAGTCAAGCTATGTATTACATCCATTATCTTGCTTCCATTCACAAAGCTTGTCACCTTATGGAACAAAGTCATGTTGGTCATGCATGACTTGTTCTTAGTGAATCCATGCTGGCTGTTCCTGATCACCTTGTCCTCTGAGTAATTCCTTGAGGGCCTACTCCATGGTCTTTCCATGTATTGAGATCAAACTTACTGGTAAGTCCCCAGATCCTCCTCCTTCCTTTTCTTAAAGGTGAGCACTTATTTTTGCCCTTTTCCAATCATCCAGGACCTTACTTGACCTCCATGAGCTCTCAAAGAGGGTAGCCCACGACTCCAAAATTAACTCAGCCAATTCCTTGAGTGTCCTAGGGTGCATCCCCATCTAGCTTTGCTGATTTGATGGCTTCTATCTTCTCTAAGTAATCCCTGATCTGTTCTGCTGTTACTCTAAGCCATTTGACTCCTTCCCTGTCTTTGCTTCCAGCTGTGCTCATCATCTCGTAGCTATTGCTATTTGTGAAGAGTGAAGGAAAACCATTATTACATGCTTCAGCCTCCACTGCATTGTCTGTGACTAGATTGCTTTCTGCAATCTGTAAAGTTCCTGAGGAAGGCCTAAAAAGAATTTATCGGCTGCTTTGATTTTCTCTCTGCTTGAGTTAATTCATTATTGATATCTAACACTGTTGGGTACTCATTCTTATGCTAGTCTTAGCTTAATTTTTAGGGCTACTAGAGTTATTATTCAAATATGTACTAAGTAATCCAGAAATTCTTGAAAGGGACAAGCAAAAGTTAGGTGACTTATAGTAATTTACCAAATTATTAGCTGGAGGCTGTTCTCCATAGGAGTACTCTTGTGGGTGAAGCTTGTTTTGGCGCTGGTAGTGTCATGTTCAGGAGAATTCCATGAAAGTGAACAGAGTAATGAGGTGGGAAATGGGTTTGAAAACCAACGTTGAAGTTCAAATGTCTTTTGCTTGTTTTCTTCAGTGACTTCTTGCTGCTGATTTTGAAGGATATAATAGTTCAGAGACCAGACCTGCATATCATACTGATGAGTGCCACGTTGAATGCAGAGCTTTTCTCCCAGTACTATAACTCATGTCCAATTATTAACATACCAGGTGAAAACCAGTTTTTTGGTTTCTCTCTCTCTTTTTTTTTTTTTAAATCGCCCATCACCATAATTATTTCCTAGTTTGCCTTCAGCTTTGTTGAGAAATGACATATGAGCGGGAAGGAGGTGTGTGTGAACAGCACTGTCCAGGCCAGTGAGAAAGGGTACTGTAAGACCAACTTGATAGCATTGCTGTATTTTACGAAGTTTGGGAAACATCATTGTCTTTGATGTATGTTCAGTGCTTTTTTTATTCTTTTGTTAATATTTTTAGCACAGGGCTTCCCCAACACTAAATATTTGCAATTTGACTCCATCACAGAAGATATAGTAAAATACTTGTAGTCCAGGTGAATTCAGAACACACAACATGGATCCTGGGTGGCCAAGACATACTAATATATATTAATAGATCTTGTTTCAGGCTCTATAGCTTTGCTTGATTATATCTCATTTCACCCAAATTTTCATCTGGTTGTGAGGGCCTCCTTAAAAGTTTAATTTAATGTTGCTGTTTTATGAACGGTAGGGGTTGATACCGATATCAGTATCAGGTAAATATTCCTTTCTTAGGAACCACAACCTCAACCAATGCATGCATGCCCTCAGACTCCACATCTTGGTAGTTAGAATACCAAGATTCAAACTTTTATTGTCAGACCTCCTGCTTAGTAAATGTGCAATTTATAAGACTTTGATTGAACGTTAACTGGTGACTGCTTAACTCTATCAGATGAGATCTGCTAGTTAAGACCAAGCTTGGATGAAAAGCAGGTAGTTGAAGCTGAACCGAGGCAAAGGAGTAATGATACTGTTGGGCAAAGGTTAATTATTCAGAGTTGGTTCTTCAGTCAGCTATTTAGGTTATCTCTTGGACTTCCTATTGATAAGGGATATCTAGTTAGAAGAAGCAGCAACACAAAATGCTTTTCATTTACCACCATTAGCTAGCCAAGAGATCTCAGATGCAGACTTAATCACATATGCGGTGTCTAGGCTTTTGAGTATTGCCACACAATTAAATCATAGGCAGTAAAACTTCAGATTAGGCAATACAGAATAAATCCTGATGATTAATACAGATCAGAGATTACCTCTGTCTGGTGCTCCAGTTACTTCACTGTAGCCCATCTAAAACTAGATCACTTATTTAAGGTATTGGTTTGGGTTGTCAGAATTCATAATGAGCTGGGCCTGACTCTTTTTATGCACAATGTGACCTGCAGTCCTCAGAATGATGAACTTTCTATAACAGGGGTTTTCAGCCTTTTTTGGTTGGTGGCAGCCGGTCAAGAAGCAGGGAGTCCCCCAGCTGGTTGATGAACAGGGGTGGAGGGGGTCTCTGTGGGCAGTGGTGAAACCAGAAGTGCCCCTACTTCTCTGCACTGCTGCCACACATCCCCTGGAGCCTTTCCAAGTCCCCCCAGGGGTACGTGAAACCCCTGTGTGAAACCCCTGTTCTATAACAATGGAAACAAAGTCTATTTGGTCTGGGGTCTACAGCTTTGGAATTCAACTGCACAAGAGCCAAGACTGGCAAGAAAACCTATCTTCAAAACAGAATACAGTACACAGGTCTCTGACTTAGCTTCCTCACAATGGGATAAATCCTTTCTGTTTTGGAAACGGGAAAATGAGAAAGAATTGAAACTTACATTTGGGCTATTCAAATGGATGTGTATGTCTTTGTCAACTGCTCAGGTGGGCTGACTCTTGAGCACTTGATAGAAATAACTAGCTCAGTGGAATTCTAATGCTGTAGCACATTAGTCCTTCACAGGAACCCTCCCTTGTGAAACTAGGTATATGTTGTCAGACATGTTGTACTGCCATTGTATCTATAATGGTCTAGGGTAGGGGTGCTCAACTCCCGGCTTGTGGGCCAAATGCTGCCATTGCATCTGGCCTGCAGGGCTTCACATAAGGTGGGAAATTTGGCAGCGGTGGAGCAGTGACCAGTAATACCATCATCTTTCCCCCTGCCAAATTTGCAAGCCTTGCCGCCAGGCCATGCCCCGTCCTCTGCATCTGTATAGAGGCCAGGCCAGGCCTCTCCTCCCGCCCGCCCCCCCATGGGACCAAGCTATGCTCCCTTTTCCCCTGCAGGGCCAGATTGGAGCTAGGCTATACTCCCATTTTATGCACAAGTAAACCATGTCCCCCTTCTCCCATAGGACTTGGTTGCAGCAGAGCTGCTCCCCCCTCCAGATGGCTGGATGGTGCCCATTTCACCAGCCATGGTGCTATCTTGGGACCACAGTTGGATCCAGCCTGTGGATGGATGGGCCATCTCACCTGCTGGGGGAAAAGTTTGAGCTCCCCTGGTCTAGGGAATGTATGAGAAGAAAGGTTTCGTTAGTAACATCCTTTATTGGACTAAGTCTATAGTTTGAGTTAGTTAGACAAGCTTTCAGGCATAAAATACCTTTTCTCAGGCTCCAAAGCTCGTCTAACATCTCTCCCAAGTGTACAGTTTAGTCCAGGAGAAAATATTCCCCAGCAAGCCTTGCTTCTTGCATGCTGTCAGAATGTTCTTGGAAATGGTCTGCTATCTGTTTGGCACGGTATTGTTAAGGTTTGCAGGATGGATCTTAAAGAGGCCTCCCACTCATAAATAGGGGGTCTACCTAAATCACAGGGGTACTTCTCCATTTTCACTGATTGATTGCGACACAGTTCTAATTCCGGTCATTTTGTGATGGCCCTGTCCCCAGCACTAATTGGCAGAGAGGCCCCAAGGAAGCAGAGGGATGGAGGGGCAGCTGCCTTTTTGATTGCTGGGTACCCTTTGTGTAACCCTGCCTCTTGACGCTGATTGGCAGTGAAGCCCTAGGGCGGGGTGGGATGAAAGGGTGGCCACCAACTTGTCTGCTGCCTTTTGGGCTGCCCTGCCTCCAGGCAGCAAGGACCAGTGGCTCCCACTGGGGAGCCAGCATTTTATTTTTATTAAAATGGGGGCTTTTTGTCCTTTTTTTTGTAGTTTCCATAAAATACATGAAGCCACAAATTAAGTAGGTCCCTATTCATATGGTTACAGAAGTTGAAAAAGTTGTGAAACCAGCATAAGAAATTGTAAAATCTATTTCCCATCCTTTTGCATGCGTGCCTACAATGATAGTTTGCATGCTGCTTTATTGTTCGTACTTTTCTTTGTAGGTCGAACATTTCCTGTGGATCAGTTTTTTCTAGAAGATGTGATTGCGATGACGAGGTATGAAATTTGTGACAGTATGCTTAGAAGTAATTGGTTTTTGGAGTTTTAATATTTAGGCTAGTAGTTTATTGACTTTATATTAGCTCTGCATATAAATTAATAATATTATTTTATTGATTCTTACCTGTAATCTTAGACCTCAATATTTGATGATGCTGTTTATTCTAAAACTATACCTCTGCTTGTAGTCTAGGACCGTTCAAAGGTCAAAGTCAAGAATTGGGCACATTTTACTAGACTCTGCAAAGATCAACAACAACTAGAAATGGTCCCTCCCCTGAAACGTTTACCAGTTCTCAAGTGCTGTCAGTCTCTGGACCTTCTTTTATTTAAGGTCATGTCTTTATTGGGGTTTGTGACCTGTCATTTTTTTTTTATAGGTGCAATCCCATGATATTCTTTATTGTGCACTTCAACTCGTATTCCAACACAACAGATCCAAAAACTGGAAAGATATGAATAGACCAGGGTTTTGGAAATTCCTTCAGTTTGAGGCATCTTTGATGCTGTTTAAGTTTAAACCAAATACATTGAAATAGGTCTTAAAATACATTACAATATTTAGCATTGCTGGAAGTCACACAGAAGATCATTAGGTCTGAATTTCAAGCTGGATATGACTGTAGGCTTAGCACGAACTCCTTCTTGATCTGACTACCAGCTCTTTCAGGCTGGCAGGAGAACTGCTCTTCCAGTGCAAGAAGGCCCTGTGATGATGGCCTGTCCCATTAAGCTTATGGAGAAGCTTACAAAATTCAGCTGAAAATTTTCTTCCTAGCCAGAAAGTCAAAATGTGAAACACATGGTAATACATTACTATCATATATTCAGTAGCTCTCACAAATATATTGGCATCATCTCACAAATCTTTAGTAGTTCTTAGATGTCCTGTGACACAAGAAACATCAAGGTAGACTTCAGTGCTGAGGGTAAAAAACAGAAAGGAAACACAGGCTGCCATGTAAAGAATTTTTCTTAAATTCTTAAACTTAAATGCCATGTCAATGGACTAGACAAGGATTCTTCTTGTCAGATGTAGCTGCAGAGTCATTCCCAGCTGTCCTGTTTCAGATGGAAAGCTGTTCAGTCAGTTGCATATTGCCTGCAGTTTAGTTGCTGTAGCACTTGGCTGGGTATTGAACTGTGGGATCCAATTTGTAATCTTGGGGACACTCAACGGACCATCTTCTAGGTATCTCAGAGCACCTCTGTCACAGCCACCAAGACCCCACCAAGGTAGTTCTGAACCTCAAAATCAGTGAGCCGTTATGCCAAGAAAGACTGCTGTGAGCTGCAGATGAGGCCTTTTTTGACAGTCAGCCAGCTACTCAGGAACCCCTTTACCCAAGAGTTTAGAGCAACTAAAAATTTCATCTGCTTCAGCATAAAAAGCAAGACATACTCAACAAAGCTTATTGTATTTAAATTACTGCTCTTCCTGGTTTTGGAAAGGATGATAAAAGAATAGAAACCTAAGTGTGAAGTCGTATTTCTAGTACTCTTACTTGCTCCTAAGAGTGTGACAGAAATGAAAACTTAGGGCCTACTCATTCTTCATATAAATTTGTAAGGCTTTTATATAACATGGTGATAGGTATGTCAGCTTCTCATATTAACAGTTCAAAGGAGACTAAAAGCAACTTCTTTCCACACACTTGAATTCTCTGCTTATATTCAGATATGTCTTAGAGGATGGTAGTCCATATAGGCGGAACATGAAGCATGGTTCTAGTGAGAAACTTAGAGCAAGACACAGCAGAACTGCTCTTGAAGAAGTAGAGGAGGATCTGAGGTGTGCTGGCCTTATCCAGGATGACATGACTGTCAAGGATTCAGTCCCAGACCAGCAGTTAACTTTAAAACAGCTCCTAATACGTTACAAAGGTAATCTCCATGTCTTTTAAAGCTATCACAATGGCTTATTGACAAACCAAAGTGGTGTCCTTGAATGTATATCACATATTTTCATAATTAGAAGTGTCATGGCTTTGAAGCTAAACATGACAGTAGAACCATGTGATCAAAAACCCACTGTCAGTTAAAATTAATCCTGTTTTACAGTTAGGCCACTAAACTACAGGAAATACTGGCCTCAGACAGTTCTTATGATAAAGGACTGGTTTGAGCAATAACCTATTATATTACTGTTCCTTTTTAAGTATCTTAGGCCCCCTCTACATGTACAGGTAAAGGCATGACTGGATTTAGTGTGTGATCTACACAATTGTGCCTCCTGCCATACCACACATGCATGGCAGGAGGTGCAACTGTGGGATGCTGCTTCAGATCCAATTACACCTTTTATTTCTGGTGTAGGGAGAGCCTGCATTGGCAAAAAACAGGCTCCCACAGCTGGAAGCCCCCTTTGGGGGACCATGTGCAGCTGGGATTGAGAGTCCCACACTCAATTATTGACCTGAGGGGGCCAAGGGGATCATGGTAGCTGCAATCCCAGCACCTGACGGGGCTCTTGGTCCCACCTGCACCATACTCTTGGTCCCAGCCCTGACCTTGTCAGGCATGAGACTCTGGGTTCTGGCTGCACATGTCATGCAGCTGGGACTGAGCCCCTTCAGGTGCAGAGATTGCAGATGCCATGAGCCCCTTTGCCCTGGGGGCTTTCATGCACCCCCAAGCCTTGGGAATCACAGCTGCCACAGTCCCCTGACTTGGGGGTTTCATGCTGGGCCTTGATGCATCCCAACTGCAGAGGAGACACTGCTACATGTGGAAATTAAAGCTCAGTAGCAACCAGCTATAAAGTTTAGTACACATTTTTGAGATTTAACTTTATAGCTGGTTGGGGTTTTTTATTGTGTGATAAGTACTTTGCATGTGTAGCTAGTCTTAAGGTAAATACACAGATGACCAGTTAATTGTGTGATACCTATATTATGTAGAGGGGGCTTTCTCATGAGCCAGATCCTAAATCTAAATCCACACCTAAATCTTCCTGCTGCGAGGTTCTCAAAATATTTCCTTCCACATGTCCTCTAAAAGAGTTCCACACACCCCTGGTTGTTCACTTTGAGCACACATGCTTTGAAGTCTTCAGGTTCCTGCCTGTGCAGGCTAGAACAATCTCTAGCGATAGTGCCAAGGCTTTTGTTGGATTCTGCTGAAGATATATTTTGACCTGTTAATGAGTGGCAGGATGAGGTTTAATCATGTCACCCACTCCTTCCTTCCACTGTAATTTATGATGCACAGCTCTGGGATCGCATTTTGTAGGATGGCTCTGGTAGCCCTGAAGGATAATGGGTTTTTTGTTTTGGAGTTTGTTTTTTGTTGATGGGGGAGATGGTCATGGGTGAGATGGTCTTTCTTCCTTTGGAGGACTGAAATTCTGAGAGATGAAAGAAAGAGCTTGTGATTGCAGTCCTGGAGGCTCAGGTGTCAATCATTAAGTGGGTTTTAGACCTCTTTTAGCTCTGTGGTGATTCCAGGTCCTGTCGAATTCCAGTCTGGGGGTGCACAGGCTGAGCCATCCAAGGAGTACAGGTCCTGAGGAGTACATGAGACCCAGTGAAATGTGAGAAAGTTGAGTGGAAAAAGAGTAAAATAAAATGGAAGCAGTCTAGTGAGTAAGAGGGTCAGAGAGAAAAGTGTCAATGAGTAGAGGAACCAAGTGGAGGAGGAGATGAGAGGTAACACTCAAATATTAGCGTCCTGAGCCCTTTCAGCTAAATCTAGAGGACCGAATAGCCTCTGACCAAAGGTTTAATTCTTTGTGTAGCCATATCTCACTGTATTGTATGTCATATGTTATTAGACAAGGACTTACCTCTGTGCTCCTGATGTATTCTATTTTATTCTTTCAGAAGTCAGTAAATCAGTGTTAAAAACAATGGCTGCCATGGATTTCGACAAAGTTAATCTTGAATTAATAGAGGACTTACTGGAGTGGATAGTCAGTGGCAAACACTCATACCCACCAGGTAACATGATTGCCCATTATGGTTTGAACAGAGGGAAATTCACCTAATGTTTATGCGTTTGGGTGAATTCTGTCAAGTTGACGTGTTTGCACTAATCTTAATTTCCACAATTTCTGATTTTGCTTGATTCTCTCCACTTGATTTTCGTGGAGTTGAGAACCCCTTGTTTCTGTAGGATGGACAGAACAAACACGTGGTCTTGTCTGTCAGCATCCTACAGCCCCCAGGCCAGATCTGGCCATTGGAGCCTTTGTTTTGGCCCACAGAGCTATGGTTTTTTGCAGCATCTGGCAGTCGAGACGTCTCCCTGTGCCAAGCCACAGTCAGCCCCCTGGGGCTGTGGCAGAGGCAGAATTCTGCCCATGTCATGCTGCAGTTGAGCAGGATAGGCTCTGGCAGAGGGGGACTTTTGCAGCTGAATCATGGGAAGAAGTAGCAGTGGCAGCTGGACCCTAATGCCTGCCCAACTCCAACCCAAACTGGGTCATTCCAGCCCCCAGTTTAGACTGGAAAGTGTTGCCAACACCTGGCTTAGTTTGCAAGTTCTTTGGAACAGAGACCACTGCTGCTTATGAGCTCATACAGCAAACTGCAGAGTACTGTTCTGGTTGGACTCAGGCCTTCGTCCACTCTCAAAATGCTCTTGTCTAATAATATTTTTTATCCAAACTCCTCTATTCTCTTTTTGCCTGTGTCTTTAGGTGCTGTCTTGGTATTTTTGCCTGGTCTAGCGGAAATTAAGATGCTTTATGAGCAGCTGCAGTCAAATGCCCTTTTCAATAATAGACATAGTAAGCGGTAAGTCAAAAGGTGTCCTAAAACTTACCATTCTGTTGAATTCAAGCAGAAAGAAACTGATTTGTTAAAGATATTGCTGCAGTCTCCATAAACTTTAATATCTCAAGCCAGTTGCAAATGAAGGTTATTGAAAGGTTGAGGCAGGTGGCAAAGGGGTGAACCTTTATGTACCGCTGGCTGTTTACTTCTGTTCATTTGGAATAGGTTCTTTCTAACTAGCACAGCTCTACAGGCACATACAGCATGTTGGCGATGGAAGCTTTAGACCAATGTCCTCAAGTTGGAGAAGGGAAAATTGATGTTTTCATGACCAAAATTAAACCTCATTTAGTAATTTGTGGAATCTGTCAGATACCCTAGCAATGACTGTTGTTTAGCAGCCTAGCTCAGTGGTTGGCATCCTCTTGCCACCGTGGATCACTGCTTGCAAACTAGCTCCTGTCATGCCCCACCCTTTACCCACTTTGGCAGGGTGGGGTGCCTAGGGGTGGCCATGTCATCCCCAGGTCCTTAACCCTGTCAGTTTTGCCCTACAAGCACCCTCATTCTCACCCGCCATGTCTTGTTGGTATGATGAATATAAAGAGGCTGCCCTTGAGCTTTAGGTTTGGACACAGTCTGGCTAGATCCTAATAGCCCTGTTGTCTTGAGACCCCTTGACATCCTGCTTCACTGTGGATGGTTCCTGAATCTCTTAGCCTTATGGGCCATATGCATGGCTCCAGCCACCCCTCTACCACACCCCAAGCCTCAGAGCTTGTAGCAATGTTGTCTGGTCTAGGTCTCACTGTAATTTGGCCCCCCATCTCGCTCTGTGCCTTGCTGATGCCTGGGCTGTCCGCTGCCCTGTGTTGCTCTGCACCTCGCTGGCACCGGGGTCCCCACGCTGTAGTGAGCCCCCAGTGAGGCCTCCTCCTTCCCCAAATAGCCTCACCTAAACCACCGGTGTTATCAGACAGCAAACCAACCACAGCCGACCACCATGAGTCCCTGGGTGTAACATAACACAGAACTCACGTCATGCTCTGCCCCTTTAAAATAGTAAAACTCCGTCTCTGAGGTTCAGTGTCTAGCAGGCAGGGATACCTTATGGGCTCCTGGTGTCCCCTTTGTTCTAAGGGTGGCATATCTGCCAGCTACCCCACCTCTGGGCCCTTCCTTCCTGAACGCTCCTTCCCCTTCAGCTGCAGGTAGGGAACTAACTCCCTGGTCCCAGCCCTGGGGTTTATATGGGCCTAGGGCCCTGCCTCCTCCAGCCAGCTAACCAGGTGCAGGTGTGACCAATTCCCTCATTAACCAGATGTCACGGCAGCCTGCATCTGGGTTTTTATCTCTGCTCTAAGAGGAGCAGGCACCTTAGTGCCCTGCAACACCCCCTTAAAACCCTTCTGAGGACTGGCAGATGCTGCAATAGAAAAGGATAGGAAAAGGTAGGCTCTGGGACCCTGGGGTTTGCTCTTCTGCTGCAGCAGAAAGAACAAACTCATGGAAGCTGGCAGTAGGACCCTGAGATGATCTTCTCTGCTACTGTGACTGGAGCATGCTGCTAAGTCTCTGAGCTGTGGCAGGCCAGATTAAATTTCTTCACAGGCTGAATGCAGCCCATGGACCCTAGGTTGCTGATATCTGGCCTAGCTAGTCTTTGTGCCATGTACATTGTCTCTATGCACCAGCTAAAGCAATCCAATGGAAGGCTAAAAAAGTTGAGGTTTAACTTTATCTTTTACCTTGTTTTCTACTTCAAAAAATTCTGCATTTAGTAATATGCTAAAATGTTGTGTGATTTTAAGGAAAAAAGTTGAGATGTTTGTAGGGGTGGGCAAGAAAAAAATCAGTATCTATTAAAGACAAGCTAATATTGCAAGCAAAACTATTCCAGTGTAATTTGGATCACTGTCCAAATATTACATCTAAACTAAGATTTTTCCTGGTTAAGTGACCTCAGTCAAATGTGTTGTGATCACTAAACTCATCAGCAGAATAAAGTAATGGTCTCAGAAGGACTTGTATAAACTCTTTGGCTGCCCTGCTTGTGCTTACTGCTTTAATGTCAGTCTCTAGGTCAGTGATAAAGATGTGCAAGCCAGTGTATCACCTAAGGCATGTAGACTCCATCACTACTGTGTGAGTGAATAGGAAAGGAATTTTGGGAACAGAAAAACAGGTGACCTTCCAAAGCAGAAACCCTGACTGAACCTCTCATCTGCTTCAGGGAAGGAAAGGGGATCCTTCGCACTCAGCTGCTCACAAGATCACTGCTCGCAGGCCCTTCCATTAGAGACAGAATCCCATCCCTCTGAGCATGCTTCTTTCTTTCCCAGAGTATGTGTTAAGGGAAGTCCTGTGGCCACAGTAGGGTGAGGTATGTAAACCTATGACAGCATTCCTTGAAGGCCTAAAGGCTGAACTTTGAAGAGAGAAAAGAAAACCAAGATAACTGATTTCACATTGGGGACAGTGTCTTATTTTCATTGCTTCCTTTCATCCAGGCAGTTTTCCATGTCCTGGTGTGTTAATACAGTCCATTTATTTCATGCTTACATGTACATTTGTAGGGCTACAGTCTGCCTGGTCACTGTACCCTCCAGAAAAGCCAAGGGTGAAACATGGTGCGGTAGATTTTTATCCCTGAAACCCACAGAAGATGCACTCCACAGGTCCTCATGCTCTCATTCAGAAAATGTTGAGGAATACTCAGAGGTTGGGATAGGAGCCATTTAAATGTAACCTCCACTTTGTAAATGAGTATCTGTGTAATGCTCTGTGGACTAAAGCATGTGTAAACAGACTGATATCAGGAAGGAAAAATAATGGAAAGGAAAGCATGCCCTTTTTTTTCTTCTAGGTGTGTTGTTTTACCACTTCATTCCTCACTGTCCAGTGAAGAACAGCAGTCTGTGTTCCTTAAGCCTCCTGTAGGAGTCACCAAGATAATCATCTCTACAAATATCGCAGAAACATCCGTCACTATTGATGATATTATTTTTGTGATTGATTCAGGCAAAATGAAAGAGAAAAGGTACAAGAATTATTTTCATGGAATATGGTCTTGGAAAATGTCATGTTCTGCATGCTGTTCATTTAAGGTTCTTAAAAGCCCTATTTTAAGAGTTTGAGAAAATGTACAAGGGCTTTATTCTGAACCCAGCAATTGTTGACTTCAGTCAAATTCCAGGTAAACTCCACTTGCATCCTTGGTGTTAGTGGTTGCTCTCTTCTAGAAGCTGGCGGCACTCCTCCGCTGGAGGTCCAGTGTTAATACCCGGCATTCTTGAATGGAAACATTACCGTCCTCAGTCATTTTCGCTTTGTTTTCTTTTGCAGGTATGATCCCAGCAAAGGAATGGAAAGTTTGGAAGATACATTTGTGTCCAAAGCCAATGCTTTGCAAAGGAAGGGTCGAGCAGGCCGTGTAGCTTCTGGAGTTTGCTTTCATCTTTTCAGTAGCCATCACTATAATCACCAGCTTATAAAGCAGCAGTTGCCTGAAATACAAAGAGTGCCTTTGGAACAACTCTGCCTCAGGTAAACTATCCTTGCTGGAGGTTACCTTAAAGAGTTATTCTCCAAGAAGTCCTCTGCTACCAGTGGGAAACTATAATGGTGATATTATCAGGTTGTGTTCTCTCTCTGTCTCTCTCACGCACATCCAGTGTTGTGGAGTCACCACGCTCTACTCTGGTCAGCGCACTTTTTGATAATTTGCTGACTACCACCCTTGTCAGGACTTCATCCTTCCCACCCACCATGCTGCTGCACACACGTCTTTCAGCTCCTTTCTCCCTTACACCCAGGCTTCTCATACTACGTGCCTTGACTTGCACTTGCAAACAAAAGTGCCCCTAATGAGATGACCAGAAGAGAAAATAGGACAGCTCAAGTGCTGGCAGGATGTTATCCTCTCTTCCAAACTTGCCTCCCTTTCGTTGGTTTAAAACATAAATACTTCTTGGGAAGAACTACCAAAGCTTTTTGTGCAGTGGAACCAGTCTACATCAGGGGTGCTCAACCTCCAGCCCACAGGCCAAATGCAACCCATGGAGCCTTGGCGTGTGGCCTGCTGGGCTCCCCCAGGGTTGGGGAATTTGGTGGAGGAGAGCAGTGGCAATTAATACTGCCCCGCGCCCCTGCTGCCAGATTCCCAAACCGCAGCCATGTGGTGAGTCAAAGCCAAACCACACCCCCTTGTCTCTGTGGAGCTGGGTTGAGAGCCAAGCCATGCCCCTCTCCCCTCCCCTCCCCATCGGGTTGGGCCATGAGCCCTCCCTCCTGCGAGGGTTGGTTGAGGGCAGGCCACTCTTCCTTTCTTCTTCCCCAGCAAGGCTGGGTTGGAGCCAAGTCAAGTTCCCTTCTTCCCCCCTACAGCTGGGCTTGGTTTGGACTGGGCCACGTTCCCTTCACCACCCTCCACCGCAAGTGGGGTTGGGTTGAGGCCAGGCCAAGGCCCTTCTCCCTCCATGGGACAAAATTGGGGCTGGGCTGCAACCCCACCCTGCCCTCCTATGTGCAGCTGCATAGGGCCCTGCCACATGCCCTCAGTGCTGGATCAGGACCACCAGCCAGATCTGACTCAGCAGACAAAAAGGTTGAGCACTACTGGTTTACGTAACTGTTTCCTAAACTTTTGATACCTGGGGTGCACTTTTTTCTGCTTTAAAATTGGCAGTACACTTCACTCTTACAGCCAAAAAGGGAAGGAGGGAAAAGCGACAGCAGTGGCATGAACCATTTATAGATATCTGGTTTAGTTGCGGCTCCCCCATGGCTGAAAGCCACATGCTGGCTACAACCAAGGAGCTGCAGAGCTGGAATTAAGGGCAGGGGTGTAGGCACAGGGGAAATCCCCTCTTGAGGGAGAGGAACCCACGGACATCTGTTAACAAGAGTTCCCCAGAGCTCAACATGGTGGGGGTGGGACCTGGTTGAGAGGGGGTGGGGGTGGGACCTGCTGCTGATAATCCAGCCTGGGGAAGGGGTTGGGGGACCCACGTCTACCTGCACAGTGGTGGGTGCAACAGAGAGCAGTGCTGAGCTCCCAGGTGTGTGGCATAGCCATGTCTCTGGAATGCAAGCAAGGCACAGCAGCAGCAGCAGCAATTTCCAGGTATGTGGTCCTGCTGCCACTGTCACTTCTCCCCGCTCCCAGCTTCCCAGCTGTGGTAGGCTTGCATCTTCCAACTACTGGGGGGCTGCACTGGGACCAAACATTTGCACACTGCCACCACTGTGCCCTGCTTGTACCAATGGGGCATGCCTATGCTAGATTCTTCTGTGCCCTGCTCTGCATACACACTACACTTCGGGTTAAAGAAAAAAAGAAAAAATATATTTTTTCATGGCATATTTGCAACAGCTCTCATGGCACGCTTGTGTTTGGGAAACGTTGGTCTATATTAAACACAACTGTGGTTTTGGTACGACAGGGACCTGTAAAGCCGTTTCATTCAATATGCTTCTTTATAAAAGGGAAACTTTCTAGGACACTGGCCGATGCCAGTTATGTGAAGACATGTTTTATGACAGTAAAGAACAAAGAGCCCACAAAGATAAATGGGAGTCTTTCCTTTCCTGAGTTGGTTGGCCCTGAAGCAGGTCGTGTGGAATCAAAAACCTCCCCTGATCATGTCAGACAGCTCCCTGAGTGGATTCCTATCTTCCTGGCCCCCTCCCAGGAGGAACAAAAAGACAAGCCTGACATCCAACTGCAAAGACAATAAGATATCAGCTTGCCCTGGTTTCCCTCACTGCAGGTTACTGAGGTGCTTTCCCCACTTTGCCTGCAGCTATGGCAGTGAGTGCAGGGAAGAGATTGTAATACTTTGGTCCTTGCCTATCAGGAAATTTGAAGATAAAGAGTCAGGCTCTTGAAATGTCTCAGGTAGTCTGTAGTGAGTCAGTCTAGACTCTAGAACGTAAAGTACTGGATGACAAGTTTTAGTTGACAAGTGCTGTTTAGAAAGAAAACCTTGGGGAAGACATTCATAGTCAAGTGTTTCTTGTAGCTTTGCCCAGTGAAAGCAAACTAAATTGTCATCTTTTTCTAAGAATTAAGATTCTGGAGATGTTTTCTGCACAAAGCCTTCAGTCTGTCTTATCACGGCTGATTGAGCCTCCAAGAATGGAATCTCTGCGTGCATCAAAACTGCGACTGCAGGACCTAGGAGCCTTAACTTCAGATGAAAAGCTCACCCCTCTGGGATACCACTTGGCTTCCCTGCCTGTTGATGTAAGGATTGGAAAGCTAATGCTATTTGGTGCCATTTTCCGTTGTCTGGATCCAGCATTAACCATAGCAGCAAGTCTGGCCTTTAAGTCACCTTTTGTAAGTATTCCATGATGACACATTTCTGTGTGCCAAGACTTGTGTTGCATCCATAAGTAAACATTGCTATGTAAAACTACATATTACTTTTATGTGTCCTAACAACCTTGCTTACTATGTATAGTGTATTCTTAGATTAGCGGGGAATGCTTTTCTCTCATGACAAAAAAGAGACCTGATTTAAGCAAATGCACAGCATCACCCCTTTAGTATTAAGAGCAGCTCTATTCCAAATAAAAAAACCTATTTTACTGGATAATGGGCTTAGTTTTGAGCCAAAGTAATTAACTGTTTCCAAATGACAGTGTTATTGGACATATTAGGAGTGCAAATGGACACAGAAATAATGTTGGCAAAACAATAGCCAAGAAATTGATCAAGAATTGAAATAATCCGAATATTAACTGCAACGTGAAATGTCCTTTTTAAATTCTTGCTGAGTCAGGAAAGATAATTAGTACATTATTTGCAACCAGGTGGCTTTAGTGAAACTGTAGTCAATGGCTGGGCTTTCTGTTTTTGGAAACAGCTACATGAAGTGTAATGATTTTAAGTAAAAGTTGCCAGATATGAGATTTATACAGAGTTAAGTTCTGATCTCAGACTATACGTGCATACAAATCAGTTTGTTTTTTAAGATCAGCCGCTGGATCTGTAGATGCAGTGGTTCTGTTGTTTTTAATTGCCTGCCTGTAGTGGTACACGGCCTTGCATGAAACACTGGGACTGTGCATGCCCTGTCACTGCATATTTTTGTCAGCTGCAGCTCATAGCACAAGTAGGCCCAACTGTGAACAGACACCGGAGGCCTTGAAACAGGGTCTTCTATTCATGAACTTACCTCTGCAAATCCCGCACTGTAGAAGCCTTCATCTTACCAGCTTTCTAGAGCAGTATAACTGTTAAATGCCATACGCTGACTGCAGAACTGCTTTGTTTAAATTTCGTTCTTCACTGCCCAATCCCATAGCCATCCTACGTTTGTGGGACAGAGCCACAAGTTTGTGTTTGCATTGCCCTTGTTGCCAGGCACTGGGACATTCCCTTTAGAAACATTAGGGGTGTCAGACATTTGTTCCCAGTTAGGAGTGGAAGAGTTATGAATTTGGGGTTCTCTCTAATAGAAAATATGCAGAGCCAATTCTGTGGAAGAGAAAGAAGACCTGCTTATCAGTAGGGCAGTGTGGTGCTTCAGTAGCTGATTCGATTCAGAGGAGATTCGGCCTGATTTGGGGACTGAATCTCTGAATCCAAATTGAGTTGGGAGACCAAGGAAAAGCTCCAAATTGATTTGAAGCATCCAAATCGATTCAGAAAAGCTTTGGAAAAGATTGAGCCAATTTGGAGTTTCATCCATAGACTAATTAGGCCGTGTGGCTGCAGGCAAACAGGCTGGGCGGCTGCTTCCAGCTGGTAAGTCTGCTGAGGTTGGGGGAGAGGGGAGGGAAAGGGTGTGTGAGAGGGAGGGATTGGGGCTGCGGCTGGGACAAGTTGCCCAGCCAAGGCGGGGGTGGGGGTGCATTACTCAAGGAAGGGACGGGGGGCACGGGATAAAGGCGTGGCAGCGCTGGGAATGGGGCTCTGCCCTGCTGCCGCTTGCCCAGCCTGGGCAGGGGAGTGGGATGTGGGCACGACTTGCTCTGGACAAAAGGGGGCAAGTGGCAGCAGGGCAAAGCCCCTGCTCTCAGCGCTGCCACGCCTGCACCCCACGTTTTCCACACTAGCTGGCAAACGGCAGCAGGACAGAGCCCCTGCTGCCAGCATTGATGCAGGTGTGGCAGCACCGGGAGCTGGCCGGAGCAAGCCACACCTGCATCGCACCTCCCACCATGCCAGCTGGGCAAGCGGCAGCAGGGCATAGCCCCATAGGGCAGAGGCGGCACAGCCAGAGGAACTGTGGGAAAAGTCTCCATGGCTGCCCTGACCAGCCCAGCCTCTTTAAAAATAAATAAATAAATAAATAAAATAAAAGCCCTGCATTTACTGGCTCTGGCAGCGGCGATTGGGGCCTCTGGGCACTTGTAGTAGAGAAGCCCCCCGTGCAGTTGGGGATCGCCCCGCCCTCCTCCCCTGGCACGCACGCCACAGCTGTCACACTGTGCGAGTGCAGCGTGGCTCGGCAAGGTGCCATGCGCTGTCTGGGATCTGGGGCAGCTCCGTGAGTCAGCTGTAGCCCAGCAGCACTTGGCTCCAGTGGCCTCAGCTCCCAGGAAGCGTGTGGCGCCCTGCTGAGCCGTGCTGAACCCACGCCATGGGGCAGCCGCCGCGCAGGTATCAAGCGGGGAGGGCAATCCCTACTGCCCCACACTGTATGGGGGTGCTCTGCCACAAGTGTCCAGAGGCCCCAGTCGCCGCTCCTGCAGCTCGTGAGTGCAGGGCTTTGTGTTTTTTGGGGGGTGGGTTAATATTAAGTGCTGGAACTGGGCAGGGCAACCATGAGGGCTTCTCCCGTGGCTCCCCCTGCCCGGAGAGAGGCAGGCACAGCCGGAGGAGCCATGGGAGACCCTGCAGCTGCCTGGCTGTGCCTGCCTCTCCCCAGCCAGTTCGAATCTCTGAATCAGCACCGAATCTTCCAAAGCTTATTCAGCTGTTTGATTCAGGACAGCGATCCAAATCTTCAAATCGAATCACTGTCCTCTGATCCCACTGCACACTGATACAGTTTCTTTCAGTTTTCAATAGTTGTATTACCTAGAGCAGATGTAGGAGGTCTATTGTTGTATTACCTGGAGCTGCTGAAGGGAGGCAGAGATCTCTGAAGGGAGTAAACTTTTTTACAAATTTGAGTCCAGGGTCAGTGGAATGATTCTGAAACCAGCTAATTCCAAATGAAAAGTTTTAGCATTGGGTCTGCAAAAGCAGCATAGCCAGATATTTAAGTTACTGCTTATGTACAGTCCTGATGTTCTTGGAGATGAGCAGTTGGCACCTTACTGATCTCATATAGACAATGTATTCTTTGGGACTAAAAAACCTGTTTTCAGTTGGGAAAGAAAAAAAGAGATGAGATGTGTCCATGTATCTATTTAGGTGTCTCCATGGGATAAACGGGAGGAAGCAAATAAAAAGAAACTGGAATTTGCCATAGGAAATAGTGATTATCTGGCTCTTCTTCAGGCTTATAAGGTAAGTTAAAATCAGTGGCCTAAGTGAAAAATTTGGAAGAGCTGCAATGTAGGATTGTACAGTATGTTGAAATGTGTATTTTTCTGTTGTTTAGGGGTGGCGCCTGAGCGCCAAAGAGAGTTCTCATGCAAGTTATAGCTACTGCAGGGAGAATTTTTTATCGGGAAGAGTTCTGCAGGCAAGTTGCATTTAACTCGACAGTTTTCTGAATTAATAAAAATATACAACCATCTCCACCTTCTATTATTCCACCTACTCTTCTTCCCCGTTCTTGCCCTTCCTATCTGGTTCACCCAGGAAAATGAAACGTTACTTACTGACATTTTGTTCAGCTCCCTCAGCCTATAATCCTAGCATTAGCAGGTATTTAATTTAAATCAACTCTAGGTTTAAACCAAAGCTAGAATGCTTCAGCCCCCCAAAAAACTGGTTTGAAAGACTCTGAATAATAATAAAGATTGTATTTATAAGTGGTATGAGACGGTTCCAACCTTAGCTGCTACGGTTGCGGTGCCTGCACCATAACAGGGATGGCTACGCTTATATACCATAAGTGCTATGGGTAGCCTCTGTCTGTGGCATGTGAGAGATTGGGGAGGGGTAGGGAGTACAAAGCAGAGGATTAGGTTGGGCAAGGGAAGGGGATTGGGCTGTTACTTGGGGAGGGCACAGGGCTTAATCTGTGGCACACTTGCCAAAAATGATGGCCCCCACAGCACTATAATATTTCATTGGACAGCGTCTTGTGTTGGAGGTCCTTTTTAACTGAGGAACTGCACACACATCAGTTTTCTTACTGCAAGTGATGAAAACAGGCGGAGGTGATGGCCAGAGCTTGTTCTTGCAACTTGGTATTTCGGCCTGCGCAATTCAGTAAAAATAATACAAAATAGAACCTTTTTTAAAAAAACTTCTTTTTTTGCTTGTAGGAAATAGCTAGCCTGAAAAGGCAGTTCACAGAGCTACTCTCTGATATTGGATTTGTGAAGGAGGGCTTGAGAGCCAGGGACATCGAGAAGAGGTGGCTCCAAGGAGGAGATGGTGTTTTGGATGCTACAGGAGAGGAGGTAACTGCTGGAGTGTTAGTGATCTTAAATTGATTCTGTGGCCTCTAATTGACTTTTGCGTTGAGAGTTAATTTGGGTCTGGTGTGCATGCCTCACTGCCTACTTGGTGCTTACCACTGCCTCTGGTGATCACCATTTTCTTCTTTATGTTGACCAACTCTCCTCCATTATACTTGGGAGACTAGCATTATGGCTTGGCTTTGGGGGTGGAGATTGGGGGAACGCTCAGTTTCTGAGGTCTCTTATATCTTTTATTCTCCAAGACTAAATCCTTGGTATGCATGTGTAATTACAGTGAAAAGCTGCGTGGCCACATGGCATGGCTTGTGGTTTCCATGGTTTGGGGCTGCCACAGCAACTGCCAGTAACAAGTAGGAGCCTTCCTGCCTTAGCCGTATACAGGTCCCAGTGGACTGCTAGTCCAGGTGTAGCTGGCTATTGCAAAGTCTATCCTGGAGAGGAACAGCTCTTTTATCTTAGCCCGGTCTCTTCGGCCCTGAAGCAGGGAAGGGTGGTACTGGAGTTGCATCAACCCAAGGCTCTGAACTCTTTTAGATGCAGCCACAGCTAAAATCTCCAAATGTCTCTTCCTGATGATGAACAATGTTTTGGCTTATCCAAGCTGCCACAGGCCCTTCATGTCCTCATTTTGGTCAGTTACTAGCTGTGTGTGCATTAGATAGACCTTACCTTGAGTTTCAGACAGCTGGGTCCAGACCTGCACCATGTGCAAATGTACAAGGCATGTTGACTTGCAGAGGTATATCCCATGGTGCTTTGTTCATTGACCTAATCAGATTTATGATTTACCCCAGGAAATAGTCACTCTGTAGCCTGGAACAAGTATTTGAGGAGTGTCCAGATGAGCCTTTGCACATCTTAACTACCTTGAGTTAGTTGGCAGTTGGTTAACTCAGGGTAATAGTGTAGTGTAAACCTATGGGGAAAATGTAAGAACTATCAGCTGCTTCTAATATGGAATGAGCGTGAGCTTCAAAGAAGGTGTATTGGAGTGTCAGCCATTTAGCGTTCTGCAGTGAAACATTCAAGAAATTGTGTGCTTGTGTGTCTCTAGTGTAAAGTCTAAAGTGTGAAGCATGTAAGGTATAACTTGGGCACTGTTGTCCTGAATGCATCAATTCATTTCACAGGCGAACTCTAATGCAGAGAACATCAAGCTGATATCAGCAATGCTATGTGCTGCTCTGTATCCTAATGTGGTCCAGGTGAGTGAGACCTGTTCTTTTTTTGTTGTTGTATTACGTACACCACTTCCCGTTGCTCACATCCCCTTCCCCTTTGAGCAGCAGATTCATGTTGCATGCTTTGATTTTAACATTGGTAGGGACCTACCAAAATCACAATTTTGCGATTTTCTCAGAACCTGTGGTTTTGGGCAGGCTGCATAAAAGACTGCAGGCGCTACACTTCTGGCTTGCTTGCTGAAAAAATAAATAAATAAATTTACCAACAAGGAGAAAAGCACATGGGAAGCCCTGTAGTCTTGAAGCACGTGGTTGGGGTGAGATGTAAGAATAGGCTGCTGCCACAGTGCCCAGGCGGGCTCCTACTGAGCTGGGGGGGGGAGGGTGTCACTATGTGTCTGTCCCTGCCCCTGCTTCCCCAGCTCTGGGGCTGCAGGGTGCTAGCCAGCCATGCCCTCCCTTGCAAGCTCAGGTAAGAGCTGGTGAGCAGAGTAAGCCACTGGCTTCAGGGGACAGGTACCACTGTAGCAGTTAGAAGCTTTCTTGCCTGGGAGCCAGGGTGGAGCCAGTGGGCAGTGACCACAGTCGGACAAAACAAAGCAGGCGCTGAACCTGGCGGTACTGTGCATGGGGGCTGGGCAGCAGGCTCACACTCACAGCCCAGCACGTGCTGTGTGCTAGGCCTGCTGCGAGCATACCCCCTCCTCTTCCCTGGCCCTCCCCCTTCTGCCTTTCCCTCCTCTCTGCACTCCAAGACTTCAGGACTTTCCTACTTGCTGGTAAGTTTGTTTTTGGTTTTGGGGTTTTTTTTACAGCGCCCTGCTTGGGGATGGCCTGAAACTGCAGTTTAATTACCCTGATGAAGCCTGGGAATGCCACTAATCCACGCTTAATAATGCATGGATTAATGACTTCCCCAGGCTTAATCAGGGTAACTAAGCCATGATTTCAGGCTTTCTGGCAATATGTGGGGAGGGATGGGACTGCTGAGGCCTCTCAGCCAGTTAAGTTGGGAGGTGTCATTGCTCTGAGCCTGCAAAACTGACAGCCAGCCCTGGCCTCTCCCCATGCAATTGGCTGCTCCTCAAGTTCAGTAGACCCGTAGTGATAGGATCTGATGCTGGATCCCACAATCAGCTGCACCTCCTGCCATGCGTGTGTGGCATGGCAGGAGGCGTAGTCGTGTGGATCATACTTTGGATTCTGTCACGTCTCTACCTGAATGCCTAGTGAGGCCCTATAATATTTTATGTTGTTGATCTAGTAACAGATGCAAGTAAAGATTTACATGCGACTGTCTCAAATTTGCTTCGTCACCATTTATTCTATTTACATTTAGGTGAAAACTCCAGAGGGAAAATATCAAAAAACCAGTACAGGAGCTGTTAAAATGCAACCAAAAGCAGAGGAGTTAAAATTTGTAACCAAAAATGATGGATATGTTCATATTCATCCTTCCTCTGTGAATTATCAGGCAAGTTGTTTTTTTTTCCTGCTCAGTAAAAGATATTGCCTCGTTTTTTTAAAAAGATCATTTATATTTAAAAGAAATAACATTGAGATTATAAACTAGGGCACTGACCAGTTTTAAAAATATGTCAACTGCATGATTGAAAAATGCGACTGGGAATGACTCTTTCCCCTAATTAGGGGTGGCAGACTATGAAGAGCACTTACGAACTCTTCAGATTTTATTACCTAGGGCTCACTCAGTCACGAAGTCACTAATAGATAGCAGTGTGTGGCCTCTGACATAAGTGACCAGATTTCACTGGGGAAACCAATAGGGTGCCGGTCCCTTCTTTCATGTAACTGATCTTCTCCAAAGACTGAACTCGAACCCCTCCCTCTCTCAATTCCCTGTTTGAATAGTGTGCGAATTATCTGTTAAAATCAATTTTACACCATAAAGGTATATTGGCATTGTAAAGCTGTTGAACTATTTATAAATCTTTCCTGGCTCATCACTTCTACTCTAAAAGATCATCTGAAGGAACTAAAACTTCACAGAAAAGTCTCCTCTGTACCCTGTGCAGGCAAGAGGAAACCCCAGGCAGCAGCATCAATTGTTTTGTTTTTTTTTACCTCTGGACTGCATTGCGGAGGTGAAAAAAGAGAGGAGAAAGTGGCACAAAGGACCAGTGCAAGGAGGGCATGCTGCAAACTTGGGACGGGGCAGAAGTGGGGCAGGCACCGATGAAGTAGATGAGGGACAGGTGACTGGTATCATTGCTAGGGCACTAGGAGGCCAGGGGGACAGGATTAGATTGGATGTGGGGGTGGTATATGTTGAGTAGAGACTTTTAGAAGTGCAAATGAATGCCATTTGGTCCCTGCACCGGAAGAAGCCAGCAATAACTCTAGACCGGTCTCTGATGAGCATCTGCACTGAGGAATGCACTGTGTGTCCAGCCTTTTTTAATTGCCCTGGTTGCCAGAGCCCATCCTACAAAACAGCCTCCGTAGCATCTAGTACAGTATGTAGAACATGAGCACCCCCAGACTAATAGTGTAAGCCCAAGGGAGAGAGCAAGCAAAACTAATGCATTCTCCTGCCTCTCCTGTGGTTTGAGGCCCACTTAACAACTGTCTAGGTCAAGGGGCTAGGGGTAGCATATGGACCCATATTGGCAAGTGAATGGGAATTGGGTTTATTTCTTAATGGAGTAAATGATGTGCTCAGTATCATTAACAAAATCCATGTTCTTACACTTCTCTTTCCTCAACCATCGGGCTCTGGTGGTCCAGACAAAACACTTTGACAGCCCATACCTTGTGTATCACGAGAAGATCAAGACGAGCCGTGTGTTTGTCCGTGACTGCAGCATGGTGTCGGTGTACCCGCTAGTCTTGTTTGGTGGAGGGCAGGTTCATGTACAGCTGCAAAGAGGAGAGTTTATCATTTCTCTTGATGATGGCTGGATTCGTTTTGCAGCAGCCTCGCATCAGGTAATGAAATGAGGAAGGACTTCAAACCTTTCTTGCATCTGTAATGGTCACAGTGCAGAAGGATCCTATTATTTTATTAAGCTGGGGTGTGTGTGTGTGTGTGTACTTTTCTCACTCAGGTGGCTGAATTGGTGAAAGAACTACGTTGTGAACTTGATCAGCTCCTTCAGGACAAAATCAAGAGTCCCAGCATGGATTTATGTACATGCCCCCGGGGATCTCGCATCATTAGCATGATTGTAAAGCTTGTGACAACTCAGTAATCAGAGATTTGCCAGTATACTCGCCACTGACCTGCCTGAGAAATGGATGACAGCATTATTGGGGTTTCTTGGGTTGCCATAGTGCAGCACTGATCCTCCAGAGCTAACTTGATGAAATGAACCTACTTTGCAAAGTGTTTTTCCTTGATTGTTTGCAGAGCTCTGCAAAACTTTTTCTGCCAAAAATAAAAAGGGCTCACTGTATGGACAAAGGAAGGGAAAGATGGTGATCATGCTGCGGTAATATAAACCTCTAGTCTGAGTGACAAAGCATAGCGTTTCTACACAAGAAGAATTCTGTCGAACTGCTGGGAGCAAGGGATGTGCATTTTGTTGGCATAACACTTTAACTGCTTTTTGCGAGGGAAGTTGAGGAAGTACTTTTTGTGGCTTTCAAAATAATTCTGGTGTACAAAGAGAGCATTGCCCAATTGGTCACCCCAGAACTTTCCTGAACTTGGTGTAGACTAACTCATGCCACTTGGCCATCGAAGTCTTGGGGACTCTTCTTTCAATCCAGGGGCCTTTGAATCAGGTTCTCAAATCTCCTACCAGTAAGGAGAGGGAGAGATCAGACCTTGTACAATTTAAGTTGGACAGTTTCTGGTTCAAATATATATGAAGTCTCTAAGTTTGTGGTTTGTTCCTGCTAACCAGCTGCTTGGCTGGCAGTCTGCAAGATACCAGTGTTTGTGGATTAAGCTGCTGAAATCCATTTAAATTCTGTTTTCTAGGAATGCTTATGTGCTTCTTCATGTTTGTATATTGAAATTGATCTTTGTGTGGTTGGAATCAACAGGACTGCTGAACTCTCATCCTAAGAAATCTTTTGGGAAATTCACACTAGATGAGTGGCAAAGAAGCAAAGTATTGAGATGTTTTAAAAACTTTTGGGTTATCCCCGCAAGGGAAGAGGGGAAAGCTTTTGAGCAGGGATCATGAAATATTTGGGACTGGAAATTCAATGTGATGCCTTCAATTCTACATTAATTTCTAGGATAGTAAAGTTGTTTCTAGCCATGACCGTTCAGTGCCTTCTTGTGAAATAGCTTTATGGGGATGGTCATCAATTTTTGGAGTTTTGACATGTGTATTGCAAATCTTATTTAGCCCCATCCATCGGTGAAGAATGTATTTCCTTCGTGAATGAAAACTCTAGAAGGGGTCCTTTAACAGATGGTAAGAAATGGGAAACAGTGGTTGAAAGAGTAGGGGAAGGAACTTCCTGCTGGCTCCGGTATGTTTTCTGTGGTGAAATTGGGATGCAGGCTCAGTACAATAGCTATTTCAGTATTTGTTAAAAGTGTTTATTAAAAACAAAATTGCTTCAGAAAACATCCAATAAGGAAGGGAAGAAAATAGAATTGAGGAAAAAGTATGAAGACACTTCTCATCGTGGTGCCATAGGATACTAGCGCTGTCTGATTGCTAATGTCTAAGATTTTCATTGGTGTAATGTTAAGCAAAGAGTTGGTTGAAATAATTAAGTTCACCCCGGTAATGTATTATATTTGCAACAAGGATGATCATTTAAGAAAAAAAAAAGTATTTGGTCTTCAGTCTTTTTAAACAAGCGCTGTGGAACAGAAGCTGACGTAGCAGTGTTAGCACATATGGAGCTAGCTATTTTTGTGTGTTGGACAGTGGGATTGGGAGGGGGTGGGACATGCTAAGCACTGAAGTACAGGATTCGGGGTCGGCAGAGCCCTAGCTGCTAGGGCATGGGTTCATCCAGGGGTTATTAGTAGGTTGTACAAAGCTTCAGGTGCTGATTCGAATCGGGAGACCAGTAAAAAGGTCTGAATCGATCTGAAACTTTCCAAATTGATTTAGAAAAGATTCGGAGAGATTCGGAGATTCAGGTAGTCCCCACTTGCCACCACAGGGATCTGGACCCAGAGTTCGTGCCGGTAAGTAGGGAGGGAACCATGGGCAGACCCCCCACCAGGCCCCATCCCTTGCCTGCACCCCCCCAACCCCCACCCACTTTCCCAGCCCTGTTAATGGCTGCTCTGCCCAGCCCCAGCGTCCTGGCTCTTTAAAAAAAACAAAAACAAAAAAAATCCCACACTCACCAGATGCTGCAGCGGCCATTGGGGCTTCTGAGGGTCTTGGCAGAGCCCCCACACGCAGCGCGGGGCAGTAGGGGGCAGCAGGGATGACCCCCCCCACCAGGAACAGGTGAGTGTGGGGCTTTTTTTTAAAAAAAAAAAAGAGCAGAGGTGGGAAAGTGGGCAGGGGATGGGGCCTGTTTGATTCGGAGATTTGGCTGATTTGGCAGTGACCGAATCGATTTGGGACAGTGATTCAAATCACCAGATTGAACCACTGTCCTCTGAATTGGCTGAATCTCAATCCAAAGTGAATACTAGCCGCTTCATACAGGCCTAGTTATTAGCTCCCCCTTCACAGACTGGAGGCACACTCTCCCCCTCTCTGCGGGAAAGGATGCTGCTGCCAGTTACTAGGTTAACCTGCCTAGTAACTTGTATGTATGGGGTAATCATTATTATTTTAGGGAAAACCAAGATGACACCAGGAGGTACCTCAGGGCTTCCAGGTTCCTGCCAGTCTGGGTCTTTTGCTTAAATGTTGTCCAGCAGCCAGGATGCTGAGACTGCCTACAAAATCTGGGATTGTCCCAGCTAATCCGGGACATGTATATATTGCATGCCTATAAAAACCTTAGTTCTATAATCGTGGTAGAGTGATGTTGTAGTTGTGATGGTCCAGGAATTATGCAAGAGGCAAGGTATTTTGGGGGGGGTAATATCTTTTATTAGACCAACTGCATAGTTGGAATAAATTTAGACAAGCTTTTGACTGTAAGACATTCTTCATCAGAACCTCTCCCCCCTTTTGATGCATCTTGATCTCCCAGCTTTTCTTCCACTGTCTGCTACCCTGTACTTGCTTGCTTTCTGCCTCAGACCTGATGAAAAATGCCTGGCGTTTGAAAACTTTCTTCTAGCCATGTAGCTGGTCCAATAGCAGCTATCACCCCCCACTCCCTAATCCTTGCCTGTTTGCATTAACTCTGCGGTGGTTGCAAGAGGGCCGATGCAGTGGCTGTTGGCCGCACAGCCGAGGGAGGAGGAGTGAGGTCAAAGAGGGGACTCCTGCTTTCAGTCTGTGGGACCCCTGTGGAGCACAGCTCTCCGCTGCCAGTGGTGAAGAAATCAAAACTTCAAGCAGGAGGATGAAAACAGCCTCTGCCTCTCAACACATGAGCGCCCTATGGAGGAAGTATGCTAAAATAGAAGGAAAGGATGTGAGCAAAAGTGGGAGCCTGAATGAATCGGTGGCCACAAGAGAGGACAATGGGCTATTTGTGTCCCCGTTGGTGGTGCCAGTTTCCTTAGGGCTAGCCTCTGGACTTGCCTTTCTGCAAACCACAGCTTTCTCTTCATTTCCCTCTACTTCTTGTTTGATGTTGGGATTCTTTTCATTGAGCGCTACAAATAGCAATATCCCTCTAACAAAGTCAGAGAGAGCTTTGCATTGCTTCTCCCTTTCTGCCTTCTGAAACTGAACGTTTTCTAAAATAAGCTCTATGCGGTGTCCCATAGGGAAATGCAGGCAGATAAAAGACTGGTTGCTATGAGAGAGAGGTAATCGTTTTTACGATCTATTTTTGTTATTTTCAAGTTGACTCAAGGGCTGACTCGGGGACGTCAGAAGGATTCAAGTACTGCTCAGCCCAGATCTAATCCTGCTGCCTAGAGAAGTTGTGAAAAGTCCATTGGAGGTGTTGGATGAGCACTGGTCAGGGATGATGTGGGAGTAACAATATCTGTGCTCTACTATGGGTATTCCCCATGCTTGTAGGCCGAGAAGGAATTTTTTGTCCCTTCTGTTGGTGCTTGTGAGGTTTTGGGGTGGTTTTTTTTCAGTTGCCTTGGAGACATTGGGTATGGGCCGGAGCCAAGACTGGGGATTTTGACTGTGATGTGCTACTGTTCTTGCTGGGACTAAAGCCTGGAAGTTCCTGGTTAGGGGGTCTTGGCCCTGCACTCTGGGTCGGAGGGATTACCACATTTGCGATCAGGAAGGAATTTTACCCCATGGTCAGATTGGTAAGGACTGTAAGGAGCTTCGTCTCCTTGGTAGCGGAGGACACGGCCCTCTTACCTTGGATCTCTAGTGTATTTAACAACCCGTGCAGCAGCAGGGCATTGGCTGTTCTTGTCCCCCTGCTTTACCATGGCAGGTTAGGGTGCTATACCTTGTGGTCGTATGTCAGGGTCAGCAGCAGTTTTAGTAATAGTGTAGATAAAGGTATACTTAGGATGGTTTGGATAGGGATGATCCTGCCTGCGGCAAAGGGATGGGCTAGCTGACTACCTGAGGTCCCTTCCAGCCCTACTCTTCTGTGATTTAGTAAGTCCCCCCAAGGGAGGCAATGAAGAAACAAATGTTGATTGCAATCCTATTGCTATTATTGAGTGAGCAAGTTAGTGTGATACCATACAAGTAACTAAGGAAGATACTTGATTTAGTCAGGGCCTGAACAAAGTATAGGTGTCTGCATCCACATAGAGCTTTTCATAGCAAAGCACTTGACAAATGATATAAGTATGATCCTAGTAGTCACCACTACACACAGGAAGAAATGCAGGAGGTGGGAATGTGGTCCCTGAGCTTCCAAACCAGTGTGAACTCTTGTCTTTACAAATAGCCTATGCCAACTATTCTTATCTGAAAACTTCAGAATAAAATGCTAATATGCTACCTGCACACTTTTGCTTTCAGTGGCCACTTTTGACTGGGGAAAAGATGCCAAGCAGCTCGTATGAAAAGCTAAAAAAGCAATTGGGTAATAGTTCCAATCCTGTCACCCACTCACTATGGTAGGGACCAGTTCTGCCATTTAACAGACTAAGAGTTAATGGTGTGTGGGTCTATATCTGTACTCATGCCCTCCCCAGTCCAAATAAAACAGCTGGGGCTATAGCAGAGGGAATTACATGTTTCAGTAAAAATGCCTTTTTGAGGGAATAGACCTGGCCTGGAGCTCCAAGTACAGTAAGCAAGCCATGCCCCCCCTTCAAAAACCCCCCCTGAAGTGTAAACAGGGACTCTGAAACAAGAACACCCCCAAAGGATCAAGCGGTGATTTAATGAGGTCTGCATTTACAACTTATGTTATATTGCCAAAGTCCCTGATCTTTAGGGACAATAGTTGGCCCTAGCTCCTAATGGTCATGAGAGGCAGACTTTATAATGATTCAGAAACCTGCAGGTGCAGCTGGAAAAAGAATAATGAACAGCAAAACTTGCCAGGTGGGTGCAGAAAACACCACTAACCTCAAAGGGCAGGAAAAATATATCATTATATAGGCTAGCTGTAGCAATGATGCCCTGAAACACTAATATAAAGAAGTCACAGCAATTTTCAGATGAGTTCTATTATATAATACAGGCCGGCGTTTAAAAGGGTAATGGGCGTCTAAGTCATTGACCTCTGCAATCCCTGGGCACCAAAAGGAGATTCAGCCCAACGCCACTTGAAATTAGAGGAACCTTTCAACAGATCCCCATTAAGTGCCTGCTTTTGTTTGCAGATGGACTCCAACAACCTGGCCTGCTGTATTGACCAAAGTGAATGCTGCCTCCCTTCTACAACAGTTCTGTACCCAGAACTCCTAGCATTTTTGGTGCTTCCATGACTTTGCCTGCCCTGGTGTTAAACTGGCCATGTCCAGTCCATGGGCCAGAGCAGGCCTGTGGTGGACTCCATTTCCTAGCACCCCTGCCCATCTACAGCCAGTTTCCATGGAGCCCCCTGGAGCAGCAGTGCTGTGACGGTGCAGGGACAGGGTTTCCCGGAGACCAGCCCCCGCAGCACGGGCAGAGCTCTGATCTGCCGCCTGTGTGCCGCTGGCAGAGCCACGCAGGCAGGTTACGGCTCTGCCCTGGTTCGTACCGTCTGCCTCCGACCGCGCAAAATCCTGGATGTGGAGCAGCTCCCTACCCAGCTGCACGCTCAGCCATCCTCCGGTGCTGTCAGGGTGCTGTTGCTACTAGGGTCTCCATGGAAACCAGCCACTTAAGCAAGGGCTGCTGGGAAGTGGAGTCCGACTGCCAGCCTGATCCACCATTTTACCCACCCTTGGTTTAAGGTATGCCAGTAAGAGCCTAAAGTGCAGCTCCAACCATCTGATTTTCTATGCTGCCCTCAAGTGAAGATGTTCTGAAAAAGGGAAATACCAGTACAGCAGTTTTAGTCTGCAGGTTTATTATGCATTAAGTTTGCCTTAACAGTACAGAAAGGAGAGAGCTGATCAAAATTCAAGCACCATCTGATATGGTACTTTATTATACTGCAGAGCTTCCAGGTCATGGGTAATCAGTACTCCATACAACTGGACGCTTTAAGCCATAACGTCTGGGCATTTAAGTCATTCCAGCATAATCATACAATGCTGTCAGCTCCTGCTCCCATTTTGTAGTTCACAGTAACTTGTTTTATGGATATTAATTACAGCAGAGTTAGCAATGAAAACTGTTCATTTTGTTGCCAAACACTAAATGCCCTGTATATATGAGAACTGAATATGTACATAGACATGCAAAAAGAAAAACTAAACCGGAAGGCAGCTGGCGAACCTAAGAGGACGGTCAGAAGCAACTAGCAGTCCGTTCTAAGAGCCGATACACATGGATTCTGTTATTTTTAGAATATGTATAAACAAGTCGATTACACCAGATATCCAAATGCTGGTAAAAGTCCAACTATAAAATTAAGACTCGTCTCGATAAGCCCACAGATAAAAGGGAAATGGCACAATGACCCTATAATTAACACGTTTTGCGCTCTGAGGTTTGGTATGCCATTTGCCATTGATTTGAAGTCTATGCATTTTCAAAGTACTACCATGCAGATACCCTGCGCTATCTACAGAATCAGCCGCAGCACAGCTGCATTAGTGAAGCCCCATACGCTTTTGGTTCTAGAGCCAATGCAAAAATTCCTTCTGCACAGTGCAACCTTGGACCATAATTTTATTTACAGACTATCTGAGCTCAAACAAGTTTGCTTTTAATGGTTAAGTAGCCATATAATTATAGTAGGACAACTCAAAATAGAAAAGTAACTGTTAATATTCTCAACCAAGAAGGTTACAAGGAATCCAGACTGCCCTTGCTACTCTGAGCTTTGGAAAGCAATGATCAGGTTAAACATGAAGTGCTCTCTTCTGCGACTCCTCCCTATATGGCTAACAACACGGCTTGACATACTCCATTAAACCCCTCAATCAAGGATTAGCTACATTCTAGACATTAATCTTGCCTACTTACCAATACCTTAAATAACTATCATTACATCCTTGCTGCAAAGCAGATCACAAATGCAGTTTCTCAGTTTGTCTAAAAGGAAAAACTTTAGTGCGTTGTGGAAAGACAAAAAAGAGCTATATTTTATACTTCCCAGCATATACATTAGTGAAAAGGCAAGCTGCAAAGAAAAAAAAAAAAGTTGTGTTTGCAACTCTTTCCCTTTAAGAAAAGCCTGAGTTATTCTGAAGAGGTTCTCATGGCTGTGTTTTATGACAAGAAAACGCTTCATGCCTTGTCTTTGTCAGAGGGCTGCATGAGGTTATTTGAAGTAAACTCTTGTTTTATCAGCAATATAAATACACAAAGCAAAAAAAAAAAAAAAATTCAACCCACTTCTAGAGATGGTGAAGCAGCAAAAAGCAAGCATTTTCTATAAACACTTTGCAGTTTTTCTGGATATGGCATTTTTTTCACCCATCTCAAAAAACACAAGGTCCAGGCCAGTAGAGAGAGCGTGAAACAAAACAGGAAGAGTGCAGATTGCTTTAGGGAGGCTAGTATTTTCCATACCCGTTGTTTAAATGTGGCTTCCTGCATCACATCCAAAGAGTACACAAATCTGCTTTAATTACCAAAAAGTTAAACAAACAGTAGGGTTTCCACAAAATAATGTTTAGTTAGAAATACATGTTTATTATTTCAAATGTCCCAATAAAAAAGTCCCACATTTGTAAGTCATGATGTTAAACCAAAAAGCTGTTTATTTGTTCATTGTTATGACTTTTGGCAAATTTAAGGGATCTGGATCCATGCCAATTGTTAGTATGTAGAAATATCCTAGGACTAAGCCCTTACATTTATATCAAAGACATAACAAAATCCCTTACAATAATGTAAACAAAATATTTTTCTTCCTAAAGGGTTAATTTTGTAATCGTAATCCATTCTTTCAGGACTTGCAATTCCTTTATGGACTTCCTGATGGTGAACGACTGAAATAGAAAGAAAACAGAAATCAGTAGGAGCATTTCCATTGATTTGAAACCGCACATATAGCAAGGCCACCAAAACACGCACAAGCCGTACTATGCTAAGCCTGTCTTCCTCCACTCTTACTGAGCTAGAATTAATATGGCTTATTAAAGATACATGGATTATACAACATCCATTATGGACTATTAGTAAATATCTTCAAAGGATAGCTATATTTTAAAAGTTTGCTACAACATCATTAAATTTAAAAACAGGTAATACTGAACAAGCGCTGCAACAAGTTTTTGAAGCCTTTTCTGACATGAAATGTAGAGGAGACAGTACGGTAAATGTCAAGAACCCCTGATTATGATCAAAGCCATCATTCACACTTCACTTAATAATGCTGTTATCAAGGAAGAGGGTCTGAAATATAATAAAAAAGTTACAACATCGAAGTGATCAGTCCACCAAGACTTTTTAGCATTTCCAAGTGAGAAGTATAGGGGAAGCTGCTAGCAATTTTCATGTTGATAAAAGTTGATTTTCCAAGAAAGACCACTGCAGATCCCAGCAACACTCCTACACACTAACCTTTAGCAGAAATTCAGCTTACCTTCTCTTTGGAGACGGTGATCTGGACTTTGATCTACTGAGAAAACAGCAAGAAATACCACTTAAATCTCATATGTTGTTTGTTATAATACTATATCCATACTTAAAAATAGCTTTAGAAGATCTCCACAGCCTTAAATCTCATTTAAGATTAGGCATAATTTACAACTTAAAACAAAAAACCTG
>JAGPOW010003648.1:104822139-104832505 GCA_030014935.1 Caiman crocodilus
CGTTAGGATCAAATGGCCGTCGGGCTGGAGGTCTGTCATAGCGGGAGCGACGAGGCATGCCGGTCGACAGCTCTACACGAACTCTGGAGCCGCAGATTATCCTGCAATGGAGAAATCCAGACAACACACCAGTTTACATTACAACGTCATGCTTACTGCCCTTTTGCTGTAGGAAAGCAAGGACTAACTCCAATGACTCACAGGAGACAGAGAACCCCGCAAGTAGTGGGATGTTTACTCAGCTCCCTGCCTACTTTAAACGTTTAAAATACCTACATACTTCCCATCTAATCCAAGAACAGCGTCCTCAGCGTCTCGGGGGTCTTCAAACTCCACAAAGGCAAAGCCCGGCGGGTTCCGGGCGATCCACACAGTGCGCAGCGGCCCGTAGTAGCTGAAGGCCCTCTCCAGCTCGCCCTTCCCGGCGCCTGTGCCCAGGTTGCCCACGTACACCTTGGTCTCTGGCGGGAGGAAGACAGCCTGTCAGTGGCTCACGTCCACGAGTCCTTCCGCCCGTGGCCGGAAACCATCGGGCGCGAAAGGGTTAACAACACCCCCCCCCCGAGCTCGGCCCGCCCCCCTGCCCCGCGCACATGCGCACCTCCCTCTCCCACGCCGCCATCTTGACGCTGCCTCCATTTTGCTGACCCGCATCTCCCGGAGTCCCCCCCACCCCACCAAGGGGTGCCTCGCTCCTAAACGCGGCCCGCCCCCTCGGCCCGCGGGGTCCCCGGGGCCTGCGCCGCATGATTTCGCAAAATGGCTGCGGCCTGCCTGCCTCCCTCCGGCCCGCCCCCCGCGCGATCGCCTCGTTGCCAAGACAGTCCTCGGGCAACACGAAAGCAACCGCTGCCACTTCCGTGGCGCCGCGTCCTCACCCACCGTAGCGCCCGTAGCGCGACATAGTCTCCCCTCAGCTGGCGGCTCCGCGTGCTCCTTCCTTATATAGCGGGACCCGCTGCGGCGCATGCGCAGGGGCAGCCGTGCCGCGTGCAGGGGAAGACGCCAGTTGAGCGCGCAGCCCCACGTGGAGCCATTGCTTCCGGCCCGGGGCGGGGCGGGGGGAGCTGGGAGCCAGTCGCTGCCCCCGCTTCCGGTTCCTGGTTCCGCCTTAGTGTCACACGCCCACGCCCGCGGCCGAGTGACCGGGGTGCCCCGGGAAAGTCTCGTGCGCTTTAATGAAACAATCCACATGCTTCCAGGATTAAAACGAAACACCACTATATACCGCTATGTATGAGTGGCGTTTCATTTTAATCCTGGAAACGTGGATTTGGGGTTACTTTTTTAAAGCTGAAAATTTGGGGAATTTTTTTTCTATCGGAGACCACCAGGATCTCTGGTAATAAGAACAGGTAAGGCAGCTGAAGGGTTGCGTTGGGAAGGAAAACTGCAATTTTCTCTCCCTCCGTTTTCCTCAAGGATAGAAGAGAAACAGTTGCAGGGATGACGAACGTTGCAAAATGTATCCAAAACAAGTTTTATGTCGATATACAGCTGGCTGCTTATTATGCAGCAAAATCAGATGAGCCTAGACCCCTTTCCTTCATTTACCTGGAGCCTTTGTATCCATCCTTCCTCCGGCCTTAACACCCAGAGGGACCAATCACATTTTGACTTCTAACTCTCCACTTGTTTAAATCTGTTGTCAGGCTCTGCTGTTATGCCATTAGGGTTTGCAAACTCAATTATCCATCTTCAATTTGCCTTTCAAAAAAGCATGGTGAAATAAAGTCTTTCCAAAGGATAGAACGAAAAGATCACAATCTGACTTTAACAGGCCACCTGTTCTTTAATAAACTTTCAATTTAAGAGACCTGCTTTAAAATGATCTGCAGGTAGAACAGATCTTGTCTATAAACTCACACACCGCTACAGAAAAACCTCAGTAATCTATCTAGCTCTTTGTACATGTCTACGCAGATACACATTGATCTGTTCATAAATTCTAACAACCTATAATTGTAATATGTGGAAAAAGATTATGTTAGCAATACCATCTTCACAATGAATTTTCATTAAACAAACAACTTATGCCCAAACCTTTAGATAACACCTTGCTTACAGGTTCATTACTGTTCATTACCTTTGGTTCAGAGATTAGTCAAGAATGGTAAGCTTTGTAATTCTAGACCATTAGTCTGAACTGCTCTGATCACAGATCTCATTGGTTGTCTACACTGACTGCAAATAGTTGTTCTCATAATCAGTCTTAGCTGGAAACTTTAGGCGAAAGCATAATAGCTGTCACTTGCTGGCCTGCGGACACTTAAGCAGCAGCACTGCAGGGTTTAGCACAATGGCTGATTGACCTCCGCTCTGAACTCTCTTTGGGAAGCAATCAGGCAAACTAGCTGGGGTGGCTGTACACACACTGCGGAGGCCCAGTAGACTTTGCTGAATACCAGACCAGCCTTCCAAGAGAAAACTGGGTTAACTGCCTGATTCCAAAATCCGGTCCAAACAAAAGGGTGAAAAGATTCTGTGTCTAAAGCTCATGTTCCCCACCAAGAAAAACTCTAAAAGAAATAAAAATCTTACCTCTTCCAGCTGGTCCTCATCTGGCAACAGCTCCTTCATTGTATCTTGCATCCCATGCAACACTGAGACTCTTCACCGTGCTTTATATTGCTATTTTACAGTGTAAAGCCAGACAGTATGAAAAACAAAACTCTAGTGCATGGGTGAAAGCTAATCTAGATACCAGTCACACCAGACAGGTAAACATGGTCCAAGGTGTAGGGTTTGAGTTACAAACATCTTGAAGATATACTTTTTACCCTCAAATTTACTATTCTTTTAAATAGCTGGCTTTGGAACAAAGGAGCCAATTAAAAACTCTGTTCATACAATAGGGGAGGTAAAGGCTATCCCTCTTACAAAAAAAGCAGCCCCTAAGCTATACAGAACATAGTGCTCTCTCCAAGCAAACACAGCTGTATGCACTTCTCATTATATAGTGAAGCAACCTCACTTCAAGGGGTACTGTCAACTTACATCAAGCTTCTGCCTGATAATTTCTACCTCTTATGTTTGCAAGTGACACCCAGGATCACTATAACTGAAATTACAGGGAGTTTTCTTATCAGTGCTACTGTTTCCCTGGTGGAGTCTCTCAGGCTCCCATTTTTGAGGCATTCACCCTGCAACAAGATTCATAGGAAAATAGGACTGCAAGTTGGCAGGGCAACTTTGTGGTACGTTTAACAGTTGAACTTTGTATGACTTGCTGTTTTAAATGGGCTAGATGAAGTTGATAGTATTTTTAACATAAGCACTGTAACGACTGCTGAACTAGAGAACTGCAAGATTTGCAATCAAAGCAAATGAACAAGCTAAGCAGCTGGAATGCAGTCATTACTATGCTTGTGGCACAAACTTGAGATGTCTTTGCAAAGAGGCAAAAGACACACATTTTAAATGACCTCATTGCATTTGATAGATGGGTTCATGTGGAATTTATTCAAGACTATGGTCAACATTAATTCAGGGTTGTCAAACTCATCCGGCCACATGGTTCAGAGAAATGGCATGCGACCAGTCCTGGAGGCCAAACTGGGCTCACAAATGAGCTTGCCTTGTGTCATAGCAAGTGTGGGGGGGAAGCGAAGGGGCACCAACAAGCGCTGCTCAGCCTGGGGAGGGGTGCAGGACAGAGCTGCGAGCAGCTAATTTTGGGGGGGGACAGGGGAAGGGCGGCTCCCATCGCCACATACACTCATAAGCAAGCATAGGGGGGCTGTGTGCCCCCTAGATCTGCACGCAGGGCAAGGGTGGGCTGCTACTGCAGGCTTTGCCCCAGGAGCCAAACTTCATTGCTACAGCACTGAGCCTGCCCCCATACTTGCATACTAGATCCAGTACTTGCTCCTGCCAGTCTGGGTCTGTGCCACACAGTAACTGTATGAGGGTAGTCTGGGACATGTGCTACATACAGCCCCCAGTTTGGCCAGCTCAGGATCCACGCAGCACACAGCACCCTCCCTAGAGCACTGAGGGAGTGTCACATGCAACGTAGATCCTGGACGGGCTGGGAAGGACACTGTATGCAGCACAAGTCCTGGACTGGCTGAGGCAGGTGCCATGAATGGAATGGGCCATGGACTGGCCTGAGCAGGGCCCATCAGGTGCACAGTGTGCATTGCGTGGGTCAACTTCAGATCGAGGGGCAGCACCAGAGGCCAGATGATGGGACTTGTCGGCAGCTGTATCTTTGACCCCCTCTCTCCTCCTGCATCAATTCATTTTTGGAGGGTTATATGGAGTGTCGCATTGGTAAGGCTGCCTTATACCACTTCAACAATACACAGTGTTACAAGGAAATTAAAGCATTATCGGATTGCTAAAGGACTTAATAAAGGAACAAGAATAAAAATAATTTCCCAACACTTCTTTCTTTTTGGAGTGGCCATGAAAATTAAAATAGTTATTTGTAGAAATTTAGAACGCAAGATTTCAGACAAGCAGCAGTTTGTCATAAGTTGTCTTATTAATGAAGAAGTTCAGTGCTGTCAAAAATGAACAAATTTAGCATATATGCAACATAATTTAATTAGAAACTTGTAGCTACATGCTAACTTAACATGGCAACTTTCATATGGTACTGGATTTTCATCAGCATTTTTCTACTAAAACAGGAGAACCCCAGCCAAATATTTCTAATAAACATTCTATATGTTTGTGTAAATTGACAGTAAAGCAGAGTTTTACATGAACATTTTTGTTATTTAAATTTGTTAGCTTAATCTGGTAGCTCAAACCCAGCAGTGCTGTTCATCCTAGATCTACCAGTGAAAACCAAGCCTGTCAATCACACACAACAATTATATTGTTTAAAGCATTGTTTAAAGGCAGAAATCATACAGTCATAGAGAATAAAAGCTTACATTTTTCATATGGTACCACATTGTTAAAGAAGCTATTGGCTTTGGAGTCATTAAATATACCATTAATATCGAATGACATTTTAAAACAAAAATATAAACAAATGCCCCCTGCTTTTAGATGCACTGCTGTGTTGTTGTTTGTGCCCTCATACACAGACAATTCTTAAGAAAATAACCTACCTACCCTTTCTCCCTATTCTTGAAATATTAAATATTTGAATGAAATTGTCAATATGTCCATTATAGTGGTGCTGCAAAATAGCCCTGTAACAAACCTTGCACCCTAGACAGAATAATTTCATTAGAGCTGCTGCAGTCTTCTGGCCCATAGGGAGGATCAATTGTTAAGACCCCCGCAACACACAATGTTCTCTGTGATTCTCCTTCTTCTGTGACTGGAATATGATTAGTTTCCAGCCAGGTCTTCAAGCCGCTCTTCCTCCTCTCCAGCTCTTCCTGGTTATATGCTCGGCTCTCTTCTGGCATAAAGAGGTGAGCAAGCTGTTCCTGTATTGGGCTGTCCCCTTCACTCACTATTTCAACTTTTTGCACAGCATGACCCAAGACAACTGAAACAGATACTTTTTCATCTTCCAGGAGCTTAGCTAAAACGATGCTGCAAGGAAACGAGGACACACCATTCAATACAAGTACTCAAGCAAAAAAAGAATGCAAAACACAGGCCAAGATGTAAAAAACAGGTGCTAAGAATTGGACCCAAATAAATAGCTAGATGTTCAGCCATCATCTGTTCCCACTAGGATTCACTTTAAAACCATGTTAAAGCGTCAAGAAACACATTTTAGGCACTTATTTGTTAAAGTGTTGGCCCTACCCTACTAGAACAGTGGTCAGCAACTGTTTAAGGCTACATGCCAGATTGATCCGGATCTGGGTCAGAGGTAGACAGGTGGGTAGGCGCTAATACTCAGCCACCACCAGTACTCTTCCCCACAATGGCATGGAAAAGTGACTGCTGCCGAAGCCGCCTATCCCCAAATGCTGCCAAAGCTCCATGTCTGTGGTCCAAATCAAATGGCTACATGGACTAACCATAGTTTGCTAACCCCTGCAGTAGAATATTCTGTTAAAAATAATAAAACCTCAAAACTTAGGATACAGCAAAATTAGGGCTGGGTGACTAGATAGTTTAGAATAAGGAAATGCACTGTTAAGGCTTTCAATACAAATTAAGAGTTATGATGTTTGGGTATGTTTGTTTTTTTCTTAGCAAATTACATATTGGAGGCCTGAATTTAGAATTCTACACCTTGGCATGAATTAAGTCATCACTAATAAGGCATAAACATAAGAAAGGCGATTAACTGTCTCAGACCTTCCTTAACTCAGTTTACCTGGTTATGCTGACAGAAGCCCTGGTGGCAGTCAGCACCTGCTGATGCCCAGCCACCAGACCATGTATGCTTCCATGTGTTTCTGGCAGTTCCATAAGGTTACATGGCAGCAGCCAGACTGGCAACCAGCAAAGTGCACCCTATAGCAGATGATGAAGTGCCTGCCAAAGCCAGCAGAAGTCATGGGAGTATCTATACCCTTCAGCTCATGGCAGAATGTTTATGTTTACGTGAGAAAATACAGGTCGTTTCTCCTGAAAGACTCTCTAGGGCAGCATTTCTCGACCTGTGGGTCATGACCTAAAAGTGGGTCACAAGAATATGTGAAAGGGTTGTGAACAAACATAAAAAAAGGATCAACAAAGTTTAAACATGGATTCTCCTTTAAAGGAGAAAAATGTGGGAAACTGTGGCTTTTTCCTTACAGGCTGGCAGAGTTCCAGCCTGCATGGGGCTGCTTGGGGACCCCCCACCCCACACAGCCATCCCCTGCCCCACACACTGGGGGGCTGGAGCTTGGGAGCAGCAGGTCAGGAGTGAGGGGCACTGAGTGGGACTGGCCATTGATATTTACAAATGGCTCCTGATCCAAAAAAGGTTAAGAACCACTGCTCTAAGGGGTGCAGCGTAAGGAAGTGACATTACCAATAAAGAGCAAGAGGGTAAAGGTTCTCCTCACAGAGTTCATAGTGACACTGTTCTGTCTGTTTTGACTGTGATGGAGCAATCTCCTAAACCTTTTCAGTACTTTGATACCCAAAGTTCCACAAAGACTGGATACCCACTGTGCTCCACTTAGTGTTCAAGGACAGACCACCTCACCCTTAAACTTGTCTTCAATAAGTTAACCAATAAAATGATCTAGGACAGGTGTATTGGTGTCTAATCCTAACAAGTTCCACAAGGTTTTATTACGCTGGTTTTATGCATCCTAGGCCCTCTTATGCACTCTTTTTTCAAGAAAACACTTGGCTGGAATGTCATCATTCCCCTGCAGTCTTTTCAGCCTAAACCAATTTGCTAGTGCAGGGAAACAAAAATGAAAGCAACTTACCTATTTCACTTTCATTGTCCAAACTGTGTTCAATTCAAAAGGCAAAATACTATATAAAGGCTTGTTTTTTGGGTTTTTTTTAATTGACTTCAAATACTGCAAGCCCTAATCTTGAGATATGCCTGAAGATCAGTTCACCTACGGATTAATGTGCAACTGGGACCTTAAATAACATGTTATGTTATTTATGTATGTTCAAAATGTTAAGAAAGTAAGCCCCTCAATATTTCTTCCTTGCTTTCTTTTGGAAGTGACTTAGACCAAAGACATCCTCCGTTTACAGCTGGTGCTAAATCAGGGCAGCAACTACATCTTAAGAGCACTTAGCCCAGATATAGAGTAAACCTGGGAAGAATCCAGAGCAACCATTCCATCTGTTCTCAAGCACTGCTAGTCTTTTAAATAAGAGGAATTCGAGATTATATGAATTAACCTCATAAGTTCTAGCATTCTCTTCCCTTAGCCCTGCCACCTGGAAAAGATGTCACCAACTTCTGCCCTGCCATTTCTGATCTGAGTGATTTCATGGCAGATCCCATGTCTTTTTAATGTCTATCACAGACACCATACAAAGAAATAAAAGCTTTAAACCTACTTCGCAGAAACTGGGTCAACTGTTAAGACCCATCCTACATATTCATGTTTCTCAGCAGCTGTAACTTTCGCCTCCTTGTTTAAGTAGGTCTGCCACTCTAGGGGACTCTTTCTCTGCCATTCAGTCATCCTTCCCCCTCATAGAACCTGAAGGGGAATAAGTGCGGTTATTAGTGCCTCTGCTGTAACCCCTTTCAACAGCTTTAAGTTGGTTTCTCCTTTCTCTGTTAAGTCATGTCATTTCTTACATGTTCTCAGACTTCTTTTAAACTTTAATTCAAAAAAGTGTATAAAATGGTTATCACTTTGTTTCCATCCTAGTTCATAATTTTTGAAGGTACACAGTGCTTCTATTTGGCAATTCTATTTGAAACTTCTATTTGGCAATTGTGTACCTTCATTCTTATGCCTGGCTGTGCAGGAAGCTCAAATATGCAACCCTTCCCAACAGCTTTTACTGGGAACTACAGCAGAACTGCTTATGTTTCTCAGATATAGCCAGGTAGGCATCCTCTGTTCGCAGGATCCCTCCTCGAAAGGTCAAGTAGGGAAAGGGAATGAAGACCCTTGCACTAGACTGAATACAAGGTGGAAGCCCACAAAGGCAGGGAGCACTGTCAGCGAGTGTTCTTCACTTTCTGGCTGCTGCTTTTGGGACAAGAAATTATTTGATGGTTGGGAGATTCCTTCAGTCCCTGGTTCCCCCTAGAATGCTCAAGCAAATCTGCTTAAAATGAACCAAAAAAATCAAACGAGAGAGAGAGAGTGCATTCTGACTGCATCCCACTACTTATTTAGTGAATGCAAATCCATGAAGCTAAGCAGTAGCCTCCTCATTAGCCAAGTTCAAAATTACGAATATATGTCTTCAGTTTGTAGAGGGGACACTCCTCGGTGATGTGCTGCATTGTTTGCATCTCTCCATTACGACACAATGAGTTAGCACTAAGACCCTAGCAGTGAAAGTTGGCTGCGCAGGGGCATTGGCCTGTCCTGAACTCGTTTAGCAAAGACCCTTCTTGTCAGGGCTGTCACTAGGGGGGTGCAAATTGGGGCGACTGCCCTGGACCCCGCACTTTGGGAGGCCCTGCAGACAGTGCCGTACAGGCCCCAATGCAGCCCTGCTGGCTTCTGTGGGTGGTCACACAGCGCTCTCCATTCCCACCCCAGGGCCCTACACCGGCTGATCTGCTCCGAGCTCCGCAATCCCTAGAGATGGCTCTGCTTCCTGTGTTAGTTCATGGAGACTGGTCCCTGCTAAACAGGTTCAGGAAGGCCAAGGCACCTGCACAGCCAGTCTTCATCCTACTGAAAGGTTCATAAACCCCACACCGGATCCTGGGGTTCCAAAGTGGTTTTCATTTGGACAGTAGAAAAGTCACTGATGTCCAGACCATTTTTGCTCTTCTGCTTGTGAGTGTATACATAAGCCATAATACACTGGGGAAAGCAGGGGTTTTAAAGTGTGACCTAGGTCTTAATCCATCAGCTCTAACCCCTTCTCTTTTATACAGAACTCATCACAACAGTGTCCCAACACCTCATGCAGGATTCCAGCTAGATGCAGTACACACACACACACACACACAGGAGGGGACTGCACCACCTAAATTTAGGCATGCACACAAAGCAACTGGCCTACTTGGGTGTGTCACATTCAGCAGCTGCATAAGCACTCACAGGATCGCGGCCTGATGTCGGACTGTTTGCACCACACAGGTGACGGCTAGAAAACGCTCTGGCTGTGGCACTCTGTGCTCAATAGCTGCGGCTAGGAGAAGCCACGGGTCGGGTGTTTTAAATCCCTGCACAAGCCCTTCCAGCTGCTGAATCGTTAGTTAACTGCTCTCCCCAGCTCCCACTTACCACAAGTCGCGACGCCTTGCGAACTGCCGCGGACCCGCGATCAGCTTCCCTGCCCCGGAAGAGCCGGGACGGGCGCCCAGCCGCAGCGCGTTGCTAAACACACTTCCGGGTCCCACAAGCCCTTGCGCTGCAGTTGCCCCGCAGTAGGGGGGGGCCGGGGTTCGCGCGTGTCGTACTCCTCGCTGCTGTCTCGGAGCAGCTCCGCTTTCTTTGTTCGCAGCCACTTGGCAGCTGAATAATCGCGCCGAAGCGTCTTCCCAGGAGCACCTAAACGTGCCCTAGGACCAGTGCGTGCACTAGATTCAGCTCGCTCTGCTCTTTGTGATATCACCAACCATTGGAAAAGAGCAGACCGATCTCAGTGGGAACGATTTAAAATCGATTTAATGGGAAAACCACTGCTCTAAAAGTGCGCAGCGTCATTATCTGGTGGCTGTGCCCCAACCTGTTCAGGCCCACCAAATCATGCAAACAGTCTGATAAAATGCAACGGGAGCTATAGGCGCGGTTTAATGCACGTGATGTGTGCATGTATCGTGTGTGCGTGCCGGATTTCATTTAACTTGTGAGTCTTCGTTTAGGCATTTTTCTAAGCTTTTTTTTTTTTTTTT
>JAGPOW010003648.1:104836542-104850599 GCA_030014935.1 Caiman crocodilus
TGACTTTGACGTCAGCCGAGGCTCGCTTGCACTAATTGCTGGAACGTTGTTCTGAAAACCTTTGTCTCTAACCTAAAACTAGGTCACGGTCTCGATCCCATTCAAGATCCAGAGGAAGAAGGTATTCTCGCTCACGCAGCCGAAGTCGTGGGAGAAGGTAAACCACAAACTGTCTTATGCTTTCATTTAGGGGAAATTGTCTAATGTGTTGTGTTTAAAAATTAAAAAAAATTCTCTTTGCAGATCCAGGTCAGCTTCCCTTCGCCGATCACGGTCAATTTCTCCTCGTAGATCTAGATCAATCTCACCCCGCAGATCCCGATCTGGTTCCCTAAAAAGATCAAGGTAATTACCAGATAATGTTTCCTTTGAAGGGGCTGGTTAAAAAAATCATACTTGAGATATCGTGGGGTGGGGGAAGGTAGTTTGGAGAGCAGATTCTGTGGAAAGATTGTGGCATTTTTGCATTGCAGAACTGATGCACTCAAGGCTAAATTGAATAATATTAACTCTTAGGTACAGGGAAGGGCAACCTAAATGATCAAGGGTATAGCATAGTTGCCACACTTGGTGAGGGTAAGTCTCTTCAGTTTGGAAAGGAAGAATGTAATAGAGATCTATAAAATCATGGAAGGGTGTGTGGACCAAGTGAACAGGGAACAATTGGCCTAGTCCTAGGGGCACTTGCTGGAAGTACATTTTTATGCAGTGCATAATTAACTTGTGGCATTTGTTGTCACAGTAGGTAGCAAATAGCATAGCCAGGTTCAAAAAGGGGTTAAATTAACGGATGATAGTTCTGTTAATGGCTGTTGAACAGAATGGTTTCTCTTAACGAATAAATACTCGTGAGGTTATTGGATGGGGGGCAGTGGTTTTCAGCTCGTGGTCCACAAGCCCCTGGGGCTCTGCAGACTGTCTAAGAAGCCCACAACATAGATAACTATGATCAATCAAAAGTATGTGAATACCCACACTCAAAATTCAAAGTGTTCTGCACTTACTTATGGCATTTTTGGGTGTCTACAAGTGGGAAAAGGTTGACAACCACTGGAATACAGGGGATAGATCCCTCTAGTGATGTCTTGTTTGATGTTTTCCCTCTAAAGCATCCAGCCCTGCCACTGTCAGATAGGATACTGGGGTAGATAGACCACTGGTCTGACCCAGTACGGCACTTCTTGTTTTCTTAATTTCCCTTGAATAGAAGTTGTAAAGATGATGTTTGGAGTTTGAAACTACAAATTTTAAAGGTGCAGTCTTTCTGTAGAATATTAGTGTTATTTCCACATCATAATGTTCAAACTAAAAAGGACTGCTTTAAATACTGTATTGTTTTCTTAGAGAATGGATTGGTTCTCATTCATTTTTCTTTTAAATTGAGGTCTAGATCGAGGTCAAGGTCCAGATCCCGGTCTGTTACATGGCCAAGAAGCAGGTAAGATCTTTGCCACAATTGGCCATAGAATGATTAAGGAAATTTAAGGGTTCATTTAGTCTAATACTGTGCACAAATGCACTTGCTCCTAAACCATCCTTGACAGCCTTTCAAGTCTCTTAAAAACCTTTGAAGGAAGAGAATTGATGAGTTCCCTGGCCCTCTTGTTCCATTATAGTTCTTATATTTAGGAATTGATTAGGAAGTAGGTGGAGAAGAAAGAGAGCAGTGAAGATGACAAGAAAGCTGGAGCTCTTTGAGGAGAACTTAAGGAAGAAAAAATCAACTGAGCATTGGAGTTGGGAGAAAGAAATAAAAATTTGTTCCATGAGGGGTACAGGTGGGGAACTGTGGAATAAAGCCTTTTGCTACCAGTATCTTATTTTTACCTCATGAGCACTCCATTGAACCTTAGTAGTTTTCCCCAATTTAACTTGCCCATTTTTATTCCCCCTGTCCATAGTAAAAGATAACTAGTGTTAACTGCAGTATTCTGAGTGAGGTAGATTCTCCAGCATACTCTTGCGTATCAGCTGTTGACTTTTAGCAGTTATGACTATTTTTCAGAGTCCAGTATTTTTGGTTCTTATATGTTATAAAATCCCAGTATTCAGACTTTAAGATGCATGCTTGTGGAAAACTTTCACTGAAAGTATGCAGTTTAAGTGGTTGCTGTAGTAAAGAAAACATCAGAATTGGCATTAGTCAAAGGTGGCTAAGAACTGGTTTTGTTTAGCATGTTTGATTTCTAAAATATTCAGTTAGTGGTGAGAGAATTTCATGACTTCACAGCAGATCAAAGGAAATGTGTGCACAGAGCTACTATAGTTTTAGAACCAGTTAAATGTTCTCAGCTTTAAATTAGCATCAAACATGTATAGTCATACAGCATGGGAAATCTAGTGCCTTGGTTACAAAACAACTACCATCAGAGATATTCTTGTGCTAAGGCCTTTCATTGGAAAGGTTTTCTGGACAAAGAGCTATACCTGGCTTCCGTACTGTAGAAATTATTAGGTTGAATTCCACATTAATGGAGGTGGGGGGTTATAAGCCAGGCAAGATCCTCACATATATTTATTGTGTGAATATATGTTCCTAAGGATAGCTGCTATCTGAAGATGAGCATCACAAGAGTTGAAATAGAGAAACGGACACTGGGCAGTGATACTAGTAAATGCTTTTGATACAGTGGTCCTGGTACTTTGGGGGGAAGATTGCAAATTTCCACAATTGGGGCATGACTTCATTAACGTATAAAGCATGGCTAAAATTGTGCTTTAGGTGGTTGTGTGAGGGTGGTACTTTGGCTTTGTTTTTGAGACTTGTACAAGCGAGTTGGCTAACATTTGGTGCACACAAGCTTGTCAGCAGGGCTGATTGATTGATTTTTTTGCATTATCTTTGTAATGTAGAGATGAAAAGAAATACAAGAATCAATATCGAAAGATTGCTAAAGCACAAGGGTCCTGTGGCTACAGCCCTGATGGTCTTTGGGGAAAAATAAAGTTTTCTGTTCAGAATGTATAGTGGTTGAGTGCCTTTTTGTTGACAGACCTGGATTGTTTCTTTAAGCTTGAAGTGTTACATAATGTTTTACACCTTGCTAGCCCTGAAGTTTATGAAAACTGGAACTAGTCAAGGGAAGCCTTGGCTACTGGAAACCTAAAATACCTTTTGCAGAGAAACCTGTCTAAAAAAATTAAGCTATTGTCTTGGATAGTGTTAGTAACATTGTTTTCCAGGTTAATCCCTCTGAGAAGAAAATTGCAGTTTTCAATAGACATATATAGTTGAAGATCTAAGTGCCTGGTCCTTACTGACATGAAGAGAGTTTTCAGGAGAGTACTATTGCAAAACTAACATTTGACTCTCCAGAAGAAGGTATACATTCATCTTGGTGAAAACTTTCAAGTTCAGAATATGGCAACCAATTGCTTTTTATGAATTACTAGTCAAAGCTTTGTTCAGTGTGCTCGTGTGAATGGTCTCATGTATTGAGCATTAATCTAGAAAAGAATAGTGAATGAAAACTGCCACATACAGTACTAAAAGAGAAAGGTGCCCTCTGAAATTTATCAGCAAAAGCTCCACAAACTGATGGATTTTGACCTTTAGGTAACTTCACTTACATGCATGCCACTGGCTCCATTGCTGAGTTATATTTCTCTCCTATTGTAGGTCGGGGTCCCGTGGTAGATCTAAATCTGGCTCACCTGCTAAAAGGTGAGGGTGTAAAGCAGAAGCCTTCCGTAAATACTTAATTATTTAGTATTGCTTTGTTGTGATTCACAAAGCTCTTTGCCTGGATCAGTATGTCAATTTACATTTTGAAGGATTTCTTGTTGGTAGGATTTAGTTATGGGAAATTAGTACAGAATTAGGTATCCGTGGTCTTATCCAATACCATTGTGGCTCTATAATAATGGCTTTGCATGCATATAGGGGGTTACCCTATTCTTATTGTCTTTTCTTTGTTCTTTTTTGTGTTTTGCTTAAGCTTTTTGTAATTTTCCCACACAGTTCTTGTTTCACCTTGCTCACTTTTGCCACTTTCAAGATACTGCACCTGTTTCACAAAATTATGTAATGATTTAGTGTGATGCTCTTAAAACATTTGTAGGATTTTTCCCTTTTTGAAGGGTTTCAAATTAGTTTTTTTTCTTAGCTTTTCCAGCAATGTTGCTTTCTGATGTCTTCTGGTCTGAAGCTTGCTGCTCAGAATGAGTCTTTGTGATAAATTGAGGATACTTATCTTCAGTGTAGGGTTGGTGGGGATTAGTTTAAATCTGCACACATTCTTTGGAAAGGTTTCTGGCTGAATTATAAGTGATAATTAGTCTTACGTGCAGTCCAGGGCTGGGAGATTTTTACTGTTTTGTCTGGAAATTAAAGCATCATTTCAAGTTTTATTTGGTTAAATTTTATTCTTCCCATTTTGACAGCCGATCAAAATCCAGATCACCATCTCCAAAGAGAAGGTAAGTTGACTAATATAGACAGGACTAACATTGGAGAGTGTTCATTGATTTATACTCAAGTCAAGAGTTTTATCAACGCTGAAGCTATTAACAGGCTTTCCCCTGTATTTATATTCCAAATTTAAAGCATAGCCTTTGATGCTTGGAGTTATAGACTGGTCTTTTAAATGCATGGTAGCATTTAGATTATGAAAGAGTGGGGCTAGATACAAAGCTGCATGAAAATGATACACGGTGTGCTTTGAACATCTTGCCTTGGTACTGCTGAATTACTTCACTTTCATAGAATCGGAGGACTGGAGGGGGCCTGTAATATTGAGTCTGGTTATTTGAGAGTTCATATGTGAGAGCATAAGCTTCAAGCAAAGAATACATTTGTGGACAAATAGTGTGAAAGCTTACCTTAGAAAGTTGAGTTAGTGACTCTAATGATTTGCAACTAATTTTTTTTTTTCAGAAGGAACAAGACTATGAACATTGGATTCTAATTATTCCTTTATGGGCATCCTGAATCCAGCTTATCAAAAGCATTTATAAATGAAGCAGGAGGATCTGAATAGGAAATATGTAAATGGCTTTGAATAAAACTAGAAAAGGACTTCATACTTAATGTAGAAAGTGGACTGAAGGCAGTTTGTAACATAGCTATCTGTTCGAATTGAGTCATATTGGTGTAATCTTTTGCTGGCTCTAGCAGCTGTTGACGTGATAAAAGCAAGATTAAGTTCTCAGTGTCTTTTGTAATCCAGATGAGTATTTATCAGACCCTGTATATTTTGGCATAATCGTTAGCTTTGCTTTTCCAGTTTTAGTCAAAGCCATTTTAAGTAGTTTCCATTAATCTGAATTTAAGAATCTTCCTCAGGACATCTGGAGGCATGTTTGTTAAGATGGGTAGAAATCTTCTGTGGAAAGGACATGTATAGGAACTGCCATAGGTAGTAACTTTCATGCTGATGTTCACTTCCTATCTCTTCTACTTCTGAGAATCTTTCAAATTCAGTGCATATTTACTGCACGTTTTTGTGATGCCCTAGCTTCCAAATCAATACTGGGGAGTTGCTCTTGCTAATTTCTGTTTCTTTCACTTCCAGCCGTTCACCATCAGGAACCCCTCGAAGGAGTGCAAGTCCGGAAAGAATCGATTAAGATTACAAAATTAACCCTTTAGAAAAGAAAGATATTTTGTTTACATTATTATAAGGGATTTTGTGGTGTCTTTTGATGTAAATGTAAGGATTTAGCTAGAAGGATATATCAGTCAGTTGGCAATTGACATGAATCTGGATCTTTTAAACATCAGTAGACTAGTGCACAGCTTTTCTTGTACGTATTAACATCCTGTGATCTGGAAATGTGGGACTTTTTTATTGGCACATTGAAATAAAATGTATTTCTAACGAAAAATCTTTTTGTGGTAAACCTACTGCTTCTGTTACAACTTGGTTGTCTTAAGTTGTGTGCCACTGAAGTTGATGTGAAGAACATTAGACTTCTAAAAATGGTGATAATATTGGTGTAACCCCAAGGAATCAGTCGTTGCCTTCCTGTTTGTTTTTGGATAGTCCCTGGTGGTCTGGACGTCCTGTTTCTGCTTCCATTTTAAGATGCACAAAGATGAAATTTTAAGTTATCTATAAATGGTTTCTGTGAAAGGTATTTGTGCCCCTCTGTTGCTTTATGGTATCTAAAAGTGATCTGCAAGAGGCCTATTTTTTCCACTTGATTTTTACTTAAAATTTTTATTCAAGACCAATGACGTACCACATATTTTAGTCTTAGTTGAAGGGGCAGAGGTCTTTACTCGAAGTTAAATTGTTGAAATGAAATGAGTATTGGTAAAAAGGTCTATATACATACTAAAAATCTGTAACAGCTCAGTCACCACTGCTTTTCATTTTATTTCATCTGGCTTTTCAGTCGTACACTGTAAAGAAAGAAATATATTTCTTAACTTATAAAGAAGAAAACGAATGGCATAAGCACAACACTGTTATTTAAAAGTGATCTATGACATACATTTAGGGAAATTAGTGCAACAATATTGTGGCATTTTTCTCTCCTATGGCTTATTCATTTTTTCCCCTTAGACCAGGGGTGTCAAACTTCAGGCCTGCAGGCAGGATCTGGCCTGCAGAGCCCTGTTGTGTGGCTAGTAGAAGAGCAGGGAATTTGGGGGTGGGACCCATTACCTAAATCTGGGGTGAGCCCTATTGGGCATGTGTTGGCAGTGGGCGGCAAGCAACTGCTGCATTAGCCACTGCTGCTTGCCCCGTTGCTTCATCTAGATCTTGTTTGCAAAGAACCCTGCAGTCCGGATCCAGCCTGCAGGGGTGAGGTGAGTTTGACGCCCCTGCCTTAAACAAACTGAGCTGCTATAACTACTTTCAAATACTGCAATCACAAAACAGCCTTTTGGCTGATGATTAAAAATAAAATTGTCTAGGTAGTAATGGACTAATTTCTAGCACACAGCAGATACAATTTTAAACAACTTAATGAATTGTGAGCAAGTATGCCAATTGTCATAAGCAGACTTGACTATAATTATCTGGCAATTTGAAAGTATGGTACTTCCTCTTGAAACTGACCGTGGCTGCCTATAAGCTTGATTAACAAGGACACTTGGATTGCCAGCATCCTTTTTGAGAAAAATTCAAGCACGTTAATATTCTGGGATATTTTGCTGTCACTTTCAATAGTAAAAATCTATTGGGGTTTCCCAAAAAGGATTTGAGTTTGAATGGCAGTTCACAACTTTTAAAAAAGTGGAAACTTTAAAATTCCTGTCATGGGCATTAAGACTAAGCTTGGGTGACCCACAATTTTCAGATAACAGACTTTTCATTTAATATTAAATTTGCACCTAGTAGACTCCATTGACATTTTGAAAAGGTCTGGCTAGTGTCAAGTCTTAAATCTACCAGTCACTTTAGTAGCTTTTTTCATTTTTTTTCTTGTGTAAAGTTGCGTGCATATACAGTTCATTAGTGCTTAGCAATGGGAATTGATGCTCCAGGTCCGGATTCTGCTGTGATTTAACATTCTGATAATATCCGTATGACAACTGTAAACTGCAAAATGGGAGCAGGAGGTGACAACATTGTATGATTTTCCTCAAACAATTAGCAACAGTGCCCAGAAAGCTGTTACTTATGACGTTCATTTGTATGGAGTATTGACTTCCATTGCCTGGCAGTTTTACAGTAAAAGTACCACACAGGTGGTCTTGAATTTGATCAGCTTTTTCTCTTATCTTTCTGTACTGTTACGGCAAGCCTACTCCACAATAAACCTGCAGACTAAAACCACTCTACTGGTACCTCTCTTCTTCAAGACTCTTTCCACCCTTTAAAGCAAGGACTCACTTGCTCTTCCTTAGTTGACAGTCTACTCTGATCACTGAAATACAGTTTCACCAAAAGTAGGTGCATTGGGGTGCAGGAATATACAAAGTAGAGGTAGTGTTAATTTGCAATTCCCTGCATAGGGCAGTTAAACTACTGTCGGAACTGGGCAGTCCAGGCTGCAAAGGAGCTACTAGTGGCATTAGTACCTGTTATTGGTGCTGCTTGCCATCGGGGTGGATCTGCCCCTGGTGTGTAAGGGTTATTGCTGTCCACGTGTCCACTTTCCACCACCAGGACTAGGTTCAATTCTATTGGAACATATAATAGTGCAGTTCATCTTTCTTTCACAGAGTAGGTGTACATTTCAATGTATTGTGATACCTTGGTCCATAGTCTTGCAAGTTTTGAGGCAAAAGCATTCCTTGGCCATGTTGTCTAACATGGGAAGCCCTACCTGCATCCACACTGCTTATTGGTCCTTTTTTTTTGGTGCTCAAATTTCTCAGCAATCCAGTACAGTCCTAGAGGCTGCTCTAGGATAACTTCTCCCTTAATAACTTGGGGCAGCTATTGATCTCATTCCAACACTGTATGTGGTCAGCCTAGCTTTGCCGCCCAGTTTGGAGCAGTGGTCAGAGCCATAGGTTTTGTGTATGAATATCCTTGTATCTGGCCAAATAACAGCGTGGTAGTAGTTTGGATGCACTTAAGGACTTGGGGATTGTAAGAATCATGAAATCAGAAAAGTATGACTCTTGTTCCAGGCAAGGTCAGTCCAATCTAAACTATCCCAAGTATTTGTTTAACTTGTTCTTAAACTTTGAAGGATGCAAAATCCAGCATCTCTTGTAATTTTTCTGTGCTTAACCGCCATCATGCTTGGAAAGTTATTCCAACCTAAATTTTCCTTTTAATTTAACAGTGTTATTTCTTATTCTGTCCTATGTGGATACAAAGAGTAGTCTTATCACCATACTTTTATAAACAAGACCATTACCAAATCCTCTACTGGTCTTTTGTTCCCCAGGCTCAGTAACAGTTCTCCCAGCCTTTCCTTGTATGTTGTTTCTTAGGCCCCTGTTCATTTTTTTTGCTCTTTGCTGTGCTCTTTCCGGTTTCTCTACATGTTTCTTGAAGTGTGCTGCATAAAGCTGGATAACCGTACTCTAGGTGAGGCCTCTCCGTGCAAGGGTGTTGTGGATGGCTGAAATATACAAGACAGATTTGGAAGATCTGATGAATACTGTAGTTGTCACCTGATTCCAATGTATATACTGCTCTTTCTGGAACAGGAGACCTATTGTGTGGTGGGCTCATCTCACATTTATGACTAGCGATGGCTTCAGAACTTTTTGTGACTTAAAAATTTGCCCATCTGACTGGCACCATGCTATGGGATTGAGGGAGTATATGGTAGTGTAAAGAGGGGTAGCTGCTATCACTATCTGAAATAGGTAACTAGACCATTAAAGATCTGTGGCTAGCCAATTTGGTATTGGCAAGTTGACCATTAGAGCTACTGGTGATAAGCGTTTAGTGTTAAATTATTTACCTTTGTTGTGGGCATACAGAATGTGCCAGAAGTAACAGCTTCCAGAGAACAGGGCATGCTCATTATGTCCAAGGTTTTGAAAAGGCAGCGTGGCACATCATTACATATAACAACACAATTTTCTCTAGATAAAGAAGAAATCAGAAGCTTTGCTAAAATGGGCCCAGGGCTTTATTATTCAGTTTAACATTGAATCAAAATCATTGGAATATGTATTAATTTGCTGTATCATATGTTGTATAAAAAATACAACAAACTAGGCAAAAATATTGAAAATGTTGTTTCCATAGACCTGTTGTCTTCAGAATTAAATCCACATCTCTATTAGATTCATAAAACAAAATCTAGCTTTCTTAAGTATGTTGACAGTGCAGTGCAATGTTTCACTGAAAAGTTATTTCCAGAACTGAGTTTGATATTCACCTGAGTTTGTTTCTACACCTGGGTTCATATTTTTCGCTGGAGTCAAAAAGAGTCTGGAGGGCTGTGAAATAGCTGCTTCTGATAGTGTAGCTTCTAACAGGCAGCAGAATTGCAGAAGAAATCATTAAGAAAGGAGAGAGACATTAACATCTGTGGAATGAAGGAATTGGGTAAATTACAATAAGCCATGAAGTCAACTGCTGCCCAAATAGAAATGCTGCTTCCACTGTCGGGCAGTTGGCTTTAAACTTTGGGTGCAGCAGGAATCCAAGGTGGGTGCGACTGCAGCACGCCACCTGCTTTGGATCTGCCCCTGGAAATGCCCAAACTGCAATGGGGGCTTTCATTAGTTTCTGTCTTTCCTTTGCCCACACCCTCAAAGAACCAGTGCATATTTTAAAAGCTAAAGCGTGCTACTCTTGTTTCAAGGGCATGTTGGGCCAGAAGGACATGTTCACAAGCACCACTGAGCGCTGGTAAAGGGCATGATGACAGGCCTCTGGAAAGGTCTGGCATTTATTAGGTCTGTGCGAGGCTTCGAACCGTGCTTCGGTGTCCAAAGCAGCACGTCCGGATCAAAGCACTGGCTTCGTTAGGCTTTCTGAAGCTCCTCGGAGCTGCTTCGGAGAGTTGCCCATAGGGTATAGTAGGGAAACAAAAAACAACAAAGGTATAGATATTTTATTGTCTGATTTGGATTAAATTTGTAGGGCTGGTAGCCTCTGCTGAGAGTGTGAGGCTTGCCAAGTTTCAAGATGGGTGCAGGGGTTCGAGGGGAACACCCCAAATTCTTGAAAGCAAACGTGTGTCATGTCTATGTATTATAATGCAGGGTGGGGGTGGCCCTTGCTGAGGCCACAAAGCCTGCCAAGTTTCAGGGTGATAGGTGCCGGGATTTGGGGGAAACTGTACCTTAGGCTACTGACGAGCAAAAAATGACATAGATGACCATGAGAGAGAGAGAGAGAGCATGCACGCGCGCGCGCAGGGGCCTGAAAACTGCAGGGCTGGTGGCTGCTGCTGTGGTGGTGAATGCTGCCGGCTGTTAAGGAGGTAGGTGCAGGGCGGTTCTGGGACCCTGCATCTCTGGCTACTGACAGGCAAAACTCCTGCCGTGGGTGCTTGCGCAACTGTGTCTGTCTTGGGGGTAGGGGAGCTACTGCAGGCCTGACTGCTACGCTACTATGTTACCAGTTACCGGATCAGTCATGATTCAATCAGGGACCAGCTCAATACACAGTTGCTAGCTAACCAGTTAATTGGCAACAATTAACACCTACCAAACCGCAGACTAAGGAGAGGAAAGACTCAATACGGACAATCAACTGCCCCAAGACAGACAGATGGTCAGTTGCACAAGCACCCATGTCACGAGTTTTGTCTGTCAGCAGCTAGAGGTGCAGGGCCCCAGACCCCCTGCACTGATCTCCACAGCTGGCAGGCTCCGGGGCCTCAGCAGGGCCCCCACCCCTGCAGCTTCCAGCCTGCTGCATCTTGACCACAGTGGCACCCATGTCACAAGTTTTGCTTGGCCGCAGCTTGCGGGGCAGTTTTCCCCAAACCCCTGTACTTCTCTCTCTGAAGCTTGGCAGGTTTCGTGGTCTGAGCACCCTGCAGTTTTCAACCTGCCTGTGCCTTAATGCACATGTGATCATCTATGAGTTTTGCCTGTCAGTAGCTTGAGGTGCAGTTCCCCCCAGACCCCTGCACCCATTTTGACGCTTGGCAGGCTTCATGGCCTCACCCGGAGCACTCCCGCCCCCCATAGTTTTCATGCCCCCCTGTGACATGAATTTTGCTTTCAAGAATTTGGGGTAGTTTCCCCCAGATCCCTTCTCTGATCTTGAAACTTGACAGGCTTCATGCTCTCAGCAGAGGCTTCCACCCCTGCACGTTGCATTGAAATTGGACAAAAACAACAAAGTTACAAATGTTTCATTGATTCCCCATTATACCCTATGGCTGGATCTCCGAGGTGGCTCCGAAGCTTCAGAGCTGCTTTGGCCGGATCAAAGTGCGAACCCGATCCGGAGCTCCAGATCGGATCCCTGACATCCAAAGCGGCCAGATCCAAAGCCGGATCGAATAGCTGCCTACTCGCACAGGCCCAGCATTTACCTGCTTGGACAACTGGAACTTTATTCCCTTCCAAATTATGTCCTCATAACAGGTTATGGCTGTGATCTCCTGCTTGGTGCGTGACAGCTATAAAGGCAGGGGAACACTTTCTAATAGAGTGGACCAAAAGACTCTTCAATCCAAAGGTGTCAAACTCACCTTGGGCCAAATCAAACCCAGGGACAAAGGCTGTTGCAGTGGCAGCTATGATGGTGGTGGTGGCACAGGGCCAGAAGGAGTAGCGTAGGGTCGAGCAATGGGGGTACATGGTTTGGCAGGCATGAGATACAAGGTCTGGTGATGACACGTTTTGACAGGTGTGGTGCAGGAGGTGGTGGGGGAAGCAAAAGTATGGGGTTTGGCTGCATGAGCCAAGCTTGCTACCAGTGGCCATGCTCACTGAAGCCAAGAGACCCAACTTCCAGTGGCCTCTGGTAGCCTAGTGGGCTGGATGGAGAAGGTCCATAGACCAAATTGGCCAGTGGGCTGTATGTTTAATAACCTTGCCTAAACCATTTCACACAACTAGAAAGTGCCCCTACCGGCAATACAGGCCCAGAAATAGGACACTGGGGATTGTGTACATGCTCATGTCTATACTGTACCTAGCATTTGGAATGAATGATCAGTTGCTAATGCATGAGCTATTTTGGCTGGATGCTAAAAAAAATATGATTTGATACATTAATGGCATTTGTTCGTCAGTGAGTGATGGTGTTTATTGCAGCTATTTTACTGGTTGGTGGTGCATTTTCTTTTGTGGCTGTAGAAACCAATAGTAGACTTGCAGGTCCTACCACAGTGGTTACAGGTGTACACAGAGTTAGGGGCTACTGTACTGACCAGCTGTTTCCTTCGGTCATGTTTTTGTTGTAATTTGAGTGACCATTCCTTGTGAAGTGGGACTCCATGATTAAGGGAATGCCACTTTGTTCTGTCTCCTTCTAAGGCCTCCCAGAAGGAGGTTCTGGGCACCACACTTCAGGAGGGATGTGGCCAGCATGGAGAGGGTTCAGAGGAGGGCCACTCGCATGGTCAGGGGGCAGCAGGACAGGCCCTATGAGGAGAGGCTAAGAGACCTGAACCTGTTCAGCCTTCACAAGAGAAAGCTGAGAGAGGATCTGGTGGACATCTATAAACTTACCGGGGAGGGGGGGCAACAGGGAATGGGAGAAGCTCTGTTCCCCTGAGCACTACCCGGAGTAACTAGGAATAATGGCCACAAGTTAATTGAGAGTAGGTTCAGGCTAGCCATCAGGAGGCGCTACTTCACAGCCAGGGCAGCTAGCATCTGGTACCAACTTCCAAGGGAAGTGGTGCTCACCCCTACCCTGGAGTCTTCAAAAGGAGGCTGGATAATCACCTAGCCTGGGTCATTTGACCCCAGCGCTCTTTCCTGCCCATGCCAGGGGGTCAGACTTGATGATCTGCTCAAGTCCCTTCTGACCCTACCAACCGTGAAACTGCAGGTTGATCTTTTTTATTTTCTTACCATGATTTGACTGGGGAAAGGTTCCAATTAAATCGGGGGAAGTAACTTTTAAACTTGAAACGCGTGTCTGCAGAGGGCTGTGTTGCACTAGTTTAAAAATGCAGCTCCCTTGAAGCTTGTCTATACAGAAGGTCACATCAGGCCCAAGTGAAAATCAGCTGCCTTTTAAGACTCACCAGTTTGGGGGGAAATCTCAAATGGAAGAAAACTGAGCAACAAGAAGAGGAGCTGGAAGGAACAGACTGTGGGAGAGGGAGATAAGAGGTACAGAAAATGAAGGGCCTGACTGACAGATACTTCCTGTTTCATCACCCTGTGACCAAAGTTATAGGGGTGTTTGTAGAGGACTTGGGCTGGCCCCGTGGAGCTGAAATCAGATCTGGATTCGATGAATGGGGTCTGGGTAGTGGAAGAGCTCAGGTGTACCGCTGCATTGCTCCTTTTTCCTCTGGGTGTCCCCTGCCAGCACAGTAAAATGAAAGCAAGCAATAAAGATCTTGCCTAGGGAAGCGCACTGAGGTGATGATCAGTCACAGGAATGAAGTGAATATAACATAAGCTTAGAGCAAGGCTACCCTACTGACAGCTCCCAGGCCACGTGCAGATCCCAGGCTCTCACTCAACCATCACTCACTCTGTTGCTCTGCCTACAGTGCTTTGGGCTCCCCTTCCTTTCTCTGCTTTCTGCTTCTTGCCCCTTCAG
>JAGPOW010003648.1:104868554-104888827 GCA_030014935.1 Caiman crocodilus
GATCATCAAGTCCGACCCCCTGCCATGGCAGGAAAAAGTACTGGGGTCAAACAACCCCAGCAAGGTGTTTGTCTAACCTCCTCTTAAAGTCCTCTTTATTTGCATTCTCACAGAACAGCTTCCCAAAAACTGGGGGAGGGGGGTGTTTCATACCTGAGAGATTTCTGACTATCTTTAGTTTCTCTCACCATTTTCAATTTCTTTTTTTGCCTGAAAAAGGACGTGTATGTTCAAAAGCTTGCAAAGAACAACTCTTTTGCAACTATTTAGTTGGTCTAATAAAAGGTATCACCTCTACCCAAAGAGTTTATCTGCCTTTAAAAAATATAGCTACAGCCAAGATCCGTAATTCTGCAGCTGTGTCACGATGCCAGGATCATGATGCATCTTCTACTGGTAGCTAGAAACCATTATTGCGGGATAGGATATTGAGAAACTTGCCAATTGTACTCATCTGGTAATTGCAGCACCCTTCCTCTTTGCCCTTCACTGCACTTCCTTGGTTCGTCTCCCCATAGCATATACAGTGTAGTTGCCATGACAGAAGGTGCTGGGCAAAAAACTTAGGGTGGTAACTAGCACTCTAAACTTTTTGGGGTGGGACCATCTTTTTACACTGTGTTTTGGACCTCACAAGATCACAATGCTAATAAATGGAAATTAGGCACTCCAGGAAACGCTCCGAGTACTGAAAGTAACTCAGACTGACTACTTAAGTTCTGGGGCAAGTTTTTAAGTACCACTTATATAGTGTGGGGGGAGAGAAGGGGAGGTATGGCAGGGGGCACGGAGAGCGTGGCTCCCCTGGACTTCCTGTAATTCCACAGATTTACAGGAATGCAGCTGCTCTCCACACTGCCCGGCTTAAGATCTGGGGCAAGTTTTTAAGTACCACAGGTAAGTCTGTGGAGGGGAAGGGGTATGGGGGAGAGAAGGGGAGGTATGGCGGGGGGCAGGGAGGGCACAGAGCAAGGCCTCAACAGTGAGGGAGAGAGTGGGGCAGGGGTTAGGGGGCGCTGCCCAGCCAGGATGGTGAATGGGACCCAGGGCAGGGAGCAGGACAGAGCTATGGGCAACTCATCCAGGGGATCAGTGTCTCAGCACTTAAAAATGGTGGTGGGGGAATTTGAACTAAAGCTCATTGAATGGGAAGCTAGGGTAGCCATGCGCCTGCCACACTATGGGCTGGCTAAGTAATTAGCATGATGATGGGATAATGGGCTTGTCATTCACCAGTGCCAATAACCCTCCCCAAAGCACTGCACAGATGTGGCTACACTGCCTGCAGCTTAGGAGGCAGCTTGCCTGGAGCACTGTAGCATCCTCAAGGACACCGCTGCTAGGCAGGGTGGGTTTACTCTGTAGACATGACATAAGAGTAAGAATTGGGCAATACTTTCAGGTCCTGAACCCCTCGTGTAGCAGGGCATGGGAGGTTTATTTGCCATCTGTGAGTACAGAGAGGTGGTTAGCCATATTAGTCTGAAGTTTGGCAGAAGGCAGGACAGTATGGCACCTTAGAGATGAACTCAACAAGGTTTAACTAATGAGTTAGTCTCTAAGGTCACACCCTGCCCTGCTTTCTACCTAACTTCAAACTAATATCACAGCTACCTACCTCACTACGAATGTAACGAGAGCAAAGAATTGAGACCTTGCAGCTTAGTGGATAGAGGCCTCAGATGGGACACAGGAGACCTGGGCCCTGCCCCTGATTTGTTGCGTGATCTTGAACACGCTGCTTCCCTCCCTGTGCCTGCTTTCCTCCCAACCTCTCTCATCCATTTAGATAGTGAGCAAGGACATACAGCGCCTACTGCAATGGGGCCTTGATCTCAACTGAGACTGTTAAACAGAGCCTGACAAGAATACCTCTTTCATAGGTCCAGGAAACCCTCTTTGAACATGGCTCCCCTGAATGTCCAACAATCCATCCAATTCAGGGGAATACCTACTCACATCAGGAGCAGCCCTGTGGTTTCCTCCATCACCCTGCATCACATTTCACACATTCTTGGCTTCCCTTGCTTCAACATTTTTACTATCCTAATGCTATAAGCAAACAATGGAGACTGCCACTGCCAAGTAGAGAATAACAATGGATTTAGTTCAGTTAGACCAATTTAGGGAGTTTTTTTGCAGCATGTTGAGACAAAGTGCTTACCTGGCCAGCTAGATTGAAGTAAGCGTGGTTTGTCAAGTTAACCGGAGTAGTCTTGCTGGCTTGAGCTCTGTAGTTGATTGCTAATTCCCCACCATCTAGTGTATATGTCACCCAAACCTTCAGTTTACCAGGGTATCCCTCCTCACCATCTGGACTTATTCGGAAGAAGCGAACACCATTTGGCAGCACCTCGGGGATCCAGAGAGCCTGAAACAACAATTTTTGGAACATTTTTTTCATTTTCTCTCCATCCTTGCTGAAATACATATGGCACATTTGGTACAGCTCCAGTTCAAGAGGCAAACACCTCTGTTTTTTTGCCTGCTGCTGCAGTGACAGATAAATGTAACAGACTTCTCTAATGCTACATGCTGGATCTAATGCAGGAAGGAAAGCCTGCTGGTCTGTGCTACCTCTTTTTTTATTGAAAGCTTCTAATTCTTAGGTACATGATTTATGAACCACAAACATCTGGATATAGTGTTGCACTGAGGTGCTACATAAATCACACCTATTTTTTCCTTTTGTCTTTGTTTTTTTTTCAAAAAGCCCAGCCAGTGCTTTATCTGCCTTATTACTTTTTTCTTAGCTGTCTCTCTTAAAGGCCCAAATCTGTTTTTCTGGCTTTTGTATTACAATTTCAGCTATCTGCCCCTAGTTTTGATTAGTTCTAATAACATGGCCTTTTCTGGGACACCATTTCTCTGTCTTTCTGAGCATAACATAAAAGTCTTTTAGTCATTTTAATATTTCCTTATTAATATAACTAGTCACTTCAACAAATTTACCTCCAAGAGCTGCTTTGGCAGCATCCCATGACAACAAAGGTGATGTCTCAGGTTGATTGCTCTCTTTCATATAACTTTTTAATTTTTTTTTTAAATTGTAATGCAAAAGCCTATAATGATAAAGCAAATTATATTGTTTCATACCATATGATGAAATGAGCTTGAGCTCATGAAAGCTTGTGCTCTCTCTATATACCTCATTTAGTTGATCTATAAAGGTGTGTATCTACTCTGCCTTTTGACTGACTGTAGACTAACAAGGCTAACTACCTATCTCAGAACAAATTATATTCATACTCCAAGTTTTCCTGTTATTGCTGATCTGTCCAAAAGTAAGTGCATATTGGTATGTGATTGGTTACTTTAAGTAATTGAAAGCAACATTTCCCTGAAATGAACATTATTAAGGGGTCTTCCTTGCCCCCACCCAGGCTCTGTCCTCCCCTCCAAAATCAACGTTCTGTTCCATTTCTGCCAACACCTTGCAGAACTGAGACCTCCGTGATGAAAGACAAGAGGCCAGAACTGGATTGACTGGGGCCTGTCTGTGCTAGAAAACATTACTGAACATATGGTGGCTATCTTTGGAAACAGAACAAGCAGAGATAATGAAAGACTAACTAAATCCATTAGGCCCTCAAAAGAGAGACTGAGTAAGATTTGCTCATATCTTTACGGGACATCAACAATGATAAAATAAAGCATGCTAAAAAATAAGGACTGCTTCACTGGTTCTTAAAAATAGGTTCACAGTACAAAGCTGCAAATTTTGGAGCATATTAGTCTGAGCTCAAAGCTCAGCCTTCGCTGGTGACTTCAGTGGTTCTACAACTGATGTACCTAACCTCAACAATAATACAGCAAACAAAACCAATAATAAGTCTACAAATGTAAAAGCCTCCATCAGTTTTACAGAAAATATATGAAAGCTATTTATACCATTGGCATCTGCAATGCAGTCCCCTATTTTCTGCAGTTAAACGCCCCCCCCGAAAATGGTTGCAGCTAATAGAAACATGCTTATAGACACGAGCTATATTGCTTAACGCTGACCGCAACATTGCAGTTAGCTAGATAAAAATAAATCTTGGTCAAGATCATGTCAACAAGTCAGCAAACAGCTGACATACTCTGTTCTTGTATAAACTGACCCCACAACTTTGGTCGGCATTGAATTATTTAGCCTGAGTGCTCCCAAGTGTCTGTTCTCATGATACGACACTCTAATAAGCTTTTAATGAATTATATTGTTACTTATAAAAGCTCATGCCTCTTTGAACCATTTAGTATCCAAGATACCGCCCTGCTCTACCTTCTTTCTGACTTCAGGCTAACACAGCTAATCACCTCTTCTCTCAGCACTATAATGAAGGCAAGCACTAGGGAAGAGATGCAGGTGGCTTATACCTGTGTATCTGACTTTGCTGGTACCTATTTGACTTCAATGCCTAACAAATGCTTCAGAGAAAGGGTGTCTTTGTAAAAATTTGAGAACCTCTGACTTAGTTTATGGCATAAGAAGTCACAAATATTTGAGAAAATCCTACAGCAAAACTAGGAAAGCTCAGACTTTATAGTCCAGATACTCTAAAGAAAAACAAGCTCTTCTCCGAAACACCTTTCAAGCTACCTTTGAGAATCACAGAGGCACAAAACAATCCCTTGCAGGCTGCCTTTTAAACGCCAGTTGTTTTGACAATCAGACCATGCGGATTTAGTTTCCAAAGCCAGCACTACAAGCAAAACTGTGCAGAGAGGCTGCAAACAGCTGCACAGAGGTCTAAGGAGTCCTGGCCCAGCTTGTTGCTGGTCATGGGTGCACACATATGCCTGGGCGTGTAGTGTGGGGGGCACAGCTCTGCTGCTACAACAAGGATTGAGCCCCTCCCAACTCCTCCGCTGTCAGCCCTGGCAGGCCAACGTCTTATACATTAGGTTTGAGTGTTTTTGGCACTCTGACCAAAAACATCGCTGACCCCTGTCCTAAAGCATATTCTGTGAAACCTCACAGAAAGCCATGAATTAGACACTTGTTTTCACAAATGCATTCAATTAGATACACTTCCTGGTGTTAAAACCCTCAAAAACAGAACCTATTGTAAAACCAACATGATTTTCAGCCTGGTTCCTAACAAAGGAAATCAGAAATTAGAGAACAATAGCTGCTGTTATAATCTGTAGAGAGAGGTAGGTAGCCTTGTTAGTCTGAAGTCAGGCAGACAGCAGGGTAGAGATGTACCCTGCTGTAGAGACTGCCTAAATCAGAGATGCATGAGCTTTCACATCCTTTCTTTCTTGAGGTTTTGAAAGGATGTGCATATCATTTCACGGCATCCAATAAGGTGAGTTCTTGCTCACAAAAGCTTATGCATCTCTGATTCAGTTAGTCTATAAAGTGTATCTTCACTCTGTTTGTACCTGTTATAATTTATATGATATCAATGGCGCACTCGTGTTTGCCAGCAGCGTGCAAGGCAGTTTAATGAAGAAAGGAGGCATGCAACCATGAGAAAGAGAGGCTGCTAGTCCTCAAAGAGAACCAGGGCCTGCAATAGGCTCTTGGGAGTATAAATTAAGAGTAGTTGGATTTTGGAAGACAATCCATCAGAATTTAGCAGTGGCATCAATCCAGGGGAAGAAGGAAAGGGAGGAATCAGAGATTACACCAAGGCTGAGAACCTGTCAGGCAGGAAAAAGAGTGGAATTGTTGACCTATGTACAGACACAAGCCACCAGGCAGCCTAATGCAAATTAGGGTCCTATTCTGCAGGACAGTTCACAAACACAGAGATGCCTCCAGCCCTGGAGCACTTCCATCCATGAAGACAAACCAAAGGTTGGGGAAGACACAGAACAACAAGGAAGTGACTTTCCACGGTCCAGTCCTAGCTACAAAACCAGTGCCAGGTAGGCCATATGACCCTACTTGGGGAAATATTTTACTGGCAGCAAGAGCTCCCAATGCAAATGGTACCTTTTAAAAACTGCACAAAACAGAGTGATCCATTGTCAGAGAAAAGTATGTTGCTGTTATCAGACAGATAGATTGGTAGGAGTATTAGATTTCAGGGAACCCAGAGCTTGGGTCCATGAACATCAGTGATTCAGGGGTAAAACTTCTTATAATAAAAGCATATAATAAAATGAAATAAAATTCTTGCTTTAACAGGATGCCGCATGCTGAAAAAAATGGGGACATTTTGTTCACCATCAGCTTTACCTTATCAAATCCTTTTGTTCCTCCGTGAAGGCTGTTGGGCTTATTGTTGATGGCTAATTGATACTCCTTTCCCTCCAGGATAAATTTCCCTTTAGCAATTCTGTTGGCAACACGCCCAATGACTGCTCCAAAGTACGGGTGTTTGTTGACATAGCCTGGCAAAAATAATGAGTTGCTGTTAAAAAATAAAAGTCATACTTGACCATGAGTACTGAGGGGACAGTGAGATGGGGAGCACATGGCAGAAGCAGCTCAAAGGGTACGGCTGTGAGTGGCAGATGTCAGAAAGGAACTACCTGGCAATGGTGAGCAACCTGTTTGAAGCTGAGGGCAACAACATGCAGGAGCTGTCTGAAAATCTTTATTTACTGGTTTAGTTTCTCAGAGGCATCTGGTTCTGTAGCAGAAGGGGCCTGCCCATGAGTGCCTTTCTGCACAACCCTGCTCTCCTCACAGCCTTCAATAATAGGAGTGTTTCAGTCCCAAAACATACACCTTGCAAAACCAGGAAATGGTTAAGTCCCTTTAAAATATTTGCCTCTGCAGAAAAAGGGGTTATTAAGGCAGGAAACAGAGTCAAGAGACACTTCCCATGCAACACAGCCATGGCAAGTCCTAGCCAAGTGAGATGAACACAAGACTATCCTTCCTGTTAAATTTCCTGAGAGTAGGATGCTCTCTACAAAGACTTTAGAAAGAGGTTCTCAAACTGCAGTATGCAGACCAGCACTGGTCCACAAGCTCCATTCAGGTGATTTGCAGAAAGGTGACCTAAGGCTAAAGCCAACAAACATTACACCCGACTTCCCAGAACTTTGCTCAAAAAAGCAGGCGCAGTCATTGCATTAGAAAGGTAAGATTACTGATATTAAAATATGAGTTGTGTGCTTTAATCTGCAGAACAAAAAAGGTTTAAGTGGTCCGCTGAGACCCTCAGCAATTTTCAAGTGGTCCGTGAAAAAATAAATTTGAGAACCACTGCTTTAGAACAAGGGTCACGCGCAGGAAGTACTAGGCTAGGTGGCTTTCTCAGGACTCCAAATTAAGTCCGAGTTGGAGCTCAGTATGGGAGCCAGCTCTCCTGGGTCCCAGTCCATTGCCTTAGCCACTGCTTCACACAGTCCCAGCATATGGAAACTTCACAAGTGCTTAGGGTAATTCAGTTTGGGCAGGCTGTTTTTATACACAGGAGCTTAGCCAAGGGGATCAGATATGGGGCAGCCATAGGAGACCTGGCTGGCACAATGCTGTTTGCCTCCCTTTGTGGTAGGGATATAATAGGACTTGCTTTACTATTAAGAGCTGTTAAACATCAGGGAAGTATGAGAAGCTGCCAGTGGCAAGAGAGATTTGTTCTTATGGCAAAGGTGTAACAAGCAGCTTTTGCATCCTGGGCTGGTGCCCCAGTAACCCATCTCTAGTTATGCTACTCATTCCTGGTCTTTGGCTCCCAACCCAGCTCCCCTTCCCCTACCTTTCAGGGTATTTTGGGAGGGAAGGTCTCTTCAACAATTTATCTCTTTCATAGAACAGAAGCATGGCTCCTAGCAGGCATGCTCCACAGAACTAAAAGCAAAATCCTACAACTCACTGGCACTTGAGCAAATTTTTGGTGCTAAACTCAAGGAAGTAGTAGAGCGATGAGGCTCACATGCAGATATTGCCTCTGTTTTTGTCCCTGTATGTGCTCAGGAAAACAATTATGAGAAGGTTAACATTTTTCTAAAATAAAGTCTTTATTCATAGAAAAGGTCTGAAACTCTCAGAAAGACCATCATTCACAGACCCTACATTTTCACCTCAACCAGGGTTTGCCCACAGACACATGCACTTTATGGAAAAAACAAAACCCACTTTTACCAAACTAAGCACACACAAGGAAAACACTGCAGGAACTTGCATTGCGCCCAACGAGTTTAAGCACTAGTCTCTGCTGTAGACTCCAGCTAAAGTTTGAATGGTAATATGGTACAGCAATGGTGCTCAACCTTTTGACTCCACAAGCCAGATAAGTGATGCAGGGCTGGTCCATAGCCTGGATACTTCATGAGGGCAGTGCAAGGGGCTGGGCCCTGCACACCTGGCCCAGCTCCACGTGCCTGGATTGGGCCCCACACCAGCTCAGCCAGGCCCTGCACCACTCTAGCCCCTTGCATCTTGGTCTTGTATGCCTGATCTAGCCTGCAGGCCCATGCTAACCACCCACATTGCTGCTCCTGGCTTGGACTGTGAAGATCCTGATGAGCCCAAAATAGCTCAACAGAGCAGAAGAGTCATGGCAACACAACTAATTACATTTTTTACTAACTCTGGGAATTAGGCTTTATTCAGCTGAACTTTACTGCTGCTACAAAGGTGCCAAAGCATTATAGAAGTTGCTTCTTGTCCAATTAGACTTCATGGATTGGGAGATAGTGAGTTTCCACTGTAAAATGGATTGTGCCCTACGTCCTTGAACTATTCAGAGACAACTGCCTTTCCAAAATGTTGGAAACAGGAGTTTAGAGTCTCTTAAACACTTTTAAGTGTTGATCTTCAAATTTACTCTAGTACATTTTGGGCCCTAGGTTCTGGCGGTGGGTGCCAATCAGGTAAAGAGCTGGTGAATGCTAAATGACTGTATGGCAGTGAGGAAATTTCCAGATTTCCAGAAAAGCCCTCATCTATCCAGACGCCACAGACTAATGGTTGGCCACCTCTAGTAATTCTTGCTAAAAATCTGAGTAAACAATGCAGGACAAGTTTGCCCCCTTAGACCTCTTGCCACTGGGAAGAGGAGGAACAAGAACTCTCAAGATATTATGTTTCCCTATCCATCAGAGGGGGGCAAGGTTGGTCCTGTTTACAGAACAGGATCCTATCTCAAACCACTCCTGATTCTCTAGTATCTACACAGGTATCAGGACCACCCTACGGCCAGAAACAAGTATGTGGAAACCCTACTCCTCTGCCTGCAGAGGACAAACATCATGTCCCCATGAGAGGAAAGCTTTAGATGCTTATCTGACCCTACATCACCACTCTGACCCTACATCACCACCCTGCCCCATTGTCACAACCCCATACAAAGACCTCATTTTACAATTACCTGTCAAAGACCTAACTTCCTTGCTTTGGGTATTTCCAAGACGGAAGAGAAAACTGACCACAGCTTCAAGTGCATAACTAACCAACAGCAGCTTCCTCCTTCAGTCTCTTCTAACCCTAGTGACCCCCCACAGGCTTTCACCATTTTTCATATAACAAGCTATCTGCAGTGCTGTACTAATGCAGTTATGCTGGTTCTGGTTTAAGGGGCAGTGAACATAACTGGTCCAGGCATGGCATTACCATGCAGCCCTACAAGGCATCCTTCTGCGTGGGGCATCTTTTGGGAACCTCCACTGGCTGCAAAAGTTTCAGAGTCTAACTTTGATTAAAATAACAGTATCCCAGCCACACAAAGGAGGCCTGCCTTGCTTTTGGGCACTCACATCAGTGTTTAGTCTGTACAAGGCCCATTTAATTGCCCATCCAAGAATGAAGCAGGTTATCCTACTGGAGCAGCCATATTTTAACATAGTCACCTATTCTTTTCAGCAAGCTAAGGTCCATTTTTCCTACCAAGCTTCAGCTGTCACTAGTCTGCCCAGGGCTGGGGTGCTCCCATATCACTGACCCAACAGTCATAGTATCATAGCAAATTAGGGTTAGAAGGGACCTCAGGAGGTCATCTAATCCAACCCCCTGCTCAACACAGGACCAACCTGAACTATACCATCCCAGTCAAGGCTTTGCCTACCCAGGTCATAAAAGTCTCTAAGGATGGAGATTCCACAGCCTCTCTAGGTAACCTGTTTCAGTGCCTTACTACCCTCCTAGTCAGAAAGTTTTTCTTATTATCTAACCTAAACTTCCTTTTCCGCAATTTGAGACGATTGCTCCTTGTTCTGTCATCTGCCACCACCGAGAGCAGTCTAGCGGCATCCTCTTTGGAATCAGCCTTCAGGTAGTTGAAGGCTGCTATTAAGTCCCCCTCATTCTTCTCTTCTCCAGACTAAAGAAGCCCAGTTCCCTCAGCCTCTCCTCAGCCGCTTAACAACTTCCACTGCCCTCCGCTAGACTCTCTCCATTTTGTCCATGTCCTGTCTGCAGTGGGGGGCCCAAAACTGGACACAGTACTCCAGATGTGGCCTCACCAGCGCTGAACAATCACTTCCCTCGATCTGCTGGCAATGCTCTTACCAATGCAGCCCAATATGCCATTACCCTTCTTTGCAATAAGGGCACACTGTTGACTCATATTCAGTGTATTGTCTACTGTAACACCCAGGTCCTTTTCTGCAGAGCTAGTGCTTAGCCAGTCAGCCCCCGCCTGTCCTGGTGCATGGTATCATTCTGTCCTAGCACATGTCCTTACTGAACTTCATGACGTGGGTGCCTGGTGTCTCCTGAGTCAGGGGGGCATGTGACACCCAGTGGCCGGTCAGTAACTGGGAGGGGTCCCCTATAGCTGATCTTGCCCCCATGGCCTATTGCACCAACCCAGAAGTGCCAGCAGCGCTTCTCCTGGTGCCCCCACTCCCTGGCCACTCTTCACAGGGGGGGCACTGGTGCTCCCACCTACGCCCCTGTGTGCATGTGCACCCCCATGCATCCCCTACGCGTTGCCACTGCTTCGTGAGATTTCTTTCTGTCCAATCCTCCAATTCGTTTCCATCGCTCTGGATCCTGGCTGTACCCTAGCCCTATATTTACGTCGGCTCAAAGCAGCTGCGCAACTCGCGTCCTGCTCTAGTCACGTTCCACGCGGGAGTCCGACTCCCCCTTGCCCTGGACAATCCTTGGCATAGGAAAGAGCGGAGGGAACAACACTACCACTCTGAGCTGGTAGTCTCTTCTCCCCATGTTGTTGGCAGTAAGGGACAAGGCAGTCAGTAACGCCGACTCTCGTGAAATTATTGCAGGAGTTGCGATTTCTAGGTAGAATTTAGTCCGACTCATGATTTCATGATAGTACTCTCAAATCTTAGGACTTTTTTTTCTGGTGCGCGTCATGCCGGCTGCAAAGTCCTGGGAGCCGGGGCAGGGCCAGGAGCCGCGCTGGGTCAGCACTGAGCCCGGGCCTGCTCGGGCGCACGCACAAGCCGCCGAGGGGAAGCCGGGTGAAAACGGAGCGTCTCATTTTTTACACACCAAATCTCGATTGTTAAGAGCCTGTCTCTTCATTTTTGACGTGGCGGGGTTTGCAATGCCGCAAAGTGGTATCAGGCATCATAGCAAGAGGCTCGTTGGAAGTACATCAGACCAGCATTTCTCAATGTGTGGGGCGCGACCCATGAAGTGGGTGGCAAGGATATACGAAAGGGTCGCAAACAAACTTTAAACGTGGATGCTCCTTAAAATAAAAGAAATACCTGGGAAGCCACGGCTTTTCCGTTGCAGGCCGGCAGAGCTGCGGCCTGTGGGGGCTCTTGGGGGCCCCCACATGCAGCGAGGGGACTGACCACGTGTTTACAAATGGGCCCTGGCCCACGAAAGGCGAAGCGCTGGGTTAAAGAATCCGGACCACGCGCGCCTCGAGAAGCGAGGCAAGACACACGTCTCGGGGAGCGAAAGCAAACCGAAAGAACGGCTTAAATTGTAAACCCACCTTCTACATGATCAAAGCCCGCCACAACGTCTGCGGCCTGGCCATCCCTGCCTCTGGTTTCCAGCGCACTGATTATGCAGCCCAAGGAGAGGAGCTCCACTCTCACCCTGTCTGACTTCAGCACAAACTTTTCCACAGGCCCCCCTTCGCCCGCGTGCCCGAGCAGCTCTCGCTGCACCCCGGCCATGGCTCCTCCAGGGCCCTGGGGGTCAGCCGGAGCCCGGGCCCCCCCCGCGAGCTGGGCGGGGACAGCTCGCCCGCGGCCCAGGAAGGACAACCCCTGGCAGCGGCCTCCGCGCCCGGCGGCCTGGAGGGGGGCGGCCTGCGCGCGCGCTCCGGGCTGGGCTGGGGGGGTCGGGAGCGCGCCGGCCGCAGCCGCTTCCTCAGGCGGCCCGGCCCGGCCCGGGCAAGGGTGCGCGGACCCGACAGCTTGCAAGGGAGAATATTTCCAACTGTTTGAGTCGGTCTCATAAAAAAAGATGTCGGATGCCCGCCCCCCGCACCGCCCTTTGGCTCTCACCGCGTCCCAAATCATACAGCTAACTGCCCCCTTTGTCCGCCCGGTTTCTTCCCTCACAGACTGAAGGCAGACGAGGCTCTTTGGGTAAACGCGATCCTTTATTAGACCAACTAAATCGTTGGAAACAGTTGTTCTTTGCAGCAAGGTTTGAATTACACTTTCATTTTTTTTCGGGGGGGGGTTCCTGCAAAAAATGTGGGTAGTCTCTCATGACGCCCTAATCAAATCACTAGGTTGTGCTTTTCATATCTTACAGGGGGGGTTCATCTTTTATGAAGTGAGATGAAAGCGTGTCCCCCCCGTGCGCACACACGCTCCCCTATAATCCCAACAGGCATATTATGTAATCCCATCCCCAAATGCCCCATAATCAGCCTCCCGCCCCCGTCATCCCAACCCTTCTTCGCAAGCTTTCAGGCACGAACACCTTCCTTCAGGCGCAGGGCAGCATTTTTATTGTACTGTTGCTGATCTCCGCGAGAGGAGAAAAGTAAAGAACTTAATACTGGATCCTGGGGGCTTCCCCTTCAATCACAGGCATCTGCTTAATTTTGACTGAAAATTAAAAGTAACTTTCTTTTTTTTCCTTTTCAATGCAAGCACGAGCTCAACTGACCGGGTTAAGCTCTACAGAGAAAAATCATGGGGTCTTTTTCGCCGTGCAGCTCTCCACTCCAGGAGGATCTCCTACCCAAAAGGGAACCTTTTGAGCAAGTTAAAGAGGAATGGAAATGTGTGTCTGGAACACTCTGCCTCTTCCAACCATATGTGATGCAAGTTTCCTCCGCTGGAGGAAACGCTGTATATAGCATAACACGCCGAGACACATTCCTCTCGGATTTCACAAGCGTGAGAAGTGATGATTTTCTGAACCGTCTTTGTATGCACGTTAAAACCACAACTGCATATCTTATCCCACTTTTGCACTCGCAGAAGCATTCGTTTTAAAATTTGCATTTCACTGTTAAAATAGCCTTTGCTATCCAAACACAATATTTTTTTGACCGTGCTACCTGGAGCATGGATTAGCGTAATGGATGCTAACCATGAAAACTACAATCTTCTTCCGGGCACAGCTATCATTGACGTTTGACATTGTTGACATACCTCCAAAAAGCTGGGGTCACCAGTTGTATTAATTCCTCACTATCTGTTGTTAAACGCATCCATTTTCTAACCATTTTGCAGATCTGAAATGTGATTCTATCTGTACATGTCTATGCTCGAATGCCACTTCCATATTCATCAGATCTTCTTCAAGTGTTGAGACCTTGTAGACAAAAATATTCTTCTACTTTTCTCACCTGCTAGTACCCCAGAGACGAGAAATTTAGGGCTTTGTCTGACAAAAAGGCACAATATTTGCAGAAAAACAACACGTTTTGAGAATAATATTGCTTAAAAAGCTGTTTTGACAGAAAATTGTCTTTGTCTCAGCAACATAGGGCGGCTGATTTCCTGGAACTGTGGTGACAAGTGTAGGTGTGAAGCATATTTTGAAAGAAGAGAAGGTGGTGGCCTTATGGGTTAATTCAGAGAGAGTGCCCCATGCATAATAAACATGTAGAAGAAAGCTTGGAACGGCTTGCAACAGATGGAGAAAAATGAGTCTACAAGGTTGCCTTCATTGATGGAGTAAAGGAGCCAGTGATGGACAGAGCTGTGAACAGCCAGAGCCTTGTGTGACGGACAAAGGACATCCAGGCAATAGGCCAGAAAAATACTTTAGCAAGTGTGTCTTAAATGGACTGGAAAGAAATGGCATGCCGGTCTCAGGAGGGACAGAGAGGAGGCAGCTGCAATATGTTCTGTCTAGGAAATGAAGGCCTGGAGCGTCCTGGAGCAGATAGCCTCTCTGTTTTCCAAGATGGAACTTGCTCACAAAGGGATTGCACAGTGTGGTTGCCTGCAATGCCCCAGGTGTGGATTTAATGAACCAGGAGTCTCTTCCAGTCTTGTGCAGTCAAGCAGAAGGAGAGGTAGGGCTGGGAGGACAGTTTTAGCAGTATGGACGAAGAACCCTCCATGTGGAGGGTTGTGGACTGTCACAGGGAGGCAGAGTGAGTTCAACCATGGCACATTTAGCTCTCCACTCTGTCTTCACGTGTCAAGGCATCAGTTCAGCAAAGCTTGTGAGTGCATCTGACCTTAAGCCTCCCACCAGACTCAGTAAAACCCTCACACACCTACTTAAATGCTACTGACTTCACTAGGATTTAAGCATATGGTTAAGCCCTCATCTTATAGGAAACCCGTATGAAAAGTCCCTAGATTTGAACAGGGATGAAACCCACTCTATTATTCCCCAAACCTATGAAATTTAATATGGAGATGAATTTGATATCTTCCATGTTACAGGGGTGTAAGTTATAGCCGCATTGGTCTAAGGACATAGGCAGACAGGGTTCTTTGACTGAATCTGATATAAAAGATATCAGACAAAGAACCTTGTCTGCAATATGGAAATGATACCTTTTCTCTAAAGTTTTTGGTCTATTCTGTAGAGTTCAGTAGAGAATTCTACCCCTATCACAGAACTCTAGGACAGTTAAAAAAGGCTTATTGTCTAATCCTGGGAACCATCACGGCTAGAAAGCAATGACCCTGTTTGTTATACACATCACATCGCGGGCAGAGGCCTCTACACAGCCCAAGCTTGTAATCATGTTCCATTATCAAACCCCACTTTAGTAAGCTTCTGAATTTGGCTCAGAAAATTTGTCTGGCTAGTTTTTATTCTGAAGACAAAGGAAAACATTTTTGCACTGATATTTCACATAATGTTCTTTAGTTACAGTCCATTAAAAAGTTATGCTCTTTAAAAATGCTGAATTTCTATGTCTCTCTGTTCATCAGCAGTAATCTTGAAGTTTAGATAAAACACCAAATAGCCAGGAACCAAATATATGTATATAATATTTTGATCTATTTTTAGGCCTGAAACTCAGGGCTGGGTCATTTTGCTATAAATTTATACTGAAGTTACTTTTATTTAATAAGGTGCATCTGCAGCAGTAATTATAATTATTTAAAATAATTCTAACAACTTTGGAAAAAAAAGCACTGCCAGTTGCTAAATTTATTATTTTTAATTTAAGAAAGGCCCTTAAAAGGAGGAAGTATTTAGGTACAATATCAATCTAAAAGTGGTACTTTAAAATCCCTGGACCAAATTTAAGGTTCTGAGTTCAGTTTTGTTTATATTGGTAACAACTGATAGTGTGCTCAATATGAGACTGCTGATGTTCATTAACTAATTATTTTCTTGTTTGTACAATACGTGCTTGGAGCTCATAAATGATATGTTAAGTCAGGGGTGCCTGGGGGCCATATGTGGCCCACCAGGCCATTCTGTCTGGCCCATGGAGCCGCTAAAAAAATGATCAAATTAATATTAATCTGCCCTAGTCTTCCTGTCATGTGGCCCTCAATGGCTTGCTGAAACTCAGTAAGTGGCCCTCTGCCCAAAATAATTGCCCATCCCTGTGTTAAGTGAATACTTTCTTGACATTCATCAGTCTTCACTGTTTAACAAGAAGTCTTTCCTTTTGAATAGGTAGCAGCATTAGCTTTGTTTGTAGTTCCCAAGTTCTTATAACTCGTGCAAAAGCATTCCGTTGTATTTATGGCTGATCCACAAAGCATATTTCTGAGCAGAAAGGCCTCAGCTAGTCTCTCATTCATACTTAACTCTTTAGTAGTCTCCCCCAGTCTGTTATTACTAAGATGCTGTCCAATACTGATAAGATTTAGGGGAAATGTTTTTGGCTTGCAAATGAACTCTTTGATAACAATGTGATACGTGATTTTACAAGGAAGTGGTAACAGACTGCGGCTTTTATAACATCACAGGAGCTGACGTTTTCATTGACTTATATGATTCATTTCAAAAACAGCCAGGACCTAGTTGCTCATTTAATGCTCTATCTAGTCAGTCATTCACACTGTCTGAATTTCTCACCTTGTACACAAGCTTCCTTGGCCCACATTGACCTTCAAAGGTGTGCTGGTAAGATGATGATAAGAGTTACTGAAGATTATTCAGTCAAATACCATACATTAGTGAGTTCCAGCTTTCAAGCTTCTTCTGAGTGATTACAGATAAATCAGAATGAATCAGCCTACCAATTGACTTCTGCCATGATTATGAAACGTGCATGACTTGCATGAAGAAGTGTTTGAATAAGACTCTTTTAGGTTTTCTCTAATGCAGTGATTCTCAATCTGCATGCTGTGGCACTCTCAGCTCCACTGAGATCCTTTCAAAGGTGTCATGGGGTGCCATGAAAAGTTAGCACTGTTGGTTGTACAAACATGATTCACAAGATAAACCCAGAGTTTTCAAACAAGAATCCACAGTGTTAAAAACAATTTGACCTGTTGTGATTTTTCTGAGTTCTTTGCAATAAAAGAATTGTTTTAGTATTTTTCTGTAGTCAAAAAGTAGTGAAAAGTACGAACTGGCATTTTCTAAGGGTGTACCTCAAGTTCATTGAAGGGTGTCTCAAATCTACCGAGCCTAAAAAAGTCTAAAAAAGTTGACAACCACTGCTGTAATTTGTCATCAGTTTCCTGCCACTCAGGGCCAAACTTAGATTCCTCCCCCTGAATCTGCTTTCACACAAGTCCCTATTTTTTCATTTATAATTGGAGGAAGAAGATGTAGAAGGTCATGTAAGAGAGAATATCTAGCCCCACTGATGGCTTCCCTCCCCCTTTTCTCATTTGCCTTTATTAACACTAAAGACCTGAAACGTATTGCTTTTCCTGTGGTCTGAGGCACCACTGCCTGGTCTAGAAACCTACTTTACAAGGAGTATTATTATTGTTGTTCTTGTTATTATAGGCAAAAGGCACAAAAGTATGCTATTTTATGTGGTAGGAAAGACCACAAGATAAGGAAGAAAATAGCTTTATAAAAAAAAATTACAGCATTGAAATTAAAGTTGAAATGTGCATCATTGTCACTTTAGCCAGTTAGCTGCATATGGGTCACCAGTGTGTAGTCTGACAAATACTCTTTGGACGTGAACTTCCACTCTGTTATTTCATCCTCAGTTCGCCCAAAGTCACATAGTACCTTTAACTATGATATAGCAGAGCCTGGGCTTTACTTTACACCCTAGCCAACTATAGCCTTTGCTTAAAGCACCTCCAGGGCCAGGTAATAGGTTTGCTGTGGGGAAGAATTTGAGCTAATCTGCTAAAAACCTGGATTTAACTGAACAGTATGTTACAGGAATGGCCAGAGGATCAAGGTGTAAATGTTGGAGGAAGCCAGAAGGAAAGACCAGGGAGTGAGGTAACTCGTGAAGCAGGGGAGATGATGAAGATGATAAGATATACCTGACTTAAGTTACACATTGTGCTTAGACCACACTAAATCTGTGGAATATTCAGCACCGTTAAAGTTAGAACATGCTGTGAGCAGTTGCATGTTGAAGATTGATACCGCTTCTTGACTGAACACTTTGTTAAAGGAAAGTATGGAGAGGTTCAGACCAGCCAGCAAAATAAGGCTGGCAAGGAAGCAAATGGAAACCTGATCAGTTTCAGCATATTGGTACATTTTCATCAGGGTTTTTCTCTTCTGCAGCAGACAACAAGATGAAAGAGAAAAATCTGTATTTGCTTTTCAAATGTTATTGAAGGCACAGAGGAATTACTGTTAGAAAGAACAAGGTGTTGTACGTTATTTCAGGGGTAAGTAAATTTCATGGAGAAACAAAATTATGTTGAGCACATATCGTGAACCTTTTGTATGATAGGCTACATCCTCATTTTGTAAGTGTGACGGTGGCGTGCCACCATCATCAACACTAGGAAAACAGGAGGAGGGTCACCGGGGACCGGCAGACCCTCCAGGGGACTCCGAGGCAACTCTCTTACCTCCCGGAGGGTCGACAGCGCCAGAGCCGGGAACACGGCGGCAGCCACCATTACAGCCGCGCGAGCCGCTGCTGCGCCAGGCTTTGAGACAGCTGTTCCCTGCAAGGGGAACAGCAGAGCCAATCGCGACGACCGGTGCAGCCGCCGCGGAAAAGTTTAAAAGCCCCAGCAAGCCTTGCGCCAGGGGAGAGAGAGAGAGAAGAGGAGCAGCCAGCCAGCCAGCCAGCCAGGCAGGCAGCACGAGGGGATTGCTGCAGCTCCTCAGGAGGCTGTCTCCCAGACAGGCAGCACTCTCCCAGCCCAGAGGATGAATCCTGCAATTAAAGCTCCGGGTTCTCCGGAGGAATTTATCTCCGGGGATTGCTCGGATCAATACTTAGTCCCAGGAAGTCCCTCGGGGGCTGAGGAATATCCCTTCTGAGGGACAAGAAGGGAAGAAGTCCCATAATAGTAAGGAATACGGCTGGGAATTAGGCATCAGCATCAGCGTCGATACCCGCGGGGCAGAGCCCCACCCGGGAAAGAAAACAAGATGCAGCCAGCAGGGTCAAACCCAATGGAAGTATTAACCCAAGCGGTTCAGGCCATAGGGCAATTGCTGGCAGTCCAGCAGCTGCAGAGGGCAAATCAGCAAGAATGGATGCAGCGCGATGCGACAGGGTTTAGAATGCCCTGCATGACTAAAGATGATGACCCCGAGGCCTACATCGAGGCTTTTGAGTGGATGGCCACACAGATCAGGCTAGACTGGAGCCAATAGGGTTATCAGTTAGGAGCCCCGTCGAACATTGGGCCTTGCAATCGTGAGTACCCCTCGGCAGGAGACCCCTCTAGTGATTAAGATCTCCACTGAACACCTCCTTTAAATAACAAGTTCCATCAAAGTCGTGGCAGGCGAGATGAGGGAGAGGGGCGACCCACAAGGGGGTATCATTGAGTGCGACCCACCAACGTCACAGTAAGCCAGTATAACCCTAGATGAAGCGGACAGTATATACCACCAGAGGATCTGGACCAGTAGGTATAAAGGCAGATGTTAACCCTTTAACAATATCCAGTGTCATATTGAATTAAATAGTTTGAATGTTTATAATAGTTGCCCATTAGCCAGTTTAGGAAGAACACAAGATTTATCTTCTTATCTAGGCCATTGTTTTGGTCTACGTGTGGAAGGTCCTGACTTTGCTCAGTCTTAACTCTTGAATTTTATCTTTAGAGGCCTTTAACAAAGATAACCTAAAAATGACCCTTAGGCAAACATCCCACATTCCGAGAGATCAAAACCCTAGGAGCCTTTTAAAAGATTGGAAATAGGAGTCAATTCAGTGATATGGAAATTCCTCAAAGTAATTAAAATGATCAACAAAATAAACTAAATACCAAGCAAAAGAATCTGTAAAGTAAGATCTGAGTCCAAATTTGGGAGTAGTGACAGGTTGGGGTAGGAGGGGCCCAGGATGGAAACTCACGGAATAAAAACTGTAACCTACTGTCCCAATTTGGAGGTAACCTCACTTGCAGAACAACGAAGGAAGAATCGCAAGTGCAGGCTGGATCAGACTGACCACCTGAACCACCCTCTCCGTGAACATGAATTTCTTAGTTCACGCTGAAGCTGCGGAGCTCCTGAAAGGGACTGAAGGAAGGAGACTTAGTCCTATCAGTATTGAGGCGAGCCCATTGAACCGTACTACTGAGGCCAACCCATTAAATTGTACTACTGAGGAATGAAACCATAGTTAGGTGTTTGGTTTCTCGGAATTCTAGGATTGTAAGTATGTTATGAAAAACAATAGTATTGATTCAAATTTAACTTGGAGTTGTAATTGTAGTTGTTTTTGTAATACTAATTCTTATAACATTGTTTGGGAAGGAAGTGCATTTAGAGCATTGTTTCTGATAGCTGTAGTTATTGTGTTCTTAATGTTTGTGGTATTTCTTAAAGCTAAGCAGTGTTATATGTGTGGCAGAATCGCCACCCTGGGCGCCTTCCTCCACAAGCGTCTCGCTGTGCCAGCCTGAGAGGCGGCTGGAGAATCCCTCAGGGCAGGGATTTCAAC
>JAGPOW010003648.1:104888927-104901005 GCA_030014935.1 Caiman crocodilus
GCTGTCGGGTGTGCTCCAGGGAAGGGGTCGGCCGGACGTGAGGCACCCCAGGGGAGGCACTCGGAGCCTGGAAGGTGGTCGGGCGCAGGGAGGTGGGCGACTCACAACGGGAGCGCCCCCTACTGGCCCGCCACAATATGCATAGCAAAGAATTTTAAAATAAAATTGTGTTGTATGAATTAAGTGTGTAATCACTGTGAAATTGTGCAAGTAGCTAAAAATTTCCCCAGCCAGTGCATCAAACGAATCAGTAAGTTGTGTGGGATTTTCTCTATTCCAGAACCCACTAGAGACATCCAGAATGTTACTATGGGGTTTCATTTTAACTGTGTATCAGTTTGGAATCAGGGTCAAGCCTTCAGAGAAATTTTTAAAAAGTCTGTTTTGACTGAGATAATAAAATACACATTTCCGACTGGTGAGTTGACTTAGAAGGTAACAGGCTGTTGATAGTACAGCCAAGAAAGCCAAATCATAGTAATTCTGTAAAAGTATTTATATCTACCTAGGTTTTTACACTAGCTACTCTCTCCATGTTATTTGGGCATAAAGCATACTTGAAATTAAAAGTTTAGTAAGAAGCTATTTTTGGTAGCCAGATTTAGTTGAGATTTAGAAAGAGGACTGAACATGAAATAGCCCAGGTGAAAGAATTTACATCAGATGGTGCCAAAAATCCCCTTACAAACTGAAAGTATTTAGTAAAAAAATTATAGGACAGAGAAGATGTCAGGAACACATTAGGTCCAGCAGCATGATGTCCATGGTGGAGGGTATCTAATGAAGCCAAATATTGATCAGCTGTTCCAGATTGAGAAAATGGCACTGAAGCTGACAGTGGTGACTAATTACCTAAAAAATTAGTATGGTTTTTGTTGGCATGAACTGTCAAAAGTTAGGAGGGGAGTCTCAAATGCAAGCAAACAGCTGTTGGAAGAGCAAGTGCCACATGCACTTTTTGAGGGGCTTTCCCCTCCACTGCAGAATGCAGACCTCCTTGAAGGTAAATTTCTAATGACAGAAATTAAGGGGAGATGTATGGTGTGTATACATATATATATGTATGGTATATATAACTGTTATGAGACTAATTTCTGGGCACTGATATTACAGCTGTTTGCAGATATTAAAAAATAAAATGGTGCTTTACTTTAATCTCAGCACACTCCTGCACTGAGCCTAGTGCATGCCCAGAAGAGGCATTGTGTTAGTTGGACCTAACCAGGCCAATGGCTGTATAGTGTATTAGAGTGAGCATTTTAGTGGGGCTTTTTTGGCACTTTTATCTAATAGGGAAGTATGAGCAATTGAACACATCCTTACCTTATAAGTAGTAAAAAAAAAAATTAGTTATCACCAGAAATTAGTTTAATACTCTATTCTTTAGAGAAAAATCAGGCAGTGACACAATGCTACACTGCAATCCAAGGGCAGGACAGCAGTTTACATAGATATACCAGATATAGCTTTAGACTACAATATTTTCTGAAGTATAAGGTGCACTCCTGAAAAAGGAGTCAGAGTAGAACTGACAGTAGATGGTATTACTTGTAGCTGCCAACACCAGGAGCTGGACGGTGGGAAATAGCCTGGCAAACTCTATGGTGCCAATGGCTTTGGGCTGAGGAGCAACCTATAGCGGGATACTAGTCCTTACCCCTGGTGGAGGAAATGCCACCAAAAGGCAGATGCTATGGCAGCGTGGACTGGGCTCTCCAGCCTTGGTTGGCAGCCAATCTAGGAGTGGAGCCCTGAAAGGGGGACAGATTGAAGATCTTCTTCATACTGGCAACTCCTACAGCCAAAATGGCTCCAAACGTACTGGCTTCTGCCTCTCCTTTGGGATCAACCAGCTAGGCTGGGAGGGAGACATTGACATATGGGCAACTTATAGATTCATAGATGTAGGGTTGGAAGGGACCTTGTAGATCTCCTAGTCTGACTCCCTACCCTGGGCAGGAGAGAAAACTGGGCTCGAATGATCCCAGCTAGGAAAATGTCAAGCCTCTTCTTAAAGACCCCCAAGGTAGGAGCCAGCACCACTTCTCTTGGAAGTTGGTTCCAGATCCTAGTCGCCTGACTGTGAAGTAGTGCCTTCTAATGTCTAGTCTAAACCTACTCTCCAACAACTTATGGCCATTATTCCTTGTTACTCCAGGAGGCGTTTGGGGGACCAAGGTCTCTCCCAATCCCTGCTGGTCCCCGCTAGTAAGTTTATAGACAGCCACCAGGTCCCCCCTCAGCCTTCTCTTGAGGCTAAGGTTAAGGTCCCATAGCCTCTCCTCATAGGGTCTGCCCTGCTGTCCCCAGATCATGTGAGTGGCCCTCCTTTGGACCCTCTCAATGCTGTCCACATTCCTCCTGAAGTGCAGTGCCCAGAACTGGATGCAGTACTCCAGCTGTGGCCTGACCAGTGTCACATAGAGGGGGAAGATCACCTCTTTGGCCCTACTTGAGATGCATCTGTGGATGCATAACAAGGTACAGTTAGACCTACTGACCGTGTCCTTGCATTGTCGGCCCATGTTCATCTTGGAGTCAGTTATGACCCCAAGATCTCTTTCTGCCACCCTGCTTTCGAGAAGGGAGTTCCCCAGCCTATAGGCATGCTGCTGACTCCGACCGTCTAAGTGCAGCACTCTGCACTTGTCAGTATTGAATCCCATCTTATTTTCATTTGCTCACCCCTGTAACCTGTCCAGGTCCCACTGTAATCTGTCCTTCCCTTCTAGTGTGCCCACCTCACCCCAAATCTTGGTGTCACCTGCAAATTTAAACAGGGTGCTTTTCACCCCATCATCCAAGTTGCTAATAAAGAAATTGAACAGTGCAGGCCCAAGGACCGAGCCCTGGGGGACTCCACTGTCCACTTCCCTTCAAGTCGAATATGACCTGTCTACCACTGCTCTCTGAGTATGACCCCTCAGCCAATTTGCAATCCATCTGACTGTGTAGGCATCAGTGCCACAGTTGGCTAGCTTTTTGATGAGGATGGGGTGGGAGACAGTGTCAAAGGCCTTCCTGAAGTCCAGAAAGACTACATCCACTGCAACACCTGCCTCCAATGATTTTGTGACGTGATCATAGAAGGCAATCAGGTTGGTCTGACAGGACCTGCCCCTAATGAAACCATGCTGGTTGCCCTTGAACATTATCCCTGCTGCTGGCCTATCAAAGATGTGCTCCTTGATAATCTTCTCAAAGAGCTTCCCCAGGATTGAAGTAAGACTAAGTGGCCTATAGTTGCCCAGGTCTTTGCTTTTCCCTTTTTTAAAGATGGGGACAACATTGGCCTTCTTCCAGTTGTCTGGCACCTGACCAGAGCACCACGAGTGCTTATAAAGCTGTGCTAGGGGCCCCGCGATAACCCTTGCCAATTCCCTCAACACCCTGGGGTGGAGAGCACCTGGACCTGCTGACTTGAACACATCCAGCCCCTCCAGAAGTTCCCTAACTGGGTCCTCTCTGACCCTAGGCCTGGCGGAGTTTCTCTTGAGTCTGTCCTGAATCTTGGTAAGGGAGTCCCAGTTTCTGCACAAGAAAATGGAGGCAAAGAAATTGTTAAAGAGGTCTGCTTTTTCCTCTGGTGCAACCACCAGATTGCCAACCATACCCTGCAGGGGCCCCACATTACCTGCTTAAGTGTCTCCATATCAACTGTCCAGGCCATTGCAGGCAAAAATTAATGGAGAGGACATTCCATCTTTGCTACTTGCATGGGCGCAACATGGAAGGGGAAGTCACGCGTTATAAGCGCAACTCAATTGGCGTAAAGTGACATGGGTCACCTTCATTTGTGGGAGGAACTGGTGGTGCATGGGGAAGAAACACTGCTAGCCCTTCTGGGCATGCTGCTGGCACTTCCAGCTTGGTGTGATCAGCTGCATGGGACATCCCCCTGCCCCCCCAGTCGCTGACTGGCCGCTGGGGAGCAAGTGGCCCCCTGACTCAGGAGGCACCAGTTGCCCATGGGAGGAACCAGTTGTGTTCCACTGGTTAGTTACCACCCACCTTAAGCTGGGCAGCCCCCAGCCAGTAAGGTGCTGACCTGCCGTGGTCTATCTGCCTCATTTGTTGCATGGGGCTAGACCAAGTCAAAAAACAGGTGGCAAATCAAGTACCAGGCAGGCAACGTGAAAAGAAACTTAAAACCTCCCAGCTTGGAAGCTGGAATGTCAGGACCATGTGGCCTGGCTTGAATGACAATTTATAGATGATGGACAATGTGCAGAAAACTGCATTGATTGATCAAGAGGTGCAAAAACTTAACATTGACATTGCAGCCTTGCAGGAGACAAGATCAGCCAACTCAGGCTCCATTGGTAAAGTCAACTACACATTTTTTGGGAAACCAGGAGTGTAGAAGATATTCACCTACAGAGCATCAGATTTGCAGTTTGCAACAGGTTGGTCAAAACCATTGAGACCTCCACTGGAACATCAGATCGTATCATCCAACTCTGACTACAGTAAACTGACAGTTTTGTTAATTAGCACCCATGCCCTAACTTTACAGGCAAGTTCAGATGATAAAGATAACTTCTATGATGCTCTGCATCAAGTCATTGAGCACCTACTATAAAAGGAGAGGCTTTTCCTCCTAGGGGGGACTTTAATGCTCAAGTAGGTGCAGACCACAACCCTCAGCCAACCTGCCTGTGTCTCATGGCATTGGGAAAATGAGTGAAAATGACCAATGTCTTCTCAAACTCCGCACCTTAAACCACCTGCATATCACTAACACCTACTTTGTAGGCAAAAAGAGTCAAAAAGTATCATGGAGACACCCACAATTTGGCCACTGGCATCAATTAGACTTCATGATCACCAGGAGGAAAGACTTGCCCAGTATATTACATACCTGCACTTATCACAGTGCAGATTGACACAGACCATTCACATATAGTCAGCAAAGTGCAAGTGATAACAAAGAAGTTGCACAGAGCCCAGAATTAACAGCCAAGAGTCAGCCAAGAATTAACATACGCAGCACAAAGGTCCAAAGCGGGTGCCTCAACTTCCACAGGACTTTTGTGCTAACTGTCTACAAAAGCAACAACTGCAAATGCTGAAGGAACTTGTAGTGGACTAAAAGCAGTCATCCAACAAACAGCTACAGAAGTATTTGGGGAAAAGAAATTGTCAAACAATACTGGTTTGAGGAATACTCAGAAGAGATGCTAGCAGTTCCTGAAGCCAAGAACACAGTCTACTTGAAACACAACCAGAATCCAACAGAAAGTCCAAGCCTAAGCTGAAGGATGCCAGGGCAATAGTACAGAAAACAGCTAGACACTGCTTAAGCAAGTACTGGACTGACTTATTTTAAGAGATACAGTTTGCCTCTGACACAGGAAACCTGAGATTTATATATGATGGAGTGAAGAAACCCCTTGGCCCAAATGCCACTCAAGTCTTGAGATGGCAAAGTAAAAATCACTGACAGGAAGAAGCAGATGTCATGCTGGGTTGACCATTACTTAGAGCTTTACCCCCATGAAACAGACATTTCAGAAGAGGCACTGGATCAGCTTCCAATACTAAGTGTACTGGCACAGCTAGACAAAAAACCTACAGCTGAAAACCTTAGCAAAGCCATAGACTCTCTAGCAAGTAGAAAAGCACCAGAGGAGGATGGAATCCCAGCTGAGGCACTCAAGTGTGGGAAGGGTATCCTGTTTCATCAACTTCTAGTGGGCTGCTGGAAGGAAAGTCAAGTACCCCAGGACATGCCTGGTACTACTAACATCATCACTCTCTACCAGAATGAGGGAGACAAGCGTGACTTCAACAACTATAGGGGCATCTCTCTCCTCAGTGTCACAGGCAAGGCTTTTGCCAGAGTCATCTCAAAATGCTTGCAACAACTTGCTGCCCACGTCTACCCAGAATCACAGTGTGGATTCTGAGTAGGGAAATCACCAGTGGACATGATATTTTCCTTATGCGTACTGCAAGAAAAATACAGAGAACAAAATAAGCCACTGTACGTAGCATTTGTAGACCTAATGAAAGCTTTTGACACTGTAGGCAGAACAGGCTTGTTCGAGGTTCTGGTAAAGACTGGATTTTGTCCAGTCTTTAATGTTAATGCCCCCCAACATTACTCAACACGATACGATTCTTTCATAAAAACATGTAGTTGAGTCTGATTCATCAACCTCTGACAGGTTTGAGATGAAGAGTGGAATGAAGCAGAGTTGTGTTGTGGCACCCACACTCGTTGGGATCTTCTTTTCTATGCTGTTGCATTATGCTTTGATGGCTTGGAGGAAGACATACCTTTGCACAGGATCAGATGGCAAACTCTACAATCTACCATGTCTAAAGGCCAAGATAAAAGTGAGGCACATACTTATAAGGGAGCTGCTTTTGGCTGAAGATGCTGCACTCACCACACATGAAGAAGGCCAGCTACAAATACTCCTGAATCGCCTCTCCCATGCTTGCAGATGTTTGCTCTGACCATCAGCATCAAGAAGTCTGCTGTTCTAGAACAGGGTGTTCTTCAGTCATCATCTATCAGCCTTGACAATACACCCCTCAAAGCAGTGAACTAGTTCTGCTACCTTGGATACACAGTGAGCGATGATCTGTTACTGAATGAACAGCTAAACGTGCTCATTGTAAAGGCTGCTACTACTTTCAATAAGCTCTTCAAAGAAGTCTGAAACAACACAAAACTCACAATCAAAACTCAGCCGCTTGTGTACAAAGCCTGTGGCCTCAGTGTCCTCATGTATAACAACAAGATGTAGTCAACTTATGCATATCCAAAAAAGAACCTGAACAGCTTCCACCTACGCTGCTTATGGCACATCCTTAACATTAAGTGGCAAGACAAAATCGCCAACACAGAGGTCATTGCCAGAACCAACTTGCCAACCATCACGGCACTACTCAAACAGCAGTGTCTACTCTGGCTTGGCCTTCTTCACAGGATGGAAGATGGGCAGATCCTGAAGGATATCCTGTATGCACAAATTACAGATGTGGAGAGAAGAGTAGGGTGCCCGAAACTGCACTTTGAAGGTGTCTGTAAGCAGGATATGAAGGCTTTTGGAATTGATCCAAACTTTTGGGAGGCCTTAGCAGGAGATAAGACAAAGTGGTGCTCCCTTCTTAATCTTGGAGTCCAACCTCATGATGAGAAATGGTCACTTGAATTACAACAGAAAGGTGACTGAAGGAAAAAGCCTGTCAGCACAGTAGCCCCTAATGACATGTACACCTGTAACCATTGTGGCAGGACTTGCAAGTCTAGCAGTGGTCTTCACAGCCACAAGAGAAAATGCACCGCTAGTCAGAAGAACAGCTGCAATATCCACCATCACTCACTGATGAACAGTTGCCATGTTTATTATATTAGTGGGAAGAAGTTTTCAACATAAATTTCATTTAATCTTAGTCAACTTTTATTATAATCATTTTAATTATATTTATAGTACCTGGCTTTGATGCAGAAGATTTACTTTAATTTAGACCTTTCTTGCAGGAGAGAAAATAAAGCTTCTTAGATACTGGAAAATATAATAGGTTGCACACCCATACCAGTTTAGGTGTAATGCAATTTATTACTGTTTTCTTCCACTTTCCCCAGTCCTGGGCAGACTTGCACAGCCCTTGGTAACATCTGTGCTGTTGTCAAAAAGCTAGTTTGGGTTGGTTTATGCATACTGCCATTGCAGCTTTGGACTAGAGGGTAGATACAGTCATTGCCATGGTATTTTCCAGCTTTCCTGGGTAACAGCAGTTCAGCAAAGAACTTTATTTGTTGGCTCAGGAAATGTTTCTGTGTTTGTTCTTACATGGAAGGATTGTTTTGTCCATACTTGTAATCAAAGCCAGAGGATTGTAACTGTGACCTTTGATTATAACTGTGCCTGTTCCAAGAAAACTGCCCAGTGCTTTGGGATCAGGGATCTAGTGGATATAGGACTGGGCTAGGGCACAGGAGACATGCTTTATTGCTAGTTCTCCCTGCAGACTTTCCGTGTGACTTAAAATTACTTGTTCTACACTGAACCTTGATAAAGTGGGATTAATATTGCTTTGCCTCACAGGCCTTGCTGATAAAGCAAATTTAAAATGACATCAATATTTATTTGTGTTTCATCTCTTCAGTGGACTAGAATGCTGTGTAAAAGATTGGTTTATTTTGTGGCTTTGGGCTGATAACAATTGCTGTCAGCTACTGTAACAGTCATTTTATGGGGAGCATTTTTAAAAGCTTCGAAAGTCCTGCAAATACAATTCCTTTAAAACATTCTTTACTGTTAGGTTTCACATGGCATGTTTTCAATGCATTTCTGGTTACAGGGTTTTTATGTCCTGGAAACAGCCCAAGAACTATTTAGATGTGATAGTTGCTATGGTAATTACTTTTCTTGTAAGCTAAGTAATGACTTGCAGCTCCTGCAGTTTGCTGTTGTGTAGGCTGGATTGAACACTGAGAATCTTTCTTCCTTTAATAAATTGTTCATAAACATCAGTATTGCCTTTATTTTTTCTCATATTAAATTTTAATTTAACTAATTTCTTGAACTCCTGCCACAGAACACCTGCCAGAAAATAAAAGCAGCATATAAAGAGGAAGGCTGGTCTCATAGCCTTGGCATAGAGTCCAGAAGGCCTGGTTTCAGCTTTCAGTTCTGCCGCTGACTCCCTATCTGATCTCGGGCAAGTCAAATGGGGTGAAATTTTTAAAGGTGCTTAGGTACCTATATTGAAGGTAGGTAAATTTTGTGAGATTTCTTCAGAAACAATTTAGGCCACTAAATTCCATTGCTTTTCTATAGGGCATAAAAGCATTGACAATTGTGGGAAAGAATTGTATTGAATGCAAACTCTGCCACTTTCCTAGGCTGGGGACCAAATTACACATAAAGTGGTATAAGTGATCAGTAACCAGTTCAAATCTGTAACAAAACAGAAGTTCAGTGCACATAAACCACTTTAAAAATGGCTGAAACCAGTTTAAGATAAATCTGGATGGACCTGGGCTAAGTACCGATAGTCAAAAAGCCTGAGACTGAATTGATTCAATATAGGCAGCTTCCTCTAAACTGCCTAGGCTGAACCAATAGCCAACTGAACTGATATTCAGTTTTCAATTGGGAAAGGCATGGGGAGGCCTGCCCTGACCCAGGCCAGTAGGTGGAGGGTGCTAGAGCCATTGTCAGCACAGCCGAGTGTCCCCAACCCCTTGCTGTCCCCCACAGGGATTTAAGGAGCCCCCTATTTGGGTGCTGCCCCACCTTGGGGGAGCCTCCTCCTTCAGGGGTTTTCCCCCAGCCTGGATTCCCCAGCCTAAGCAGCCTTCGGGAGCCGAGCTCCTCCCCCTCCCGAGCTGCTGATTGCTTTAGAGTCCAGGGACGGGCAATTATTTTGGGTGGAGGGCCGCTTACTGAGTTTTGGCAAGCCATGGAGGGCTGCATGGCAAGCAGCCAGGGGCAAATAATTATTCATTTTCTTAATTTTGGGGGGCCTCACGGGCTGGATAGAATGGCTTGGCGGGCTGCATCTGGCCGCCGGGCTGCATTTTGCCCACCCCTGGTTTAGACCCTGTACAGGAGGGAGGGAGAAGCAGTCCTCCTGGCTGGGTGCCTGCCCGTGCAGCCCAGCATGGGGGCATCTGGGAGCCCCCATCTTGGGGGGCTTCCCTCCACCCCAACCCAGGGTTCCCCGGCCCTGGGCAGCCCTGGGGAGCTGAGGGGAGATCTTCCCCTCCCCAACCCCAGCCCCTTGAATTTGAACCCCTGCTGGAGCAAGCAGCATAGCCCAGGGCTAGAAAGCATGTTGGGATGCTGGGGGACTGTGAGTTAACTCGAACTAGGAAGGGGTCTGGGACAAAAGTTCCATAAATCAGTTTGACCTAAATCAGTTAAGTCTGATACTTACTACATCCAAACCAGATCTATCTTAAACTGGTTTGACCATTTTGAAAATGGTTTATGTGCACTGAACTTCTGTTCCATTACAGGTTCAAACCAGTTTCTGATCTCTTAAACTGGTTTATGTGTAACTTCTGTCCCTAGCCAAGTTGTTAGTTGCTTTTTTTATCCCGATGGATCTTTATGTCCCCACACGTTGCTTCTCTGAGCAGCATCTCCTTCCCCTGTCCCTCTCCTGTCTATTTAAAACCATTTATTTCTGAAGTCCAATCATAATATCTGACGAAGCAGGCTGTTCTCAATGAAAGCTCATGCTTCTTTGAGCCAGTTAGTGCCACCCTGCCCTACCTTTTGCATAACATGCCAGGAAACACTGAACTCAAACAGTTCCTGTCTGAAGAACAGGGAAGAAAAGGAGGGAGGTTGTTTGTAGAAACCACAGGACAAAATTGTGCCTTAGAGGCCAGAAAGGGTATGTTTACCTTTGTTTGACAGGTATAAAGGCAGATACAATATATATTTTTTTATATTGCATACACTTATCTGCACAAAAAAATATTTACTAAGGGCTAATATATGCACAGGATTTGTTCCACTGCAGCTATGTAAAGTTAGGAGTGGGAGATTTTTCCCCCATGTATTTTAAGCAGTAGATTATGCACGGTAAATTCACTTATAACAACGTAATGGTCCTTTATAACTGTAGCAAGGCAGATTTCCACTTAAATAAATGTGAAGGTGCTTGCAAGCTCAGTCAGGGTGTTTGCACTCTTGGGACAAAGATCTGCAGCAGGCTGTGCACACAGACTGCTTGCACGTGATCAGGCAGCTGTAACTCCAGGGCGGAAAGCTCCAGGGGAAAGGCAGGGGGAGACTAGCTGGGGAGAGGGGAGCTGAAGCTGTGCTGAGAAGGGCTGCTACTCGGACAGTTGCTTCTGAGAGGACAACTGGCAGAGGAATTGTGGCTAAGCGAGCTGCTACCGAGGGCAGAAGACCCACCAGCTAATGAGTACCCAGGATTGCATGGTATCCTTTACTGAAGGCGCAGGGGTTGTGCAGATGGGTTCCCCTCCCAACTCTTAAGATCCTTGGGTGCAGGGAGCCACTTGGGGGGTAGAAATCAAAGACAGGGGTTGGTAGAGGAGGTTTTCGGGAAAAGCTGAAGCAAGCAGCAGGGAATCATGGCTTTGTGGGAGCTCCAGCAGAGCTCAATGAAGTACAGCTAGAGGAGCCGCCTTGGGGGAGTGTCTGGGAAATGGTGTGATTTACTGCAGGCATCCAGGAAAGACTGGAAAAGGGAAGAAACCCTGGTCTCCGGAGCAGCCACACCTGAGGTCCTGACAGGCACCCCCATCTTCTGTCCAGATTGCCACCCCTTCTCTGAGGCAGCAGGAGCATCACTCCCTGGGGCGCCACTGCCGCCACTCTGCAGCGGGCTACTTTGCTGCAGGCAGGGGGATTTTGTGGAGACCTGGCTGATTAAGTGTATATACCTGTTACAAGTCGATATTAAAATCGTTTTTGCTACATGATAAGTATTTGCTTTATCTGCTGGTATAGATTCTTATTGAGCTCATTGAAAATATTTTCTTTGTTATTTATGGAAGGTTGAATTTGTCAGTCTCTCGGTTATTATTGTAAATAATACATTATTGTAAATCGTTATTTAGTGTGTGGGCTGGTGCGGGGAGGACCGCAGGAGAGCGCTTCAGTGAGCGGTGGCTCCCAGCCTGTAGGTAGAGTGGGAGTAGACCAAGACCTACTGCCACCCCGGGATCCCAAAAATTTGGACATGGCTGTGGGTAGCGCTGCTGCCAGGGTTACATAACTACATGTTTGCTATTGGGGTCATAGTGCTTAAGCTTTATTGGTATAGTTAAAGCATTATAACTTGCTTAAGCGGTTACGGCCTTAGAGAAGGTTGCTCAAGTGTATTTCCTCTCCGAGAAACAGAGAAATCCCAGATAAGGCAACATGAACGTTCAGACAAACCACAGCCCAGGGGTGGGTGTCCCTGGCTTGGGGTTACCTTCTTATCTTCTGTGAGGGTGTAACAGGTTCCCCTTTATAAGAAAGAAAGGGAAGGGCTGTGACGGCGTCGGGCCGTCACTAGGGGCACGAGAGGGACCCCTGGGGTCGAGAGGAGGTGAAAGAAACTCACCTGGGAAGTGTGAGCAGGGGGACG
>JAGPOW010003648.1:104901105-104931688 GCA_030014935.1 Caiman crocodilus
TAGATATCTGGAATCATCAAAGTCGTGGCGGGCGAGACGAAGGGTTAAGGGGCAACCTGCAGGAGTTACCTACGACCAGGGGACTGGCCGAAGTCACAAGGGCCCTTTAAGAGAGAGCAAGCTGACTGGGATACAAGGGAAGGTCCTGTCAGCGTGGGGTGGAAGTGCATTAGCAATGAGGAAGAACAGAGGTCCTGCTGGAGAAGAGGGCAGCAGTGGGCAGTCACATTTGGTGCACTGGCCAGGAGAGCAGCAGTTGGTAATAGACTGCTGGGTCCATAAAGCATGGGATAGTTAGTATGCCTTCTGGCTCAGCAGCAAGCAGATGCTGCAGAGCAGCAGAGGGCTGTCTGAGAGCAAGCCCAAAGGACCTTAGATTTCCTTACGCAAGTAGTTCAAGGTCTACAAGGCAAGATGGAAGAACAGGAAGGCAACCAATGCACACAGGCCTTACCCCCCGTTAGACCTTTTATGACAATAACAGCAATGGATATGATGAACATGCCAAGAAAGAAGCAAAAGAGGGTAAAGAAGTCCCTCCTGGAAATAGTGGCAAGGATATATCCCAAAAAATGACAAAGGAAGATATTTTGGAAGACTTCCTTGGGGTATTTAAGAGGACAGCCATAGCAGGCCAATGTAGCTGCAAAACATGGGTTCTTAGACTGGGGACCTTACTGGTTGGAGAGGCGCTGGCTGCTCACCACACATGCCTATAGAAGCAAGACTATGAGCATGTGAAACAGGCAATCATAAGTCATCCTGAGAAGAAACCTAGCAACTGATGTTCCACAAGAGGAAAACGGGCATGTCATAGCAACCAGAACACTTAGCACAGCTGCCAAGGGATGCTGTTGTGATAAGCCTAGGACCAGCTGGAGAGAACTCAGCCCCAGGCTCCAGCTAGAAGTAGTCAGGAGGTAGTTTGAGACATCCCTCAGGAATACAGGAAGAGGGCCCTACCCATACTGGGCCTTGTAAGCCCAGAATAGTCTGTAAGGGCAAAGACTGCCATGCTGTGTTCTGATCTACTTGCAACCCCTCACCTAGTTCTGACTTCACTTCTGGACCTTGGTTTTTGATATCAGCTCTTTAACCCTGACTCTTGTTCCTGACTTGGATTCCTGACTCCAGCTCCTTAATCCTGATCCCATCTTCCAGTCCCTGCCCCTGCCATATATGTGACCTACCTTGAGATCCCACACCCTGGTTGCTTGCAGCTGCCCAGAAGTGGTTGCAACCAGACAAGGCTGTTGGAGGAAACAGTAGGGCTGATGGTGATGGAACAGTTCATATAGGACCTGGACCTCGGCACCAGAGGGCAGGTGTGACAGCAGCACCTCAAGATGCTAAAAAGAGCTATAGGATTAGTGGAAGGTGACATTTGCCGATTAGGGAGATCAGGGTGACCTGCAGTGGAGGCATTGGACAGGCCTTGAAGTGTGCTGGCCTAGGGCAAAATATAGATAGAAGGAAAGAACGTAATGACTTTCCGGCTTTACTCCAAGTGCCCCTGGTTAGATTGGAAGGAAACAGAACAGAAGTTAGTTCTTGTGGGTGGAGGGGCTTGGAGTCTGCCTACATGGTCCAACTGCAGCAGGTAGGGGGGCCTTGCATGCGTCCCAGCTTGTCCCGTAGGCTCCTCAGGCTGTTGAAGACTCCCAAGGGAAGTTGAATGTCTAAGCCACTCCTGATTTGGCTGGTGGGGACATCATGGCCTCCCACCTGGATGCTGGATGAGTAGGCCCCAAGGGCTTTGAGTGCCCATGCTCTGGCACTGGGCCATGTCTTTCGTGTTATGGTCTCCTCTGGTCCTGCATCATGGGCACCACTGCATTATAACCTAGGCTACCTGGGCATCATCCTCCATCTCCTCTCCCTCCCTAACCTGCCCCCAGGGGCACATATTGCCATGCAGGAGAATGCATTGTGACGATGAGACATTGTTTTAATCGAATGTTGAAGCTGCCAAACTGTTAGTGTGTTTATTAAACACAAGCCGTACAGCTTTGCCCACTCGAGAACTTGGACTCTTCTTCTCCGTGAATATTGGGAGTGGGGAAAGACCTTGCCTGTACCGGGGGTTATACTATTGAAGGCAGTAGGAGTGTGGGCAGCTGCAGGGGGGTCAACTTAACAAACATGGGCAGCCAAGGGAATGCTGTGCTCAAAACTGTCTCCCCTCAGTTTTATTAAATGTTGCAGCTGCCAAACTTCTCATGTATATAATGAAGAAAAACTGGAAGGTTTCCCACTCCAGAACTTGGGCCAGAGGCCGGGGATCTACCATTCTCTGCAGTGGGACCTGGGCCCGCAGTGGCCTGGCCTGTGGGCTAGTGGGATGCTTTGCTGCCCTCCCATCCCTGCACTTCTCTCTGGGGCCTGGCACCTATACTGGTGGCCACCAGCAGCTGTGTGTAGAGAGTTGGCCCTGGTATCAGATCTTAGACAGTCTGGTCCCCCTCTCCTCTTGTACTGCCACTCCCCAGAGCAGGCCCCACAAAATGCCTTCCTGGCTCCTCAGATCATGGGTCAGTGGCTCCCAGGCACCAGATCTCCTGTTCTGGGGTCCCCTGACCCTCAGCACCTCCCAGTCAATGTGTAGTGTGGAGCATTCCTCCACGACGGCCATCTAGCACCCCCCTCCCACCTCCCCATGGGACTCTCAAGCATGTCACCCCAGGGAGGAGTCCCTGGAGCAGGACTCTCCATGCCACAGGTTGGGGGGTACAGCAACCTACCCCACCACTCTGGCCTGGCAAAGCAACAGTCTCCCCTGTAACAGGGGTCCCACTGACACCACTCAGGGGTGTTGTAGCTTGGTCCCAAGTGGTTTTTACCCTGTGCATAAACTCCTTATCCTGGTGCAGTTACGTGTGACCTCCCTCAGCAGCTGGCCATGCATAGACCTTGTTCTCAGACTTTTGCAGCATGTTTCTGGGCAGCTCGCTGAAGTGCTGAGGCACCATGGTTGCAAACGTTCACCAACCCATCCATGGCAACCCCCTACGCTGATGGTGCCCTTTGGTCCTCACGTTGCTGGCACTGCCTATTCACACGTATCCAGTGCTCTGTGGGTATCTGGGCAACCAACCTGGATCCACATCTTGGGCTACACAACCAAGCCTGTCATGCACTAATGCCAGGTCTGCAGACAAGGGAGACATGGAAGGACCTCTGGTTAGTTCCCTGTCTGTCTGACTCTGGTGAGACCCTTTCACCTGCCTGGGGCCAGAACCTGTGCAGCTGCTTATAACCTGGTACTGACCATGGCACAGGATGTCCACATTGCACCTCTTAGCTGGGAAAACCCCGATGCCTGGGTTTCATCTACCTGCTGTAGGAGCCAGAAGGCCTGGGAAACCCAGATGTCAGGACTCAGAGGCATGAGCCTTCTCCAGTTCTTGAGGAGGAGAGGGAGGAAAGAAGTGTGTGTGTGTGTGTCGGGGGGGGGGGGCGGTTGTTTCCTGCTGCACCTTACCTGCAGCAGTGCTCATTTGGAGCTGCTCTGCCAAACGACACCCAGGAGACCTCCACTGAATATGTGCAGGTTCACCTGTTGGCTACACTTCTACTGTGGGGCTCAAAACAAGCTGTCAGTGTATATCAGGGTCTGCTTGGGTTAGGGTTTGTGTCAGGTGCATCTGGGTCAGGAAAGCAACGTGATCTTGAGGGATGGGGCGGTCTGTTGACGATTACCCAGATTTACAGCCCCACTCAATGTCACAGATTAATAATCATCTCCCAACAGAAGTAGGGGGAGACTGGCCCTGGCACTTCTGCTTCATTCCAGGCCAATGGCATGCGGTTTGGGGGGGGTGGGGGATTGTTTGAAAGGCACAAAATCAGTGAAAAGCATCAATAAATCAGTACCATCATTCTTGCATGTGAACCATCATTGAGCTGAGACCATACTGAATAGCAGATTATGCAGCCACATCCTTCCCTATGAGTATACCAATCTACTAAGGAGTCACATTAGACTGTTCCCTCGCCTATAAACATCATGTTCAGAAGGTCAGCAGTAACGTCTCTGCACAGGGCTGCCTTACGATAGCATTACGTGAGGTGCCAACTTCAAAGTGTTCAGAACCACTGCACGTACAATGCTATATGACCCAGCAGATAATAGTGCTCCTGTGTGGTCCAGAAGTTGTCTCACTAAAAAGCTCAACACTACTTAACAGTGTGCATAAACTCATAACAGGCTGCATATCTTACACACAGATGTATTCCCCGCACTCTTGGGCATTAACCAAGTGACATAAGACAGACGATAACTACTCCCCCGCTACCAGGTTTCTGGGCCTGTGGAGAGTCTGACAGGCTGAGTACTGTGGCCTTGTGTGTTGAGCTAAAATTAGATACAGGGTGGGGTGAATGGAAAGGAAATTATTGTTCAGAGGAATCTGGTCTGAAACCTATTCGTACAGCTTTTTATACCAACACCAAATTAGCCCCCACTGGGCACAACTTTGACAGAGAAGCATGGGTCAAGCCGAACAGATCAAAATCTGGATACGGACGTTTCAAAACAAGACTGTACAAGATAAACATCTAGGACAACCCCCTATGTGAGTGTGGTGTCCACAATCAGCACAGAACCTAATCGAAAGCTGTAATCCCGAGAAATGCCCAGGCAGGGTAGGTGGAATCTGCACACTGAGTGATATTATGAGTTAGCGGCTCATAACCGGCTGCGGGGGAGCAGAAGAGGCAGGGGGGTGAAAACAGGGGCTTCGCAGCCTTGGGGTGGAGCCAGCCAGGTGCTTGGGTAGACCACATGGGCTCTGGCCTAGGGTACACTGCCACCCTGCGAGATGGGGCTGAGTAGGGAGCTGCAATGCTCTACGGGATGTTGGTAGAATGCAACCTGCCATGAATCGCAACGGGATCTGGCACAGATGTTTGCTGCAGTACTCTAACCTACAGCGCTGAAGTCCAATAGCATATCCATTCAGGGTTATCTTAGGGTGGAATCCACCATTTTTGCAATACTCTTTGGGCCCTGACTATCTATTCAGTTATGTCTGTAGAGCACTTTCTGTGCACCTACTGTGCAATAAGTGTAACTTCTGTACCTGGCCTCAGGTACTAAGACAGACTAGTTAATGATCTACAAGGAAGAAACAGGAGTGGGGTTGTTTCCAGTATGGGGAACTATGACACATAGCCCGACACAGTCCCCACACAATGGTAGAGGGGACAACTCCATGACTCAGATCAAGACACTAGTTCTGCGCATCCCTATACCAAAGTCCAAATAAACTGCAGTGATGAGGCTTGCACAGTGGAAGGTCAAGCACAAAAGGAGGAAAAAAATTCTCTTGTGAAGTCCTAAGCAAAGGTCAGAGGAAGGAAATTGCTCTTTGTTCTTACTGACTCAGTCTGTGGACAGACTTTAACAAGGGCAGAGATAGTAATCTGTTAGCATGTTTACATGGGGAGGCTTAAACATATAAGAGGGTCCAAATAAAGATTACTGTATCCGAACAGACTCATGAGATGTTAGCATGCCTTGCTGAAGAACTTGCCAATCTTATACTAGTGAGCAGGGACAGGCCAGACTCTAGGGGCTTAGCAGCAAAAGCCTGAGACACGAGGAGTGCAGGACAAAGGAAGAGGGGAGAGGAGGAAATAAAGTTGGGGGCTCATTAGATAAAACCTGCACACACTCAGGAAGGAGAAGGAGGAGAGGCTTGGCAGATGCTAGAGAGGAGGTAGAGGAATTTGCTATAACAAAAGTAGAAGAAATTTTAAGTAGAGGCCAATTGAAGCTAGAACAGGCTTAGGAAGAAGAATCACAGAAAATCTATGAAGGATTCCTAGTCGAGGTTAATGGGGAAGTACAGCATCCCAACCTAATAAGCATGTACCCCAAGTCTGAAGTATGCCTATGCCATGACTTGTTATTTTGGGTAAGTGAAGACTGAAGGTGAAGATATTGAAGTTATTAGTTGCCTAAGATGTATAGGAGGTGTAGCATGCACAGCAGGGGGTGCTACTTCACAAAGCCATCCACCTCACTGTGCCAGGACCAAAAACCTTGCTTTGGGAGTCTCCCTTAAGGAGCCTACAGCTGGTTGTCCCACTTCCTGGGGAACACTCACAAGCCTGGGGTAATGCTGCCACCACCCGGGCACTAGTCTTCGGGGGGGCTCTGTGCAGCCCGGGGCGCACAGGCCCTGAAAACCTTAGGGGTGCTTTGCCCACAGCAATATTTCTAGGTGCTTCTTTCAGGCCAAAGCATCCCAAGATAGCATCAGGTAGAATTGAGGGAAAATAAAAAGACTAACTTTGCTGGCCAAGCTGGGAGCAGAAGGCCTCCATCCTCTCTCCACGGTATCACAGACAGGCAAGAACACTTTTGTCAATGGGTGGTGGGGGAGGCAAGAAGTTCAATGAGGAAGTCAGAATACACTTTGAGCAAACAAAAACAACCTGAGCCTTACAAAGTCTGGGTACAGTAACCCTTTTAAGATGTAACTGGCCTAGACATAATTCCTAACCCCCAGCTAGTTTCCAGGTTTTCGCTTACAGAAAATCACCAGGCAGAAGCCTGGAGTCCTTGCTTGCAACCTTCAAAGTGCCTGCTGGGAGGAAGAGAAAGCTCTCCCCCCACCTCTCCCAAGGAATTTTATTTGGCCAGGTCACCTAATTGACCAGCCTGAACCAAGAAGAAAGCAAGGAGAGAGAGGGGTCACTTGGGCTGACTCAAGTGAGAGGCAGAGAGAGAGGGAGAGGGGATTTCTTCACAGGAGGGCCCTGGTAAGGATCACCTATGAAACACCCATGCCCAAATTGCCAACTGATGGCCGCAGGAAAGCTCCCAGTTGCCCCTTAGGTATTATTCAAGAGGATAACCATGAACACAGAAGGACCAGAAGAGAAAAGTACACTCGGATACGAATATATACCGATCACTATGAACTATGACACCTACTACTCAGAAGTAATCCCAATACAAATGACAACAGCCCTGAAGGTAACAGAGGAATCAATTACACCCTTCACTGGGGGGTGCCTTAAGAGAAGCAGTTTTATGGAAAGCAATTTTATGTCCTGAGTCATAATTAAGGCCATAAATTTTCATCCTCTTACTATAAAAGCAGATTCTCTAGTTAATAATTGCCCAGCTATGCAGGGCTCAGAGGAAGTCATGAAATTTTAGAAATGGCTTTTCTATGCCAGTGGTTCTCAACCTTTTCAGAAACAAGGCACCCCTCCATAACATTTCTGAATTTCAAAAACTAATTTATCTATTACAGTGGGGCTTTATCTTTTACTAATTCTTTTCATATAATTATTTTGTTGCGAAGGACTCACAAAGACCACAACAGGTCAAAGTGTTGTTGCTGTTGTGGATTCTTATTTGAAGTCTCTGGGTCTATCCTGTGATTTGTGTGTAGGTGTTTGCATACCTAACAGTGCTAATACTGTGTGACATCCCACGGCACCCTTAAAAGGATCTTATGACGTCCCAGCGTCTTTTGGTATTCTGGCTGAGAATTACTGTTCTATGCTTAAAAATATCATGGTTTCAACGTTTGACATCTTGACTCCGTCAGTGTGGAAGGAAGGAGTCCTTTCTTATTACCCACCTACCTGAAATCCCAGAGCTAAATTCTTCACAATTGCACCTCCCCAGCATAGAATATATCTTCTAGTTTCTAGACATAGAGGATAATGAAGTAGCAGCTTTATTGTCTGCCCTTTCTTGCAGCCAGCATACTAATTGGGGTGGAAAATTACATATCTGAAGTGAAAAATGAAGCATTTCTTTAGCAAGTAGTTTCAAGCAAAGGGCAGGTGTTTGATGCTGCTGAGATGTCCTGGCAGAGACATAGGAGAGGACAGATTGAAAGATGAGGCAGTTGAAGGCCCATGATAAACACATTATTTTGCCTAGTTCTGCAAACTCTCTCCTGTTCTTGCAATTTATTACATGACCAACACCTTCACGTTCAGTTTTGCCAATGCTCAGAATGTTACCATAAACCAATATTTGTTTAGTTATATATTTTCCCTTCAAAGCCCCAGCTCCTGGAGACAGGTGGTTATATGAAAATCTCGGCTTTAATTTTTAAAAAGTACGTTTCTAGCGCTCACAGTGCTAAAGAAAAGCTTAGAAACATGTTTTAAGGGTGCCTTAAAGTCTCAAATACTAGAAGGCATACAGGAAAAACCCAAACTTGCAAAAGGGAAGGGGGAGAGAGAGAGAAAAGCATCCCTCATGATTTTTAAGGTAATCTTGTGATTTTTAGCAGGGGTGATGCAGTATTTTGAGTACCTAAAATTGACAAGGTTGTTATATACATTCAATAGGCTGCTTTATGAGATGCTGGTTCCTTACCCTGGGTTTCTTTTTGTTATGTGTCTAAGGTTTCTAACGAGCTGGTGATTTACTTAGGTCTGATTAAAAAGTAAAAGTTTGCTGGTAGAGTGATGTCACTTACGCACATATAAAAATCCATACCCCATAATCAAAGAACTATTGATGGTATGGGCTACGTCTCCCTAGGAGCATTTGAGGGTATAGCTACACCTATATGGCTTTTATGTATAAGCCTAAACGTATTGCAAATGAGATGAAGGAAGCATTGATGGGTGGTTTGTACTGAAAATTAAAATAAATTATCTTAAAACACTGTCCGTTAATTAACCCCACATTTAATCCTTATTCACTTTAGTTACTGGTACAGTTTAATTAAAGTGCTTCAGGACCGTGCCTGTTGCTGAGGCACAGCTGAAGTGAGGAAACAGAATTTCCATTCTGACAAAACCGAAGCTGTAGAAACTAGTGCTAGCTGTGCTGGAATGTAGTAGTCGACCTAAACACTACACAGGTATGTTATAGAAAGTCAGAGAGGGTTTCTACCGGGACTACTTCAGCTTATTAGTGATTTTGCCCTGCAGGTCCCTGTCTCCTTCTAGCAGTGGGTGCTTTGTGACTGTCTATGCGATGAAAGGGTTTTCACCAAAATAAATGAGAGTCAAACTCATTTACAGTATGAAACAGTTATCTCAATAAGAAATAGTACTGAGTTTAGCTTAAAATGTACATGGCTTAATACTTTTTGTTAAACCCATCATCAAGTTCCATAAATAAGGCACCCTTTTATGCAGTCTGCATCTGGACAGACAAAGCAATTGAGAAAGATTTTTTAAAAATGAAATTATTTATATGAAGGCAGTTATCACTCCTCCTGTGAGAGGTGTGGCTGGGCACTGGAGTGCTCTGGAGGGGAGCCATGCACAGGGCAGCAGCGGTAGCTGTGACACAGCAACTGCTGTTATTTTTTCACACAGCTTCCTCACCACCCACCTGGGTGGACACCCCTTTCCTTTCATTATGCTACTGCCTCCTCTCGCCTACTCTGACTTTCGTCAGGGGCTGTCCCAACAAAAGGCAGAATGCAAACTACAGAATAGGAATGTAGTGTGTTTTGGAAATACGTCTTGCTATGAGGTCCAGCAGATCGGCGCATAAAGAATGAAAATCCTTTAGAAAACCTTCTAACATATTAGCTGATCACAGCTCACCTTGAAAAACCATGACATCATTTACTAACCTTTGGCTGAGATCCATGCCTCCTTGTTAAAGGCAAAATATTTGACTTTCTGAAATGCATCAGGAATATTTATTCTGGCTGTATCATATTAATGCAATAGAAAGGGACTCCGGTCTTAATTCTGATTTTGTTTGTACAGTTTGTAAACAGTCTTCTATAGAGTTACTCCTTATTTACACCAGGGTAACAAAGACTAGAATGAGTTCCTGAGTTTTCCAAGCTTAGTACAAGTTGCTATGTGACCCAAGGTACTAGCTCTCAAGCTGAATTGACGGGAGCTGTGCTAAGGAGCACTCCAGCTGAACTGATAGAGAATCTGGGAAGACTGGTCAAGATGGCACATCTCAGTGGCAATGCAAATACCCTGAAAACATGGCAAAGGACTAATACATTTTTGCCCATCTACCCTGGACTTGCAAATCGAATCAGTGAACAGGCAGCTTCAAGGATTAAATCAGACTTTGCTACAAAACTATAATTATTTTATAAAGCAGCACAGCTAAGGCAAAATGCAACCACTGAGAAGGATAGGAGAATGAAGCGTTTCTGATTTGCAGGACATAGATGGTGTCTCTGTTCAGTTCAGAAAGGAGATTTTAATCAGATGCAGGAAACATAGACTTGGTAGCATGCAAAACAGTGAACATTGGCCACAGCAGCATATAGAAGGAATAGCTTAGTTAAACACACTCAGGACCGAGTGTTGCAGTTGCCCCAACCCAGTTCACACAATACCAAAATGAAAGAAAAAATCTTGAAGTTATCTGGGGCAGTCCCATGGTGGAAACTGGCCTGAAAATGCAAAGTTATATATTACCATGTGTATTACGTATGCTCTTTCATTTGAAGCTGTGATTGAGGAGGGTACACCCGTCCACAAGTGGGAGAAAATGGAGCTAAGGCCTCCACCCTTGGTATACCACATTTAGTGACAGACGTCTTTGCGGTGGAGATAAAGGTTCCAGCCTGGACAATGCACTATGTGGTCACCAGTATGATGCCACTGCATGGAATTACTGTTTTTCAGTGACCTACACATAGTATACATTGGAAGAACATTATGATTGCAAAATCAAGCATGCAAAAGTTAGGAAATGCCAGGTGGAAGATGATTCCTGTGTAATCTTAATTTGGACCCTTATGCATATACCTTATGATAAGACAATCTTTAGGTATATTATTGATTACTGTTAATCTTTTTTCCTAGGTCCCTGCCTTGTTCAGTGCACAAGACAGGAGGTGCTGCATTCAAAAGCAGCTGCTCAGAATGTTGCTTTCCCCTCACTTTAGTGTGCATTATTTTCTGTGCATTATTCAGTTCTTTCTCTGAAAATAAAAGTATTCATCTCCTTCTGGGCTTTTCTGTGGCACTTATCATTACAGTATGTAAGTGCTTCACAAACTTCACCTTTTTCCCACCACAACACTCCTGGGAGATGAAAGGCAGACAAGGTTGTTTGGGTAAATCCAGTATGTTTTATGAGACCAGCTCAAATAGTTGGAAACAGAAACAGTAAAACAGATATTATCACATAACCAACAGGGAAGAAAGATTCAGTAAAAACCTGATGAGGAGGAACAAAGATTGTTCAGGAGGGGGGTTATCATCCATGAAGTGCAGAGGTTAGCAAGTGAAGTCATATATAATGGACAGTGACATCATTGTCTGTGTTAAGTCCCTGATACTTAGTGTCCTATAGGACACTATATTCTAGTTTGCATTCTGCCTTTGATGGGACAGCCCCTGCTGCAATTAAGAGCTGAGGAAGGAGAGGTGGTGCGGTGAGGTGGAGTGCAAAAATAGCAGCAACTGCTAAGCTGCCAGGAGCACAAGCATTGACACTGCCCCAGGCATGGCTGCTGCACATGGTACTCAAGCACCTAATAGCACTGAGGGGAAGAGATAGCTGCCTTCGCATCAACCTTTTCATTTGTTTAAATCTGTCTCAATTTGTCTTTCTCTCTCCAGAACCAGGGTGCAGAAGAGGGCAGTATCACTTGGTGTCATGCTTACGGAAATGGATGATGATAAGTCTTTTGTTTGTTTTTTGTTTTGCAAAAAAAGCCATGTATATTTTAAGCTAGCCTCAATATTATGCTATTTCTTCTTGAGATAATTATGTTTCACGCAGTACATAAGCTTGGGCATGTCTATGCGAGACGTTAATGTGCATTAGCATAATTTAATGCACATTACAGTCATGTGTCCACATGTGTGCGCCCTTAATGCACATTAAAAATAGTGAAATTAGGCTAGTTGTGAGATTAGTTAGAGCGCATTAATGCACATGTAGATGTGACCCAGCACTATCTTTAGGGGCACATGGCAGGGCGCAGGGACTTGGCACTAACTTTAGTGCCAAGGCCCTGCAAGTGTAGACACCTGCCAAAAATCACTTAGTGTGCATTAGCTTAATGCACATTAAATTCAGTTGTTCTTAAATGCACGTGTAAATGCGCCCTTTGAGGCTATTACTTTGTTCCTCTTTTATCAGGTTTTTACTACAGTAAAAGCTCCAGTAACTAGCATCTTACAAGCCGGCGTGCTCAATTAACCGACATGCCGACTTGTAAGATAAAGTGAAACCGGAAGCGCCTACAGTGGGCGCTTCCAGTTTCTCTGAGTCCCCACGGCTGGGGGCAAAGCTTGTGCTGCTGAGCCCCCATGGCCCGGGGGCATAATAGGTTGTGCCGAGCTGTGCAGGACCCAACTTGCTGTCCCGTGGGGCCCTCAGGGCCTGTAGGAGGGGCAGAGGGATGCCCCAGATGCGGTGGAAGAAGCAGCGGCCCAAGCCTCTCAATTAACTGGCATATTTTGTTATCTGGCATCCCCCATTCCCAGGGGATGCCAGATAACAGAGCTGTTACTGTACATCTTTCCTGATAATATCTCTTGTATCCTGTTTGTGTTTACAGGTTGAGTTTCATACAAGCTTTTGTTCCACCTACTGCTTAGCTCTGCTGTTTCTGCTTCTGTCTCATAAGTCTGTGGAAAGGTACTGTGATACCTGAAAACTTGTCAATGCCTATCCCAAACATGCAGTTGGCCCAATAAAAGAATTCTTGCCTCTTGAATATTTCGTGGACCATCACAACAATACTATTTAAAAATCCTGAGATTTTTTTTAAGGATAATGCACTGGGGGGTGAGGAAGAGAGAAAGACTTTCTTTTTTGTTTCTGGTATTACAGCAATTCAGGATTACACTTGCAAGCCTTTCTCTCCAAAAACAAGGCTAGAAACATATATTTTTTTTCTTTTTTGGTGGAAGTGAAGTGTCTCTAAGTGGCTAATTCGTTACTTTAAGAAACACAACAAAATTGTGAGAGTTGGAAACAGTGCAGTGATTTGACGATCTGCTGGGTCAAAAGGAACCAGTTTTACCAAATTACTTATCAGGGTAGAACTGTAAATCCAAGTGCTCCGTACCATATTCACATTCAAGTCAAAATTATTTGAAAGTGCCTTCCAGGTATGGATGTCTTGAGACCCACATGACCTGACTGTCAGACATGCTGAGCGCTCATAGTTCTTCTTGACCTCCAGTGGAAGAGTGGTGCCTAGTAATCCTTCATATCTGCTCAGAGAAGTCTTGCGTTGGCTACCCAAACTTAAAAGTAAACTGTAAGCTGCTGGGATGAATGTGAAGAGACACAACAGCAGGCAGCGAATGGTATTCGGCAGGAAACTAAGCATAAGCCCATCTGAATGGGACATGCTACCTTTCCACAGGCATTTTCCTCAGCTTGCTGGTCTTACAGGCAAAGACTTACACTGCCCTGTGTCCTGGGGACTAGGTGACATCTCTCCATTCTGTCACATGGACATTCACAACAACTTTGGCCTTAATGTTTACCTTTTTCTCAGTCCTTAAAAGGAATCATGATTTTATTCATTTCATAGAAGTATTAAATAACTCTGTGGTGCTCAATCCAACGTGCTCTCTTGTTTTCAGTTTGAATAGTCTCATTATCATTAAGGGGAGGGAGAGAGGAAACTATTAAACTATTTCGGTTCCTCTTACCTTTGTAATATTCCTTTTCAATAAAGGGATGGTTGGTAAAGCATGTGCTAAGAGGAAGTAAGAGAGGGTGTGAATGAATGTGATATCCCTTTCCTGTCCAGCTGCCAGAGCAGAACATTTTCAAAGTGGCTTAACCTCAGCTTTTAGCAGAAGAGATACAGGTGATGTCAGTCTGTTTGAACTCTCAGGAAAGGTTGGGTCCAGATGTGGCCTGTTTCCTCTTAATGGGCATGTCTACACAAGACATTTACTGCAGTTGCCTAATTAGCTCCACATTAAAGTCTCAGCATCTATATGTGGGCCCTTATTGGGAGAGTAATAATAAACACTGCCATAGGATATTACTTGTCAACACAAGCACTATCCTGTGCCAGTGTTATTTACTCCACCACGGTGAATGTGTAGACGCTGATGGGGCTGGTTGGGCGCAAGGGTGCTTCAGTGTAGGGGCTGTCTGCTGGCTAACCCCACAATGAAGCAGCCTTGTTCCCCAGCCAGCACCTCTGCAGCACCAAGTTGGAGCATCTCAGGGCTTGCAAGCTGAACTGCCAGGTCCCCTGATAGCCAGGGCTGCTCTGACCTGGCTCATCATGCTGTAATCCTGTGCCCACATGTAAATGTGGCACTGGAAGCAATAAACTCTGGCATGCACAAGAGTTTATTTAGTTGACTTAATAGCACATATTGATGTGCCAAGTAAAATTAGAGGCTAATGTATTCCTTTTCTAATTCTTTGTATAATTTACTGACAGAAGATGGGCTGTCACAGGCAGGAATGAATGCTGGATTCACAAGACCCCAGACAGGTGATCATCCAACCTCCCCTTGAATTTGCCCAAGGTAGGGGTGAGGACCACCTCCCTGGGAAGCTGGTTCCAGATTTTGGCCACCCTAACTGTAAAATATTGCCTTCTGATCTCCAACCTAAAGCTACTCTCCATCAGCTTATGACTATTGTTCCTCATCGCCCTCGGTGGTGTTGAGGAGAAAAGGGCTCTGCCTATTTGCTGTTGATCCCCCCGATGAGCTTGTAGGCAGACACCAGGTCCCCCCTCAGCCTCCTCTTGCTGAGGCTGAACAGGTTCAGGTCCTTCAGTCTCTCCTCGTAGGGCCTGTCCTGCTGCCCTCTCACTAAGCGGGTGACCCTCCTCTGAACCCTCTCCAGGCTGGCCACATCCTTTTGGAAGTGTGGCATCCAGTACTGGACACAGTACTCCAAATGTGGCCTGATCAAAGTCACATAGAGGGGGAGTATCACCTCTCTGGACCGGCTTGAGATGTACCTTTGGATGCATGACAAAGTATAGCTGGCTTGCTGGCTGCGGTCTGGCATTGGCAGCTCATGTTCATCTTGGAGTCAATAAAGACTCTGAGATCCCTTTCTGCCTCTGTGCTTTCAAGAAGGGAACTCCCCAACCTGTATGTGTGCTGTGGATTCCCTCTCCCAAGGTGCAGCACCCTGCATTTGTCTATGTTGAACCCCATCCTGTTCTCGTCTGCCCACTTTTGTAGTCTGTCTAAATCTAGTTGCAGCCTCTCTCTCTCAAGTGTGTCCACCTCACCCCACATCTTAGTGTCATCAGCAAACTAGGACAGTGTGCTTTCCACCCCCTCGTCCAAGTCACTGATGAAGATGTTAAACAATGCGGGCCAGAGGACCGAGCCCTGGGGGACCCACTGCTCACATCTTGCCAGGTTGAGTACAACCCGTCCACCACTACTCTCTGGGTGTGCCCCATCAGCCAATTTTTTACCCATCTGACTGTGCAGGCATCAATGCCACAGTCACTTAATTTATTGATGAGGATAGGGTGAGAGACAGTGTCAAAGGCCTTCTTAAAGTCTAGAAAGACTATGTCCACAGTGACACCATCGTGCAAGGATTTAATTACTTGGCTGTAAAAGGCAATCAGGTTGGTCTGGCAGGACCTGCCTCTGGTGAAGCCATGCTGATTGCCCCTGAGCATGATCTCCCCTGCAGGCCCCCACAGATGTGCTCCTTGATGATTCTCTCCAAGCACCGAGGTGAGGCTTACAGGCCTATAATCACTTGGGTCCTCCTTCCTCCCCTTCAGAACCACTAGATATTGAAGAAAAAATTATGAATTCATATCTTAACTAATAGATGACAAAAAGATTATGAAACAGAATCATAATTTCTGTAGCTCACACAGACTTTGCAAGGCTAGAACCTTTTCACTATATTGAATAGCATGTGAACACACAAGATGTGCGTTTGTTGGTTTGTGTTTCAAAGGTGTCATTCACCAGTGCCAGTGGATAGGTTTCCTTTTTTACCACAGTGATGCATGATAGCTCATGGCCTGGGTCTGTTATAACATGGGCTGTGCACACAAATTCAGTGTTCAGGAGCATGTGTGCAAAATAGAGCTTGGTAGAGGTCAGAACTCCCACTGACTTCATGTTTTGTATGTGCAAGATGATGCAAAATGAAACACTCAATACCCACATGAATACATGTAAGTGTACATTTGGGTTGCTTGGATACAAGGGTAAGATTCCTTTCAGTACTTAGTTATACATGTATCTCCATCTGTATGGTTCAGGATTTAATTGAGTTTAGGCTTGTATTAAAAAGCTTTGTAGCTAAACCTTTTGTCTGCTTCCAGCTACACAAGTTCTTATATGACTGGAGCTGGCACGCATCTGGGTACTTTGCACATGGTTTGTGTCCTCTCTGCAAAAGGTTGTGTCTGCAGAAGGCCCAGGAGCCTATCATTGGTATGCAAGGTATGCTGACACAACCTTTTGCAGAAATGACACAAACCACCTGCAAAAATAGTCAGGTGCGTGCAAGCTGAGATTTCTGCTGTTGGGAGAGTGTCCACAATGACATTTGGCTTATGCTTCTATGCTGGCCAAGAGCTTGCATCATTTGGGGTAGTAGTTCTTTTCAGGTGACAGAAAAGTTGGGTTTTTTGTTGTTGTTGTCAAAAACAAATTTATGTGTGGATGCATGTAAACCTGTGGTGACAAAAATACACTGCTGGTCAAACCTTGTAGAAGAGACCAGACCTTATATTAATAGTGCCCTGGGTATGGGTGTCCAACTGGCAAAGAACAAAGACATTTCCAGCCCCACATACAGAATGATCCTCTTTGTTGTCATCCTGTGTTATGCTGGATCGATGCATGTTCATCATTTTTAGTTATGCCTAAATGCCCCGACTAGTTTTGTTGCTGTTGTTTTTCTTGCTATTATTTATATTCCAGGAGTGCCTAGATATCCCAAATGTAGTTCTAGTTGCTACGCATAGAGGCAGGTCCCATTCCAAGCTGCTTAGGGTTTAATTGAATCAGAGTTGCAACAAGTGGAATTAAAAAAAAATTCATGCATGGAGGAAGAACAAAATAATAGTACTGTGCATAATTAGATGGTTTCGATTCACTTACAGTTTGGAGGTTTTTGCTGTCATTCTGGCCTTTGAACTGGTATGCTTATACAATTATGTGGTTGCACTTGACTTCACATTAGTAAATGTGCAGTTTTTATTTCCTTTCCTACTGAAGGGTAGTGGACTAAAAATAACATCTTAGGATCGGAAGAAATAAAAGACACATATGATAAACAAATGGCTTCATTATAGCAAATGAATTACTGTATCTTTCCCTGAAACTGGAGTTATATCTTGATCCTAAATAAATAGGGTACTTCTACAGTTTTTTTCATCAGAAGTACAGGTCGCAACTGATAGAAAGAATTGTTGATCCAAATCGCTGCCTACCAGAGAGTAAGGAACAAGACAGTAGATGGCAAGGGAAGGCCTCAGTTGCAACTAGACTTTAAGAAAACAACTTGAAATAATCAATTAAAATGTTAAAATACTACATCATTTGTTAAAGGTGGATCTGTTACCAAATGAGCTTTGAGTCCTTCTGGCCATTTCCTGCTAACAGAGGGTTGTATTTTTTTCTTGAACAGTGGTCACAAATGGAGACAGTCAAATAATAATCAATTCATTCTCAGAATAATAATTGCAAATCTGGAGTGGAGCCAGAGAAAGTTATCATCACAGTATGTCAGTGCAACTTATCGGCATATAATTCAGATCTACTATGTGATTACCACAGCAATAGATAACAGCTTGGAGAAGCACTATGAATGTTTGACAAAACCCCAAAGTTCCTGTCCACATTACTAATGTATATTTGTGTGGGAACAGCACACAGCAGGTAAGTGTTTACATCCATAGCAGAAATCACATTAGGGTTACATGTGCTGGGTACTTAAAAAGATGGCAAATACCAAGAAAACTTAGTGTCATTGGGCAACTGATGCTCCTTTCTAACAGTACATTCCTAGGGCAGACATAACTTCTGCTGACATAACTTCTCCATTATCTTGATTTTGTTAAAGAAAATGTAAGCTGAGGAAAAAGATAAAACATACATTGGAAGGGAGGAAAGAAGAGAAACAGATGAGAGAAAAAGAGTAAAGGCAAGAAAAAAGATCAGCTAAAAATGCAAAACAAAAACTCCTATCTCTGCCTGGTAATAGTTACCTAGATGTATGAACACCTTACAAGCTATGCAAATTATTTTTTTTCCCCTCTGGCAAATAACCTAGTAATCAAACTTGGCTTTTGTTCATGCAAAGTCAGGGTGAATCAAATAGATTCCTTTGGGGGAGGGAGGTGCTAGATTCATAAAAGTGCCAGAGAAAGAGGTGCTGCTGCTCCAAGTAGCTCAAACATTCACCCAGGAGATAGGAGACTCAAGTTCAAATCACTGCTCTTCAGGCAAAAAGAAGACTGAAATGTGAATCTCCCACCTTCTAGCTGAATAGTCTAGTCAGCTGTCTGCAGCCTAGGCTGAGAAAAAGTGTCCTTGTATTCTCTCTTGTTGAATCAGTTACACTATATGAACTACTTAAATATATGTCAACCCATTAAGAAAATGATTTTTGAGCCTGATGCCTAGCATGCACACCTGGGTTCCAATCCCCGCTCCAGTTCATGTTTAATTATTCACACAAAGTGGAACATCTCCAATAGGAGACTCAGACTACTCTGCCATTACTAGCATACTGTTCAGACCACTTAAGCCAAGGGGGTAAGTTAAAAGTGCATTGCCCACATCCTCAGTGAGTTCCCTAACCACTGGGCTAGGAATGAATACGGTAAAACCGCTTAGTTCTTTATTTCCTTTGTTTTCTTATACTCTGCCTGAAACAGGCATTTGTAAGGTTTCATTTGACTCATGACTCATATATTATAAACATGTACAAAACATGTACATTTGCTTTTTTGTTTTGCTGAGAAAAAACATTAAAAGTTATCTTAGTTAAAGTCAATGTGAAATTATTTTTTTTCCAGTTTGGTTGCCAACCAAAAAAAATCACTGGTTTTCATCCCTCCACTGTTTCTTTCCATGGGTTAGACAGGGAAAGTAATGTAGCCCAGCTCAGCTCAACCTTGCTTTAAACCAAGGTTGCAGTACTGCAGAAAAGGACCTTGGGGTTATGGTGGACCATAAGCCAAGTATGAGTCAACGGTGAGCTCTTGCCGCAGAAAAAGCTAACAGTATCCGGGGGTGTATTAATAGGAGTGTCATTTGCCAATGAAAGGAAGTGATTCTTCTGCTCTATACAGCACTGGTGAGGCCCTGTGTTCAATTTTAGGTGCCACACTTTAAGATGGATATGGACAGTTTAGAAAGCATCTAGCCCAGAACAACAGAGGTGATGAGGGGTCTGGGAAGCAAGACTAATGAGGAAAGGCTGAAAGAACTAGGATTATTTAGCCTGGAGAAAAGGCGGCTAAAAGGGGATTTGATAACAGTCTTCAAATACCTCAAGGGTAATTATAAAGAGGGTGGAGATGGGCTTTTCTCTGTTGCTACATGGGACAGGACTAGGAACAAAAGCCTCAAAACTTTAGTAAGGAAATTTTGGGCTGAAGATTAGAAGGAACTTTCTGACTATATGAGAGTGGCTAGGTATTTGAACAGGACACCTAGAGAAGTCGTGGATTCTCCATGCTTGGAAACTTTCAAAAGGAGGTTAGACAGACATCTGGCTGGGATGGTTGAGTCAGGGATTATTCTGCCTCGAGCAAGGGGCTGGATTAGATGACCTTGTGAGGTTCTTTCCAGTCCAACTTCCCTACGATTCCTATATACCAAGCACAAACAGCCGTTCTTCCAGTCCATGCTTGGGAGCAATATGAGACAGGTATAGGCTTAGTGAAGAAAGACACACACACATCTTGCATCATCTGGACACGTACAAGCGGACAAATTAACACATGACACCACAGTGGGTATTTACTGGCACCAGTGGCAGGGGAATGCTAGTATTGTGAGCCCATACTCACGGTGATGATGATACAAGCCTTATTATAAACATGTACAGAACTTACAGGGTAAATTTGCTCCCAAGTAATAATTTCTCACATCACAAGGTGAACACTGGGCCAATGTTTCAGAGCTGACCCTCACATTCCCTCAGAACAAGACGCAACGTGGGGACTAAATGCTGGCTTTGAGGCTGACCAAGTTGCAGATCAGATGCTGGCTCTGTGCTCGCTTCCCTGTTCTCGGAGGTACCCGTGTCCTTGGTAACTTCTTGTTTACAACAGTGCGAGCTGCTGGCTGCTGTCGCTTTTGTGTTGTTTACATCACCCTCTTTCCCATATGGCTCTCCGGACTGCTGGGCAGCTTTGCCTATGCCTGCACTTTCCTTTGCTTATGCTTGCGCTTTCCTATTGTTTCCTGAGGAAGGGAAGATACAAGCTTCCAGTCTGGGAGAAATGTATTTCACTTGTGCTCAGCGTTTTGTATTCTGGAGACTACAAATCCCCTGTAATCTAAGGCTTCCTGACAAAACCCTTTTGTGTGTAATTGCTCCTTGAGTAACAATATGCTGGTGAACTGCTGCAGGAGCAAAGCAGTTTGTCTTCCACAATTTTGCCATTTGGCCAGGCATGCGTCTATAAGATAGTGAGTTCAGTGATAAAAACAACCGTGAAAAAACTTAAGTTCTTTCCCAAGTCTCATCCGGACTTTGTGTGCGAAGTTGAGTAAATCATGCAGGCTGAGATTTTCAAATGTGTCACCTTGCCTTGGCTGTCTGAATGACTCGTGTGCTTAGCTTGAGGCATCGCCACTGCCTCGTTTTAAACCAGGCGATATTTGCACAGCAGACCTTTGCCAGCATAGCTATATCCACCAGGGTGTGAAGAGGTGCGATGCCACCCTGACAGAGCTGTGATGCTGAAAGTACCCCATTTAAGTGGTGTCAAAACTGCACTCTGATGGTTATAGTTTCTTTCACCAGGGGCGGGAGGGGTTTAAAGCTGTCGGGGTAAAACATGCCTTTGCAGTGTTGCTGCATGCACAAAGAAAGGTTTGCTAGTCTAATAAAGAGATGGAGTACTCCAGTGTGGACATCATAAAAAAAACACTCAGCATCTGCAGCTCTCTGATTTAAGCTGGACTTGTGGAGCACCCTACGTGTTCAAAATAACAGATGCAGGCAGAGGTGATATCAGACAAGAAGCTCCGTGCACACAGGAAGGCTGTTTCGCCGGACGGACGCAGGAGGGCCGTGGACGAGGAAGGAGGAGCCCTTGTAAAACAAAGAGCAGGAGCAGAGTGGGTAATGGAGCTAGTGGCAGAGCCAGACTTCTGCACAGCGCATGGAGCCCTTCCTTCGGTGCTGAGCCCGGCCTGCCCCTGCTGCTTCTTCAGCCCCGACAAAGGCCCCGCCAGGCCCCATCGCCGGCCCAGCAGCTCTCACGGAAACGGTCCTGTAGACGCTGTCGCAGGAAAGCCTCTCCTCTTCACCCGACACGGGCAGTCCCGGCTGCCCCGCTCCAACGCGCCTTCAAAAATAAATCGGCCCGCGGGTGAGGCTTCGAAAGGGCAGGGCTGGAAGCCGCTCCGAGGCGCCGGGTTCCTCACTGTCAAGCCTTTCAAGCGCCGCAGCGGGGGAAGAAGAAGAGGCTGTAATGTAACGGACGGGTTCCCGGTGGGCACGAGAAGCAGGCCTCCAGACCTGCCCCAGCCAAGGGCACGGGCCCCGCCGAAAACCACCCCAGCCCGGGGGCTCTGGTTTACTAGGGCCCTGCGCTCCTGGCCGACCCCTCCCCCACCAGACAGAGCCATTCCAGCCGCCAGCGGGGGGGGAGGATCCGCATCACCCGCTCCCGGGAAGCGCTCCCCCCTCCGACCGGGCGGTCCAACCCCCCCGCAGGGTAGCGAGGGGTGGGGCCGCGTGACGCCTCGGCTCCCGTCCCTCCTGGCCAATGGCGGGGTCGGCCGCGCCCGACAGGCTTGCCGTCGGGCCAATGGTGAGGCCGGCCGCGCCCCGCCAGGCCAATGGCGGGCGGAGGAGGCGTGTCTCGCCGCGGGGTGGGCAAGCGCGGCGCAGCGTAGCGCAGTTGAGGAGCCGCATCCCGGTCCCGAGCTGCGCGGCCCGGTCCGGCCATTGTGCTGCGCCAGGCCAGGGGCGCGTGCCCACCCGCCGCCATGTCGTCGCCGTCGTCCGGGGAGCAGTACGAGGAGGAGGAGGACGGCGCGTACGAGAGCCAGGCCAAGCGGCTCAAGCCCAGCGCCGCCGCCGAGGAGGGCGAGATCGAGTACGGCGGCGCCGAGGAGGGCGACGGCCGGAGGGACAAGGGCCCCGCGCCCCGCGGGGGAGGCTTCGCCGCCGGGGTGAGGAGCGCCGCCGCGAGAGCCGCCGTGTGGTGCCGGGCGCTGGCGTCTCCTCGTGCCTGCCCGCCCCGGGGAGCCCCCGTTTCCGGCGCGGCCGCGTCCCTGCTCCCCGCTGCGGGGCGGGAGGCGGGAAGCGGAGCCGTGCGGGCTCCTCACGGTGTCGGCAAAGGGCCTCCTCCGCACACCGCCGCCGGTGTCTCTCTGCTGCCCATCGCCAGTCTCCAAATAGGGGCTGGGGGGGAAGAAAGAGGAGGTGTGAAAAGTCGGATTTGATGTTTCGGGGGCGTCTGTGGGTTTGTTTCTGCTGGAAACAAACTTCCCACGTGGCGGCTGCCCTCCTTGGTATTGTGGAAGAGGCTCCTTGGTGAGGGCGAGCTTCGTGATGGGGAGGAGAGCCTTCGACGTGACCCGGAGCCAGGGGCTCCAGGCTGCTCCGGGCAGCACGGTGGGAAGCAGCCTACAGTCAGCGCAGCGCTGCTGGAAGGTTGATAGTGGTACGAGAGGGTACGGGCTGGCAGCAGCCCGCTGGCCAGGAAGTCTTGGTAGCTCCCGAACCAGAGGAAAAGTTTTCAAAATGACCTGCGGGGTATGTTGTGGCGGGGCCAGTGCCTCTTGAGGGCTGCACTGTATTTGGGCAGAGGGCTCTGCTAGCTTGAGCTGAGTGGCCCTTGCTGTCTGAAAGGTTAATTTAAAGCTGACAGGACAGACTTGCATGCAGCCCACTTTAAAAGGGGAGGAGTATTGCTGCTGGGGAGCAGGCGCTGGCTGTTAGGAAAAACGGTAGGAGCCTAAGGAGGTAGGTAACGCTTGCATCCAGTATCAGGAAAAGGGATTTAAATCACTCATTTTTGACTGGGAATGAAAGAAGGGTAAAATTGCAATGTTTTTACTCCATGTATATAACTGCAAGAACAGCTCCATATAACAGCTGGAACAGTTACCTTTGAACAGCTGCTAGACAGATCCTTCCATAGGGATATACCCTTTTCATCTGACCAGAACTGGTCTGTATGTTCTTAAAATCTGGCTTTAGATCATGAGTGGCCAGCTGGTGGCACCCATGGCACAGGAATCCTGTGTGTGAGACGCATTGGGGAAGGGGCAAGTAGCACAGCAGTGGATGGCACAGGGGACATAGGACGCAGAGCAGAAAGTAGAGCTGCAGGTTGAGCAGGGGAAAGGGGGTTGGGGTAGTACTCAGAAGGGTGCACAGCTAATTTGTGGCACAGTTGCCAAAAAGGTTGGTTCCTAGAGGCTTAGATCGGAGTGCTCAACATCCATCCAGCTTCCAGGGCTTCCTACAGATTCAGAAATTTGGCAGTGGGGGAGCAGTGTCGCTTCTCTCCTGCTGTCAAATCTCTAGGCCTGTGGGGAGCTCTCTGCCCTGGATTGATTGGACATCTAGTCCCATGGCCCAGTCTTGGTGTGGACGCCTGGGAGGGGGCGGCTGGGGTGATATGACCAACGCACCCATTCCTGCCCAGGGCAGGGGGTCAGATCTGATGATTGTTTAGGTCCCTTCTGACCCTAAGCACTATGAAATTATATGTCGGGGGGGCAGGATTGGGGGCTGTTTAAAAATGGGATCAGACTAGGGAAGAGACATAACATGTATGGAGGCAGTGAGCTCAGTCAGCCATATTGTCCGCTTTCTTGTGTGCATACTGGCATCTGGGGAGGGGCTGCCCCTCAGAGGAAAGCTTCTCCTGTCCCCATGTGTGAGATGGGATTCATTAGGATTCTGCCCCTCTGGGCATAGTGGGCTGACTGATCCATTCTCCCATTCCTCTCCAAGATGTATGAGTATTGTGTGGGGAGATGAGCTGCTTTATGCCTCTTGGCCTCCAATACTGCAGGTAGATATATAGACACTATTTCATATCTGGGGTAGGGATTTTTCATCTTTGCTCTCCTGCTTTCTCCTGCCTTAAACTAGTACCAGCAATTCTCAAGGCTTTTGACCTTCCCAACCCCTCCAGGCTTTCCAGAGCCATGGAATGGCAAGGAATAGGGAGGAGCTACTGTGTACATGCATAGTAAGAGGAAGGGTTTCAAAGTATTGAGTTTGAGAGAGCTTGGAGCAATGAGCATTGTGGAGAGAATGCTGGTAGAGTTTAGGAGTGCCCTGAAATATCAGTTGGCTAAAAGATTGGCACCAATAAAAGGAGAAATGAGTTACTGGCTTTTTTTGGTCGTTGCAGCCGATTAATTGCCCAGAGCACCCTGGTGAGTGTAGTCCGGTCCCCGTGCCTCACCACTGACCTGAGTCTACAGCAGACTACAGGTCCTAACAAGCAGTGGGATGGCGAGGGGGTCCCAAAGGAGCGGTTGCAGGGTGCCATGCTCAGCAACTTAAGGACCCTTACCGGCTCCTGCTGCTGTGGCAATGCTGTGTGCATAGACGAGGCCTGCTGTGGAGATGTTGGGCTGCATTCAGGTGGGGTCAGGCGCTGTGGGGAACATTCTGCTCCATCAGGCACCGGGTGCCTTTGCAAAAGTGGCTTCTCCTCAGTGGTTGCAGGAGCTTGGCTGTGTGGGGCCTGCCAGTGCTGAGGCAGTGGTGTGTTCTGGGGCTCCAGATGTGCCCGGTGCCATTGTCCATGCAAGGGTCCACCCTGCCTATCCAGGCAGGCAGGAAGAATGCGTGTGTGCGTGTGTTTATAAATACAAAATATATAAACAAAAAGGTTTGCATATGTCAGTACTTTAAAATGCCTTGCACTATTACTAAATATCGGTTATTGGATCAGCATCAGCTGGTGTGGTTGGTTAATCATTGGATATTGATAGTGGCCAAGTAAACCTTTATAGGTGGACTGCTAGTAGAGTTGGACTAGTTCTGGGATATACAAAACTTAGAGTACTGAGGCAGATCATTTGAACAGCGCAGGGAAGATTAGTATGGAAAAGAGAGGTGTCAACTCTGTGTGGGAAGTGTTAGCTTCAGTTCTGTCCCCTGTTACCCAGCTCCATAAATCAAAGGTAAGTAGACTTATGCTCCATATTACTGTAGGGCCCAAGCACAACACAGTTCTCAACATTTATTCTCAACCACCTATATGAGGTAGGGGAGTGCTATTGTTTCTCTTTTTCCAGAGAGGTAACTGAGATAATCTATTTAGTCCTTCTATCTTTAAATTGTCTGCCATGTCTGAATTGCTAGGTCATTCTTCCTTTTGTGTTTATCATGTCTGGCCTCCCTTAAAAAAAAAAAAAAATAAGAGAAGGTGGTGTCAGCTGACAGACACCACGATAGCCTATGCAGCCTTTTCCAACTCTTGCACCTGGCTGGTGGGTGGGTGGGTGGGTGGGTGTGTGTGTGTGTGTGTGTCTGCCTGCATTGGATGGTTGGGATAGGAGAGCCAGGCTGCACTGGAGAACCAGAGGAAAGGACATGAGATGATTGCAGACAGAGGTAGTGAAGGGACTAACATACAGCTAGTACATTCTGTGGCTGCAGTATTTGTTGCCAAGGAGACAAGAGGGGGAGAGGGTTGGGAAACTACAGGTTTTCTTTCCTTTTTTTATTCTTCCTTTTTAAAAGCATCAAAATAATGACATGTCCCAAAATGTTAACTTGGAGTTATTGTTGCAAAATGGCCTTCCAAAATGTAGAGCTTGGCTAAATTTTAAAACTCCTGAAAACCAGGAAATAAAAAAATAAAGTATGCTCCACCCTTGCAGTACCATCTTAACTTTGCTCTCTCTGGTTAGTGTGGTGTTGGCATGCTGAAACACAAGCATCTCCCTTTCAGATGCTAGAGAACAGGAGCCAAGTACATGTTCTGCAGTTGCAGGACACATGAATTCCTGGCCCTGATTAGGTGGTGTGATGGTATAAATAGGAATAAGCCTTAACACCTTATTGTTAAGGCAATCTCAGGTTTGGATCAGTGAAATAAACCATGTAAATGGTTCTCTCAACAGCTTCCCCAAATTTGATAAATTGGCCTTGTTTAGAGAGAAGTCTTGATCTGGAAACCATGGTAGAGTGTGTTATTAAACTGCAAGAAATCTCCATGATAAGATGACACACTTGTGCGCTGTGGTAGCTAGCCTAAAAAACTGCTTAGACATGCTGTGCAGAGGATCAAGTTTCCCATGCCCCTCTCTTTGTATCATATTGACACCTCTGCCAAACTGCTTCAGCTGATCCCTTCACTATTTAGTACAGCTGTGCGTAACAGTGTAGAGAGTGCAGATAAATTTTGTAATTCAGATCTGCAGAGTAGAACATGAATAATGCCACTTTCTAACTGTTTATGTCCACTCGCAGCATTTCTTATGCTGGCATGTTTCCAGTAGTTCTAATCCGCAGCAAAAAGCAGAGATAAGTTTGTGATGAGGATAGTGGTTACATGCATTTTTATCTCTCTTTATTTCAACCCATCCCTCCCCTCCTAAGTTTTAGGTATGTTCAATCATTCTGGAAAAGCACAGAGCAATTCTAATTCTGCAGGGGGGTACACTTAGTAAAAAAACCAAAAACCTAATAGTTTCATTTTTATTAATTTTGCTCTGCTTGCCAGATAAATGGAGTGCATTGCCCTCCTTAGTTCATTTGGTTCATCTCTTTGGGACTGAAAAAAGAGGTATGCAGTTACTTGAACTCAGTGGAAACAATAGTGCAGGCTGTTCCCGTCATTAGCGTACAAACTTCTTTGCACCTGACTTATAGGCATTCATACCTTATTTCTCAGGGCCTCTTATGCCCTAATAGCCTTGAATGTGGCAGGAGCTGATCAGTTCAGGGCCTACCTTCAGTCCCTTTTGCAAATTAAGCAGTTGATGACATAGTCACATTGCAAAATACTAGTCTCAAAGAATTCCTATTCAGGTAATTGTTAGGCAGAACATATTTATTATAGGCAAGAAATTGGGACTCGTGTTAATCAGCTAAATGAATTGTGTTTAGCCACTGTACACATATATGGAGTAAACTGTATTTAAGAGGGAAGTAAAAAGAAAAAATGAAATGAGCAGGGAAAAAAACATAAAGTATATGAAGTAGAGTTTTCTGTGAGAATACCCCAAGCGAAAATGTGGGGAGTTTGGGAAAGATACACTTGTGCGAGGACAGTTGGAAGTTGTGGAATGAGAAAAATGAAATAGCTAATTTTAAACGATTTCTGGAAAAGCAGAATAAAATTTTTTTCACCGTCTCATCTGTGGAAAGAGAAAAGGGAAGCAAGAAAACAGGAAGGACTAGTGAGACGCCTAACGTATTTAAAATGGTATGTCCGTGAAGAATCAGCAGTTGCTTCAGTGAGGATGCTTCTCTTAAAATCTAGTCTGTAAAATGACTCCTTTGTGTCAAGTGCTGGGTTACGTCACCACTTCCCTTCGTGCTTCATTTCTTTGTAGAAATGCTCTTAGCTTCAATGTTATGGTTGGTTTTTATTTTAGTAGCCATTTTTGGAGGCAAACCTATCGCATCCCCATGTTATTGAGTGGCTTTGGGCAGATAGAGAGCCAAAGCTGGAAGAAAAGGAGCCTGTGCTTTAAATATCTATTAGCATAGTTGATCTATTACCAGCCAGTTATTTTTTGGGGAATTCAAAGCTAAATGACCCTTGATGCTTTATTCAGAAGCAACTGTAGCTTAATTTTTAAAAATCTCAATAATAAATTAGCCCATTCTCCTGGATTTGGTGATGGGTAAAGCTGTCACATAGGAGGTCTGAGTGGAATTGCTGGTATTGTCCTTGGAAATGATGGCATTAGTAGAGGGCTATACTTTCGTAAAAAAGAAATACACACAGGTTGTAAACATCATCAGTAAACCAGTGTGGCTTCTCCCCATCTCCAGTTCCCCCTGCCCCCTCTCCCCCCAAAAAAGAATCAGTTTGTGCAAGCTGTCAGTAGCCATATTTATATTTTCACAATAGCTATTGGTGTTATCAGTAGGTGAAAATAGGGCTTAGTGAGAACCTTAAATTCTGTGTATGTGATCAGATGAGGGAGAAAACAGCAGCTCATTTCTGAATAACTGCTCTGACCTCTAGCTGTACATATGCTGATTTCTGAAAATGGTGATGGTTTTTGAAGGCGGTCCATTGTGTTTCTTGTGCTGTTACTGTTTTCAAGGGGAGATCAAGGATGATTAGAATCAGGCCTGTCACTAACTCAACAGCTGCAAAACTTGTTGAGCTATAATCCAAGTCCATTTTCCTCGGATATTGTATAGCTGCTTTAGTGTGTTTTCACCTCTTGAAACATTGCACATTGAATTTCCTGTTAGAGACTGGAAAGCCACAAAACTATGGTGCTGATATCCTATCATTCTATCTAGTTAGAAACTTGTTAAAGTAGTACAGCCCCCCTAATGTGGAGATGATTAGGTTGGTATTGTCTAAGCATATAGGAACTTAATTATAATGGCAATTTATAAACCTGGCAGGATACTGTGCTGCTTTTTCCTTTTTACCCCTTCATGTTTTCCCAAGGAACTTCTGCTGCTTCTGCTATTCTTCAGGTACTGTAACCAGCATGGTGTTCTGTTCTGCAGGACCCTCTCTCAGTATTTTCCAAACTTCTGATACCTGGGGTGCACTTTTTTTCCAGATTAAAATTAGTGACACGCTGCTCTTATGTGTGAAAAGAGGAGCAGAGAGGGAAAAATGGCAGCAGTGGTGTGAATGTAGTTTGCAGGTGTCCGGTCCTGGTGCAGCTCCCCGGCAACTGGAAGGTTCATGTGTGATGCAGCCAGGGAGTGGTGGCTTGGTAGGAGTGGCAGCAGCGCAGGCATGGCCTCCTTGACAGTGTGTGTATCAGGCTAACTGAGACAGTAGCCAAGTGAGAGGGTTCCCTGCTTTCTGTGAGTGGCTAGACCTAGAAAAGGAGGGAAGGGGTTGATCTGCATCTGCCTGCCCAGCAGAAGGGCGTGGTGTGCATGAAGAGAAGGGTGCAGCAGAACACGTCTCTGGGCACCCAGATGTACAATTCAGCCACATCCCTGTGGTACAGGCTGCAGTTTGAGGCTGCAGTTTGCAGACATCTGTTGCATAGAGGCTGCAGTTTGCAGACATCTGTTCCTGGTGCCATCTCTGTTTGCATTTCTTGCAGCCCCCTTACTCTCCAGCTGTGGCACAAGTGCAGGTTCCAGCCTTTGGAGAGCTGTTCTGGAATCAGATGTGTATAAACTGAAGTTGCTGCACCCTGCCTGCACCCCAGGGCCATAGCCACGTTACACTGCTGCATCTTGCTGTGTGTGGTGTCATAGCAAGCAGGGGCGAGTGGGGCAGCTGTCTCAGGCACCAAAGTGAAGGGGCGCCAACAGGTGTTGCCCAGCTGAGGTGGGGCACGGAATGGATCCATGAGTGGCTCATTTTGGGGGGCCATGGGGGTGGAGGGAGGGCAGCTCCTGCTGCTGCATGCACTCCCAGGAAAGCATGGCGTGGTGGGGGCGCCCCCTGGATCTGTGCGTGAGGTGAGGTCGGGCTGCTGCTGCGGGCTTTGCCCTGGGCGCCAAACTTCCTTGTCACGGTACTGTCTATGTGCACCCTTTTTTCCTCAATTTCAAATTAAAAAAAAAAAAAAAGGGAGAAAGAAGGAAAGAAAAATATAATCTTTCACAGCACCCTAATCTGTTATGGCACACCCTTTGTTGGGGATTGCTACTGTAACACATGCACACTTCTCTTGAAAACTTGCCATTAGCCTTTTGGCATTACAACCTAAACAGATTTCATATCAGTGTATGAATAGCTCTGGCATTCTCCTTTACTCATTTCCTGTGTCTCCAGTTTATGAAACAATAATTGAGAAATGGGGGGGGGGATTATTAATGATTGCTAAACTGTTAATACATGACCTATATGCCACATAATTAGTTCTTTGTTTCTAACCAACTTCACAGATTTCTAAGCTCTTCAGAAAGTAATTTGAACTGTTTATAATTGATCTTGATCTCTACATTGGTTAACCATTTTTGGAAGACTGTAGAGTCATTAAAGTCCAGTTCTTAAAATATATGCTCGATGCTAACAGTTACCTGAGATGGTTTAGGAAGGAAGTTTCCGTTGTAGACCGACATTGTTTTTCTTATTGAGGTTATGGGGTTTCATGCATCTTTCTGTGGACCACAGTAAGATACAAATGCTAGTAAATCAGCGGTATGATTTGTTGTGGCAGTTTCAACTACCTGAAGGGGGTTGAAAGAGGGTGGAGCTAGGTGATTTTCAGTGGCGGTAGATGACAGAAGAAGGAACAACTGTCTTAAGTTGCAGCAAGAGAAGTTTAGGTTAGATATTAGGAAGAATTTTCTCACGAGGAGGGTAGTAAAACACTGGAGCAGGTTACCCAGAGAGAT
>JAGPOW010003648.1:104931788-104943338 GCA_030014935.1 Caiman crocodilus
CTGCTAGACAGAGCTTTTTGGCTGGGATGATCTAGTTGGAGATGGTTCTGCTTTGAGCAGGGGGTTGAATTAGATGACCTCCTGACGTCCTTCCAACCCTAACTTTTCTATGAGTTCCTGCCTTTTTGTCAAAGAAGTCTGGAAGGTTTCCAGTAGGGAAATGACAAGCAGGAAACTGGATTTAATCTCCATGGCTGGATTAGAACTTTCAACAGAAGAGCATCGTGGGGTTCAGGAGATGAGGCCAAATTTCTAGGATAGAGGAGGATCCAAATGGCTGGCCATTGTGGTCAGAGGAGATAGCAAACAAGTAGCAGGGAAGCATGAGCAAGGGATGGGGAACAGAACTGGTGAAAGGGGAAGGAAAAAAGTGTTTTTCATTGTGATTCATGCTCCTGAAAAGCCTAATTTAGTGTTTTCTGCTCTGCCTGAGAGGACAAATTAGGAAATATAACTTTTATTCATAAGACTCTACAGTTCAGTTATTACAAAATCCTGCCTGCTGTCTGGCCATCCTATTGTCTTGGACATGGAGGCAGTGTAATTTCTGTGATTCAAATCACTTGAAATAAAATTTAAAAAGGTCTTTAGGGGAGTCTCATTGTGCTGGGAAGTTTGTGGTCCTAATATTGATAGATTCATGTAGATACATCAGTGATTGTTTAAATTAAAAGAACAAAATTAAAAGAATGAAAGCTTCAATTAAACTGTAAATAAAATGGAAGTACCTATTGTCTTAGCATCAGGAAAAGAATATATTATGGCAGTATAATGGACTTTTAGCTCTTAACGGTTACTTCGGGTTAAGTTGCTGTTTTAGGTGCTTTGTTTCACCTTTGAAAGGATTATCTGTAGAGAAGAACAAGAGTAAAATGTAAAAAGAAAGCGCTGTGTATTTTGTTCAGTTCTTTCTGCAACCTTTAACGTCAGCAGCTCAAAGTATATAATTTCTACGTCTAATTTTATCACTATATCCCCAGGTAGACCTCAAATACTTATTTAATTTAGGAAATACTTTGTCTCAAGCAAATTATAAGTGGTCTTCTCCAATGATGACACTGTTCAAAGACCATGCGCTTTGAAAGACTAATTGTTTTACAACTAATTGTGCTGGTACCTATAATGTAAAACTAAGATTTCAAATAAATGCTTAATGTTTCATTTTCAATTAAGCTGTCTTAAAGTTTGTAAATCAGTGATGCAAAAGGAAGAACTGTATGCGTTTAAAGAGAAATTACAAATCTTGCTTTCCTAAGGAACTTGTAGAATGTACATAGGTATGCACCAGTTGTAAGTATTTAAGCCACTATAAACCCATGCATTTTTTAAACTTGTCAGTTTCTGTGAATTTATGGGCTGAAAGTTGATGGAGAAGAGAGAGGGGACTATCTCTAAATAACTATTGAAAAGACAGTTCTAGAAGCTAATTAAAAGTCCTTGTATATTTAATCACTTGACTCTGAAGTGTCCTTGAAGTAAAAGTTAAGATGCCTGCTATATTGCAGGAAGATCGTGTCCTAGTTGTATAGCTGTATTTCAACAAAACTAGCCTAGGTAAAATTGCATTGGTTAACTTTATGGTGCATTGCTCTACAGTGTAGAAAGTGCTGATCACAATAACTGTTCATGCAACAATATATTTAATGCTTCCTTTTAATGTAGTTTTTTTGGATCTTTCATTGTTTGCTTTTTCTTAAACTTACTTTCATCCTGTCTTCAGTATGAAGTTTAGCATGCTTTCCTTACCTCCAGAGGCTTGCCTGAAAAGCTTAAGAATTTCTACCTGAACTATTTATTCATACAAAATCATGGTGGTCACACTTAAAGGAAACTTAAATTGATATTGTGCTCCTTTCTAATTTGGTATATAAATGATCCTTGGTGTGGGCAGTGCTGTGAAATAATTGACAGAGTCATAACTTTTCTAACATTTGCTTTGAAAAACTTCACGGAAATCATGTGCCCTATTGTATGGTCAGTCTTTCAAAAGCAATTCAGTACTGTGGGGGCAGGAGGCTACACAGGGCCTTTAATCACAAAATGTTATATAAAAGTAAAGACTTACTCTTCCTGCACACAGATCTGAAGGTTTTCAGCCTGTGCTCCATGGGTTTCTGGGGGTCCACAGATTGTCTAAGGGGTCTGTGAAAGATGACTAAGATCAATCAGAAGTATATGAATATCCACACTTGCAATTCAAGGGAGTCTGCACCTCCATTTGAAATTTGTAGGGGTCCGCAAATGAAAAAAGGTTGAAAGCCTCTGGTCTACAGTATGAAAATGACCCATGATGGTTCTGATTCACTAACGACTCATCCGAATCCTCTTCCATTCTGTGTCCCAAACAAAAAAGTTGGCTTAAATGTACTGAAATGATAATTGAAAAAAATAGATTCTGCACCTGTATCGGAATACATTTTACCTGGCCTGGTTGGGGGATTTGAATCTTAGTATCCCCACTCCTTGCCTTTTTTTGTTAACGCAGGAACTCAGACTTGCAAACTAAACTCTTGGTTGGCCAACTGTTTTTACCATGTTTGCTTTAAGCAAAAATTTAGCAAGTTAACGTGTGACTTGAGACTGTGCGGCCAGGCTGATTAATTATGACTGATTACCTATAGCAGTGTTTCTAGTTGTACATTCAACTCAAAATGTCTTCTTACTTTTGGTAGGATGCAGGCGGAAGTCATCACAAAGTTTCTGTTTCTCCTGTTGTCCATGTCCGAGGACTCTGTGAATCAGTTGTGGAAGCAGATCTTGTGGAGGCTCTTGAAAAATTTGGAACCATATGGTGTGTTGAATTTAGTAAAATCTTGTGGTGGTGGTTCAAGGAAAACTGGGCGTGTTGGTGTAAAATCCTATTGAGAACAAAACTAATTAATTTTAGACATCTTTAAATCTCAATAAGATCAATAACTTAATATGGTATGCCAAAACAAGTGGAGTAGCATCTCTAACAGAAAACAAGACTAATCAGACTTCAAACTAAGTTTCATTTCTGCACTCTCTGAACTCCTACTCGGTGTTTTACCATTAAGTTTTCAATAGCACAACCTGTTCCTGGAATTAACTTCACTGTAACTGAATTTCAAAACCATAGCATAGCATAGCATTAAGGTTATTAAAATTAATGCATCTAGATTTGGGATATGCCTAAGTAAAGGCTGTCCCCAGTGCCTGCCGGCTCCCACCTCCCCTTGCCTGTTCCTGACTCTCTATCATGGGTCATCCTCCATCTTCCCACATGCCTGTTCCTCTGCACCTCCCGCTGCTTACTTTCTTCTGCGGGAGGTCTGCTCTGGCTCTGGCAAAGTCTTGGCCCCAGCCTGGCCAGGCCAGAAGCAGCGAGAGCAGTTTCAGGCCTGGCTGGATGGGGGCTGGAAGAACTGGAACTGGAACTGAGGCTTGGGGGGAGTGGCGGGGATGACAGGCTATGTGGTTTCCACTGCACTCCCTCTGAGCCACACATTGTGGATCACCCCTGTGCCCTACAACCCCACTGTGCCCCCTACCACAGAAACCATTCCAGCCTGAGGCAAGCAGTGTCTTAGCTCCAGCTTCAGCTCTGGGCCCTAATGGAAAAAAATCCACCTCATCTTGGATTTGAGTAAATACAATACAGCTCTATTCCGGTGTAACAGTAGACTCCAACGTCAAGTTATTCCAGGAAAAAAATAGCAGTAAAAATATGTTGGTTTAACCTATACTAGTATAGGTGTCATGTGTCCACATTTATCCTAGGCTAGCTTGTCTTGCCTGAGTAAATATGGTGTTTTTCTATCAAAAAGAAAGTGAAATCTGTGAGCTGGCATTTTCCAAGGGTACTTGGAAAATGCCAGCTCATAGAGTACTTGGAGTTTAAAAAGGTTGAAAAATACTGATAAAGTATATCAGGTAGCTGGAATGTTGCCTCTTCTTTTTACCTCTAGCATAAAGCTACCCTTCCTCTGTATTTTTTGGCATGATATCTTATTGACAGCTTGATCTTTTTGTAATTTGCATTTCAATGTGGTTTACTTAGGTGAAATAAAAATATTTTAAATTCGAATTGGAAGTAAAATTTTTGGTTTGCTATTGTAGCGTGTTAGTAAATTTATATTACATAGTTATGAACATTGCAAACTTCTAATATACATTTTATATTCTGAAAAACCTGTTACTTGTATAAATTACTGATAAATGATTTAACTCTTTGTACAAACTACATTGTACTAGATTTAGGGAATAAGAAAATAAATAATTACTTATTTGGTCTCCCTTACACTTTTACCCGGGGAATTTTGTAGCAAATTAGCCTGTCATTTATGACTGCTAAGTGATACATATTGTGAAAACTTTTGTGGTGTTTTTCTAGCTATGTCATGATGATGCCATTTAAACGCCAGGCTCTGGTGGAGTTTGAAAATGTAGAAAGTGCCAAGAAGTGTGTCACTTTTGCAGCAGATGAACCTGTGTATATAGCTGGGCAGCAAGCTTTTTTCAACTATTCTACAAGCAAAAGGATTACTCGGCCAGGAAATACTGATGATCCGTCAGGTGGAAACAAAGTTCTCCTGTTATCAATTCAAAATCCTCTCTACCCAATTACAGTGGTAAGTTTCTTTCTCTCTCTCTCTCTTTTTTTTTTTTTTTTTTTTTTTTAAAGTTAAAAATGTTTGCTCATTTTTCAGATGCACCTTTTCTTGTTGTAACTAATGTTAATCTGTGCTGGAAACTGTAGGTACCTATTTAACATGCAGGTAGTTTGGCTATTTTCTCTGTGAAAGCAGCAAATTCAGGTTAAGCATACGTGACCAGAGGAATGGTATGGAATAGCAAAATGAGTACTGTAAGAGCTTCAATGAAATTATTTTAAGAATGTTGATATGGAGCTGGGTTACTGAGACACTACAATTTAAGTCTTATACTGGGTTTATATAAAGGTTGTGGGAAGAGCAAAGAGAGGAAAAAGAATGCCTTCCTAGGCAAGAATTTCTAATAAATATTAGAAGGATACTGGGAGGTTACCTGTTAGTTTTTAAGATCCACATACAACCTGCATTGTTTGCCAGGCTAGGAACTAGACATCAAAAGAAGATAATATAAGTATAAAGAAAGGACAGTGCATGTCATTTGTGAAGAGCTGTCTTAAGACTGCTTACATGCATTCAAGTATTCTGGGAGACTTCTCGTAGAAAAATACTCAGAGCTGTGCGTACTGACGTTCAAATGCTGAGTCCCTGAAGAATGGAGAGCTGGCAAATGCTGATACTGTATAGTTTGTGAACACATCTCAGCATGTTCTGTAGGCTTCCTTAGTCTGCCTGGCAACAGATAGCTGCAGTGCATAGGACAGCCCTGGTTGGCTGACCCAGGCTGCCTGTGGTCAGCCTGTGTTTCCCTACTCCACAATGTAGGGATTGTGAAGGGTGCATGTTATGCTCCCTGTTAGAGCAGCAGAGTTCAGCCAGTGACACAGTGTCTCCCTTGGTGGTTAGGTGGAGTGCTGGAGGGCTGTTCTCTTTTTAGAGAAGCCACAGTGTGTACAGACTCTTCTGGGAGTGATTTAACCATGGTTATTCCCAGGTTGGGAGAAAAGGACTGAACATCTATACACTTGTGACTTTCTGCTGGGAGAGCAGCAACTGTCCCAAGAAAAACTGTAGATTTTGCCAAAATAGTTTAAAGAAATGGAACGTTTCCAAATTGAGGGAGTGGTAAGCGTTAAGGCGGGGAAGAACCAGCATTACCTTTAGGCTGGTTTATTGCTTGTTATGCTGTCTCAAATGGTTTTGGTTTAAGTACAAACATCAGTCAGAAAGTAATGCCTCTTATGTCTTTCTCAGTGAAACACTGAAAAATAAATTAACTTGAATAGAAAATGAGTACTACATCTTTGAATACACAGTTGTATTTCACTGTGCTTTCCTTCTGTTGATGGCCCCTTTCCCCTGGTGAACAAGACCACATTTTCCAATACTTAAAATTACTTGTTGCACAGCTTTTGTCACTTTGCTATGGTCTCAAAAATGTTTCTCTCATAGTCCATTCTTCATCCTCTGCGCTGTAGGGAGGATGGGGCAGCACAGTCCATCTAAGTGATAATCTCATCATTTGTAGCACACAAGCTGGTGTGTGGGTGAGGGTTGTCATGCAGAAGCAGCAACTCAGACCTGTCCCCGTCTCAGTTTCTTCAGGGTCTTGACTTTGTCCTCTGTGTATTGTTCCCTTATGCAAGAAGTCAACAAGAGTGCCCATCCTGTCCATGGCTGGTTTAGGAGATGAAAACTAGGAGGCATTACTTTCTGAATGACCCTTGCAAATGATACTTTGCTTTAAGGAAGCTTTTAGTCACAAATTACCACCCCATGTGAGCGATTGGGGCTGATGCCTGGTGGTTTTCAACCCATGGTCAGTGTGAGAGTTAGGAGTACATGTTTCCATGCCAAGATGGAGGGGACGGCCTGAGAACTAGAGTTCCTGTGATCAGAGGCATCAGAAAAATATTACTAGTGCAGTTAACCATAAACTGTGACTTTTTTTCTTTAACTTCCATAGACGTATCCAACCCTGACTGCACCCATGTTGTGTATGGCTGGGTTGTGCATACCAAACTCTGGATGTCTGGAAAAAAACCCCAAAAATCTAATATGCAGGCTTGACTAATGTGCATTAGATATTTGTAGTCTCTCATTATCATTTTTGTCAGAAAACTACCTGATACGTTCTGGCGTGCTTTTGTAACTTGCTGATGTCAAATGTGCAAGTTTGCAGCATTATTTCAGCAATATTTTTTCAGAGTACCTATTAGTATCTTATCAAGGCAGGTTCATAGGAGCAGAAAACAGGCCGATGGAACTCTCGCAACCACAGTAGAAGAAAAATCCTAAATTGCATGAGCCTGTCCTCTATACATGTTATGCCAGGGGTCAGCATCATTTTTGGCCAGAGTGCCAAAAACACCATAACTTCCACCCACACCTTGGCTTAGTGTGCCAGAAGGAGGGGAGCTGCAAGTGGCTCAATCCTCATTGCTGGCAACTACATGTGTGTCTTGTGGACAGCAGGAGAGGGGCTGGGGTTGTGTTGTTTCGGTCCCTTTCCCACCATGTGACGCGAGGTGCATGTGCACCTGCCACTGCCACAGAGCTGGTGCTGGGGCTCCGGATGCCAGCACAGGTATTTGCAGCCTGCTCACTGCGTGCTGCAGCTGCCCAGAGCCCAGGCTAGCTGGGATAGGCAGCTGGGAGGCTGCAAACAGCTGCTTGGGGCTTTGCAGTCCTGGCATCGGCTTCATGGCTGTGTCAATGTGCACATACCTCCAGATGCATGACCAGGAAGGTGCCTGGGGCAATGCAGTCCTGGCCTTGGCCCTGCCTCTGCCCTGCCATCTGTCTTGAGGCACATGTCTGTTGCCACAGAGCCGGTGCTGGGGTTGCAGAGTCCCATGCAGCTGTTTGCAGCCTCTAGGCTGGCTGCTACAAGCAGCCTGGGCTCCGTGGCTGGGAGTAGTGGCGCAGAGCCTGGGCGGGCTGTGGTGTGCTGAAAAAAATGGCTTTTGTGTGCCATGCTCTGTTGTGCATGCCAGGGGTTGCGAATCCCTGGGTTATGCAGTTCTTTCGAAGATTTTAATAGCCAGAATATTGAAATAGTAAGATGATACATATTTTTGAAGCATTTTAGAAGTATTTTCTCAACATTTTCTTAGTACTGTCTAAACTGAGGTGCTTGCGTTTCAAGCCCTAAGGGGTAGGCTATAACTTATTGTGAATAGCAGGTGATTTTGCAGGGAGAAGACTGTTTCATTGCAGCCATTAATTAATTATATTTTCTGTTTAGATTTTGGTTTGCTTCCTCTGTATCTTAGTTTGTGTTGACCCAATCTCATCTAGTGGAGTCTTCATTTAATTTCTTGGGCTGATGGTTTTTATCTTTATTAATTATAGGCACTTAAAATTTTGCCTTATTTATCTCCATTTGTCTGTGGCATATTCAGCTGCTTTAAAATAACTATATTTATACTATTTAATGCATAATCTGATGATTCTGTTGTACAGTTATACTTTTGTGTTATGTAAGCCATCTGCTTTTATATTTTAGATGGATATATACAGGTTCCCTGTGCTAAAATCCACAGGTGTACATGTGGCACCATTTACCATTCAAGTAAAAGCATGCTTAGTGATACTTGCTCCAATATACTTTAACAAAGCCACATAAATTTAGTCTAGTTCTTAAATAGGTGCATGGATGTGGAGTACAGAATTGAGAAACCCGGTTAGGTATATTTTCAGACTTCTTTACTGTATTATTTTACTTTCAATACACAAAACAGCAAACCTAGAAGTATGTCGTTAAGCCTAGCATTCCTCAAATGGCTTTTGAGATCTTCTGATTGCAATCTACTCCATACCTTGCATGTTGTTTGATTGTAGGAGGGTTTCTCTTGCAACTCATGAGTGGTTTGAATTCTTACTGCTGCTGTCAGTTTTATTGTAGATGTAAAAGAAAGTGGTAGAAAATAGGGTTGGGTTTTAATTTTTATGGCTGCTTGCAGATGTTAAAAACCCCCCCAAAAAACAGCCCCCCCAACAAAAAAAGCCCTTTTAACTTTGTATGCTCTCGTGCCACGACCAGCACATCAGCACATGCCCAGAAGAGGCATCTTATCTGGACCTGACTCACCCAATGTCTGTATAGATTGGGTATTTTAATGGGGCTTTTTTGGCAGTTTTTTCTAGTAGCTGATTGAATCAGTTTTAGATACAAGCTCCAAAAAGCCCTGTTGAAGTGCCCGATCTGTGCAGACACTGCGGAGCCAGGTCAAAGTAATGCATTGCTTCTTCTGGTGAAGTGTGTTTTGGCTTTTTTGGCTTTCTTTTTATTTGTTTTTTTGGAGGGGGTGGCAGGGTTAACATCTACAGGTAGCCTGTGTCAAAGATTTGCTGCAAACTGAGCAAATATAACACAGATCACATGTAAGACTAAAACAAAACAGAATTATAATTTAAACCTAACTGTTTTGGCTGCATTCATGATTTTACATGCATTTTCTCCAAGCAGCTGATTCTTAGCTGAATGTTTTTAAAAAAAACTGCAGCTGCAGTTTGGATTTGTGGGTAGCAGAAGTAGCAGCTTGTGCTAACAAAGCTTTGCAGAAGCTGATATAAAGTAGTTCTTGGTCTGTATGACTGTAGCCTCGCCTACTTGCAGAGGCTTGGGTGCTGATCCTCTGGGCCCTTCTAGACTGGTAGCCTCACATCTCCTGCAGACTTGTTGATGTCAGAGATCTTGACTGCCATGACTTGATGGACTGTGCTCACAGTGACAGTTTCCCTGGAGGAACACGCTCCTGGATATATGGCCCTTGTCTGGACAGGGGCCCACACTGACTGTCCCATGCATTGTTATTCTAGCTGTACCTTGTAGCTCTGGGCCTACTGTTTAGGGCCTTAGGCTCAGTGTAGTCCATCCCAGGCTCGCAGCTGCTAAGCTGGGCAGCGTTACTGTTTACCAAGCTGAGCAGGCAGTTTCTGGTTGAGCTCAGAGCCAGTCCTTGGCCTCATTGCCCCAGTCTATGCTGGTGTCCCCTGGCTGTTATCTAGGTCTCCCCCCAGAACCTCCCAGTCTGATTTGGGGTGTATGTTTTGCTAGGGTTCACTCCACCTGATGTAGTTGCACCAGAGTCCCATTGAAAGTTAAGAAAACCAGCATAAGTCTGGGAACTTAGCTGGTTCTTCTGCACAACGTCTCCCATCATCATTGTGCAGCCACCACTTTCACTCAACTTTGAGGGGCAAATGTCAGCCACCTGCTGTTCCACTTAGGAGCCTCTTCCCCTCTGATCCTGGCTGCTGCTTTTCCCTGCCACAGTCCGTGCTTCTGCCCTTGTCAGGTCCACCGGCCAGATTGCCCCTCTCTGGCCCAAGACTTGGGCTTTTGTATCAGGCTCTAGGTCACCTGATCCTTTACTTTCACTTTCTAGATCATCAGGCTCTATCTGCACATGTATTTAGTCGCTGTCTTCTTTCACATCCTCAACCTGTGTGCAAACTGGCAGTACCCAGAGACCCACCAGCTCAGACCACATGGTACCATAAAGGGAAGGAGTGTGTGTATGTGCAGGGAGAAGGATGGAAGTGAAAATGAGGGAAAAGGGTTGGTGGGGGGGAGGTAGCAGTGAGAGCAAACCCTAAACCACCCAGTCTCCCAATAATGGGGTAGGGACCCCATTACAGTGATATGTAAACACTCATTCACTGGAATGTGCTGATCAGCAGGGATCATGGTTTTCCTTGATTAAAAAATGGCAAATTTTCATAAAAATCCCAACGAGGGGGGACACCCATGCCTCCCAGATCTGCAAACCTCCCCAATTCCTCAGCCCCCAGCCAGCTTGGGCACTCCAGCTGGGAGTGGGGAGGCCACAAACCCCCTCCCAGCCAGAGAGCCCGGCCAGATGCAAACCTTTCTGCTCCTCAGCCCCTAGCCAGCTTCCTCCCGCCAGCCCTGCTTGCAATCCCCAAACCCCGCTCTAACTCCAGCAAGAAGAGTGAGCCTGAATCACCTTCTGGTAAGTGTGAGCATCAGGTTCTGCCCTTCCCCCTCTCCCTTTTCCTCAGGGCAGGGTTAAGGGTGTCCCTTTTGCAAACAACTCTTGTAGGCTGGAACTCAGCCAGCCTGAAGAGCTCTTTGCATAGGGGGGACATTTGTGGGTTTGTCTGATAAAAATGAGAAATCTGTGGTTTTCTCGGTTTTTACGTAACCGAAAACCCGGATCCCTGCTGATCAGTAAAGGAGGTTAAAATGACTAATGTTCCCAAAATCTTTTGAAAGACCTATAACTGGACAAAGATCTGACTCCCTATTACGGCTAAATGCAAACTTTTCTTAATAAATTAAGAAAAAACTTAAACTCGTTTCTTTAATGCTTATTGGTTATGTACCATTCCTAATCTATTTAGGAATGTAGAAAGTTTAAGGATTTCCTTTGTATACCAGTGCAGGCTTTGCTTGAGACAATCTGCTGCTTCTGGTGACATGAAACTGCATATGATTTGAAGGAAATTTAAATTATAATCAGAAAACATGAACAATAGCCATTGATCTGAAAAGTCATAACTAACTAAGACAACTCCGTTTTAAGTAACAAAATTGAATGCTTCCTGTAGACTGCTTCTACCACTCTCTAAAATAAATAAATATATAAACAAAAAACGTTTCGGAAGTTAAGGAAATCACTGTTAAAGGACATTCCATGAAAGAAGCTAAAATTATCTCTGGTTTCTTGTAACAAGTTTCCTTACCTTTAGTTTGCTGTCATATCATAGAATCACAGAAGTCGGGTCGGAAGGGGCCTTGTACATCTTCAAGTCCAACCCCCTGCCTGGGCAGGAGGAAAACAGGGCTCAAGTGACCCCAGCCAGGCAGGCATTGAGCTGCTTCCTAAAGACCCCCAGGGTAGGAGCCAGTACCACTTCCCTGGAAGTTGGTTCCAGATCCTAGCTGCCCTGACTGTGAAGTAGTTCCTACGGATGTCTAATCTAAATCTACTCTCCAACTATTTGTGGC
>JAGPOW010003648.1:104945613-104957579 GCA_030014935.1 Caiman crocodilus
AAAAAATTTAGAAAATGAATATTAATCTGCCCTGGGCTGCCTGTCATGCAGCCCTCAATGGCTTGCTGAAACTCAGTAAGCGGCCCTCTGCCCAAAATAATTGCCTGCCCCTGTTTTAGAGGGATTGCCTGGATTGCAACTTTGAAAATGGTCCTTTCAAAAATTATGATTTCAACTTCGAATTTCGTGAACTACAAAAACATTTTTTTGCTATATCTGTATTCATTGAAGGGACAGGAGAACCACCTGTGTTGACTTTGTTTTTGATGTATATATTAAGATTTCTCCTTTATGTTCTAGCCAAGCCACATTCTCAGGTGGAGTCTGTTCGGTTTCAATTCATAAACTCATGGGTTAGGTAATTTAACTCCCCTGTAGGGATTTGCTTACTATAGGAATTATCTGTTTTCTTTGAAGAGGCTTGATAGTTGATTATGATACAGTTACTTAAGGGTAATTCCTAACCTCAGGATGAACATTCAGCATCAGTGAATGTTCTGAGTGGGAAAAAATAAAAAATATTATTTGAATTTTAAATTTCGACACCATGAAATTTAATCTGAAGATAGTGTATTTACATTTCAACACGCTCTCTTTTTTCTTTTTTTTCTTTTTTTTAATAGGATGTCTTGTATACAGTGTGCAACCCTGTTGGAAAAGTACAACGTATTGTTATATTCAAGAGAAATGGAATACAAGCAATGGTTGAATATCCTTTTATTGGCACTTTACATGTACTTTGCTACAGATGTCATTTAAATATGAGAATATTTAGGAAGGTTTCAGTTTATTCTTCAGCTTCAAATATCTTATAATTCAAAAGCAAGGCACTGTTGCTTCCAAAGCATGCTGCAAATGAACTTGTGCCTAAATATTTTGTGAAGGACTGCTGCCAGTAGAATTTTTGACAGGAATGTTATATAATTTGTTAAAAGAAACCCCTAAAATTATTGGAATGAAAGATTAAATCACTTTCCTATTTGTACAGATATTGCTGCCAAGCATAGAGGTACTTCTCTGTTTCAGTTGTGGTCTGTATAAAATGCTATGCTTAATCTAGTTTAAACTGTCTTTACACAGAAGAAACAGTCTTTTCTCAGTGTTAGCTCACTACTTACTATACTACTTGCCACTGTGAATTTAAGTGAAAGAAACAGCTGTGACTGGACCGTGGTATGTACCATAATCTATTAACTATTCTCAAAGTCCCGATATGCCTGAATCTGTATAGCATTCTAGCAGTCTTGTCTATGGAGGCTGATTTCTTCCGCCACTGCCCTGTTTCTGTTTCTTGACACAAGAATGAAATGTCTGGCACAAAATTTGCTCTCTGGCTCTTAATGTGCCTTTCAGAGGACCACAGATATTACCAGTCTGTTGGTGTTCTTGGGCTGAGTGCATGGAGAACTAAGCTGAGGGTCTCTTCAGTAACTTGCCAGGGATACAAGCTGTACTTAACACCAAAACAAGGAACTAATTGCTGCTGTTTGTCTTTAGTACAGAAGTTTGACTTTGAAGATTATGCACCCCAACAGAGAATGGTTTATTTTGCTGTACAAAATTATTGCATGTTTATGATAACCAATGTTAATTGGATTGGGTAGCTCACTGCTGGATAAGGTATCTTCTACAGCCTGCAACTCTGTGTTAAAGATGAGGGATACTGTAAGTGTTTTTTTTTCCTCCAGTATTGTGGCTGCAAATTTTGCTCGACTCTTGTCTGTCTGCTTAAATTCTGCAACGTTCCATTATTTAAATGAAATTTTTAACGTGCAGTTGCAGAGGACATTGCTAAGTACAAATTGTTGGAGTGGTGTAAGCAAGTAGTCTGAAACAGTAGCTTTAAGGGTGTCTTTTGCCGTTACCACACGTTCAGGTGTATGTAGCTGTAACTCTGAAATCCAGTGCTGATAATTTCAGTATTACCATCTGTTTCAATGCTGCTTGTTTCTGCAGAAGTATCTAGCTAACGCATCTCCTATGCTTGCAAAACTGTTTCCTATCCTTGCTAGAAGCTCTAATCAGTAAATCTTTCCGTTGCATGTAGCAAGTTCTGCAGGGCAATTACACATTTTCAGTACATTACACTTTTCTCCACAGCGATACAGAGTTAATATAACAGTGCACAAGGAAAACTGTATAGGACTTTTTAATGATTCATTTGGTTAAATCCTTCATTAGAATGTCTCCTGGAATGGAGTGCGGATGAATCTAGGCGTTCTAGAACTGTGCGAAACTGCTACGTTTCAATTCAGTTTCGAATTCAGCCGTTTCGGAGGACTGTTTCAGTGTTTTGGATCACTGTCTTGTTTCATTTTGGCCAAATCTGTTTTGGATATTCAGCTCCCCTGAATCTGTTTTAAATGAGCTGCAAGGGAAGCTTCGCACAACCCTACCCAACCAGGTGGGGCCTGGAGCTGGGGACTCCAGGCTCCCAGTGAGGAGCAGGACAGGGCTACGGGTGACTTATCTCGGGGAGGGCTTCTGCCCTCTGCAGGTGTGGAGACCCTTACGTGGATCTCGGATCCCTACCAAGCTGGGCCACGGAGCAGGGGGGTGAGCCAGTCTGCAGGTTCCTGCTGCATGACTTGGCTCCTCAAGGAGGAGAGATCTGTGGCCAGGGGTCCCCTCATTGCCGCTGCCCCGGCAACGTGGGACTGTGTGGGGCGGGCAGCGGCGGCAAGGAGACCCTGGTGCGGATCTCTGTTCTCTGCAGAGCCAGGTCACGTGGCAGGGACCAGCACTGCTCTGCTGTACAACTTGGCTCCAGAAGGAGCAGAGATCCGTGCCAGGGATTCCTTGCTGCCGCTGGCGAGGAGCCCCCAGTGCTGGGCTCTACTCCCTGCAGAGTCAAGTTGCACAGCAGGACAGCAGCATACGGCTGTTTCCCTGCAAGCCCAGCTCCGAAACTGACATTTTCCAAAACATTTCCAAAACGTTTTGGATGCCATGTTTCGTTTTGAAGATGTTTCTAAGTCTTCTGTTTTAATTCAGATTCGGTGTTTCGGGCACTGAAACAGCCCCAAATACCTCCAAAACAAAACGGCTGCTGAAATTTCACACAGGCCTACTAGGCAGCCTAGCACTGCATATCACTAAATACAGGAGGATTGTGAAACATGCACTGGGACTCTGCAGGCTGTTCACATGCTTTTGTGCTTAGCTCCCAAGAACTGTAGTTATTTGTGGGGAAACAATACTAGTCTGAAACACCACGAGCATCTCTTGTAGGCTCATCTGCACTTCTGGATAATGGAATTAATGTAAGCTCAGTAATGCCCCAGTTGCAGCACCTGCCACCTAGACTGTCCTGTTTGGGTGTTTTGCTTGTAAAATTTTTTAAGTTCCTTTTTTCCTGATTCAGTGAAGGAATTCTTGTCTTGGAAAGGAAAGACCTATTTAATCTCTCCTTCCTGTGTCCTAGTTTCTTGCATAAAGTAACTGAATTTATGACTCCCCAGTCCCAACCTTTTATTACCTGCATTCAAAGTACTAAGGGAAGATACTGGCCTCTACTCTTTTTCAACAGTCCATTTTTAAGCTTTTTTCTGCTGGCTTTACATCATTTACTGAACTTGTCAGTAACTCGTTACGTGTGCTGATAAAACTTGGCTGAAATGGCCCTTCCAGACTCGCTCTGAACTGTAGTGTGTCTGCCTTTTAAAGTTAGGTAAGCACACAGAAACTTGTAGAAGTAAACTGAGGCTTTTACTGTACTTGCATTAGCCATAAGTAGAATGAGTCTGTTTAAAGTGTTAGAAATCTCATCCTAAACTTGTTGCACTTCAAAAGTAGACAAGATGTGGTTTAGGCTGATGTTGAGAATGTGGACAGCCAAAGCTTTTCTTGAGTACTAAACAGGTTGACCTTTTTAGATGCCTCATTCCTGGCAAGGTATGTGTAGGTTATTCTAAAACATCTTAAATTGTCTCTATTTTGAGGGGGAGAAATCTTTACTTTAAACATTTAAAAAAAAATCCTTAACACGATACACATTTGAATCTGTTCTCTGTGCCCAGAAGGCTAAGGCAGCACTCAATGGAGCAGACATATATGCAGGATGCTGTACTTTAAAAATCGAATATGCAAGGGTAATGCTCAGATCTTCTCTAATAATAATTTTACTACCAAAATGCATAAGCTCCAGACTTACCTTGTGTTTGTTTTAATTTTATTTTGTTTAAACAGCCAACTCGACTTAATGTCATTAGAAACGACAATGATAGTTGGGACTACACTAAACCGTATCTTGGCAGAAGAGGTAGGTTTTCATATATTATAGCTGTAAGTGGTTAACTGCGTTAAATACTGTACTGTATACGTGGTTAGGTTGTTTAATGCAGTAGTCCTTTCAAACAAGCCATTGCTGGTGAAGGCTGTGTTGCAGAGGCCAACCTGTAATCCAGGAAATAACACTGAACATTAGTGCCCCCTACTGCTGTATATCTGAGCTATTTAGTTCAACAAGGAGCCCACACATGCAAGCACGTTTGCAGTTCAAGGACTTGCATTTCTCCAAGCAGCTCTCTCTCTTTGGAGGGGAGGAAACTGATACAGACTATTCCTTACAAACTACAAACTTGCACACTGCTTCTCTTTGGAAAGGACTTTTTCCCTTATGTTGGACAAGGCATTAAGAAGGATAGAGGACTTCAGCAGGCTGACTCTACACTTCATCATGCACTACATCGGCATCAGCAAAAGCCCTCTGAAAATCTCAGACTTGCAACTCACTTTGTCTGCATACTGCATGCATCACCACCACAAGTTTTTAAAGGAGGACACTTACAGTACTTCAGATTTGCATGGGATGAATAAATACCATGATAGACTGTACCCATTTCTGTTCAAGTGTGTATGTATACTGATCTTAACCCTAGAATTACAACTGCAGAATTTAAGAACCTCCATAAAATGGAAAAATCCCAACTCCTGTTGATCTCATCTACAATGTTGTAATCTTCTTATGACTTGTTGTATTTAAAAGAACAGCACATTTAGTCTCTAAAGTGTAAATATTGTTTCAAGTAAGTAAATTAGAGGAATAACATGTATAGAAAATTTGGATTGAACAATACGCTATCAAATAAGACCCCTCAGCTATATTTAAATATTTGGAATAGGGAGTTGCACGCTTGGTGCACATGTAACTTGTCTCTTGGATTCTTGCATGTGAAAATAAGTCAGAACATAAGTCTTACAAGTGAAAATTATGACTAAAATGTAAAAGAGAAACTGCTGTGTAGCCTGACTTCTGTAAAGTGTTTCAATTTTTTTTGTAACTGTTCAGTGACTTGTGTTAATATTTTTTCTATATAATGTAATTTTAGAAATTAGATATGTATAACATGGAGCTAGAGTCCAATTTAAGGTAAAGTATCTTCAGAGTCTTATACAAAGGTGAGGGTTTTGACTTCTTTCTGAAATATGCTTCAAAGTTAACTTCAGAAATTCTGAGTTTGTAAAATTGTTGTATAATTGAAAAATACAGGTTTTGGATTTTCAGAATTAAGTTCTTGTAAAAGGTTAACAAGGGCGCTACAGTACTGGTTGGCAGCTGGTAGAATCTCACTATTTGAACCAAAATTCAGAAATTAACTCAATTTCCTGACTTCTTAATGCAAATAAAATTGAAGTTGTCAGTAACTTAAAAGCATAGAAACTGAAAAGGGGCATGGGGAGGGCCAAAAAGACTAATCGCAGTATTGGTTTCTTAACCCTTACAAATTTTACTTAAGAAAATATGAAAATTTTCATGTGAAGTGATTTGGCTTACAAAAAATAGAGGTTCAGGGACTACACATTTCTCATTTCTCACTCTCCTTTACTAGGGAAACTTACATGTTGAGGTTGCTTTATTTTACCCCAAAATTCACTGATCTGCTGTTTGCTTGTTTTTCGTTGAGTTGAGTTGCTGGAATCTGTTTCTCTCATTTTTGTGATATTACATCACTTCATACCAGATGTATACTTTTCAGCTAGCCTTGTAATGGTAGCATTATGCCTGTGCTGCACACTATCTTTGATCAAAAAACAATAAATAGTTGAGTTATACCTCCCAGAAACAGTTTTTATCTAGTGAAGCATACACAAAGCAAGTGCTGTGCACAAATAAAACTGAGCTCTGATCCAAATACTTGCTTTTCACGTTTTATATAAGCATGCTTACCGTGCATCCTTCGTGGAGTACAAAAGAAATGCATTTTTTCAGTTAATTCTCAGGAGCTTAAATATTTCCATGCCTGCATAGTTATAAACTGTGGGCACGTGCACGTTCTCACTGTCTCTCCTCTCCCAAAAGCATTCCTCAACCTATGCAGGCTTTCTAAGGAACGTGTGCAGATATGAGGGAAATGTATTTATAGGTAGCATGTAAACGTTTTTTGGTTTTTTTTTTAATTTTGGCTGTGGAAATATGTTGACTTCCTCTGGTTACCGAAGGACTGTACCCTTTGATGTGCCATTCGCTTTGAGACAAGGTTCTCAAGATATTTCTTAGAGCTGTCTAACGGCTAGCCACTCTGTCTGCACAAGATCAAGAAAATAGATCCACAGGCTAGAATTTTAAACTCATTTTTCTGAAAGAACTATGAAAGTGACTTAATTTCTTACCTGTATACTTTATACCATGCGATAAATAGGTAAAATGAGTAGTGAGGGAGCTTTGGACTGCTAGTGAATGGTAGGAGTATTATTGTTGTTGGGTGGGGGGGTGTTGTTTTGTTTTTAAAGTAAAATCCCCAAGAGGCAGAACTAACATAATTTGGGCAATTTTACTTCATATGAAGTAAGAAAAGTAATCTTGTCTCTGTATCCAAGTGTTCTCAGGAGTTCAAACTGCTTGGGAAAAACTTCTCAGGCATTGGGGTAGAGATCAGCCATGCTTAAATATTTGTACTAATTATAACAAACTGATCAGTATTTCATCACACTTTTAGAATGTGGTGCATCGAGGACTAATTTATTAACCAAAATGGGCGAGAAATGTTCTATTCTCACTTACCAAGAAAACTTGGAAGTTCATATATTTTTTCTGGGAATTGCTAAGAAAATTAAGTAGAACTCTACCTTTTGGAAACAGTACGCTGCTTTCATCCAGTCCTGTTGATCCCTTGGTTAACTTTACATGATCTAAAACAGGGTTTTCTCAAAGGATTGTCCGTTATTGAAGATTTTATTCAGTAGCATTGCATTGTAATTGAAAATAACGTTGTGCATCATGAATAATGCAGTAATGTACAGTCCTTTCAGCATTCCCAGAAATCAATAGGTGTTCATGTAAATATATGTACACAAATGTAATGCTCTCTGTTTACTGATTGTGAAACCATGTAATACAGGTTGTTGTTGGCTTATGCTGAAACTTCTTGAAAGAAGCCCACTTTGAAAATGTGTTGCTGTTGAAGCTAATAGTATGATTCAGGTACTGTCTTTCACAAGTACTGCTTTTAAAACTTGTTTTAAGACATGCATAGGTAAATCCTACTCTCTGGTGCTATCTGTAATATTATGTGATGTCAATTGCAGAACATTATCAAGTATTCCTATAGATTTAAATTGTCTGCACGTTCTCTTTTGCCAAAATCTCAACTTCAAGTGAATTTTCTTATACAAATGACAGCCTCTTAACTTCATTCTATGATTTACATCTGGCCTTAAAAACTGATTTTCTTAAAGTTAACCAGATATCAAGTTACATTTTCATTTTTTAGATGAAATTATAACTATCCTGATTTGAGAATTCAGGTGTGCACTTGGTAAAACTACTTTTTTCCACCCCCATATCTTAGACAGAGGGAAGGGCCGCCAGAGGCAAGCTATTTTGGGAGAACACCCTTCATCGTTTAGACATGATAGCTATGGTAAGTAATAGAATGACAAGTGGTCTGTGACTTTTTTCACTTCTTTTTATATGGTGGAATTACAATTTTTTTCTAGGTTACATAGAAAAGCATAGTGAACACATAATAGTAGATCGACTTCTGTAGAGTTTCTGTAGTTTAGTGTAGTGCTGCAGTTGCTACTGTCAGTCCATGAGTTAAAGATGTTCATGATGTTATGAAACCTATTGGGGTCTATAACGCTAACATTTTTCTTTAAATTATACCGTCTTATCCCATTGGCTCCAGTTATTGCTTTAGATGGTATTATTTGTAAGCTGTCATCACTCTAGGCAATGACTAGAGGATATGTATCTATACGAGAGAGATTTCTTTCTTCTAAACAATGCAGCTCAGCATGAAAAAAACTTGGCAATATGTAGAGTATTTGTTACACTGATTGGTTTCAGAAAACTATTGAACTTCTCTATTTAACGCAGCTAGTTATTTCACTTTTCCCTTGTAATATCCTTGGTGCTCTTCTTCCTAATGTGTCTGAGTTTGGCAATATGTTACTACGTAGGCAGACACTTTGGAATTCTTGCAATGCCCTTAGTCTGTTTGTGCAAATGCTCTTCCGTAATTTGAGGTGTACAGTCTTTATGAAATGCAGAGAGGTTTAGAGGCTGAGATCTTAATGTGGCTTCCTATATTTCTTCTATTAAAGCTTAATTTGCATGTATGCATTAGTCATTTTGACCTTTAGAAACCAATGTTTGTTGGTTACTGCTTCTTTTGCCAGATCAAGTATAAGTAGAAAGTTGATGAACATTGTATAATTTTATTTTCTACCAGAGGCAAAAGTTCTTGTGGGTGATTTATCTTTTAGTGGACTGGTACATAGTTGGGGTAGACTTAGACAAGCTTTTGGGTATCACACTACCATTCTTCAGGTCTCCCAGAGGGTTTATTTTCTCTTGGAGGCCTTCATGCCTCGAGAATGCAGAATATTTCAGTTTGCTCTTAACCACGTGTCCCTTTTTTTCCTCTAACATCTCATCAAACTTCAGTTGAGTTTTTTTCCCTCTTTCAATGGAAGCTGTTTTTCATGGGTAGCACTAGGTTGTCTCCTTTTTTTTTCCCTCCTTTTCTTGATGAGCCTGCAACAGGACTGTTTCTGAGAGTGGCTGTGACCCTCCCCTGCTGGCAAAACATCTGTCCCATTCTGGCTTCTCCTGTCCTTTTTCTGCCTCACCTGCCATGCCTTGAAGGGTATTATTCTAGGCTGCCTCAGGGTCCTAGAGTGAGCTTCAGTTTACCTCAGCTTGCTCTTTAACTCCTTAATCCTGTTTCACAGCCAGGGTGGCTAGGATCTGGAACCAACTTCCAAAGGAAGTGGTGCTGGCTTCTACTCTGGGGATCTTTAAGAGGAGGCTTGACAGTTACCTAGCTGGGGTTATATAAGCCCAGTATTCTCTCCTGTCCAGCACAGGGGGTCGGACTTGATGATCTACTTAGGTCCCTTATGACCCTATGTCTGTGAATTTATGATGACACCACTCTTGCCTTCAGGCACTAAATTATGGCCTTCTTAGTCCTACACATGCCTTAGGACAGTGTTTCGCAACCTGTGAGTCATGAACCAAAAGTTGGTCGCAAGAACATACAAAAGGGTCATGAACAAACTTTAAAAATGGCTCTTTAAAGGAGAAAAATATGGGAAACCATGGCTTTTCCCTTGTGGGGTGCCAGAGTTCCAGTCTGCTAGGTGCTACTTGGAGCCCTCCCTGCCCCACACACCCATGCCCTGCCCCACACACCCATGCCCTGCCCCACACGTTTGGGGCTGGGCCCAGGGAGCAGCAGGTCAAGAGTGAGGGGCATAGGGTTGGGACTGGACATTGATATTTACAAGTGAGTCTTGGCACAGAAAAGGTTGAGAACCACTAAGAACACAAGTTCGTTTTAGGGACAACGGTCTTGGCCTCCAGACACATCTATAGCCATGTCCAGCCTCATAGAGTTGTAACTTGAATTCCTTTTGTGGGGTCTCCTTGGCCTTGCCTCCTTTTACACTGGGCCCTCTGACCCTGTCCTCTTGTTCTCTGAGCCCCTAACCTTGTGCTCAGTTCAGCCCCATGAGTCCATAACTCTTGCAGAGTTACTGTCTGCAGGCTCTAGCTTCTCAGCTTTAGCCCTAGGCAGCTGTGCAGCCCACCCCATCCTAGACCCTTGCAGGACTCTGTCTTGACCTTAACCTCCTGTACCGTAGGGTGCCACACAGGCACCCCACCTGTGGCCTCCACCACACCCAAACGTTCAGTCCGAATGGATGCAGAAACATAAGCAAACTGCTTCAAACTGAAACCTACACTCTACTCTTGGGCACTGTCTCGCAACAATTCATACTCCCCTCTTATCTGTCTGCTTCCAGCTCTCTGGTGCATTGGATGCCTCTGGGTCTGTTTCTGATAGCATTACTCACCAGGGGCTTCTCTCCTGCCCACTATGATTTAGGAACTCAGCTTATCTCCTGGGGCTCTACCCCTTCTGGTCAGGTGTTCCTCATCAGCCTGAGATATGGCCCATCCATCCACTCAATGAGCAGTCTGTTGTCCTCTGCTACGTTTGATGTAGCTAAGCTTCAGTCCTTCCTACCTGTCTGGAACTTTACCCTGTTTGCCTATTGCCAGGCAGCAGTCCCAAGTAGCTACAGGCAGTCCTGTGCTGGGTTTGTGCTGGCACACCTGGTTGCACCTGTGGACTGACCCCCATATCGCATATCTGGGCCTTGGGTTCAGAATGTCAGGCACCACTGATCAACTTTATTCTTGGCCTCGTGACAATGGAGGATCCTCCCCATAGTACTTTGGGAAATACTGGGGGGTTTTTTTGTTTTTTGTTTTGTTTGTTTTAAAGCCCTTGCTAGATAGATGAATGAATAGTGACCACAGTGTTTTTAACAATTCTTGTGAAAGCATTATTTGGTTCAGCTCTTGCTGAGCAACTAAACTGTGACTTATGCAGTTTAACCCTTGTGACAGCTGTCACTTTGCTTCCTGATAAATGTCACCTTAACTGGCAGTGGAAGATGAGGTCACCTGCAGCTGTGTATTAAAGCTGACCCTTGAGCTCATGTATTCCTTGAGTTACCTCATAGAAAGCTGCCCTCCTTTACCAGTCTCCTACAGCCCCTCAAGCAAAACTGCACTACCTCTGGACTCATAGACTCTTTTCTAGAGTTTGACTTGTTTTTTCTGTTATGGCAGGGGTGGGCAAAATAAATCCTGGGCAAAACAAAGATCTAGCCCACCAGTTGATTGTATCTGCCCCATGGCTCTCTGCATGGGGCTGAGCCCTCCCCGGGACAGCTTGCGCCATGTTCCCACCTGCACCTGCCCATGCCTGCTGATGGCACTGCCCCAGCCCTGGCCAGCAGATGCAGCTTCCCAGTGGGGCTGCCTTTCACCCACAGATGGCTGCACATCATGGTGAGTGGGTGGAAGGGACCTGAAGCCCTGTGTGCTGGTGTAGGGGCTGCCTGGCTGCAGCTTCCCTCTCACTTGGCTGGGTGTGTGGTGCCCAGTATGCACTCCTACTGGAGTGGTGCAGCAGGGGGAGGAGGAAGAGCCATGAAAGACCATGGGGAGCTGAGCAGTACCCAGCTTGCAGCTCTGCTGGGAAGCTGTGCATCCTGGTTGGGGTCATGTAGGCAGGAACATGGTGCAGGCTGCCCCAAGTGGAAATGGGTGGGGCTTGGACCCATGCAGAGTACTGTGGGGGCAGCCATGGGAGGGGGTGGAGGACACACAACACCACACCCGCACCATCTGGGTGAGCTCTGCTGCATACGCCTTCTGTCCCTACCCCCAGCTGGCTCTCTGGACCTAGCATGCAGTCAGGCCTGCAACACCCATCCTCATCCCCCCTTGCAAACTCACCCCTCCAATACACCCACCCACTCCACATTCTCATTCCCTGCCGCACTGCACCCCCCCACCCCACCCCCCCGCCCAAAGAGTAAGACTTTATTTTGAGCTACTATGCAGCTGCCTCTATACACTACTAAAAGCTCAACCAGGGAGCAGAAAAACTGTAAAATAAAATTAGAAGGCTTGGTTTGAATTGGGGAAAAGATCAAATGAT
>JAGPOW010003648.1:104983020-105000607 GCA_030014935.1 Caiman crocodilus
CTTGGCATTTGGTCAAGGGGGCATGTGGTAAATAAAGGTGACCAAACGCCAGCAAACTGTGCTCGCTGCATGGGGAAACAGTGGGTGCAGCCCAATTAGCCGTGCGAAGCATGCATGCAGCAAAATCCCTGGCTCATGCTGCTTGAAAAGCGCGTGAATGAAAGACCCGATCTAACTGGCCGTTGGGGCAGTATAAAAGCAAAGCCCGGGAAAAGGGAAGACGAGACCTACACGACAACGGAGATGCCTGATCACCCTCGCCAAGGTCCTGCATCCACGGCTCCCTTTCCCCCCAGACACCCCCATCGGATAGGTTGCATCAGATAGGTGTTAAAGAGCTCTCGAGTGCCCTACGGTTTGAGGTTTTTTCCGTTGTAGAGATCGTTGTAAAGGGAATTGCCGGCATGGATGTGTATAAGAGGCACTTAAGTGCTTTGTGGTGGATTTTACGGAGTGTGTCTACGGTGTATTCTGGTTGTAAGTAAAGCATTTATTTTTTATGCTGCCTTTGGATTTTTTTGGACGGGAAAAGAGAAACAGGGTGAAAAGTTCCAGAACCCTTTCGTCTCCGGCATGTTCGAATTAAAGGGCTAATCACCCCCACCCCCCGCAATTCCTCCTCACACTTGTCTGCCAATAAAAGTGATGGAAAGTAGAGAAGAAAATAGAAGGAAGTATGACATATGCCCTTGAGTTGCATAATTACGGTGCCCTGGCCCACAGTAGTTTGGGCTTCTGGCCAAAAGGTGAGACAGCATTTTTACCCTATGCTCAATTACTACACCTGGAGTTTCTCCTGGTTCCCATCGGTCAGTTTGAGAATGACTAGCAAAGGCACCAGAGCCACATCAGCCTTATTAGCATGCAGAGACAATTGATCTTTCCATGTAAGGAATGCTGAGACAACACTTCTGATGAAGTGTGCTCCTCCTCAGCAGACTGGAAGCCACACTGCTGACCTCCTTTTAATGGGATTCTCTTTTCATACCTGCCTGTGGGCTGCAGCCAGCCCGCCCCAGAGGAAACGTAGTTTTACAGCACTGATAACTAAAGCCCTCGTGACTAGCATAGTAATGAAGCTGGTCTGCATTCCAAGCAGCCTTCATCTTTAACCAGGTGCTCTGGCACTGGGCTCTGCTTGCTAATCTTTGCATTCAGAGCGTTATGAAGAACACACTGCTTTATCTGCTAAGCTACAGCATAGGCTAAATAAAAGAAGATTGAGAAAAAGCTTCTCCCCTCATTGCTAGGTTAACGTGAATCTTATTGTCAGTGGAACATAGCACATGGCATCAGATCACAGCTGTTTAGACAGCCACATGTTTTGGACAGCTGCCAGTTCATAACCCTAAGGATGAAATGGAATTGCTCTTACAAAGAGATGTAACCTTCCATTTAAGTGGCACAAGGGGAGGTTTTCAGCATAGCATATGCACCAAAGCAGAGCTTTTGACCAAGCATTTTGTTGATGTATTTGCCTGAGGTTTAACTCATGTCAAATGGCATAAACAATCAACCAACCTTATTAATTGTCATTGCCACTTTTAGCTTAGGATTTGGGGGATGGGGGTGGGGTTGTAATTTAAATATCTTACAGAGCCTCCAGTCACTAATAAGAGCAATGAGATTGCAACATCCTGTCCACTGTCTTCTCTTTCCTGCTGCATTCCCAGATGTATCGGGGCAAGGGACTCCCTTTTCTACTGCTGCAAGTCAGCAGAGCTCCATGAAAATCAACAGGCTCAGGTCCTCAGCTCCACGAAGCGTACATCAATTTACGCCACAGGAGAGCTTGGTCCTGTTAAATCACAGATGGTTTCTCTAGCTACAAAGCAAGTTCATGCAAACATTCATTTGACTTCATTACTCTTAATGATTAGCTCCTGCAGCCTGGTTTGATCAGGCAAGATAGTGGATATCAGAATGCGCCTTGTAAGTTTAAGCATATGCTGTTCACTAGTGCAGGACGAATGTTTCCCAACAGCTGTTCAGCAACCTCCAAACCTACCAGCATGCCAACTGCCCAGCCACACTCCATTTCTGCAGCCGCTCTGCAGCTTGTAGTGATGTGACTCAGAGGTTGCCCCAACACAGCTGCCACGAGTCAATGCTCTTTTCCTCCTCAACCTGCGTAGGCCAGCTGTGGGAACTGTATTCACCCGCCCCGCTTGCCCTTGAGGAACAGGAAGCACAACACTGAGTCCTAATGTCTCCCAGCTGGGCTACAGGCCCACCCACACCTATGCTGTGGCTGACTCAGAAGCACATCCCCTCAGCCAATGAAGCAGAAAGTTACCCCCCAGACAAGGCCATCTTAGCAGGCTAGGAATGGAGCAGCAGAAGCATGAGAAGTTGGACTTGGTGGGAGCAGGGTGCTGAAGGGGGAGGAAGAAAAAGGTTGAGGGAAAGAAAAGGAAGACAGGAGAATGGGCTGGAAACAAGATGCATTATTTGATATTTCCCCCTTATTTTTCCTCTACTATTCCAAGCATTTAATTCCTGCAATTTTCTTTCTGTCTAGCTCCCCCAGGCTCTGCTTCTCTGTCTTTCACCCTGGACAGGAGAACATGGCATAAGAGTTAGGCCTCTTCCCTGTGACTCAAGCAACACAACCAAACTGGTTAACAAATAACGAATCGCCATCAGGGATGGAACTACGCAGTGCCAGAGGGGAAGTGCTGGCTCTGTCAAAGGCATACCCACAAACAGGAGCTGTGCTGCAACCTCTCCTTTCCAGGCAACATCCCACAGTTGTACTTAGGCCTCAGGTTGCCAGTCTGCAATTTAAAGAAAGGCTTGCGACCTCTGAATTTCTTTGGAACTGGAACCTAGGGCTGCCTCTGCTGATCTGGTGGAAAGCAGGCCTGGGTCCCAGGTGTGGGATCTGACTCTGGGCACTGGGTAGGGGAGAGCCCCAGTTCCCAGGGGAAACATGTATATGAGAAGTGGGAGGATCTCCCAGTGCTAGGCCGTGTGCAGCTGGCATCAAGGAGTCCAAGTCCCCAGGTGCACTGCTTCAGATCCAGCATCAGGCTCCACAGCTTGGCTTTAAATAGCTACTCATAGACACTCAATGTAGGAACACTTAAAGACAATGATACATTCCACAGTTCAAATGAGTGTTATACAAACAAGCCACAAAGATGTTCTACATCTTTGGAACATCTTCCTGGTTTGTTTGCTACTTTATTCTGCAGTAATATGCCACACGTATGATGTTGCAATTTACAGCACAATTAACATGTCAGTAACACCATAAATTTAACATTGGCCAGGGTCCAAACAAGAGTAGCTGTCTGGGCCCTTAGAGAAAACTTAAAAACTTGACCAGGGCATAGTGTAAAGGCTCAGATAGGCTGAGAACAAACAAGCTCAAATGTAAATTGTTATGTTTGTCTTGATTTCTAAACCTTATGAATATGGGGCATAACCCCTGATGTTTGAATGGTGGAGGCTGGCAAGCCTAGGGCCCAATAACCCTTCCTATCAGTCTCTGAATTCACTATTGTCTCTTGTCTCAGCTGATGTGCTGTTTACAAGCGAAGAGCATGGTCAAGGGTTTCTCTGCTGTTCTACCACCCAATTATAAGGGGCTTTTTAGTTACAGGCAGCCAGAGTTGCTTCATCATCTTTTTTTCTCTCCTTTGTGGGTTGACTCCTAGGCTCTGGAGGCCTCTCTATGCAGCATAAAGGAGACAAGGTAGGCAGTACAGATGCTCCTGTCCTTCACCAATTCCAGTGGTGCTGTGAGGCAGACAAGGAGGGGCAAGTGGAGAGTTCTGGGACAGAGGAGAGTGAGGGGGAAGTGAGGAAGGAGAGACCTGAACACTTCGAGAAGGTGGAGTGACATGAAACATAGAGAGAATCATGAAGAAATGGAAATGGGAGAGATTGCATCCCAGGGAAGAAAATGGAAGAAAGGAAATGCTGCAGTGGAAGAAGGGGCTTGTGGCTAGTGCAGAGGATTGGGCTCAGCAGAACCAGGGTTTGATCAAACACACAGTTTGATCTCAGGAAAGCCACACCATCTCTGCATAACTCGATTTTTCTACCTGTAAAACAGGAACAATAATACTGACCTATTCTCTCCGTAAGATGCAAGCACCCTCATGTGTGAACAGAAGCAATGCTGCTAGCATGGGATTCTTATGTAAGGATCTGATTATTCAACAGCTAGAGAATGAGTCTGTGAAGGTGCAATGCACAGGAGTCTCCTAATCATCCTTGCCTATTGCTTGTATTTTCCAAAGCATCTTGGAGGACAAAACCTTTGCGTCTCTGCACCATTTAAGCTACCAACTATTATTAATATATAGCGAAGAAGTCTTCAGTGCACTGAACATACATCAGACAGCTTTCACTACTTCTCAGTGCTGATTTATAGTCTGTTGTAGAGCTGCCAGAAGGGCCCTTTATACCAGATAGCTTTTATCTCAAAATAAGCCCTGGAAAAATACCACAGGCTTTATTTGTCATTTTCCCTGGGAAAGTTTTGAGCTAATAAATAAACCTAAGTTATTTTAAAGGGCAGTAGCTTTTCCGAAACTTAAACTGAGGCTGTGGATAGAAACAGCAGCATGTCTACTGCCACACCTAGGTATACCTGTCAGTGCCTCCTAAATTAAGTTTCCCAGGATCTGAGAATAAAAGCGTGTAAACGTGATTGCTTCCTACCAATGTAATTAGCAGTTATCTTCCTGATAGAAAATTAATCCACTTAAAAATATTTAAACTAATCACACCAAAAGTTTACCTTAAACCTACTTTCTCTCACTCACGCACGCAAAGCGAATTCAGAATTGTGGAAGAATATCTTTTCTAATCCTTCATTTGTCCTTCTGCTCTGTGCAATTCGCATCGTTCTATCTCATAATCTGTAAAAGAATCTTCTGTTCTGATTTCTAATGTCAGTGTTGGCAACTCAGCAGCTAGCAGCAGGATGGTACCCTGTGGATTTTAAAAGAGAAGTCAAATATAGGTCAAGGGAAAAGCTGTTTTCCCTTATATGGTCAGGCCTGAACGGGCTTTGGTGCACCCCAGAATCAACAGCCAAAGTGTTTGCAGAGTTCTGTATTCAAGTCTTCACACTGCATACATGTATGAAATTGTAATGGTTTACTATTCATTAGCACAAATTGAACCATATATAGATACTGTAATAAAAAATAATTTTAAAACTCTTTTAACTCTTAAACTGTTTAGATCTCAGCTCAGTAAGAAGATATAAAGCTCCATGCCCTGAGCTGGTATAAACTGGTATATCTCCATGGATCTCAGTAAAGCAACCCAGATTTACACTGGTGGAGGGTCTGAATTTTATTTAAAATTCTTATTCTTCCCTTTTGGGGCAAAATTCCCAAGCCCTTGAGACTTGAGTGGGACTTCTGCCTGTAGATTTCAGACTTGAGCCCATCGGATGTTTAACCAACTCGATAAAAAGTAACTTGCACTTTCTGTCACCTGCCAAGACTTGCGCTTTGTGTTTGGGGCCTACTTGCCATAAATCTCACTACTACCTAAGACAGTGGTTTTCAATTTGCGGTCCACAAACCCCTGGGGGTCCTTGAACTATGTTTAAGGGGTCTGGAAAAGGTGGCTATGATCAATCAAACGTATGTGAATACCCATACTGACAATTCAAAGGGATCTGCTCCTTCATTCAAGTTTTCCACAGGGCTCCACACCTCCATTCAAATTTTTGTAGGGGTCCACAAATGAAAAAAGTTTGAAAACCAGTGTGACCTAAGACATGAAAGCCATGCAAGCTCCTGGGGGCAGTACTGGTGCAAACTGCATACCCAGTTAGAACCCAGGCAGGTTTTGATCTATAGAAAGCTTTTTGGTTCATCTTCATGTATTTAGGAATGACAATCAAGGGCATCACCCACTCTGAATAACTGCTGTAGTAAACAAAGCTATCTGCTGGCAGTTCTCAGCTTCTTGCTTAGCTACAGACCATGGTACTGGTCCTCCTCCTACATGTACAATGGCAATGCCAGGGGGGGACAAGCTTGACTTGTTTAGGATTCTGCTTGCCTATCAGCCTGTGGGGTAAATGGCTTATAAGGCTTTCCCTGAATATGAGCCATCTACGTTGTGCCTTCAGGAAGAGCTGGCCCAAGCTCAGGATTCCTGGTTTGTAGTGACACTGAATGCTGATGCTTGTTTTTCTTTTGGAAGCCTGAATTCATTTCTGAATATGAATATATTATTTTAGGCTTCCAGAATTTCACATCAAAGTTTGTTTTATGATATCTTTTTTCTAGTTATTTTTACATTATTTCATGACAGCTCAGTAACAGTAGTAGTAGCGCCTACTGTATGTTGCATCTACTAACATGCCACAGTACGACCCAGCATAATGGCTGAAACATTCTGTTCTGTCGTCTCTGAAATCCAGTATCAGTTGCTGCTTTGCGCAGATTGGATTAGAAAGTAAGCAAAAACCCTCTCCTGTTTGTTATGGTAATGAAAACGCTTCACACAAAATAACACAAATGTAAAAATAATAAAGGATTGAAACACCCATAGTATATAGTAACAATTTGAAACAAATTTTAAATATTCTGAGATTTTCTGAAATTAATTTTTCCAGAATGTTGCTGGTCTCTGTCTTTTTTTTTTTCATTTTACAAGTGTCTGGGTCTTTCAGGAAGACATCGGCTTTCGATGGGTTTCAAGGGCTACGCCTAGAAGCAGTTCTTGTACAGTACAGCCTTGGTACCTGACTGTGGGAACACTCCAGGGAGTTGGGGTACTCCCAGAGACATACCCAGAGTTAACCTTTAAGGTTGCTGGTCTACTCTACTGAATGGCTATGCCAGCTTGTTAATTGGCCTAGAAATCACAATTTTCCACAAGCACTTTGGTAAAGTACCAGAAAAACAAAAGGGCTCATTACAAGGAAGGCCAGACAGTATAAAAAAAGTGTTCAAAAGCTTTGACAACAGACCATGGGGAAACAAAACTAACAAAATCCTTACCATACGTTCAGACTACAACCTAGCCCTCATAAAAACTTCTGTGAAAATCTCCCGTGGTCGAGCTCCTTCAGTCAGCTAGCTCCCTCAGCTGGGGACCTCCGGTCCCCCTCTGCTCAAAGGAGCCCCCTCTTCTGAGCCACCCCCTAATAGCCCATGCCTCCAAAACATTCGAGGCCTCCCCATCTCGCCTACCTTCAAGAGAGCCAAAGAAACCTTTAAAACATGGGTGTCAAACATACATCCCATGGGCTGGATTCGGGCCACACAGCTGGGTCATCCAGCCCACAGCCTTGATGGGGAGCCTTCCTGCAGCATGAGCCCAGCACCTGGGCGAGACCTGGGACACTGGGGACCCGGCAGCACTGTAGGACGAAGCCTGGCATCGAAGTTTGTTTACGCTGCCGCACCGAGTGCTCGTAACGCCAGGCTTTTTCCTGCTGCGTCCCAGACCAGCCCAAGCAGGTGCTGGCTGGATTCGGTGGGGAGCGGGAGGAAGGCAGCGTGCTGTGGGCTGGCCCATGGGGCTGGCTTTGTGCCACCCATCTGGTCCATGGACCTGCACTGCTATTTTGGCCTGCGGGCCGGGACAAATTTGACAGCTCTGTAGTAGAATGTTTCTGCTAGAGCATCCATGACACTGACAATTTTTGGGCTATGGATCCAAAGCAATGTCAGGCACGTGAGATGTCATCTGCCTCTCTACACATTTTAAGGGTAGAGTTGAGGAAGTATGTGGCCTTGAGGGAAACAAAGGAGTTAACGATTGAAGACCACCTGCTGGGGTTTTAAGCTTCCAGGTGAGCCCTCCTCATCCCATGTCTAATTTAGCCCATGTTCACAGGCACCAGGTTGACCAGACCAGTGCACATGGTGAAAGGGGTGTGTTGGGATGCAAGATCAGCGCCCAATGATTAACAGCTGGTCACCAGCATCTTGGCAGGGTCTGTGACAGAAGCATCTGCAGTGCGAATCTGCATGCTTGCCTTTCCAAGATGCTTTCCTCTGCAGCTTGCGAAATCTAAATTTCATTGGACATGTTAGCTTCTGGGGACTGCCAGCCTACAGAGAAGGGTGTTGGACTCAATCTGTGAATGGCACCAAGAGAAGTGGGAGTTTCTAGGCAAGGTGGAGCAAGACAGGCAAATGCTTTGGTCTGAGCTGCCCTACTTTGTGCTGACTGGTTTGTGGGCTACTCTGTCTCACAGTCACCTGGGGTTGGGAAGCCATTCACACAGTTTCTTTCTTTAGTCCATGACTATTTATTCCAAATCTTCACCAGGCTTTCGGGACTGCCTGCATAGTAGCACATCACATCTAGTCACATTGCAGGCAACCCTAGGAGTGTCCATAATTAAGGAGTGTTGGGGAGCTTCCATCCATCTTACGACAGGGCAAATGCAACCAGCAAGTGTGCTCTATTCCGAGCGCATAATGAACTGGCTTCTGTTGATTTATCTTCTTTATGGCTTCTCAAATGCCCTCATCATTCTCCATGGTTGGATGCTGTTTGGATATGTGGTAGCAGTATCATTTAATGGGCCATCTGGAAGGGCAAGAAGCATTAAACCAATAAATTACTGAAGCCAGATTCCTGGCGCCTGCCTCAATGGAGTGCCACAGATTTCAGTCGAGCTCCCCCAAATTAGATGAGCTGAGGATGTAGCCATTTTGTTTCCTCTTCGGTTACTGAAATGGGATTGTACACATGTAGTCACTGACGTTTGTTTGTTTGTTTAAAGAATTTGGCCGAAGAAACACCCTCAGGGCTAAGATTTTCTCCATATGTCAGTGATAGCATTTGTTTAGTGGAACAGATGACTGAAAGAAGTGTAGCCTGCCTCGCGCACTCTCCTGCTGGCTTGGAGCCGTGGAACAGTACAACTTCATTAGCTTACTGGAAGAACAAGGGGAAGATTTAAAAAATTCAGTTTTAGTTCATGCTCCACCCCACAAAGTCCTAAAAAATGATTTTCAAGCATGGGGGCTTTACGTAGCAGTGGGCTCAAATTCTGAGAGATGGCACTGCCATCAGTCTGAGGTTTCTCACGCTGCAATTTGAGAGGGAGCATTTCTGAAGAGCAAATGGAGTTGATTGTGCAATACCATCTACCTCAAACTTCCAGGGCCTAACAGTCCCTCATCAAAAGATATTAAAAAACTAATACTGAATATGCAGTAGCATTGGGATGGACGGGTGAGAGGCATAAGCCCTGGGCACTGCCCAAATGTGGTGGGAGGGGGCACTAGAATGGAGCAGGGGGTACCTCACCCTCCTGCCCCTGCTCCTTCTTTCTCTGTAACCATGTGGCTTCAGCCTGAGCAGGAGGGCAGTGGCAGTGGCACAGGAGGATGTGTGAATGAGTGATGCAGAAATCTAGCATTCTGAGAAATGGAGTTATTGTCAAGTAGCAGTGGGCGACAGCACAGGAGCAGCTGCTGGAGTTTGCTGCTGCTGAGAGGAGAGGTCACCCCATTTTTTTCTGCTGAAAAACCCCCCTGAATTGTCTTAAAATAACTGCTGGGCCACAGAAGGGACTCCCACTCAGAGCTGATCCAGCTTGGCTGCAGCTCTGCAGCCTTCTGTGGGTGCAGAAATCTCAGGGGGCACATTTATCGTGAACTCATCCACTGATGCTGCAACCCCATTTGGGGTTGTGACCCGCAGTTTGGGAACCGCTGGCCTAGACCATCCCTGACCAGTGGCTGTCCAAACTCTTCTTGAACACCTCCAGTGATGAAGAGTCCCCAGCTTCCCTAGGCAGTCTGCTACACTTATTCCACTGCCTCACTAGTCTCACAGTGAAGAAGTTTTTCCGGATGTCCAGTCTGAATGTGTTTTGCTGCAACTTCAAATCATTTCTCCTTTCTGCAGCAAGAGAGAGAAGGTGCTTTCCCTCTTCTTTATGGCAGCCCTTCAAGTATTCGAAGGCTGCTATCATGTCCCCTCTTAAGTGCCTTTTTCACAAGCTGAACTTGCCTAGCTCCTTCAGCCTCACTTTATATGACTTGCTTTCCAAGCCCCTCATTATCTTTGTAGCCTGCTTCTGGACTCTTTCTAACTTCTCCAAGTCCTTTTTACAATTTGGAGAACTGCACACAGTACTCCAGATGAGGCCTAACCCAGTGCCAAGCAGAAAGGCACTATCACCTCCTGTGTCTTGCACTTAATACTTCTAATGCAGCCCCAAACTGCTTTTGCTTTTTGTACAGCTGCATCACAGTGCTGCCTTGTATTGAGTCTGTAGTCTACCAAGCTTCCCAAGTCCCTTTCCAGAGAGCTGCCATCCATTTAGGTGTTTCTGATTTTGTATTTGTGTTTTTGGTTATTTCTCCCAAAGTGTAGCACCTTGCTGTGTTGAACTTCATCCTGTCAGTTCTAGCCCAGCTTTCCAATCTGTCGAGATCCTTGTGAATTGCAGATGTTTAGCAATGGGTCGCAAAAATGATGGAAAGGACAGGAAATTTGCCACATGGAGAGAGATCACAAAGAATGGAACTGTTTTGTATAGAGAAAAGGTGTGTACAAGAAGGCATATTGGGTAATTCTATTTATCTTCACCTCATACAGAGGGTGACTAAGGAGATATTCAATGGAATTAAAATGCAGCAAATATAAAAGCCATAAAAGAAAACAATTTATTTTATACAGTGTACCACTGAACAGTGGAACTAACTGACAAAATATCAGTGAGGCCAAGAGATCAGTAGGATTAAAAAAAGAATTAAAATGAGAGTGCCTGCAGTTACTTTAAATATGATTAAAAATATAAGGCACGTAAACTCCTATAGTTTTAGGAGAATATATATACTACATGCCTTTTAATCCGATCAAATACAAGGTCACTCATCTAGGAACAGAGAGCAGGGCCAAATTTTCAGGATGGAGGATTGTATCCTCTAAAAGAGAGACACTTGGGTGCCATAGTGAAGACCACTCTATACTAACTCTGTGTATGATGCTTTGGGCTAAGTGGACTAAGCATAAACATCGCAAGGAGCAAGGAAGGGACATTACCTTTGCATACAGCATTAAGGAAACCATTACTGAAATACAGTATCTAAGCCTGGTGTCTATACTTTAATAAGAGTATTAGAGGTTCTGTAAAGAGCTCCACAGATTGATCTGAGGGATGTAAAACCTGTCTTACATAGACAGGCTTCAGAATAATAAAAATGTATTTAGCTTACTGAAGGAATAGGTTAGGGATGATTTGATCTGAGTATGTACTAGGAAGAATCTACACAGTCCAGAGAAGAGCTCAAATATTCATGTAACATTATTCGAATTATAGAATACATTTTGAAAAAAATCGGAATCTTTGCTGCAAGCAGAGAAGAGGTCTAAATTTGTAGAATAAAGTATCTGTAATAAATAATTCAACTGGCTTTATTTTTGACACAGGAAGGCACAATCTAACTCTCAAGGAAGAACCTTTTCATTGACTGAAGATGGGCCAGAATTTCACTCATCACGTCTCTCCTACCGGGAGGGGGGCGGGGGGGTATTCTCCCTCTACTTCCTTGCCAGCTTGAGTCCTCTTTAACCTCACGCTTCATAACTTATGCATTTATGTCAGAAGAGATCAGCAAATCAAAAATGGTTTGGAAATGTAATTATTTGCAAGCTGCAGAGGGCAAGCAGACAGCGCGGGTTGCAGTCCAAGAGGTCAAATCTTTTTAAGGTTTCCTATGGGAAAGTAGTATCTAAACCTGGTGAGATGCTTCAGCAGTGAATTCAGAATCCCAGGCTAGCCACTCAGCACTGTATTTCTGATATTTTCTCCAGACAATTATCCTGGAAGGAATGCTCTGTTGCAGGGAACTAAGGAGACATTTTTTTCCACTTCTGTTTCATGGTGGCATTGCTGAGAGTCAAAAAGGGACTCCCCAGGGGATACTGGAGGTTTCTGAGAAAGAAGGGAAGGGAGAGAGCCTGCTGGTGTTGGTTGTTCTGACCTAGCTGATGCTGGGAAGCAGTAGAAGCTAAGGAAACTTTTACACGTTCTCTGGGAGTGGGGTGCAGCGCTTTAATTAGAACGGCTCTGCTGCAGAATGGTCATGGGGCACTTGAACTAAAGCTTGTTCAATGAGCTTTAGTTAAAACACCCCTGCCACCATTTTGAAGCATGGCCACACTGAGACACAGGACATGGGAGGCTACTGGAGTGCAGTAATGGCCACGCTCCAGCAGACTCGACTGACTCTGCTTCAAAGGGCTGTAATTACAGCATGTCAGTGCAGCCTCTGCACTCATGCAGAGGCAACCTAAGTCCGTGCCCTTCCCTTTCTTGATCCTTTACTTTTTAAAATTTTAAATGTTTAAAATCTTAGTTGTCATGAAAGACAAAGCCTCAATGACCCCAGGTGCAGGATTCAGATTTTAACCTGTTCTCTGCATGGAAAAAGGGCTAGCGGCAGTGGGCTTATTTCTTCTCTCCAAAGTCCCCAAGTTGATTTTAAATATGACATAGGAGTCAGTGAGTCCTGGGTCTGCACCCACACAGTCCGTGCTTGTGCAAATTGCCAAGGATTCAACTGCAGCTCACTTAATCAAAAGTAAAGTACATAAAAGGACACTGGTTGCTGTCCTTAGTCAAGTTGGTATAACTCCAGAGAAACTGTACTAAAATCACTCTGGGTTTGCCCTGGCCTATGTGAAAACAGGAACTGGCCCCCTATATTTAGATGTAGCTGTCCATGACTGAGAAATTATGGCTTGGCCTAGAAACTTTCTTAGATCAAATCTATAAATAAAAAGTGAAAAATTATTCTGTCCCCTACACTTTACTAAGGATACTGGTATGAAATATCTCGATATACAAATCTCCATCCTTTGACAAGTTCATTCCTTTTTTAAGAACCCAATTCAAGCATCTTCACTGATAGCGAGTGTTCCTTATTTGCATTATAGGAACACTTAGGAGGCCGAACTGAGATAAAAATCAGGCAGGTGCTGAACTCCTTGGGACAAAGACTATCTTTTCATTTTTCATTTGTACAGTGCCTAGCACAATGGGGTTTTGGTCTGTGACTACAGTTCTGAAGTGTTACAATATAAATCGTTTGTCAGCCAGACCAAGAGCTGGCAATCCAAATAGTGAGAAAAAGGGCAGGGTGGGGAAAAAGAAAGATGCTTCTAATAAATCAGTGACAGAGCTGGGAATAGACTACAGATTTTCTGATTCCCAGTCCAGCGCTCACACTGTACTGCCTCCTTACTCAGTAGGCAGCCTCACTGAAATCAGCAGGCCTTCTTGCTGAGTATGGTACCGTCCAACATTGCAAAACATATAACCAAACAGCAGCCTCAGTCCATCCTTTAAATGCCTGCACATTGGTATGGTAGCAGTCTGGAAGGAAGGATTAGCACTCTAATGTTTCCTGCCCACTTTGCAGTGAGGAAACCTAGCCGCTTGGGAGTGTTGTTCCAGTAGGAAGCACGGGAATGGCTCCTGCAGTTCACCAAGAGCTCTAGAAAGTTAAAAATAGTGAGCCTTTCAGCCATGGACAGGGATAGAGAGAAACTTACAGAAGCTCAAGCACCACTCGCCAGCTTTTCCATCCACTTATCAAATTGCTTCCAACCCCTCTTTAAAATCAAGGGAAATAATAATAAACACTAAGCAAAGAAATTTAGCCAGAACCTTTTCATTAAAGAAGGGAAGTTAAAAGAGTGAATGCAGCTGCCTCACTGACCCCAGCCTGCTCTTGCTGGGTAGAGGGAGAGAGCACCCCTGGCAAACTACACACCGGGCTCACTTTTGGCTACACTCCAGCGCTCTGGTGTAGTGAACGAGCTCCCCTGCTATGGACAGGGGGCAAGGTTGTGACATGTCAGCACATATTTGCAGTGATGGGGATGCAGAGCTTCACCATCTCAAGAGATGTCATGGCTCCTGTACTTGCAGGAGTACCCCTACCCTACATCACTCCCCTTCATGAGCTGTGCCTCTCTTGCTACTCCTTTACCCATTTTACCATGAGGCATAGGGACTGTGTTTGAGTCTGGCCTCCACTTAGACTCTGTTAGTGGACTCCTGGCACTAGGTCAACAACTGCTTGCCTGTGTCAAGAAGGATGTTATAGCCCCCCTGGACAGGGTCAGAATAAGAGTCTTAGGATTTGTTCCCCCTATTTTTTCTATTTTATTTTCTACCTTTTTAATGGAAGGACCCTGCTCATAAGTGCTTAATATTTACACGGCACCATACAGACAAGAGCCCTAACTTGTTCCAAGATGCACAAGCCACGGCAAGAGAAGGAGCACAGCTGCAAGTTGCTGGGGCAACTAATGCGTGTCAGCTGATCCTAAGGGGCAGGGCCTGGCTCCTATAAAGCTCAGAGACAAGGTCAGACTGGTAGTATCCTGCTAGCAGCCAGAGGCAGGAGCTCTTGGAAAGCAGAGATGCAAGTATTATAGGAACTGCATGAGCAGAGGGTAGGATGATAGCTCCAGAGGCTGGAGCAATGATGTTGAGTAGCAGCCAGGAGGCTTATGTTGTTATGGCCAGGTGCCTTATGTTTTAGTTATAGCCAGGAGGCTTGAGTTTGTGTTGTTGTATTTATACCAGTGGTTTGGGTGAGGCTATAAGGGGGTTGGAGGAGGTCTCATAAGGGCCCACAGGGTGAGGGGCAGTCTAGTGCCAGAGAGGGTGCAGCAGTATGGGGTGTGGAGACCCCAGCCCAGAGAGGGGCATTGGAATAGCCCAGGCATGGGCATGATGAGCCCTAGACAGGGGGCAGTGTGTGAGGAGCCCCAGACAGGGGGCAGTGAGTCTGGTCGCAGGCTTGTATGATGACAGACCTCAGCCAGGGGCAGGGTCTTGTGGTGGACCCCACAGAAAAGGGGTTAGCAGCACAGTGCCCCAGAGAAGGGCAAGCTGCTGCGGTGGTCCCTGGTCCAAGGGGATAGCAGCATAGTATGCCTGGCTAAGGAGAGGGTAGCTCTGCAGGAGGGCCTAAAAGACTGGGGGCTTGACAGGAAGTCCCAGGGTGGACAAAGGTAGGTTGGACATTGAAACACTACTTCACAGTTAGGGTGGCTAGGATGTGGAACCAGCTTCCTAGGGAAGTTGTTCTTGCTCCTACCTTGCGTGTCTTCAAGAGTAGATTAGATAGGTACTTGGCTGGGGTCCTGTGACCCTGGCACGTGTTCCTGCCATTGGCGGGGGATCAGACTTAAATGGCCTGCTCTAGGCCCCTTCTGACCCTAGAACTATGATATTTTTAGAAAGGCCCTGAGTGGGCCTCAAGAGTCCCTAGGGGAGGCGGTGTTATTGAGACACCCAGTGAGGGACGCTATACTAGAGAGAGGGCCTGGAGAGGGCACGTGGAGAGAGCCCAGGAGGGGCTCTAATATAGAAAAGTACTGAGAAGGCCTGAGAGCGGACATGTATTGTATTTTGACTAGACAATGTCTTTTCACATCTGCGAGGCTTGTGGCGTGGTATTGGGGGTTGGTCAGAGCCATGCATAGCCCATAAGGCTAGGGCGGTGAGAGGGACCTCAGGGAGATCACGGCCCTCCCTGCAGGGCACATCGTGATGGTAGTCTGACCATAAGGGAATCTGCCCCTCTACCCCCACTCTCCCAAGTCGGCAGCACTGCTGCAGGCAGTGGCAGAAGCCAGTGGGCACGGTGGGAGCTGTCTGGCAGGGAAGTGGAGCTCTCTGGCACACCATGCTGCTCTGCCTCCCTGCCAGACTGCATCCCATGCCTAGGACTCTCATTTTAATTTTCCTCAACCAGCTGGGACAGCCTGTGAAATCTAGGACTGTTTGGGGCAAACCAGGACATGTGGTCACTTTATCTATACGTTATGGAGAGGGGTCTTCAGAGGGTTTCAGTTTGTGTGGTGGGAGAAAACAAACTTTAAGAAGTTATTTAGCTGTAATAGGGATTAGACAACACGGGTAAAGAATTGATAGTTGTTTATTTGCTTGAGCGAAGATTATAAAGCTAGCAAAAGGTAAAATGGTCCCCCCCCCCCAGGGTGGGATGATCTTTTTAACCTTTTTTTATAATAAGGTAAGACTACAGGGTTAACAAAAAGCAGTACTTGGGCAGTGCTTTACAACTCTTTGTAACAGCATATTTTTATTAAGCTGAACTAGTACTTTTAAAATGTTAAAAGTTAAGTAACAGTAACATTATGATATGTTAGCAAAACCTTGCATAGTAGTAGATACTTTTAAGGACACGATTATTGTACTTGGAACAATGGGTTTTTTTGTTTTGTTTTGCTGCTTGCTGTAGCTGATTTTTCTAGCACACAGACACAGATCCACTTGCTGCATTTTGCTCAGAAAATGCTTAACACCATTAAAATGATTACTTAACACAAGCAAAGGCTTGGCTATTTTGCCTTGTGGTTAGGGGTATTGCTAGGCCACAGGTCATGTCTTGTATTCAGCTGCAAAGCTAATGTTTCTTAATCTAAATTATTGTTAACTTAACAGTATGCTATTAGAAAACTGTTCTATTTCAAGGTAATAACAAACATGCTTACTACATTGGAAGCCACTGTTTTTAGGAGAGCATCTAAAATAGCAGTTTGGGGTGGGGGGGGGGGTTGGATGGCAGGTTAGATTTGGTGAGGAGTTTTACTGGTCCCTTCCAAGAGTTTATAATGGCCTTGTCAGCAAAAGGCAGCAAGCAGGCCTGAAAGCACTGTCACCAAACACCCTCTCCTCTCTCCTTCACTGTGTGGTTGCCAAATGGTTCTCTCAGAAACAGAAGCAATAGAAGAAAGGTTCAAGCCTAACCCAGCCCTCCTAACCTCTACACTCCTTCCCTGAATTCGCAAACAAATCCCAAAATCACTCATCTTGCACCCCCCCCAAAAAACAACAACCCCCCACCCCCAAAAGCTGCATCAGTCCCAACAAGATCAACATATAACAAGAGAGAGAACTTAGGGGGTTAGGTTGCTTGCATCAGGCTTATTGCCCCCAAGTGAGGGATTTTTGGTCTGGCTGTCAACTGGAAAAATGGCTTTATGGTTTAAGGCTCTGTACTGGGACTTGGGGATCTGGGGACTACCCCAGATCTTGCTAAGATTTTCCTTGAGACACTGATGAAAATTATAGTCTCTTCTGTCCCTGTTCCCTCTTTTCTCAAAGTGAGGGTAATCCTCCCCCTTCTTTCTCCTACCCTCTATTTCTGTTTGCAGGGGAGGAACTGCCTCTTGCTGTCTGTCTGCATTGTGCCTAGAATCAAGGAGCCCCCAGTCCCAGCTGCTAAGAGCAACTGTAATATAGACCAGCCCCAACCTCCCTAGTGAAGGATGAAAATCTAGTGAAGGAGAGTGAGTACTTGTCTCTGACTAAAAGGGGAAGAATTCAGTGAGCACATCTGTCCCAGCTGATTGCAACCTGCCACCATATTGCAACTGCTGCCACAGCATCCCGGGACCTTGCAGAGTCTTCTGAGGCCTTTGAGTTTCTTCACTGAGAAGAAAAGTCCATGGGCCGACCCCAAGAAGGATGGTTTGGACATCAGTGCTTCACTAATCCTGAAGATGTGTAGGAAAGCCAATGCAGTCTATGGCTTCTTGGTTTCTCTTCAGAGCCCTTCCCACACCAAGAAACTGGTTCAGTGTGCAC
>JAGPOW010003648.1:105002284-105045960 GCA_030014935.1 Caiman crocodilus
GAAGGCTGGGTTACAGATCTTCCATGTGTACCTGCAGTTAGGTTGTATCTGTAACATTATTTTTTAATCTTCATACATTCTTTTTTGTAACTCATGTTTCTCCTGTATTACACTAAGGCAAAAAAATCTAATCATACTGCCCATGCTTAGCTTTTAATTGGTGCATATAACACTACCTAGGACTATAACAACCACTTGTTAGCAACCAAACAATGGCAGAGCATGTATCCATATAAACACAAATGTTCAGCTAATGTAATAATGCTGCCACAAATTCATGCCTGGTTTCAGTGTGTCAGTTCCCCAGTGAGCGCACTGTTCTTCTTATTTACCTGGAATTGCTGAGTAATACAATTAGCCCTCCAAAGATGGATGATTATTGAATCAAAGAAATCAGAGATAGAGAAACTTATTACATCATTTTATCTATACCTCTCTTCCTTCCCCTTCTTGCCAGTACAGAACTTGTCCCTAGGGCTTTGGACAGTCTGGTTTTAAATTACTTTAGTGATGGGGTTTCCACCACTTCCCTAGAGAGTCTATTAACCAGCCAGACTTCATTCACTGCAAGGATATTTTCTTAACGTCCCACTGCTTTTTTTCCGTACACTCTCTTACTTCTACCTCTCAGGGCACCCCAAATGTTCCTTCCCCTTTGGCATCTATACCTTCACAGCCTCCAGGAGAGTAACTGTGCTCCCACTCCAAGTCTGTTTAGCCAAGAGATGCATGTTTAATATTTTAAATATTCCCTTATAAATTAATCCTTCCAGCTGTTCTCTGTATTTGTCAAATTAACCAACATCTTTCTGGGCTTGTGCCCTGAATGAGATGCACATTGTGGGGAAGAAGGAGAGGGTCAAATGAGCAGAAAAGGAAAAAAGACAAGCTAGAACTAGGGGAGGGAACCCATGCTTGGCAGATGGGGAGAAGTGAGGAATGGTGATCTGAAGGGCTAAGATACAGGGCGCTGGATGGAGCTAAACACAAGATGGGAGGATCACAGGGTTGGGACAGAACATTTCACAGGGGCAGCTGAGATATTGCTTGGGTCCTTAGAGGGGCACAAAGAAAGGGGATAGCTGGGAGGAGTAACAAGGGGGATTAGGGAAAGGATAGATGAGGCACTCTTGAGAGGTGGGGAAAATCCCCAGAAAAGTCTGTGTGACAGAGGAACTAAGCCTAGACAATGGAAAAGACAGGACAAATGGGAACATGTCTAAGGAGGGGAGGGACTTAGAAGGAGGCACTGGAGCCAGGAGGCCTGCAAGGAGCCCAGAGTTGGGAAAAGGAGGGGAGAAAGAATAAAATGTTTTGAGGAGAGAGGGGATGACTTGGAAAATACGAGCAGAGGGAGACAGAATGCTTGGCTAGATGGACTGTTTGTCTGACACGGTATAGCACCTATGTCCCTAGGAGCAAGAATGTAGGGCTGCTGGGAGAGCAGAGCTCAGGGACATGGATGCAAGGGGCAATGTATCAGGGAACCCTTGCCCTGTTACTAGGAGAAGGCTGTGGGGTGAACAGAACTGAAAAAGGCCCTTTAAGAGCAGGGTTTTGTGGTTGAAGGATGAGGGCTTAAGAAAGAAATACAGCTGTAAGTGCAGACAAAAATGCCTCTACAGAGAAGCCCCAAGGGGTAAACTGCAAAAGGGAGAAAAGACAAGGTGCTTACAACCTCCAAACAGCTAGCAGGGCTGAAGGAACTAATAAAAAACGCCTGTGCTCAGTCCCGATGATTGGTCTGGCTTAGCAGGAGACGAGCGTTTGTAAGGAGTAAGAGGTTTGCCTTCAGGCTACAGAAGGCACTCTAGCCATGGCTGGGAAGGACGAAGAGTTCTCTGGTACCTGGAGACTTAGTAAGGAAAGCCCCAGGCTAAGGGCAGAAGTCACACACAAACCAGTAAAACTGATAAGAAACCGGTTCAAATCAGTAACACAATAGAAGTTCAGTGCACATAAACTACTTTCAAAATGGCCCAAGCCAATTCAAGATAAATCTGGATGGATCTCGTATCAGACTTAACTGTGTCAGTACAGAACAGTTAAGAGATGCCTCGGCACAGCTGTGTTAAGCACATTGCAAGCACGGGTGCAGGGATTTCCCTTGTAGCGCGGCAAAAAGTCTCGGTGCAAGATCAGAGCCCGCCAAAACCTTGCAGCTGCACCACTGAGTGCGTGCTTATGATTGGCTCACCATAAATTATGTACACGTGTCGGTCGGCAATTGGCTCGCTGACCGCATAAAAGGCTTGGGCGATGCCCGCCCAGATTGGAGGAGTGCTCGGATGTGCACGAGGAAAGATCCCCACGCGCGTTTCCAAGCCACGAAGGAGGCCTGATCATCCGCTGCCGACTCCCCGCCGGAATCATCCGATGCCCCGTACCTTGCGCGATTGTGAGCATCAGTGTGCCTGTTTCCTGTTTAAGTTTTGTAACTCCACGAGACGTGCCTACAGTGTATACAGACTGTAAGTAAAGTTTTTTTTGTTGCAAGCGCTGCATCTCCAGCACCTCAATTCCGCTCCATCAGCGGCCCCGTTCCGCCAGCGTTTCTCGGCCCCCACAAACTGATTTAGCTCAAATTGGTTTCTTGAACTACTTTCCGAGACTGTCTCCAGATTCAAGTTAACTCTCAGTCTCTCAGCATCCCAGGATGCTTTGCACCTCTCTCATAACAGACAAATACCATTGCTTTAATCAATGCATAGAGAAGTACACCAGGGAAGAAAATATGAAAGTTGATAAGAAAGGCCCACCAAGATGCACAGTGAAAAGAAGGGAAGGGAAAAATAAAGAATTAGAAATAAATAAAACCAGCAAGTTTAAAATGTGACATTCAAAACGTTGTTCTTAACACATTTCCTTTGTTGCTTTCTATGTACCTAAGGCTTTGTAAGAAAAAGCCCAGGATGTTTAATATTAATCATATTATCTATTATTAATGTAGCAAAAAGTATGAGCAAGGAATTACATTGACACAGATGCAGTGGGTTTGGCACTGGAAACCCTCACTCATCTCAGTCAGGTCTGAGAGAAGCAAGCTCTTTAATTGCATTTGACTGTATCTGCTAGAAGTGTGGGCGTATATGGGTCACCCTGCTACTGTGAAATCCCAGGAGTTAGGAGATGCTTGGCTATCCTATTTTTGAGCCAAAATTCCTTCCTTGCTACTCTGCAAATGCCTCTTCCATAAAGCAGTATCTCTTTTGACTTCTTTTCCCTATTGTATTTTTCCAGGGTGAGTTGCATTTTTCTTTTTATTCCTGCCTGTTAGTCATACAGAGTCATATATTTCTTTATGCGGTACCCTTTACCAGTTTCAATAGGGCACAACACTAAAATGCTGTGCTGTATTACTGGACTTCTTATATTAATTCTTTATTCTGGGTGTTTCCAAAGCTGCCTATTTTGTCTACTGAATTTTTGTTGGGTTCTCTTGGCAACTACAGTAAAGAGTCATAGTTAGCCGTGTGTGTGTGTGTATACCATATCTATACAATCTCTCACTTTCTCTCTCTCTCTATATGTATTTTACACAAGCTTTTGTGAGCTGAGGCTTATGGTGCAAATCTACCCTACCTTCCACTACAGTAAAATCTGGTTAGCTTCACAGTAGGAGTCAACAGTCCTCTTGTGGCAAAAAAGCCAGCAGGTATTAACAAGAGTTTCTCTCCTGCAAATCAAGGGAAGTGGTTCTTCTACTCTGTTCAGCCCTACTGAAGCCTCTCCTGGAGCAGTGTGTAGTTCTAGGCCCCACTCTTCAAGAAAAATGTAGAAAAGTTGGAAAGAGTCTAGTGGAGAGTGACAAAAATTATTAGTGTCCTGGGAAACATGACTTACGAGGGAAAACCAAAAGAATTAGGACTGTTTAGCCTGGGGAAGAGAAGACTGCAGGGGGGATTTCATAACAGGCTTCAAATATCTGAAGGGCAATTATGGAGAGAGAGTTTTCTCTGTGGCTGTAAGGGATCAATGGCCTCAAACTTCAGCAGAGGAAATTTTAGTAAGGGATAAGGAAGAGCTTTCTGCCTATGAGTGTGGTTAAGCATGGGAACAGGCTACCCAGAGCTGGGTACCTGGAAATTTTCAAGAGCACGTTGGACAGATACTTGGCTGGAATGATTTAGTCAGGGATGATCCTGCCTTGAGCAGAGGGCTGGGCTAGCTGATCTCATGTGGTCCCTTCCAGCTCTACTTTCTATGATTTACCATTATGGTTTAATTTGCTTTTCTTCTGGCTTCCCACCAGTGCTTACTCTCCATTAACGTTTCCCTCTAATTGGTCACTAATGACAATTTATGATTATTTGCCTTCCAAACTCTGAAATTAGCCAGAATTTACTGTATTCCAGCACACGTTATAGGTTGCATAGTAGAAACATGCCCAGATCTGTGCATACTCCTAAACTCCAGCAGAGGGATTTCCGGGAGAAAGATAAAGGATGAAAGAAAGAATTGTTATCCCCACTACATGGATGTGACCCTGAGGCACAGGGGGTTAAGTGACTTATCTGCGAACACAAAGGAAGGCTGACAGAGCTGGGAAATGTACCCAGGTCTCTGGAGTCCCAGTCCAGTACTTAATACTGAAAAACAAAGCTAAGAAAAATAACTCTCTAACTCCTTACTGACCGCTGCCTTCTCATTCAATACCACTCAGTTGTAACTGCAGCCCCCCAGCCACAGTCTACTCAAAAGAAAAAGGGCACGAAACAGAAAAAAGTAAACAGGTGAAAGGTGTTTGAAATAAAACTGAAGCAAAAAGCTACAGAAAACACCCTGGAACAATGGGTAAGCAAACACCAGCATACATGGCAGAGCATGGCACATGAGGCCATTTTGCTTGGCATGACATAGCTGGGCTGGGCTGGGCTCTGGACAGCTGTTGGCAACCATGGAGCCCCAGCTGCTTAAAGCCGGCAGCCAGGAGTCTACAAGCCCTGCTGTGAGCAGCCCTGGCTCCATGGCAGGCAAACAGCTACACCGGTATCCAGAGCCCTGGCCCAGCAGTGGCTGCTCATGTGCCTTGGGGCGCACAGCAGGGACAGGGCCTGGGGCAGCGCAACCCTGGCCCCTCCACAGTTGCCCACCTAGAGGCACGGGTTGAGTCTCTGCCGACTTCAATGCAGCTGTTTGCAGCCACCCCACCACCTGCACCAAGGATCAGGCCCCTTGTGGCTTGCTCACCATCTGCTTTAGCACAGCAAGTCAAGTCATGGGTTGAGGTCAGAGTGTTTTTGGCAAAAATGTTGCTGACCCCCTACCTTAGAGACAGAATCCAGAAGATGGCCACTTGAACCATATGAATTGGAAAAAAAAGAAGTGACACAAGTGGACCAAGGGAAAGAGGAGGAGGGAGGCTGGAAAAAAGGTAAACCATTTAGAAATTGAAAATGATCCACACTGGGTATATCTACATGAGATGCTTTACTGCGCAGCAGACTAATCTACTGCAATGTAAGGTGTTACTAGGTAACTATGTGCAGCAGCGACTAAGTAATAAATTAGGCTAATACACAGTTTTCTGCTTACATGTACTAGATTAACTGTGCATTACTATGCAGTAGTGTACATAAAGACAGCTGACCGGAAGCAAATTGCTTCCAGTTGGCTCAGGCAGTGGGGGGTACAGTAACTGTCCCCTCCCTGGGCAGCTGCCTCCCAGCCCTGCACCTCAATCAGCAGTCCCCTCCTCTAAGCACCTGTTTCCCAGTCCTGCACCCTGATTCAGTAGTTCTGCACTGAATTGCTCCTGCTGGGTGCAAATTTAGACATGCTCCAGGGGAGCTGCTGGCAAATTTAAACACACGTAGACGTGCTCCTGGGGAAAGCTCACTGAGCAGTATTTTACTGCACAGTGAGCTTACAGAGCACTAACAGTATGTGTAGACTGATAAAGAAAAGGAAAGAACAAGTCTAGATTAACAGTGCCACCATCATGTAAAGATGCAGCACATGCTCATAAGCAGTGCATAGCTGTTGCCTCCCCAGACTCATATGAAGTTGGGGCCATGGAAATAACATCACCATACTGGTGCAATTTGCTCCCATTTTCTGAACCTATGTAAGCTGCACCCTCCCCTGAGCAGGGTGAGGGATATGCACACTGCAGGATGACTGAGACTGTGGTGTTTAGATTTATAATTTGTCTTTGAAGACACTGAAATGTTTCTCTCTCAGAAGTAACTTTCTAATTCCCCTGATTTTAGGAAATCTCTTTTAAATGAGAAAAAAGTTTCAACAGCCATGGTGTTTAATATATCTGACTGGTAGATTATTAGGTAGAAAGGCTAATCTCCAGGCATGTAACACGTGGTGGTAGTAATTTGATATAAATTAGATCATGATATAAAAATTATATCATGATGACTTTAAATAAGAATATTAATAACAATTAGGCTGCATATTAGCATTCTCACAGCATCATGCAACCTGCTTCCAAGACACAAGAGCTAGCCATAAGATACTACTTTTCAAAGAAAGCAACAGAAGCAGTTAAAGGATTTGGTAATTTCCCTTGTCCAGAGCCATTTCTGACAAACTCAAAGCAGAAAGATTAGCAAGGTTAAGCACAAAATCTAATAAACTTTCAATTCATGCCTTAAGTATCAGCCTAGGCTGTTCAATCAGAAATTTAAACCTAATTGTTCCATATCTACTCTTTCACAAAGGTTATCAAGGATCTCCCCCAGCACTTCAGTGCTTTTAATTCTTATGGACCGTTACAATGCTTACACTTGACCACCACTTCACAAGGCATATACAACCTCCTATGTCACTACAACACTGTGAAGGCGCAGTCTGATCAGATTTCAATTTTTTAAAAATTGAGCCAAATATGAGAGTTCCCCCAAAAGCTACTTACTAAAGATGCCAACGACACGGCCAGTGGTAATCTGTATCAGATGGTGCTGTATATGTTTCCCTGGCAATACAAAATTCCTGTCTCTTGTAATTGAAGTACAGTAATGAGCAAGATGTCTGAGGCACTTACACATATTCCAGTGCAGTCACTATGACTAGAAAAGGTCCTTTGCCTTAATGATTACCAAATCAATGCACATATCCAAATATAGACTGAATGATATGGAGTATGGTGGTAGCCAGGAGAATATCCTTTCTGCTAATTCCCTCCTAGCTGAAAACCCATGGATATGTTTGATGGCAGAAAACTGCACTTAACAACTTGGTACAAAATCCTTTGCACACCTCACCCCAATGCACAGCACTCTCTACTTTTAGAGATGAAGCTTGAAGAGTCTGGAGAGTGTAATAAAGATTTACATTTTATTGTCTAGCTTTCTGCAGTTATTTGCTACTTTTAGCTGATGCTCCCTGAAATGCTTGTATTAATGAGAAGTCAGAAAATGAGTAAAATTCAGATGAATCCTATATGAAAGCCAGAAACTCAGCTCAGTTGTGATAATGAGGGTTCGATTTTTTTTAAAAGAATGCAGTAAATGGTTAAGTAAAAGAATAAAGTAAATGGTTGCTTTCACTGTTATTAACCATATATTAGACATATACTTATTAGGTGGTATAAGGAATTTGTGAGTATATCATCCTGCTGGTGCTATTGCCTGCACAGTGATTACACAGCTCATAATGCCCCCAAATTTATTTGAGTAAATTCCATACCTGCCTCTGAACAAACAGGCTGATATGCTACCTTGCAAGGGTGCTGTGGAGAAGCAATTAAGATGCCTCACTGGTGGCCCCTGCAGTGCGAACTTAAACCTTGCTCTATGTTTGTATCAAATACCATCCCCAAAAGATCCAAATGAAAGGTGACGATATGTCTTGGATTGGCTGGGACAGTCCCAGATTTTATAAGCTGTCTCAGCATCCCTGCTGTTGGAGAAAATTTAAGCAAACATCCCGGATTGGCAGGAACCTGGGAGTCACAGGTCAAAGCTCTGTGTATGTATGTGCGTCTGTGTGTGTGGCAGTGGGGAGGGCCACAGCAGCTGTTTGGATGTGCTTTGGAGCACGGTAACTTTGTCATTGGAGCCAGGACTGCAGGTTGTGGGCCGGAGTGCCATACTGCAGCCTCCAAGCAGAAAGCCCAGCCATGCCCTAGCCGGGAGGGGGTGCGAGGCCAAGGCTGGCTGCGCCTACCCTGCCCTGGTGTGCATGACTACGATGCAGCTGAAGGATGTGGCGCAAGCCATGAGTCAGTGCTGGTCAGACAGAGCCATCACAGTGTCCCTAGGCTGGCTGGTAGCCTGGCCCTGGCCCCAGCTCTGGTGACGAAGGCACCATGCTCCTCCACCATGTGTCCTAACAGCTGCTCTGGTCCTGCTCACTGCGACACATTGGCCCAGGGTGCATACACACATGCGTGCATGTGTGTATCCTGCCTGCTGCCACACAATGCCTCAGCACATGTGCGTATGTGTCCACGTGCACGGGTGCACTCCCTGGTAGTCCGCCCTCCCCACTCCCCCCTGCATTTCCCTAAAATAATTATGATCACCCTACCCAGATGGTGTTTGTTGAAGCTGGGGATTCAAAGGTAGCCAGATTGCTCCCTTGTGTGCCATTGGCTGCAGAAACCAATGCACCTTGAACACACTGAGCTAATGGGTTGCTAGGCTCAGGTAGACCTTTGACCTTTTTATTCTACAGCACTATTGACAAGTTGAGACTATTGAAGGCTGTATGGAGAGCAGAAAGAGTGAAGAGGCATTAGGAGAAAAACAGGTGCACTGATGTACCTGTTTATTACACTACATACAGCATAACAATAAATAACTAAAAGCAGCAATTTACTGAGTGGATTTTTAAAGGGCTTGAATGACTCTAACACAGCTTAGTTTCTGGTTCCGGCACAATAGCAATTTTTTCTGAAATCACCTAGTTTCTGCCTTTATGTAATAGCCCATCACTGGCATTCACGGATACCCTTAATGCTAACATCTCAGAGGCTTCAGATAAAAGGTAGAAAATAACTGAAAAGCAAGCCAATAAAAGGCAACTTTTCAACTTACTTGTGAATGCAAACAGTGATTCTGTATGTGTGATCTCTAAAACCTGAGAGCGCTTTACAAGGAGGTGTATACTAAAATACAAGTAAATGATGGCTGAAAGCCTGAGTCTCAAATTCTGTTCATGTCAATACACATACACTATGACTGCTGAGTTCAAAAAGAGAAGCTAAGAGCAGAATTTGGCCCTTTACTCGCTCACAGGGCTATATTTTTACAGACTTATGCCTTCTCTGACCTCACTTAAATGAAGCAGGTTACATGTGGGCAAATCAGGACAGAACCTAGACCTGGCATCAGATTTTCAAATGAGTGGATGAGTGAGAATTCTGCTGGGGCAGAATCTGCTGGGGCTCCTATTGGAGCCTCAATCCCCCCTCTCCCTGCCCCAATTTACCTGTGGGAGCTGCTCTCCAGGCTGCCTAGCAGTCACGTGCATGTGTGAGCATACATGTGCACATGGTGCCCCCTACCTGACCACCCTGCTCCTGCTCCCCCCAGCCCCTTGCAGGCTGAAACTCTGCCAGCCTTCAAAGAGCTCTTTGCAAAAGTGGAAAATACATGTTTTTCTGTTAAAATGAAAACCCGCATTTTTCTCAGTTAAAAGGAAAAATCTGGGTTTTATTTCCATTGTCCCATGGAAGATGGAAAACCTGGATCCCTGCTCATCACAAATGTAAACATTTTGAGCCTCTAGTTTGCATCATCCAGTCACGAAATGCTGTCACAAAACAATTCTTAAAATGCACAAAAATCCTTGAATACTGACAGCAAAGTTCATAGAATCACATAGAAAAATTAGGCTGGAAGGGACTTCAGGAAGTCATCAAAATCCAATCTCTCATTTAAGGCAAGATTATTTATTGTAACAAGATCATAACACTACAGGTCATGTTCTTCACCAGGAGGTAGTGGGTTAGATGCAAGAATTCCTGAGTGAAGTTTCTGGCTTGTGTTACAGAGGTTAGATTGGTGGGTCTCAACCTTTTCAGACTCAAGCACACCTTGTTACGGCTCCAGGTACCCCTCAGAAATTGTCAACGCTTAGCTTTTACTCATTTTTTGACTACAGAAAAGTAACGGAGTAATTCTTCTATTTGCAAAAAACCCAGCAAGACCACAACAGGGCCCAGCACTATGGATTCCTATTTGAAAGCACTGGATTTCTCTTGTGAATTATGTACAGGTGTTTGTACATTTAACAATGCTAATATTGCACAGCAGCCTTCAGAGACTCTCACAACAACTTTGTAAACTGCAACACCTTGGCTGAGAATTACTGGGTTAGATTACTGGTCTTTTCTGGCCTCAAAATTATATCTGAATGTCTGAAGCCTTAAAAACCCTGACTTTTGCGCAAGAAATCTTCAAGGCCTGAAGTCTCTTTCCTCCTGTCTGCTTTAAATAGAAAAGTAGCAGGAAGTCATTCCAAAGAAGCTTCATTCCAGCATCCAATTTAACCTTGGAACAAGAGTGTTTCTGGTGCAGCAGAGAGCTCATTTCAACGCCTGCTGAGAAGTTTGTCTCTGTCTATGTGTTAAACAGGAACTTACTTCTGGGTCTTTGCTAATATAAATGGGTTCCTGAGTACAGAAAAGTATAAGGGATAAATTCCTTATTCTTTGGTGTGTTACCTAGGTGATATGTCAAGAGAATAATGATTACACTAGGACCCCATCCACCCCATCCTGCCCCCCACACACACAGCTGCCTTGAGAAAGTCTACAGTCTACTTATGGCTACTGTGATTTCCTACAGCAGTTTCAGCCATCAGAGGGAAATATATCAGATCTCCTGGGGGACACCATCACACCAGTAAATTTGATCACCTATTATACCGTCCTTAAGCTAGGGACAGAGATTACATATACAGCAGTACGTGATCAGAAACTGGTTCGAATTTGTAATGCAACGAAAGCACATAAACTGCTTTCAAAATGACCAAAACTGGTTTAAGATAAACCTGAATGGATGTAGTATCAGACTGAACTGATTTGGGTTAAATTGGTTTATTGAACTTCTGTCCCAGATCCTCTCCAGATTCAAGTTAACTCTCAGTCCCCCAGCATCCCAGGATGCTCTACACCTCTCCCACAACTCCTACCTCACAGGGTGGGCGGGCTAGCCTCGGCCCAAACTCTCTGCTCCAGCCAAGCAGAGAAGCATGCTCTAGTGCCCCTCGGCTTTAAACCTGGGTCACTGCAGGTATATGGCTACATTTCCAGAATCAAAAGTGAACATCTGTTCATTTGATTACTGGTTCAACCTACACAGTTTAGACTAACCTGCAAAAATTGAATCAATTCAGCCTGGGGCTTTTTGACTGTCTGTACTTAGCTTAGCCTAAATCCTTGGTACTCTGCAAGCAACCTTGACCCAAATTCTGTAGCAAAGAGCCTGCACGCTATACCAGTAAAAGGTAAGTTGAGATTAAGATATATTTCAAAACTGGAGTTTATTTATTATGAAGTTTATTATTTATTATGAAGTCACAGATGAGTTTAATTTAATCACTGCAGTATTCCTTTTATTACTTAGTTTAATATTAAAATACAACAGGTTTTAGCCTGCCCAGTTAATGTTCAGTGTATTACAAAAAAATAAACACATAACTACACCATAACATTGTTAGGCTATGGGAAGTGCTGGATATGGGGAACGGGACAGTTGGGATTTGGTTCCCATACTGTGAGGGGAGGAAATTTGGGACTGCAAGATAAAAACTTTAACTGTGTGTTTCTACTAAAAAAATCAGCAGCAAACAGTTAACGGTATTGATGTTTAAACTGGTATCATCAGCTATCAAAGTTAAGGTCTCCCTTATTTGCTGTTGTTTCAGGCTGTTGGCAGACAAGGTAGGCACCATTGTATCAGTCTGACACTCTATTTACCCTGGGAAGGGTTTTTTTTCTTTAGCACGTCTTGGCCGGCCGACCGGTCAGAGCCGGCCGAGGGGGACGGTGTTTAATTAAGCGGACGTCAGGCAGGCTAGCGATGGAGAGGCAGGACAGCGTATTGGTTTCAAAATAGATTTTACTTACGTCGCTGGTGGCCGCGACGCAGGCTGTAGGCTCGCTTGCGTAGTTACAGTTCGGGTTACCGCAACGAGTGTACGGACAAAAGCGTGCAGGGAAGGGGTACGTCGGGAAGTCACTGACGGGGAGCCGTTGGTGGGTGATCAGTCCGCCAAAGTCACCGTGCCACATGCTCAGAGCTCCTCGCGGCGTGCTCAGAGCTCTGTGAGGTCTTTCCTGCAACGTGGTCAGAACGCGCTCCGCTCCGTACTTAATTAGGCAGAACACACCAAATTTAGAACAATGCCAATCATACGGAGGGGTGGTCTATTGTGTCAGGGACACTCACTTGATTTGGGTTGTGACATAGCAGATTTTAATTACTTTGAAGTTTGGAGTGCAATTCTTCACATGGGCTTGCTGGGCTCAGAAGTGAGGTGTGCTGGAGGCCATTAGTTGGCTTTTGAAAGCTTTATGCTATAGAATGGCATAGCAATCATAGTCTGTCTGCTTTCAGCTGACCTGACATTTGAGCCTCATTCTCCCAGTGCATCTGCAGTGAAACAAAACAAAATTCTACAGTACGTGGATGGAGAAGTGTGAACCTCACACGGTTTGTGTTCAATGCTGATTAGTCGGAACCTATAGAAAATTCAAAATTGGCCTAGTAAATGCCTGACAACAGCTTTCCATCACTTGGAGCTTTCTGACAAGCTTTAGTGGAGCCTAACAGCTGAATCGTTTCTGAACCAGAAAAGAGGACTTGTTAAAATCTCTCTCCTCGAAATGGACAATCAGTAGATGCATTTCTCATTCCAAGTTCTAACCCAAGTTCTGTTTCCCCAAATTTCCTTGGCATGAAAGAGGAGGGTGGTGGAAGGAGACTCTCCTGTATGCTGTACTTGGAAAGCAAAACCAACCAGCATAAAATTATAATGCAAAATCAATAATAAAGGACTGAGGGGCATTTTGGTCTAGACCAGAGGGTTGGGTGCCTCCTACTGCTCCTGGGTTTGGCTAGGCAGAGTAATTCAAAAGTCAAGCTATAAAAGTCCCGTCCCCCCCCGCCTCCAATCTACAACTCCAAGGCTAAGAACATCATTCGTTTTTTCCACAATAACTCCTCTTCAAGACACGGAAAGGGCCTGAGACAATCTTGACAAACACCAGCTGGATAATGAACCAGGGTAATGAATCTCAGCAGTGCTCCATTCTGGAAAGCCTAAAGGTATGGCTGCTGTAGCCCATTACAAAAAAACCCCATGGAGTCGATGCTGATTTATTTTCAATCTTCATTTATTAAAAATGCTAGGGGTTTAGATAACATTCATCTGCCCAGAATTTACAATTGCTTCACCCATCCAGAGACAGATGCACAAGCACCTTGGTAAGTCACCTAGAAGGCTAGCTAATTTCACTGCAGTTTCCTGTTATTTGCTGGAAATGCTTATAGCAACAGTAGCACCCAGTGAATACATCACTCTCTTTACAACATACTTACGATGCGTGACTGCTGTTCTGTTCTCCAAGTCTGCACTGACAATAACAGGTCTTGCCTAGAAAGATCAGTGTGGAGTTCCCTGGATGAGCGTGTGGTTCAGTTATTCTCTGTGCGTTTCAGAACTAGGTGGCAGGCAGGCCCTGCACCTTAGCACCCTTGTGCCCCAGCCAGCCTCTGTCACTGTCTACATGTTTCAGTGCACCTAATTATGCCACTGTAAAATAGTACTGTCCCCAATGTGGAGGGTAACAAGAAGGGTTTCTACAAGTATGTTAGCAATGAGGAAGGTCAGAGAAAGTATGAGTCTCTTACTGAATGGGGGAGGCAAACTAGTGACAGATGATGAGGAAAAGGTCGAAGTACTCAATGCAATGCCTTTTTTACTTTGGTCTTCACAGGCAAGGTCAGCTCTCAGACTACTGCATCAGGCAGCACAGTTTAGGGAGAAGGTGAGCAACTCTCAGTGGTGAAAGAACAGGTTAGGGACTATTTAGAAAAGCTGGACATGTACAAGTCCATGCAGTCAGATGCAATGCATCTGAGGGTGCTGAGGGAGTTGGCTGATGTGATTGCAGAACCTTGGCCATTATCTTTGAAAACTCATGGCAACTGGGAGAGGTCCTGGACAACTGGAAAAGGGCAAAAATAGTGCCCATCTTTAAGAAAGGGAAGAAGGATGATTCAGGGAACTAGAGACCAGCCAGCCTCACATCAGTCCCTGGAAAAATATTTGAGCAAGTCCTCAAGGAATCCACTTCGAAGCACTTGAAGGAGAAGAAAATTATCATGCACAGTCATCATGGATTCACCAAGGGCAAGACATGGCTGACCAACCTGACTGCCTTCTATGATGACATAACTGGCTCTGTGGATGCCTGGAAAGCAGTGAACATGATATAACTGACTTTAGCAAGGCCTTTGATACAGTCTCTCACAGCATTCTTGGAAGTAAGCTAAGGAAGTATAGGTTAGATGAATGGACTGTACAATGGATAGAAAGCTGGTTGGATCGTTGGGTTCAATGGGCAGTGATCAATATCTTGGGGTCCAACTGGCAGCTGGTAGCAAGTGGAGTGTCCCAAGGGTCGGTCCCTGGGCCCAGGTTTGCACAGTATCTACATTAATGACCTTGAAAACATGATGGATTGCACCCTAAGCAAGTTCGTGGGTGACATCAAACTGGAAGGTATAGTAGATATGCTGGAGGGCAGAGCTAGGATTCAGAGTAATCTTGATAAATTGGAGGACTGGGCCAAAATAAATCTCATGAATATCAACAAAGACAAGTGCAAAGTCCTGCACTTAAGGAGGAACAATCCTATGCATTGCTAAAGCTTGGGACTGACTGGATAAGCAGCAGCTCTGCAGAAAAGGACTTGGGGGTTACAGTGGAATAAGCGAGATACGAGTTAACAGTGTGTTCTTGTTGTCAAGAAGGCTAACAGCATAGCAGCATTGCCAGCAGATCAAGGGAAGTAATTATTCCGCTTTATTCTGCACTGGTGAGGCCACATCTGGAGTACCGTGTCCTGTTTTGGGCCCCCCACTACAGAAAGGATATGGATAAAGTGAAGAGAACCCTGAAGAGGGCAATGCAAAAGGTTTGGGGGCTGGGGCACATGACTTATGAGGAAATGCTGAGGGAACTGTGCTTATTTAGTCTAGAGAAGAAAAGATGAGGGAGGATTTGATAGCAGCTTTTAAGTACCTGAAGGGTGGTTCCAAAGAGCAAGGATCTAGACTGTTCTCAGTGGTGATCAATGACAGAACAAGAAGTAATGGTCTCAGGTTACAGTAAAGGAGGTTCAGATTGAATATTAGGAAAAACTTTCTCACTGGGAGTGCGGTGAAGCACTGGAACAGGTTGCTTAGAGAGGTGGTAGACTCTCTATCCTTGAGGTTTTTAAGGCCCAGCTAGACAAAACCCTGGCTGGAATGATCCAGTTGGGGGTGGTCCTGCTTTGAGCAGGGGGTTGGACTAGATGACCTCCTGAGGTCCCTTCCAATCCTAATTTTCTATAATTCTATGATACTATCCTATGGCCGAGTTAATTCATTTAGTTAAGAAAAGACTAGAAGGGACACAGGGGAGAACAAAGGGGACACGGGAGAACAAAGTCGTGGAGGTGAGGTCATAATGTCCAAGTAAATCTTCTCCTGCACACCTGCCCCTCAAGGGTGACTCAAGAGACCCATTCTTAATGCAGCTCAGTCTGGCTGGCACAATACAGACAACGCTGCTCTGCTAAAGACTTTCATCCGTGTTCATTTCTGGTCCTGACTCCAACAGGGCCAATTCTCACTGTGAACACTGAATTTTCCCAGGACAACAACTCTAGTTCAGTGGCTAGAGGTGTTAATACCTTTATGTGAACAGAAGGATTATGCCTTGTAGCTTTCTTGTGCTGCCTTGGATCCAATCTTCAGATTTTGTGCCTATGGCAAGAGCATACTTTTACTGCAGGCCATCAGCACCAATAAGTTCATGTTCACTGGGATAACGAAGGACCCTTCAGGATACACATGCTGTTAGGCTCCTGGGCAATGTCAGTTTTGAGGAACATGCAAATATCACCAATGTTATCAAGGTCCCTGAAGGCCTTTTCACACTGCAACATCTGCAGTGGCCACCATAGTTTACTGCTTATCAGCCTAATAAGTTGATGAGTTGGGAGGGGAGGACATTTAAAATTTTGGATGGTGATGTCAAACATGTGCCCAAGCCAAACAGCTCCATCAGTGGTTCCTAGCCATTGTCAGGTAAGTGTCTGCAGATTTCAGACTCCTCCCTGCTTTCCAGTGACAAGTTTAATGATGAGGTCATGTGGCAATTCATAAGAGTGATCATTGGTCCAAAATGTCTGGGGACTGCTAGAGTTCATCAAAAGGAGGTTTCTCCCAAGGCAAGGTGGAAAACCAAAAAGTACACTACAAGAAGCAGCAGTTTATGTTGTGAAGAGTGGGCCACCAGGACAACCTGGGCAGTTTTCACCAGGTTTCAGCATAGCTTTTCCTCCATCCACAAAGCATTTCCAAGCTTTGCAGGAGGCAGTTCAGTGTATGTTGTACAGATTCTCTGGCGTTCTGAGAACAGTATCAAAGCATCCAAGAGCCAATACACAACCTTGCAGCCAGGGTCAACCTATTTCACAAGAAGAGGTTTTGAATAGTTTGGGAATTGAATGCAATTGTGAGGTGGCCATATATTCTTCAAGGTTGCTCAAAGCCTGCAGCAAATGTCTCCCTTTATTGATGGACACTGTTAACGTCTCCCTTGAGGTCGATGTGCAGTCAGATTTAGGCGTACAAGGGTGGGCTGGCATGTTGCTGGATCCAGGCATGTGGAGTCAGATCAGCACACAGCCAGATCCAGGCACACAGGATTGGACCATCATATGATGCAATCAGGCTGGTGCACAGGATCAGGTTGGTGCATGGCTGGATCTAGGCATGGGGGGTTGGGCCAGAGAGCAGCTGCATCTAACACATGTGATCAGGAAGTTGGATACCAGGGCTTTAAACAACAATATCTACAGTCCATGCTCCTGGCAACTCAAGTCTAGATGTCTGCTGTGTGCGCTACCTGGGAATTCCCAGCAAAAGCCCTCAGTCACTTCCACTAGCACAGACTTTGGATGTCCCCTATCTAGCAGACCAGGTCAGTGAGTATGTACCATTGCTCCATCCTGTACATCCACTCCTGTCTAATGAAATGTCAGGGTCTTGATGACCTGAAACATCTGAGGCACTAGCTGTCTCAAACACCATATCCCCGCTGTGTTCTCAACTCGGCTCTGGAACTTCCTCCCGCTGGATAAGGCAGCAGGCCTGTACCTGCTCCTGTTTACAAAATGTTCCCCTCTGTTCTGATCTTCCTCTGCTGGAAGGGGATGTACTTTCCCTTGGCAACTGGTTTTCTGGCTGATGTTTTTCAGTCTGAGTGCACAATATGGCTGAGAGCCACAAGGAATGTGGAGATGTCTCCTGTTTCAGGGAACGTGTCATTTTTGGTTTAATTGGCAATGGCCCCAGCTGGAAGAGTGATGTGTGTCTTATTGAGGTACAGAATAATAATGTCTTTAAAGTGCTTGGACGCCCTCAGATGCATAGAGCTATGCAAATAAACAGTATTATTATGCATCCAAAATTATGGTTTGATAATAAACTGCAGGAGAAAAAAAGTAAGTTACAGCTTAAGTTAAAGTCTGCCAAGTTTCTAATAAAATTCAAAACACAGCAATATTTAAGAGTGCACATGAAGCCAGCATTTGTCTGTGTTTCAGTCTGTCTTGAAATCTCCTGAGTAATCAACCCACGTGGAAGCAACTTAAGGAATGGAAAAATCAGTCATTTCTATTTCTCATGTCTTTTTTAGTCTGCAAAGTACAGTATGTAGTGGGAAAACTAGCTCTAAACTGCTTACTCAGCAGTGAAAGTCATTTTGGTTGTTCTGAACTTGGGGAAACACATGATTTATCTTCCTAAAGGCTTCCATGACAGAAGTCTTTGGATGTTTGTTCAAGCACGCTAGCATCCAGGTAAATATGAATGACAAAGCACCAAACAGATTCCTTTTCTCTCCAAGGAAAAAGAATGCATCTAAACAGTGTACATGTTTGCTAGCTGGCTGGAAACAGCCAATATTGTAACATCTTATAGGTACCTATGGTGCAGCAATTACATTTCTAATGAGCCTGATCAGCAATAAGAAATGATGATTTCTGCTCCCTTTGTGTTACATTTTTTGCATGAATTACTAGATGCTCATCATCTGGCCTCTAAGCATTTTTGGTTTTTGCAAAAAAATAAATAATAATTTTCATATATATCTGCCAGGAGAGCAGCCTGTGACATTTTGGCCTCATCAAAGCCCAGTTAAGTCAACAGAAGAGACTCGTATTGATTTAAAAGGGTCTTGGGTCAAGGTCTTTATTGAACAGGCCGCGTGTAATGCATAGTCTTTAATACACACTTTTCTGGACTTCCTAGCTCACGAACTCTGAAGCTGTCCAAACCCAAGATCTCATGGTTTTGTCGCTGTACAGCTGTCAATTAAGATACCAGGAAGTGTGGTGTGCTGCAATGTAGTAAAATAAATGAAATTGGACAAGGAGAGTTTCCACAGCCAATCACCTAGTCAATCCATAGACGGAGGGGGACCCAGGGCACTTAGTATAGGGCTATGAAAGGCAGAGTCTTTGCTTTTTGCAATACAGTGCAAAGCATGTGGTATGCCTGGAGTGGTTCCATGGTTGTTATAGCCACCTACAGCCCTGCTGAGGTATGTCAAGATATCACTGGCTCATCTGGCCTTGATTTTCATACGGTTTTTATGTATCACAGAATTAATGCTTGTATAGGTCACTTTGTAACATTCAGTGCTTTTCCCTCTCATCAGGCATGTACCTTCTGTTAACGTTTTCCATCGGCTTCCTTTTTCTTCTCATTGAGGAGAATGGCATCTTCTCAAATGACTACCAAGCAGTCAAATCAAAGCCCAAGGCCCATCCATTGAGCTAGTTCAGTTAAAGCACAGCAGTTTCTATAATCAACACCATGCAGGGAGTGATGTAGCTGCCTCACTAAGAACCTTTGTACATGCTACAAAATTGGCCTTTAAAGCAGCTTAAATGCCCTTTTGCACTGACTGCTTTAATGGCATTGATATTTACACTGTCGGCAGCATATTGTGCTTTAATGGTGCTGCTGTTTACACTGTCAGCAGCGTATTGTGCTTCAAATAACTTTGGACATTAAACACCTCTGAGGTGTTTTAGTTTGCTACCTAAGGAAGTGCAACAGCTGCGGAGGGAAGCACCTGGCCCCGTGCAGCTCAGGGGCTGTGCAGGCAGCCCAGTGGCAGCCCGTGCAGGCAGGCTCCACTGAAAAAAATAAATAAATAAAAAATCAGAGAGGCTGATCTTTTTTTTTCCTTCTCTCCAGAGCCTGCCTGCCTACCTGAACTGCGCGGGGTCCCAGTGCTTCCCTCCACAGTTGTGGGGGGTGGGAAGGGTGTGCTTTCCTCTGTGGCTGCGGTGCCCCCGGGACCTCCTGGGCCAGATGCCTGTGGGAGGGTGCCGCCTGGGGGGTACGGCCCCTCTGCAGCTCTGAGACTGCTTGGCCTGCCGGCAGCTCCCAGACCCTCCTCTCCCCACCACCAGAGGCAGGTAAGGATCGGGGCCGACCCTTGTGTACATACCACAGGGGTTTACTTCTGGTTAATTCTCCCTAAATACTCCGCTTCAATTTAGGGAGAATTAAACTGAATCAAACCCCTGTGGTGTGTACAAGTTGTCTGAATGACCAGACATTCCTGTACATATTCTAGAACCAGAGCAAGACACTTCACGCACTCAGCTACTGCATGACAGCAGCGTTGAGCAGAGCCGGTCAAAATTTTCGTTCCAACCTCTTTTCTTCTTTTGACAACAAAGGGCTCATTCTGAAACAAAAAAAAGCTTTCTATTTTCATCGAATTGCAGCTTTCCCCTTTCTCTTCCTTTTTCTCTTTGTCACTGCTATCAAATGCGACAGAACACATATTTTCTCTACACTTTTTTCCTCCTTTCTTTATTCCCTCTTTTCCTTCTTTTCACCAGTCTAATTTATCATTTTTTCCTCTACTTTAGAAAACTGATGTAAATGGCAAAAGGGAATTCTTGTTAGTTTGGCACAATAGACGTTTTGACATCCACACAGCTACAGTTTCTTTTTTCTTTTACCATTCTTTTGCCAAATTGAAGATTTTTTTTAAAAGAAATGGTAAGGCAAAAAGAAAAATTGAGGGGAGGGAAAAAGAAAAATGGAAACTACCACAAAAATCCTGGACATTCTTCATTTCATTGTACTCATTGGCAAAAAGTTAAAGATAAAAAAGGGATAAAATGAAAATTCAAAATGTTAATTTTTTTTAATTGTGAAAATTTTTAAACAGGATAAATTGTTGCATTTTTTATTTACATATTTGATTTCATGTATTCTCACATTTGTTTATTTTTTCTGGGAAATTGTTTGTCCATTTTTTTTATCAGCTGTTATTTAGTTTGTACTGAGACTTTATGTATCCAATCTGTTCAGTCACTAAAATTCACATTCATTCAAAAAGGGGCTGAAAGTTGGTTGTTACTAGAGCTGGAAATAACTCAGCCAAAAAAGTCTGCATCATACTTCTTCATCCACAGATGTGGCACTAATGCTGCAGTCATCACATTCAAATATAGTGTAGCAAATTAAACCTTAAAATGCTGGAGGGGGGAAGTAAGGAATCAGCATCCTTTGAACTGATATTTATGTTACTCTCAATTCAGTATAATCCCTGAAGCCCACGTGCTGACAAATCTCATATAGTACCTTCAGTTTCTAAGGAGAAGATATATCCAGGGAGTCTAGCAATAGATAGCTTCCTAGTTACTATGTATTTGCCTTCTGCTTTAAGAGTCCATTTACCACTAGTGCGATCCTGAGGACGAAAGCTCTGTAGCACTAGCTATTAAAGCAGCACAAAATCTACAGGGATAGAAAAAGTCAAAGCAACGGTAACAGGGATTGACTAGATTTCTTACTGACATTTCCTTAAGGATTTTCTTAGTTACACAAAAATGTGCCATTTATCTTCGCAGCATCATTTCCAAGCGCTACTGTGAATTTGTTAGAGCATGAGAGAAAAGACCGGGTAAGATATTGTGTCTGCCTAGAGAGAGAACCTGCTGCATAAACTGTGTCAATTAAACCTGCACAAAGTGGCTGCTGTGGGACTAGCCAGGTGGTGAGAAATGCAACATACTGCTCCGTGGAGCAGAAAGACAACAACTGGGAACCTAGGACTGATGCCTTCTTGGCAGGAGCTGAATGAGGTGCAAAGGTGACTAATTCAGTCTCCAGAACACAATTTGAAGGAATTGGCTGCCCCAAAATGTGAAATTCCTGGCTATTTTCAGAACTTGACTGAATGAGCTTGTCTGCTTTTACTTCTAAAGCATAATATTTACAGTCCTATATCTATCTGAATTTTAAAAAAAATAGAAAGGAAAGCCTGGAACAAAGACAAGGAAAACAAGAATGGTTCTCATAGACCTATTTAGATGCCTCTGAGAATGGCCCCAATCTTAGCAAAAGATACATTTTAAGATCTTCAAATGTCCTACTTCCACATATTTTATAAGCAAAGTAGACCAACTTTGACAGAAGACACCAGGAAGCTAAATCATCTCGGTCACTTTAGTCCAGACTCCTAACTGCCCCATTGTCATAGACGCTCTACCTCCCGCAAGTTGCATTCACGGCCGAGACGTCCTTTGCCCCAGCATGCCAGGTCAACGTGCTGGTGTTTTAGACCTGTCACTGCCTGGGCTTCACAAAGGCGTTCTAGCTCTCTACAGATAAATCTGCCCTAGGTTTCCATTTAAATACATCCTAAAAGACATATGCCAAAAGGAGACACTTTCTCCAAAGGAAAATAAGCAAATAAACAATACATTTTGATTGACAGATGCCAAAACAACACCTAGTGTTACGCCAGATGTTAAATGCAGTTGATAGCTTAATTCAATAAGATGAGCCATGCCAGGTAATGAAGATCAGAAATTGTATTAGTGCCTACCAGCTCCCCTTGAGAAATATTCAGCAATTATATGTCATAAAGGAAGGAAAGCAGGGCTCTGTTGATGCCAGGTCACAGTTCTTCACCTCCTCAATGAGCAGATGACCAGCACCACCTTAATGACTTTAAAGTAAAGCTAACTGCTTCTTTCTTTAATATCTGAGATACAGGCAAATGTTCCTGCTTGGAACACAGTTAGAGAGGATTCATACTGCTACCAAATTAATCATTATTGCTAAGGAGAGAATAAGTGACAGTAACAGCTCTAGTACTTAGACAAACCCACTGTGCATGTCCACCATGAACGAACTGTTTCCAAAAGTTGGAGAACACTGGGTTTGCAATACTTAAATGTTATAAAACTGTAGAGTCTCTCTCTCTTACCAGCCTAATAAGGAATATTAAATGTTGATGAAATACAGAAGCAAGAAAAGCACAGACAGGCAAGGTCCTAATCTCCAGCTGGGCCTCTGGAAGGAATATTTGAAACGTGCAGGCAAATTTATTTGTCTCTTTACAAGCATGAAGTAGCAGTGCATATTATGATCTGGGGTATTTTCACCAGGATTTGATCAGTTTTACACTAGGAAGCTATGCCTAGCATGTGCTGTGGTGCTGGCTCAAAGGCAAAGCTCTCTTAAGCAAAGGATGGCACTGTAGTTCAGGTGTACCAGGCTGTGACAGAGGAGACAGCTGGGTTCAGTTCTTAATTTTGCCACAAACTCCCAGTGAGACCTTAGGCACCTCATTTAATCTTTCTGTACCTTGATTCTCTATCTGTAAAATGGGGCTAGTAATATTTTTTTCTCCATCTAATGTATTTAGATTGTGAGATCTTCTAAGTTAAGACTATCTTTCACTATGTGCTGTATTTATCCATAGCAGTATCTATGGGCTCTTTATACAGAACAATCTTTGGTCCTGGCTATAGGAACATAAAAAAAAAAAAAATGAGAAAAGCGCAAACTTAACTGGAGGAAGTGAAACATGAGAGAAGAGGCATACAGGAAGGAAACCTTGGGGGAAGGGTTATGTTAAAAATGGGCAGATCCAAGGGAGGTGCAGTGGTGCAATTGCACACCACTTTGATTCCTGCTTTATGCAAACTTTAAAAACAACTGCCTGGTAGGGAGCAGCAGCATTTCTGTTCAGGCAATGCTGACGATAGTCCCTTGACTTCAGGCCTCATTATCATCCGCCTGACTCCTGCTAATCTCTTGCCACTCTGCAAGTGTTATGACCCTGTCTCCTTTTTAATGGTCTTGATGTTCTACTATTCCAACTATCTTTTTTTTTTCCTGCAATTTTGCTGCTAGCCATTCCTGGTAATGTCTCTCTTCTATTTCATAGCCCTGCAGACTGTTTTTTTTAGCTCTAGCTAAAAACCTTAACTCAGGTGTAGTGATATTAACTCAGATGTAGAAATTACTGACAATGAAGTATTGGAGGCACTGTCAAGAGGCTTAAGATGAGATTTTGTTTTGCAAATCTGAATTAGCAATATACATTAAACTTCAGTGACTCCAGGATTAATAACACTGTAACTTTTGACTAGATTGACTATTTTTGCCTAGTTTTTTGTGTTTTTTTTAAACTTAATATATAATCTAGCAAATTGGTGTACATTCCAATTGCTAAGTGATTTTTACTTTGATCATAAACTGAATAATATGGTACTAGGTAAAGCTTCTAGTTTCTCTTTAACTGGAAAAAATGTGTGTTGTATTATAGATGATGATGCACTACACCACCTGCCTCCCCTTTTCAAAATCTTATTTCAGCCCATAGGTAAGAACAGGTGTACCATATACAGATTCTGGGAGAAAGAGATACAGAGGCAGGGTACAGAAAAAGGAAAGTGAAATAAAATAGGAAAAGAGAAAGTTCTCTGATGACAAAAAACTGAAAGGAAAAAGACTGAACGTTGAAAAAGGAGAAGGATGAAACAGAACAATGCAAAGCCAAGAAACAAATGTGTTGGAGTTAGCAGCTTTTCATTTGAGCTATTTCCTACATTTAATTACATTTCCTTGGCAGACAAAAGGACAGGAAAAGAAAGGTCTAATACTTGTCCCAAGGGCTGAGGAGTTTTCTACAAGGTCACAGGAAGGCCAGACATGTCAAACAGTAAGTACAAAACCCATGCAGCAATGCACAGGTGCATGTTTATGGCAGGATGGAGTGAGAACACTACCATTCCTTTTTCAAACTTGTTGGGTGAACCAGGATTTACTTGGGAAGGAGATCTGACACAGCACGAAGAAGGCTAATGAGTCTACTCCCTGCACTTATTATAAAACAGGGGGTAGCTTCCTATTTGTCAAGACACCAAAAAGAGAAGCTGGACATATCAGGCATGTTGGTCACGATACCATCGGGCCCGCTGCTTGGAATTCTGTCTATGCATCATAACTGCCCTTCTGTCCAATATAAATACACTAGCGAATTGCCCATCAAGGATGACGGGGGGCAGAGAGGGGGCCAGGTAGGCAGGCAGGGAAAGAGGCCTGCATTCCTTCCCCCACCACCTCGGACTGGGGTTGGGGACTACTATCTGCCTTTTCGAGCTGGAGGCCGAGGCATGGGCTGTCCCCACCTCGCTGCTTCAGACCAGGGCCAGGGCTGGGCTGCTCCTCACCTCCCCACTGCTGCTTTGGGCAGGGACCGCTTCTATCCTTCACCCCCACTCCCGCTGCTCCAGACCGAGGCTGGGGCCTGGGCTGCTATCCGGCTCCCCCGACCCCACAGAATTTTGATCCAAATTCTGAAACAGTTTTTCCATCTCTCTCTCTGCCTGTTTTCTTAACTCAGCAACAGTCCTGGATGGATCACCATTTTCATCTGAGAATATTCCTCTCCTCCTCTACTAGCAGTAGCACAGGCTGAAAAGAACATACGTTTGGTGCCTCTTGTACCTGCCTAGGAACCAGAAATTGAACTGTGCTAGGAAGTTACAAGCCCTGGTGAATTTACATTTCTGTTCTTTACCCTCTGTCCCACACAGGAAGGATACAGCCTTGTCAAGCCTAACCATTGAAAGCTACATCAGCATCCTTCCCTGCCTCATTCCCATGCCCAAATCAAGGGGTTGGTTTAAAAACCAGGAGATTTAAAACCAGTAAATGCTGGAACTACCTTCAGGTTTTTGAGACTTCAAGGGTCATGTTTTCCATCTCAGTCTCCAACAAGGGCCAAAAACATGCTCTGGCCCAAAAACAGTGATTCTCAACCAGAGTACCACAGTACACTGGGGTGCCGTGAGGTCTTTTTTAAGGTGTCATACAATATCAGCACTATTAGCTGTGCAAAAACCTGCATGTGATTCTCAAGATAAATCTGGAGATTTCAAATAGGAGCCCATAGTGCAAAAAACATGTTGATTTCTTGTGGTCCTTCCAAGTTCTTTGCAACAGAAGAATTGCTCAATTATTTTTTCATAGTCAAGGAATCATTGAGAACTAAAAGCTAGTATTTTCTGAGCGGTGCCTTGACTCTAAAAACTTTGAAAGCCACTGTTCTAAACAGAAGGCAAGATTCTCATGTAATCACACAAGGCCAGGAGCTGGAGCTCTAAGAAACAATACCAAATCACAGGTGACATGAAGTAAGGGCAGGTGCAGATGAAATGTTGATTTACTTCACCCTAAATTGAAGCGATGGGTTTTTAAAATTTTTTTAAAATTTAGGGCAAAGTAAACCCCTGTGTCATGTATACCTGTCCCACCTGGCAGTGGAGGGGGAGGGTGCGCTGCTGGTGGGTAAAGCAGTCCCTGGGCTGCAAGGCGTGCTCCTCTCTGCGGCAGCAGCAGCACTGCCCCACAGCATCTGCCCACAGGCACCTGGCTCGGGTAGTCCTGGGGGGCGCTGCAGCCATGGAGAGAAGAACCGGATCCCCGTGTGCAAACACCAACACTATTAAAGTGGTGCAAAAGCATTTAAACTGCATTAAAGAAAGTGTCGTGCACTCATGCCCCTCGTTTTTTCCACACATGCCCTAAGACAATAAGAGTGGGCAGCAGACAGCTGTTACAAGTCAATGGCATCACAACTTCTACCATGTTTACAGACTTGGGACTGTCTACCCAGAATTACCTTTTGATTTCTTTGGGGCAGGGCAAACTTGGGGCATCTTAAAGCAACTTGCCTTGCCAAAACGATTAAGCATTAACCCTTGGACTGTCAGGCCCCTAGAAAGTGTCTCTAACTGGGCACTCAAACAGAGAAGCAACACAAACTACTTATCACTTCTGAGATTTAGGCCAGGATCTTCCTCCAGCAAGGAGAAAGGGACTGATCAGGAAAGAACTTCTCCCTCAGTAGGAAGCAGGATGTGGCTTCTCTTCTCTCACCAGGGAGCCAACTCCACAGTTGTTTTTCCTGGATTTGGGGTCTTTCAAGCCAGGAAAGAGCTCCCCATTCTGTCTCCTGCCCCTTTCCAGCATGGAAGAGATCTAGGTCCCTTCCCCACTGCCATGTACTAGAGCACTCCGGGCCTATTCCCCCCCTGATTTAGCCACCCATCCCAGGCCAGATGTAACTCAGCTCCCACGGCTCTGAGACATAAAAAGTGAAATAAACAAGAGAGAGAAAAGAAAGGGGAAGGAAAAGGGAGGAAAATGTGAGAGAAAGGAAGGGAAAAATGCACCAAATAATGTGATGAGACAATTTGACTATACAATGATACTATTCACATTCATGTGTCTAAACACACCCGCCCCATCACTACTGGAAAACAGAGCCAGCTGCAAAGGAAGCACTGGTACCAAGCTTTCCCAATGTCCTGTTCTATAGCCATGCTGGACAACAGAAACCCCTTCTTCCCTGATGTTTTAAAGAGTGATCACTGATCTTCAGCACTTTCCCCGAACTGTATTTACACAATTCTAGTAGCTAGTACCGGACAGTGTGAGGAGTTGGCAATAGAGTCCAGGGCATAAAGCCTTCTCCAGACAGCAGCAACCATATGTGCTAATTCACATGCTGAATTTGGATACACCCTAAAAAATGGGTAAAGTAATCTGTCACCAGTTGCAACCCAGACCCCTGTATAGTCTTGGCTGCTGTAAGATACTTAGGACCCCAGATGGCATTCCCTGTTAACACACCTTTGAAGTTGGACACCTAAAAGTCATGCTATAGCACAAGTGTTCAACCCTTAGCCTGTGGGCCAGATCTGGCCCACAGAACCACAGCCTCCAGCCCATGGCACTCTCCATGGGTTGGGAAAGTTGGCTGCAGGGAAGCAGAGGCAATTAATACTGCACGTCTCCCCAGTGCCAAATTCCCAAGCCCTATGCAGCCATATCAGGGCTGGGCCAAACCCCCATCCCCTTACACGGCCAGATGGGTGCCAGGTCACACCCCCTTCCCCTGTGCAGCTGGATCAGGGCCAGACTGCCCTTCAATCCTACTCTGCAGGGCAGGATTAGGCCCTGCTGTCTCTGCCCCACGTGCTAGATCTGGCCCACAGGCTGGATCTGGCTCACAGATGGAACAGGCACTGCCCATCTGGCCCACAGGGCAAAAATGATAGGCACCACTGTGCTATGGCTACTCCTCAAGAAACATCTCTGATAATTGCAGACCTTGCAAACTCTCTACCCAGTGTTAACTCAAGTATATGCGACCAAAGTGACTAACCGTGTGGACAAACAAACAAATTATACTGAGTCAAAACAACTAGAGGCTGAATTACTGCACTTCAGCTGCTCTGCAGTAACAGTCTTATTCTCAAGGAAAGTCAAAGCAGAGAACCCGCATGCACCTGCCTGGCCTCACATAGACGGTCTCTTGCTGCATTGGAGCGTGCACCCAGTGCCGGCCACAAAGTGTGTTCCTGTGACCTAAGTGTTGAGTTGCATTCACCCTGAGGGAGGCCCCGATATTCGCCTGTCATGACTTGATCTTTCTCTTCAGTGGTGGGGCTCCTTCTCGCAGCTCCTCGCAGACCGGGTGCTGCCCTTAGTGGGCGTTCTTGGGGCTCCACCTCCCCTACACGCCAGCCATGTGCCAACCCTCAAGACGGCCGGCAAGGCGATGGATCACCAGGTCACCCTCTGATGTCTTCTCCTGTCCTTTTTCCCCCCTACTTGTCTCCCAGCGTTCTTCTACACAGGATGGTCATGGGACGTTGGGCTGTCCCTGATAAAGCACTGGGTCTTTCCTTGAAGCATAGCTGTCTGCTGCGCTGTCCCATCTCCCCCCGATCTAAAGGGGTCATTTGTGAACCCTTTCCCTGCTTTGGGGCCTCACAAAACTCAAAACAATTTAAGAAAAAAAAAAAAAGGACAAGTTGGGGAATAGGGCCTCAGCCCACCCCACTCACAGGTCCGGCGTCTGCGGCTCCCTTGACACTATCCTCCTTGGTGTGGCTGCCCTGCCGAGCCGGCTTGATGCTTCCTTCAATAGGTCCTGGGTCCCTTTGTTAGGTCCCTGTGTGGATTTTCCCTGAGCTGCTGACACAGCCTGTGTGCAGCCCAGGGAGCAGCTTTGCTGTCTAGCTCTCTCTCCAATAAAAGCAGCTGATGAACTGTGCACGTAGCCCATTTCGCTGTGGCTCATCCAGCTCTGCTTTTCCTAAAAAAGGTAAGTATGCCCTGCTTTTCAGAGCTTTTCTCTTCCTTCTCAGGGTGGGTCAAGCTCTGCCTCGGGTCCCGCCATGGGAGGGGGCTCAGGGGCCTCTGCTTGTGTCCCCCTGGGACACAGCAATTTAGCAGTTGTTTCATACTGGAGTACACTGCCTCAGTTGGTGTTTCCACTTACTGTGGGATACAGTTGACACATGAAATGATTACAGTGGATCAACTAATACAGGGCAAGTCAGTCTTCTCCATTTTTAACTTGGTACAATTTGTTTGCCGATTGGCACCCCAAGCCAGGCAGAAGCTACTGTCCTGGCTGTGCCTTTCCTCATCAAACACAGGCCTTGCCATATTGGTCTCTGTATTAGCAATCTCTAGTGCAAGCAGGTGTGAGCAAATTAAAATAGGTTCACAGTTATTATCAGCAGTAACATACTGCCCATAACCCATCACTTCTTTCCTAAGTTAACTTCATGGGATCCTTCTGTGTCCAGAGTCAAATGAAAACTCTCAGAGAAGACCATGGGTAGACATGAGCCAAGGTCCTTTGAAACAACAAACTCCCTTAACAGCTCCTTTCCTCATGAACTGTGAAGCTGTCAGGCTCTGGAGTGAATCTTGCAAAAACAACAGAAGTGTTTTTTCCATCAGGGCCAAGGCTTAGAGACTCTCCCTGGAGGAGAAAAGGGTGACACCGACATTTCTATGCCCTTAAACTGCAGGTAAGCTTCCCCACAAGCTGCAACTAAAAGCAGTGAAGTACTGGAGAGAAAAAGAATAAAGCCAAGGCAAAAAGGAAAGAAAAAGAGTGATTAACTGGAAGAAAAGTGAAAGAGAGAAAGAGGAAACAAATTAAGTTGACCAAGTAGCTTTGACTGTTTTGAGGGAAGTGGAAAGGAAAATAAGGCCATTGCCCTACTGGAATGACCACTTGGACATCATCGCTTTGGATTCCACCAGAAAAACTTAAAGGGTGGAAACCAATGTCATCTGATGTCTCATTTGTGATGTCATAATTTTTTTTATGGAAGCACAAACTTGAACAAACAGGCACTGCTACCCTTTGTTGTGCCACAAAGGAAAATCAGTGGCACAATGAAATGTAGTAATAGACTCTGCCACTTTATTGCGGTTGGCATCTCTCAGCGCTGTGGTGGGAAAGTGCAGGCAGTCTGAACTGCTCCTACTTTCCAGTCAGCCCAGGCAGGTGCTCTGGGGCCTTGAGAACTCCTCAAGGTCCAGAGCATGTGCCAGCTTTCCCCACCTATAGAGAGGCACCCCAGGGAATCTCAAGGTGCCTCTCTGTAAGTGCAGAAGTCAGGGTTCCCCACTGAACAAAGGGCAGGACACTAACAGAGAGCTCCTGTCTCCATGCTTTTAGTTCTGGGATGTTGAAGGGTGCTCTTGGTATTTCAGGTTTGCTTCCCTGTAGTTGCATACAAGGATTCACAGCTGTGATTCAGGGGAATCCTTGGGCTAATAACAAAGCCTGCAAACCCAGGAGACTAGAGTAGAGGACCTAGGAGGCTCCTCCTGATCCCATGCTCCTAAGGGAGAAAGGCACTTCAAAGCTTCTCTCTTCCCTCTGTTACACACCAGTAAGGAAGTGGCCAAGCTGAAAAGCAAAGGGCCTAAAGCATTACAGATACTGCAACAGCAAGGCCAAAGGCCCTTGATTGCACACTGCAGGAACTGCCTGCCTGCTCCTCAGACTCTTGTGAGTAAAGAGACATGCTTGAAAGGGGTCTGGCTCTGCCATAGCTCAGAACTGAGGAAAGCCAGGACCCCAAAAGGATAAAGTTAACAAAAAATGAAGAAATACGTGCATTTTTATCAATATAGTCCTCAGCCTCATCTTGTGAGCAAGTGTTTTTCCCAGTCTAGTCAGTTCAAATTCACCTGCTCCATTAACAAGGGCAACACTAACAGGACCGGTTAGCGTTCAGCTCACACCTCTGCCCCAGGCTGGACTGCTCCAAGAATGCCACCTGTACAGCCCATATCTAAGACTCTCCCCTCCCTAGGAACCTCTCATTAATATCCAGGTGTGGTAACAAGCCTTCATCCTCAGTGTGTCAGCACAACCCACGTGACATTTCCTAGCCAGATATGGGCTGGTTAACGGGGTAAAGTGCAGACAGCAAGCACTAATGACTTACAAGACGTCTTGCTCTATGGTTCAAGTCATGCTTTCTGGTTTCTTGCCCCTATGTAAGCCAGGGAACTAGCATCTGAGACATCTCCAATACTGGGACTCTCTTGGAAGCTTACAGAACCTGCAAATGGGCCAGTCAGACCATCAGAAGAGGCCAAGGCAGCATGCTGGTCACCCTGATTCCCACTTGCGAAGAATCACCATGGTAGGTAGGCCCATAAACTGCTGTGGACACAGGTGATCTGTTCAAGCCCTGCAGCCCATTTTGTGTGTTCTCACAGGCATGTGGAAATCCAATATATAACAAGAGTTAAGGATTTTTGTGGGTGTTATTTTTTATTAGACCAACTATATGGTTCAGATATAGTTAGACAAACCTTTAAATGCAAGGCGTTCTTCATCAGGTCTGGGTGCACAGGGTGCATACTACTACTCTCCTGGGGTGGACTGGTGCCATCCTCCCCTTCCCAGGAGGCCAGATGTGTTTTATCACCAGGGATCCTGGTTTTAAAAATCGCAAATTCTCTGATAAAAATCACTAATTCTGTGATTAAAAACTCCAAAATTCATGTTTTTCTGTGATTAAAATGAAAGCCACTATATATATAGGCATCAGATGAACACAATGCTTTATTGATATATTTACCATTTTAAAGTAATTTGGGAGCCTACCGGTGCTTCAATCATTATAATAAAATAAATTCTAAATATCTACACATTTTGGTGTTTTTGATTTTGGGTTTTTTATCATGGAAAAATCAGAGTTCCCCCCTACCCCCTTCGCTTACCAGGATGGGTGTCCAGCTCCGGATGTCTCCCCCACTGCTTTGTGGTGCCAAACAGCCCTGATATGTTGGTGCCCTGCCCATGCCATTGCAGCTCGCTCCCCACCCACAGCCCCGCCAGAAGGGGACCCCCAACTGCCAGGGCTACAGGGCCAGGGAGCCAGGTCTGCGGCCCCCTGACCCACACAGCAGTGCCCAACCCCAGCTGCTGCGTATGGGAGGTGGCAGCTGCTGTGGTGGAGTGGAGGATGGGGTCCGGCTCAACCCTCCTCCGTGGGCGGCATGCCTGGAACAGAGCCCATTGGGGGGCCTTTGATTGTGGGCTGCAGGCTCCAGCTCCCTGCCCTGCTGCCTTCCCCCCCAGGGCCTCTGCGGCCTAGTGGTTGGGAACTGGCACGGCAGTGTTGGGGAAACTTGTCTCCACGGGACTCATGTTGCCTTGGCCTGGCAAAGTGCTCCCTGCCCATGTAGCGGCAGCAAGGGGCACAACTCTGTGCTGCCACCCCGGCTTCTGCTGGGTGGGGCATGGAGTGCCCTGCCAGGGCAGCGCAGGGCTCATGGTGGTGGCATCACCCTACTCTGCTCTGCTGTGCCAGGTCCTGCCTGTTGGGCCACGGAGGCCCCGAGCAGAGGGCAGCATGGAGGGCAGCCTCACAGCAGGCAGCCTTGCTCCCACCCTGCACACAAATCTGGGAGGCACATGTCGCCCATGTCCCTCCTGAAAGTGCATGCAGTTCTGGGCTGTGGCAGAGCCCACCTCCACCGCTGTCCCCCAGACAAGCCACCCACGGCCAAATCCCACTCCCTGCCTGGGCCCTGTGGTGGTAAATTCCAGTTCCAGACCCCAAGCACCACACACTGCTCGGGCTGGGCAGCAGCCTCAGCCCCAGGCCCACTCCCTCCCTCTCTCGCTAAGGGGACCTCAGTCCCCCTCACCATGCTAGACATACCTGCAGGGAGCTGCTCTCCAGGCTGCCTGGTGGCCACGTACATGTGTATGTGCACATATGCATATTGTGCCCCCTACTGATGGCCCTCCTCCTGCTCCCTGCAGCCCCTTGCAGGCTGGATCTCTGACTGGAAAACCTTGCAGCCTCTTGCAGACTGGAAAACCCATCGTTTCCCATGTTTTTCTCCTTTAGCGTACAAAATCCATGCTTTTTTCCTTAAAATGAGGAAATCTGTGCTTTACCTGTTTTTCTGTCATGAATGGAAAACCCAGATCCCTGCTTATCTGCCAGAATGGGGCCAAAGGACAGTGGTCCCCTCCAAACTTTGGAAAAGCCCCTGCAATTCTGCATGTGTGGCTCACATATCTTCCACTCCCCGGTCACTGCACATCCCTGGAACACCCAGGCAATAATTAGCCAACCAAAATCAAAGCAAGGGACAGTATTTTGGGGTATTTTGCTGTAGTCTTTTATGTCCTTTGAAAGCCTGAGGCCTCTGACCACTGTCTCTTCAGGTCCAGGTACACACAAACTAAACTAGCCTTGGCCACCCAAGCCAGTGCATACAAAGAGAGAACAGCTCCATGACGAGAGAATAATCTCCGCAGCAATATAAGCTAAGGCTCAGCTGCTCCTTTCACTGCAGCTGCAGGAGGGAAAACACAGAGAAGAGAAGGCAACACTGCATTGATACCACTGGACTGGACAAGAGGTAGGAAGGCTTTGGGGCAAGGAATGTTTTTCCTTCTTTTGTGTTTGCCCAGAGGCTCAAGACATTGTTGATGGTCTTTGAACACGCTTTTTTTGTCTTGTAAATGCTGCTGAAGTGCCTGACATCATAAATTCCTCTGTTGCCCTAGCAGCAGTCCCACAGCAAAGCAACAGAGAGTTACAACATGGCTAGGGAAGGTTAGCAACCCTGGAGTGGAAAGCAGAAGCGCACTTGTGTCCAGGCTTGGGCTGAAGCCTGTTTGCTTTCTGAATGTGCAGCACAAACTGACTCTGCTGCTCTGGGATGGGTGACGGATAAGGTGCGTCCCTACTATGGTCCCAGCAAGGTGAGGATCTTTTGGCTGCTTTCATTACAAAAAGTTAAGGATGGCAAATTCCTCCAAGGGAACTGAAGTCAAGTTGCTACCAGGTATCAGGAAATATATATAACAATTGCTTCCAACTGCAGCCTTTCACCTAAAATCTAAACAGAAAACTGAAATTCCCTGGACTGTAAGTGGCTGCCTTGGCTATATATGGTCAAAGAACTCCTACATGAAAGAAAAAAAGACACTGTGCCTCTTGCACATTTGTATATAAACTGCACCAAGAGATTTGTTAACCTCAGTGAAATTCACAAGTCTGTAACATCAAACAGTCCTAAACAACTATTGTAGCATTTTCCATGTTAAGAACTCCCGTTTTCCAGAGATATCTCATCGCTTGCCACACTGAAGGCCCTTTCTTTTATACTGAACAACAGACCTAGATTATGTGGCAAAGTCGTCCCCCCGCCCCGAGATTCCTTGGACAGCTGTCCTGAATTACAAAACACTATTAACTAATATAACATCATTCAGAAACCCTCAGTTTTACTGAAGGAATGCACCACAGAGGGAAGCATATGCATACCTAGTGGAGAATTACAAGGTATTTTCTGGTATGTGAACAACTGCAGACCTTACAAAAAATAGCTGCAAAGATTTTTTTTCTCCTGTTATGTCTGCATGAAAATTGATCCAGAAAATTTAGCCGCTTCTGGAGTTGAGCCCAGCCTAACTTTTAGCGCTCGTTGAAGTGAGTTGAAAGGGGTTCTCCCCTCCCCATAAAATGTCTTTGAAAACTAGGAAAAACTTACTTTTATTACAAACTTCCATTAAAAAAACAGACCTTTTCAGCTGAAAACAGAACGTTTCAATTGGGAAATGCCACAGTGGCACCTTGTGGGAATTGTAGCTCAGGTAACTCATACCTTCATTCTCCGCTATGGGCCCTGCCCCTCAGTCTAGCTGCATAATGCACCAGTCTTCCCCCTTATTAAGCTGTGTTAGTGCATCCATGGTATCCCATCATTGCCGTGCTGCACAGTCTGGCTGGCAAAGCCAGCTCACATAGGAGAGTAGGGACACGAGGCAGCTAGATTTCAAGTCCCATGAGGTGCTGTGATGGCAATTCCAAATTTAAGCTTTCACTCTTCTACGGAAAACAGTCACTTACTGCACAGAAGACTTCATTTACAGGACTTCCTGTAGGTTCCCTGAGGAAGCCCAGATACCATCTTGGTTGCCCAAATGTGGGGAAAAGGACCTAGCCAGCCTGAAGGCCTTGTAAACCTGGCAGGCCTTCCTGGGCAGGCACCACTGGAGGCTGCTGCTGAAGGACTACATTTAAAAACTGCCTTTAGTGTTGCCCTTTGGTGGTAACCCAGGTGGGGACAGAGGATCTTTCTTTTATGGTTCGGTAAATGTTCTTCTGAGTTTAATGTTGTGTGTGTTTTTGGGTAAGGGGGTAGCCACAGCCCCTCTAACTATAACTATGCAGGAGAGGGTGCCTGGGCTTGGAAAAGATACCGAGGGAGAGTAGAGGGATCTTCCCCCTGGGAGTGAACCAAGGGAGTATGAATGACTGGACAGGGAGTGGAGGAGATGGGAAGAGGCTTTTAATATTTGCCTGTAAATGGCAATGGGGAAGCATAGTTAGGATTGGCAAAAGGGTTTGCTTGTTGGGGGTTTAGGCAGGTAAGTGGTCACTTTGGGGGAGAGGGGAGTTGGAGTTCTCGAGTGTTGGGATGCAGCGGAGAGACTCTTGTGTGTGGGCTGTGTGTTTAGTGTAAGCCACTCCGAGCCTTTAGGACAGAGCAGGATATAAATCTAATAAATAAATAAAACTCCAATTTCCTGCTAGAAAGCCACTTTGGCAGGTTTTTTCAAAGAGATCTAGCACTCATACTTGGTTTCAAAGAACAGAGAGGGAGGTGGCCCTGGGTGGGAGGCTGTTGAGTGCACACTCGCCGCTGGTGTTGTCTGACGTCTGCATTGTGCTGGGCACACCTAGGACTGCAGTGGCACAGAGCACAAGAAGCTCCTTACTACCAGTTGCCCTCAACCCTGTGTATACTATGTTCTCTTCCCCTACTGGCTGTGATTCACTCCCATTATCCCCCCACCAGTCACAGCTTGTCACTTGTGCCCTGCAGGAGGCTATGCAGCCACTGGTCTGATGAGTTGTCCCCCAACCCTAAAGCCGCACAGGAATTCCCGAGCAGCACAGCTCCGCTCCCATTCTCACTCCTACCTGCTTTGCCTTTTAACTCTAGCAGTGCAGAAGATTGAATAGGAAACTCTATAGATTCTCCTTTGTGAGAAAAACACAGGTTGGAAGGAAGGAGCCAGGGAAGCAAAACTGGCAGCAGGGGAAAAGCAGAGATGGAGCCAGCCCTAGTACAGCCAAACAGGGATTTGATAGCAAGGCAGGGGATCTTCCTTAAAGAGATGCTCAGGCAACTGGACTTGATGGTGGACTCACTGGTCAGATTCTCTGGCTGGTGGCTATTGCAGGGGTCAGGTAGTCCCCACAACCCCTGGCTCCATTAAGACAGTCCAGCTTGGTCCTGTGCTCTGAGACTAGAAATAGACGTCACCAAATGAAGCGGTTCAGCTATGCCTTGATGTTGTGGCACAGCTGATCTGCTTCACTAGGCAAAATACATCCTGTGTCCTGCCCTTGATGGTGTGGGACAAGGGGTGATGCGATCTCCCCACTTTCCTCACTCAGCCAGCCCTGGAGAAAGCATCACAGAGGTAACAGGCACCTACCACAATAAAGTGGCAGAGTCTATTGCCACCTTTTGTTGCACCACTGATTTTCCTTTCATGTGACGTGACAGAAGGCGGCAACGTCTATTTGCTCAGCATTTCTGCAGCCATAAAAAATGTTTTGGTGACAAAAGAAGACATTGGGCAATGTCTGTTTCTCCCCTAAGAAACCAAAGGTAGAGGTAACGCCTTTCCCCCTGACCAGTGTGCAGGACTATGCTCAAAATCTAGTGGGGGAGGGTAGAAGACCTGGCGATCGCCACTTAAAAAGAGCACTGCTGAAAGAAAAAGACTGTCAGCCACACATGCTCTCATTGAGCCTGGCCTCCAGTGCCAGGCTGACAACACAGAGTGCAGACAGAAGTGACAATTTTGTTTGATCTGGTACCAGAAAACAGTCTACAGCCATGACCAAACAGAAGCGTATGGCTGAAGACCACTTTAAAAGGGCACAATCCCATGAAAATCTGAACTCTCGTTGCATGATCATTTGGATGAATACACTCCAGAAAAGCACATTTTGTAACTTGTATCTGTGGAGCTCTCAGCCCGTCGCTGTTTTGAGAATAGGAAAGGAAAAGGGGGAAGAAGGCATTTGGTCTGGGGGTTTTTCAGCCAGTGCAGGAGTGTGGGGCAGGTATACTGGAAGCCCCCCAACCCCCAAATGGGTGGGGGAGGGAGCGGAGGGCTCCAATTCACTAACCTTACCCTCCAGCAACAGCTGGAGAACTCCAAGAACAAGCTCCCGTTGCTCTCTTCCCCATTCCCATTCTGAAAATAGCATGGCAGCTGGAAGGGAGGAGTGGAATTGCTACAGAGACCAGAGACCTGGCTGCAGGCTCTCAGCAAGTAGCTGGACCCTAGACCCAACAGCAAACTTATTTCATCTCAGGGATCACCACAGCTCACAGCATTTCCTGCAAAGCACTATGGGTTGCATCGGGAAGCTGCTCTTTTGTCTGTGCCCACAGACTCCTCAATAAACTGATTATAGATTGTATGGCGAGGGCTAGCTGGGGGCTCCAGCATGTTCTCTCAGGGCCTCCCAATTTTGGGTGCTGCCAGTCGACATCTTTCAGGTCTAAGGCTGCAGCTCTCACCTCCCCACACACTCCCTTCCTCCTCACCCAATAAACTGTTGCTTACTTGATGGCTTTCAGTCTCAATGGCCTCTCATGTGTAATGCTAGAAAAGTCATTACCTCCTGCTTTGCTCCTACTGTTGGAATGGTGGTGAAATGCCTCCGTCAGTAAAGCACAGATAAGGGAAGCATACGTAGAGAGAAATGGAGGGTGAGAGAAAGAAGCTTCATGCACAGGGTCATTCCACAGCTAGCTTAGCTGAAAAGGCGGACTCTGAAATGGGAAACGAGGTATTGAAAAGTAGCTCCTTGGCTCACTGAGCCAGTAAAAGAATCAAAACACAAAAGGCGTCTTGCAGTTTCTGGTGGTTTTTTAATCCCCTCTGAGACATGCTAGGATGCTACAAAGGTAGCATGGTCTTGTGGGAGCCATAAGACTTCCATTCTTCTCAGTATAGCCATGCTCCCCCAGATCAGCTCAGTGTCCTTGAGGTTCTTACAATCTAACAGAACAGGATTTAGTCCCAAATTTTGCCATGGCTGCATGTACACAAGACACTGACTGCTCGGTAGCCCAAGACTACTGTGCAGTAGCATCCTATGGCAGAAACTGTGATACAGCATTAATGCACAGTAGTCTCAAAAAAGACTCAAAAGTCATCTCAAAAAAGCCATTCGCCAGCACTACTGCACAGTAATGTGGGTTACTGAGCGGTCATTTAGTACTTGTATAAACAAGTACTAAATGACTGTGCAGTAACAACTGTGCAGTTGGTGTCTCACGTAGACATGGACCATATGTCCAGAACATCAGTCCTATACATTTATTCCCTTCTGTGGCTCAAACTGTATCCCCATTCGTTCTATGCTGTTCTGACTGACCAGAGTGTGACAAACCCTATGCTCTGTACATGTGTGCAGCATTTCAAAGGTCACCATTAACATTAATTACAAACCAGTTGAGAGGAAAATTGAGAGGATGTACAAAGCTTGAATAATTGACTCCAAGTCTGATGCAGATTTCTGGTTCTCAGGAAGAAGTCTACTCCATCTCTGAAGAGACTGTCCAAGAAGGCAGATTAACAGGGCTCCTTTACAGGACCCTCTACTGCTTCTGTTGTAAAGGAGCTAAAGGTCCCCTTCCCCATGTCAGAGTCATAAAACATGAGGGAACATTTGAATAGAAAAGGAATAAACATGAAATCAAACCCATGTTGCATAGTGAAATCAGCAAATGTTATCTTAACTTGCTTATGGCTACTTGGCATACAGCAACAAAATCAATTTTCATTTCCTTGCACTACATAATTATAAAACTGTGAGTATTTCTTAATACAAAGTGGCTTTTTTTTTCTTTTTGGCATTCTAGTTGCATCTCAACAGAGCATATTCACAAAATTGCCAACAGAAAAAAAAAAAGCCCAGCAATACTCAGTGGATTGCATTATGGTACATTTTAGGCTTCTTAAGATAATGTGTTAGACTTCAATAAAAAGTTGATACAAACTAATTTAATATATTGTCTGATCCTTTTTAAAGTGAGAGTGAATTTTGTGAAGTGGGTTGAACTGACAAACAACCACACAGAACGACACTGAGTATTTGCAATGCTAATACCTTACCTATGGAGCAGCTGTATTGACCCTGAGAGATTGTAGTGAACAGCTAGTCTTACATCCTGCATATCTTAGGCCATAGGACTTCACTGATGTTTCCTGACAATTAGCTCAGCATCTCCTGGACAAAGTAGAGCAGATCTTCTTCTAAATCTGATCTTGATCTGAAGTCCCCAACAAATGGAAAACCGACCTCTAATTAAGAAAATGTTTTCAATGGTCATTTACCTTCGTTGTTAAAAAAACTACATTACACCAATTTGAACAGATCTTGTTTCTTGTTATGCCTTTGCACTCTGGAACAAAGAAGCATCTGCTCTCAGTTCCGTTCTTCCCCTGTAGGAATGGATACTCCATGATCAATTCACTTCTGAACCTGCTTTTCTATAAGCAAAACAGATTGAGCGCTTCAAATCTCTCACTATGATGCAGGGTTTCTAGACCCAAGACTATTTTTGTAGCTCTTCTCTCTTCAGTTTGCTACCTGCATATTACATAGCCATGCACAACACACTGCACTGGTTTAGTGGAGCCATGCTAGGGGATTGCTCTGATGCCACTCTGTTGACTTAGATATGCTGTTAATGCCTGTAGCAGGTGTGAGAGGAGACCTATCACCTTTGAGTTGGGCTCTATGAGTTTTGCACTCTGGTATCTCCACAAAGCTGCTACACACTAGGTTGTATGCAATGCCTGTCACATTATCAGATAATATTGTCCCTACCCACAATGCCACAGTGCTGTTCCTCACTCTGCAGCTGACACTTGGCCCCAGAGACTAACTTGTCCTTCTGGACAATGCACATTTGTTTAACACTATCGGCAGCCACAGTCAGGTCTTGAAGACATTTTAGTTTGAATCCAGGTAAAACACAGCTCATTTATCATTCCCTGGCACCCACACACCCAGCCTGCAGGAGGATGTCAATTCACATTTAACAGGCATCTCATTTGCCAATCAGGCAGAGAAGGGAGTACCCTTATATTTATTCAGCTTTCTCTTAGAGCTTCAGTGTCCTATTTTAAGTCTGTGCACACCGGACACCCTGCCACTCGAGTTCTCCTAGGCAGTGGTTTTTTGCTGAGCAACAAGGCTGGTGTCTATTTGTTGTTCATTTAAGATGGGATTTTCCAAAGTTCTCGAGGTTTAAGATAGTAAGGAATTTGCTATGGACTCCAATGGCAGCAATGTTAGAACCAATGCTAAAAGCTTTAGGACCTACCTGTCTTCCTAGCAAGACAGAGGTCTATTATTAGCATTTTCCACTGTCCATAATGTATTACTTAGGGATGATGGAGTAGGGGGTAGAGCAGGGAAACTACCTCTGGGAACAGCAACGGGGAGGCTGGTTTTGGGATGCTGTGTGCACTTCTGGTGTTGTGAGCCAAGCACCCCATTGGGTTCCATAATTCACCTTCATCCTGACTATATTGCTTATAGCTGTGGAAGAACCTAGACTAACTTGCCTAACTTTATGGCATGATTTATGCAGGAGGTCAGGCTACAAGTACAGAGAAGTCCCTTTTGGATTTATAACCTATGTATCTGAGATTCTCCTAAAGCAGAGAAAGCCAATCATGCTGGCCAAACAACATATTGTGATTTTATCTATGTGAGTGTTGGATAATAAGAGTGTATCTATATATGCATTTAAGCACAACTAAATTTAATCCGCATAAAGCTAATGTGCATTTGGCAGCTGTCTACATGTGCAGGGACTTGGCACTAAAGTCCCTGCAGCTCTGCCAAGTGCCCCAAGTTAGTGCTGGGTCACATCTACACATGCATTAATGTGCTTTAACTAACTGTCCCTAAATTAGATACCTGCACTTAGCCTAATTTTGCCATTTTAAATATGCATTAAAAGTATACATGTGTAGATGCATGCTTGTAATGCGCATTAGACTAATACGCATTAACATGTCTCACGTAGACACACACTAAGGTACACTTTCTACTCAGAACACCAGATGCTAGTGCATGGAACCATAACTCCTCCTTCCACTTTTGGATGTGGAAAAAGTTATATTTTTTAATAAGGTTTCTATTGAAAGGGGTTTTCTTGCTTTTTTTTTTTTAAAGGTATGAAGAAAAAACAAACTCCAAAGAAACATCCCTTCCTGTTATGCAGGTCAGAGGACATGAACGTTATAATCACTTCTTGCTTAACCCCTTTGAAAATGCTAAATATAAGTTATTTACCTCCACAAGAGAAAGGATAATCAAAAAAGACAGAACAGGCCTAAAAAGGAAGACACAAATGCTACAGATAAAAAAGCATGTTGGAGTGATTAGCTCATCAAACCTATCCATGAAATCAGAAGGTAGTTTTTAGTAACAAAGCCAACTGAAGAAAAAAATAAATCCAACAATATTTAAATGCAAATCAATGCAGTCATAACTCAGCCAATTATCTTCCCTAGTAAACACAGAAGACTCATAAGCATTCTTTTACATGCCCAGACATTGTCCTTAGTAAGAATATGATGCTCACAAACACATGCTGTTTTCTTTTGCAGTAATCACAGCAAACATAACCCAGAGGCTCATCTACTTGATTTCATTTAAAAGGAGGAAGCTAGACAGAGAGAATCTGTTTTCTATTGCTCTCTCTCTAAACTATCTCTCTATCTATCTATCTATCTTTGCCTGCAGGAAGCTGGAATATCTTTGTGATTTTAAATTAACACCTCCATGGGAAACCAGTTGCTGAGCACTCCTACAGACTATTAGAAATGTGATAAAAACTTAATGATTTGCCCCACTGTTTCAAGGAATGTTCATCATGACTGCCAGATTTTAAACTGGTTTCTCTTATGAGTCTTCCAGGTTACAGCAGCCCTTGAAACTATTCGGGTGGAAAAGGGAACGCTCTATTCACCCAGCCATGTCTGCACCAGATGTACATGTTCCTCTATCTGCATGGTAAACACAAAATGATCTTTAAATTTCATACCAATACATTATTTTTCCCTCAGTTTGCAGAACCAATGGAAAGAAAGATTCTACTGGTGAGATAATGAGGAGGAAATAGTTCAAATCTGAAAGAAAATCCCTAATGGGAGCATTTCGAAAGGCAGCTACTTCCAAAAGGAGCTATTCACCACCTCATCAATTATCTACAGAGCTGAGAGATGTTGGTTGACACTGAGAGATAGGATAATAAAGGCTCCTATTTAACTCATTGAAGTTGCTGTGATAGCTTTAACTGTGTCCATTTAGCAGTGTGGAAGCTTATTTACACCAGTCCTGTGATCACTCTCGGGCAGCAATTCTTCCGGTTATTAAACAGAGCAGTCTGAAGTGGTAGAGGGAAGAGAATGAAATGAAGGGAAGAGTTGTACTGAGTTCTGACACTTAAAACAGGAAAGCCCTTTTCAGAATCTGGGAAGGGGCTCTGCATTGCATTGGCCCTAAGCTACATAAATTTCTAGGGCACACCATGGTGAACATATTCTCCAGGAGTTGCAACCTGAAGAAAAACCTGCATGTTACATTAACAGAGGGACTTCTTTCCATTAGCAAGCATGAGCCTAATTCTGCTTTCTCTTATGATGGTGCAAATTTGGAGAGGTGGCACTAAGGCCAGTGGAGCAGTGTGCATCTGTGAAGGCAGAATCTGGCCTGGAGGTGAAGAATGCTGCAGTGGAGATGCAAATCGCTCAGCAGGGCAGGGCAAAGGCTATGATGTCCCCTGTCTTCTGCAATGGGGATTACAATCCAGGAACAAGGATGTCATCCAACAGGGACTGTAACAAACCAGGGGAGCTGTGACTGTCCAGTAGAACAACCAAACACTGAAAAAGCCACTTAGCACTCTCACTGCATTGCTTGGTGACTACAGAAATTTAGCTCTGTGACTTTCACTGTATCCTGGCTCTGAATGCTGCTGGTCATTGTATCACAGCAGCAACAAAGCAATAGAAAACCCTTCCTAAAGATATGTTCACTGTAATTCAGGATATTAAAATGAACAACAATATAGTAGTAAAAATGGGATCAAGCCCCCTTACAGAATTTGCTTATTTATTTTGTCGCTTCAGAAATTTACTACAGGATTTAACAGTAATTATAATTAACAACTGCACTATGATAGCCCTCAGCCAGCCAGATCCTTTGCCAGTATCAATCCACATGGCTACATTGATATCAGTGGGACTCTTTAGACTTAATGCAAGTGGATGTGGATCTGCAAAATACTTCAGACGTATTAACTAATTCCCCAATCCTGCTGAGAAGTGAGTAGACATAACGAAGCTCAAAAGGTGGGAGGATATCAGATCTGTTAAGAGATTTGCCTAAAGCCACAGGGGGAGGTAGGTTTAGAAGCTTGCAGAAGGTCCTGACCACATCACACATTTTAACTGAGACTTTGGAACAAGTTCAAGGCGACTAGTGTTGCTACCTCTTACAAGATTATTCTTTTTCTTATTCTTTTTAAAGCCCCAGCTCCTGGAAGTGTGCTGCATTAGACATCAGGTTTCATTAAACAGTTAGTATATTTCTAACCCTCGTGGTTATGTGGAAAGGCTTGAAAGTGTGACTTCTACAATCTCTAAAGACAGAGGCAAATAGAAAGAGGTCTACCTCTACAAGT
>JAGPOW010003648.1:105060103-105089217 GCA_030014935.1 Caiman crocodilus
AAAGTCCTATCATTTTCCAGCCCATCCAGGGGCTACCTTCAATGCAGTATAATGAGCAAAGAGGAAATGGGAACACAGACCCTGACTGACCAGGCCTGAGCTCTGGGTACCATGGGCAAAAACCTGTACCCTGCAAAGGGCCAGTTCTCTTCTCTTCGGGAGCCTTGGTGCTACGGGGCTGCAGAGGCAGGTGCTGCCATCCTGCAGACTGACAAGTAGCAAAAGAGGCAAGGCATACAACACCCCTGAGGGTTAGCTGCACTATCACTTTAATTTTTAAAACAACGCTGGATCCTGTGTTTTGTAAATTACTACAAAGCATTTAATGGGTAGCCTTTTCATAAGGGACTGCAGCGGATGTGTACACAGACCCTGATGAGGCTAATAACGGGTTCTCACATGGCTTTCAGAGAGTTATTACATATCTGAGATGCAAGCTCCCTTAATCAACCACAGAGATGCAGCTGGCAGTGGTAAAATTGCCAACAACAGCTCATTACAAATAAGGAAACATTGGTTTTTCAAGGACAAAAACTGTGTCACTTCTTAATAGGAAATCAACTAGAACTAACCACTTTTCCTTCTTCCCGTTTTCAGCATGAGCGTGCGCGCACCCCCCCCCCCGCACTCAAGTCTTGCCTTATCTGTTGGCACAACTTAATTTACCCACCAAAGTCACCTTGCATCCAACAATCCACTGTGTGGAATATGACATCTCTGTAAATCTCACACCCGTCCATGATGGCTCATGCATCATTTGGGTAAAAGGCCTAAATTCAGCCCATGACTTTTAGTGTGCAGGAAGGGAAGTACCACTCAGGCCCTAGCTGCCCTGTATCCTTTAGCCACACAAAAGTACAGCCACCAGGATTGTTTGGGTGAATGGGGGAAGGGTTTAAGATCAGCTTTCCATAAGGGTACGCAGGCTGGATAGCCCACCTGATCAGTGGGGGCGTTCAGGGCTGGGATTCCTGACACAGGGTAACCAAAGGGCAGGCTGACAGAGCAGGTAAGGCCTCTTGCTACAGTTTTAGGCTGGACTCCTGCCAAAGACTGTCCCCTCAGGTATCATAGGGACCTGGTCATTCAGGCTGAGGTGGCTGGGCATAGCTGGTCATGGTGCTGGTCACAATGTGTGCCCTTTGTCTGCCGAAATCATGACAGTCCTTGACGCTACCAGTTACTTGACCTGGGCATGTGCCATCAGGTGTTCAAATCAGCAAGGATAATTACCACACCAACAGGTCAATGCCTGTGCCAATCAGGCACATACACAAGTCGCTGGCCAGCAACATGCTTTGCTCACTCTGTGAATGTGAACCCTCCCACAGGATATGCCCACCAGAGGTAGCATTTTATTTCCCTTTGCTCATCTACGGAACAGTTTTCTGGGTGTCTACCAGTCATTTTTGGGCCCCACGAGCCCGTACACGTAAGTTCTTATATAAAAAGAAAGAAAAAAGGAACATCCACCCTTCGTTTAAGCCTCAACAGAAGAGTGGCTTGGACGCTTACCTAGATAAGCTGGAGACCTGGGTTCTAGACCTGCAGTCACCCAGAGGGAGTTTGTGGGCTGAGTCTCTATGACTACTCACCACAGTGCTCTAAGATCAGGTGCAATCCAGACTCCCCTCCAGTGCATCTTTTGAAGCTGAGCCTCTGCTCTGCATTTACTAGTCAATGGATAAAATGGATGGAGAGCAGTGCAATACAGTAGTTTCTGCAGTACTGGAAGCAAGTCCCCAGACTAGAACTAGGGCCCCCATGCTTTCAGAACAGCAACCACACACCCTTTAGCTTACTTTTTTTTTTCCTACCCCACATACCTCCCTCTCTTGATTGAGGGGCAACTTCAAAAGGAGCACCAGAGGCAGTATTAGAGAATGCCTGACCTGTGGCATAGGAGTCGACTGTGTTATATTGGGAAATCTAAAGAGATACAGGCTTAAGCCCTTCGACATGATAGGGTCTAGAATCTGAGCCTCCGGCTTCCCAGGCAAGTACCCCAACTACTCAGTTATGGGAAATAACACATAAAAGGGTCCTCCTCAGTTCAACACCCACTACTCATAGGTTTCGGGCTGCTTACGGTTTCATTCCTTAGACACTGGTAAGTCTCCAGAATTAGTGGGTGTACAGCTGTGTCCATGCCTGGCCAGTTCATAACCTCCTGCATTTGCTTGATCTACGTATGCACCCTTATGCATCCACAGTGCCAGGAAAATAGCATTGCAACCTGTGTGCAAGTCAAACTTTCAGCATTTGCACAGCTAAGAACTCATCATTTAAATGTACAAAGGGGAACAGAATTCCACCCCTGGTGCACAATTTCAAGCACTAGAAATCAAGCTCCCATTGGTTTGATGCAGGGTCAATCCATCACCCCAAGGCTGATGCTGAAACAATATTTATAGCTCTTCAGCACTTCTCCCATAGTGCCTTAGGCCACTTGAACTACATAAAAGTTTGTGACAGTCTTACCCCTTACCCCCAGGCTGTATGCCCAGCACAGATACCCACTTTGCAAGACAGAGAAGAAGAGAAGAAGAGATGCCCCAAATAGAGATATTCCACTCACAGCCCAAGGGAAGATTTCTTAACAGAGGTCCTTTCCAAGTCTCAGAATAATTTGACCCTTTATGAACACAGTCCAGAGAATAACCTGCTCTAACTCCAAAGCCCTCTAGAAATGTCTTTGCTATCAGTTCTAGATAGTATAAAATAGAGCTCCATCTATATGAAACAGTTCTTTATAACTGAATATATCAGAGGGAGATCTGAAATGCCACATACTGAAAAACACAAATATACCCAGCTGGATTGCCTTTGGTAACGATTTTTCCTTTAATTGTAAAACAGGTAGGTTGTTTTCTTTTTTTCCCCTGGCTCGATCTGTCTTGAAAAAATCTGATTTTATGCATCAAGAAAACCAAAATTTTGGAAGCAAACCTTTTGCAAAAATATCTGGGGTTTATCTTATTTAATCTTAGTCTTATTGAAGTATCAATCCAAGCTGCCACAAAGCAGCAGCTAACATGCAGTGCAGCTCACCAGCCAATATGATTCACCATCCATCAATGCAAGCAGCCTCCCTTAGGAACTCTGGTTCCTCTTAAAAAAAAGGAGAGGGCCATAATATATCAAATGGTAAAAAGGATGCTGATCACATTATCCCATTTCCCTTTTCTCATAACACAAGAGTAGGGGGTCACCCAACGAACTGAGTAGGAGACAAAATTAGAGCTGGTAGGAGGAAGTTATCTCCACATGATATTGAACTACACTGTTTCAGAAGGGTTCAGAAGTAGATTAGACATTTTACATGTAAAAAAATATCACCCACAGCTAAGACACAAATGCATAAGAGAGAGTCCACCTTGTGTTTCTGGGCGTAACCTGAACATCAGTTGCCTGGGCACAAAAAGCTACAACCAAAGGGATGCCATATGGGATTGGCAAGGCTTTCAGAGGAAATACCCAGGTTGTAACAGGATGGAAGTCCCACTCCTCTTGCATACAAGGCATATTTAGGCCCAGCAGCAATCAAGCAGCAGTTGTGTTTGATGACCACTGTTTCGTGTTATCCTGTCAATTATATAAAGGGATTCGTAGTTGCTCAAAGGAAGGACTCTGCTTGAAGAAATTCTACCAAGAAACTAAGACCAGATTCCAGCACCCAAAAGCAGTACCTTCCTCCCCCGAGCAGTCCTGCCCAACTACAGAAGACTATGAGCACCAGAATGAAATGCTTCCAAACCAAAGAAAGCACAGCACAATCTGGCTCAGTGTTAAGACTTTCCTTGGGATGTTGAGTTGGTTGCTGTTGTTCCCCTGGTGTTTTAACCTCCCTCCCCCTGCCTCCCACCACCCTTTCCCCAAACTAGGGATTCCACCAGGTGCATGTCCAAGAGAGAAGACTGTCTTCTCTGCTAAGCACCAACCATAAAACCTCCATAGGGGATGTTTGTTGTGTCAACTTTGACTCAGTTTAACAAAATGTTTGTTTTGAATCAGGAAATACCTCCTACTGTCTGCTCTGTAGCTGCACTATTGCACAACCAACTGTACTGGGGGCTTTATGTTTTTTCTTTGAAGCTGCAGGCCCTGGCTACTGCCAGACACAACTCTAAGCTAGATGGAAAAGTGATCTGAGCCAATATGGTTTTGTTTTTACTTCTTTAGAAACAAGTTTCCTGGGTTTTTTAGAAAACTTAAAACATGCAGTGCTATTTGGTCCAAAGTTGCCATAGTCACTGACCTTCAGGACACACTATAAAGCATATATTTATTTTCACTGGAGCCTTTGGAGAGAGATGGTTTGTCGACACATGAACATTTTCTCTTAAACACTGTTAGTGTTTGGCTGGCATTTGATCTCTGAGGGCATTTGGCTGGTAGGTTTATATCTGCTATGATGTGTGTTTTAAAGAAGTGCCAAAACCACCTCGGGTGAGCTGACTTCAGTGGGGCCATAATTTCACCCCTGAGACTGCAACAGATACTTTTTATAAGGGTATTATAAATCTAACTAAACAAAACTACCCGACATCATCTGAGCTGGTCTGGCCTGACAGTAAGTATGAAATTTCAGTACGTGTAATTCTGCATCTTTGAGCAGCATCTCTTTCTCTCTGATAAAACATGATAGTCTGCATGATTGATATTGTATTGACCACAAAACAATAATTCCGTATCCTTTTTCCTATCAAAGATGTTGGGGTGAAGAAGGCAGACTAAAGCTGGTAGCAGAAAGGTTTTAACCTGATCTCTGGAAAAACCACTTACCATATCAGAGCTGCTGCTTTTCCAAGCAACTTTACAGACAAACTCAGCAGCAGTGTCATTTCTCATGCCCCCAGGACATAAACTGATCGCATCAGCTGTGGCCCACAGGATATCTACCACATGAAGAAGAGCACTGAGAATTATACTGGACTGCATTTGAATCATCTGGTTTTGCTTTCCATGAACAAAATCCACTAAACCAGTGGAGGCCAAACTTTTTGGCAGGTGGGCTGCAAGGTAGGTCCCACAGCCTGCCCACATACCACTCTGATCTCCTTCCCCTGGATTAGTTTCTCTGCTCTGTGCCCTACCTACCACTGGGTGCATCTACACAAGACACTAAATGGACAGGAGACTAATTCTACTGTGTGCTGGTGCTACTGTGCAATAGCGCTGGTTACTGTGCATTGAGTTAGTCCTGCTATTACAGGTACTATACTTAATGTGCAGTAAAAAAGACGCATTAATAAAAGTATAGAAATGCCTACTGAGTCCCGTAATCCCTCCTCAATCTGCTGCAAGACACACAGAGGCTGCCTGTGCCAACAGTTTTGCTCAAGCCACTCCTGCACTACACAAAACGCTGACCTGCTCCATTAAGGCAATTCTTATGGGCAGAGAGGTGGATAGTCCCAGGCCCTGATGGCATAACTGATTAAGAAAGCTTTACTTCTATACAGGGATATAAGATAAGGTTAGAGTCAGCCTCTTGAAGAAAACCCCTATAGTACTTCCATTCCCTGCTTTGTATAAAATGACTGTGGGAGGGAGGGCCAGGGAGAGGAGAAGAGATAAAGGGAAAGAACACGTTGCTGCTTCAGCCTCCTATATGCTAACATTTATAAAGTAAGTCTTTGCTACTACAGTAATTACTCTCTAAAACATTAATGACCTATAGTGTCTTGTGACATAGAAATATCCAAATACACCATTCCTTGTAATACATATTTAGAGGCTGCTTTCTCCTGATTGCTAACTTACACCTGTAAAATCCAGGGTCCCTCTGAAGCCTGCCCATCAGTGCTATGTCAGGAGAAATAACAAAAGCAATGCTGTGGTAGGTATATGCTGTACAAGACTGGCGTCACTGATTCAAGGGCATACCTAGGTAGTGTGGGGTTTGCTTTGCCAGCAGAAGAGTGAAAGCCAGGTTAAAAGTCCACAAGAACAACAGTTTCCACTTTGTACTACAGCTATTTCCTGCCCTTTGGGGAACAGGGATACCAGTGCATTTCAAAACAGGGAAGTCTCGCTGGATACCGTAAGCAAACAATGCTTTATGTAATCGTGCCTTCTGGGAGCATTCTGCCTGTGCAATACCGAGGGCCTAGTTTTCAAAAGAACTAAGCCCCTTGGCTATTCCCAATTTCTGAGGGACTTGTAGGCTACAGCCTCTAATATTAGACATTTCAGGACAGTTTTATTATATCTTTGCTCTCTCCAGGCCTGCCCCATCTTAGCTGTCAGTGTCACATAGATAGGTATATTTATCTTAGCCAGCTTTGCTTATCTTGACTTTATCTTAAACTAATCAATAAAATCTAGAGCATCACTGTTGAAACAGCATCCCGGACTATTAGCAAGACCAATAAAGCCTCATAAGGACAGACCTACTAGCCACCAGTGGGCAAGTGAATCCTGAAATCTTAGACTCTGATTGGGCTGAGCAAGCCATGCCATTATAGTATTTAATATAGTTCTAATTAGCTATGCCACAATCCTAACAAATAGGCTGACATTGTAAACAGGCTTCCAGTGCCTGACCAGCAAGGATTCCTGGTTTTCTCCGATTGACAATAATCCCCAATTTTCAGTTTAAAATAAAGTAACCCAAAATCTACATTGTTCCATGATTAAACTGAAACACCACTAATATATACATAGATATTAGTGGTGTGTCACTTTAATCATGGAACAATGTGGATTTTGGGTTACTTTTTTTAAACTGAAAACTGCAGATATTTTTTTTTTTTTAAATCCGAGAAACCAGGATCCCTGGTCATCAGAGTATTCAGATGGAAATAAGGATTTATTCAAAGTAGGCCTCGATTTTCAAAGAGGGAAGCCTGAGCTGAAGCACCCAGAGTGGTGGCGTTACATTTGCAGGAGCAGATCCTAGCTGCCGGGTGCACACTGATTCTGCAAATCCAGCCCCCCTCCCCTGTTCAGGTGCCTGAGGTTGAATATTGGAAACTGACTTCTAGCCCCCTGCCCCATGTTTGAAAAAACTGTGGCCTAATTCTCAGCCAGATTGGCTAATTATTCTGTGTATCCCTGTTCTGAGTCATAATTTTTCCCTCTAAAGGTGGAAAACGACAACATGTCAACCACAGGTGATCCGTCTCCTCTCAGTACAACAGCCTGCTGCTTAGTATAGTAGCCTGTGATGGGATAGTGACTCTTAGAGGCCATCTCCCTGGTAATGTTTGGCTTCCCAAAGAAGCTAAGACAGAGTGATATTTCTGTGCAGCAGGCCCTGTGTGGCCCGTCCTTCCCAAGAAACAGGCTCTGATGAGGTGAAGCTGGTGGCAGCCTGATGAGACTGCTCCATAGCATCTGAATAGCCCCGGCTGTGTTTTTTAAAAAGAAATGATCTCCCCTTGCAGACAGGGTATGTGCAGTTGACTAGTAATGACAGTTATTGTACATACTGAACTGGTCTTACTTAATGCCAAGGAGAAACAGAAGCACAGCAATTTCCTCTCAGGAAGATCACTGAAGTGATCAAACCACATCCTTTCCATTCTTCTCTATGGCAAACCCCTTAGTTATTCTGTTTGTGACAAACCTAAAGAATAGCTACAAGAGACCAAAACCTACAAGCCATACATCTGTAAAATGCAACAGGTAAGTACAAAATACAGAGGATGGGAAGAGGGACTGTACTTACCCCAGTATCCCAAGGACCACACCAGAAACCAAGCACTCACATAGTTAACAAGAGAAAAATGGTTCAACTGTACCCTTCACGAAGGAGGCAGCAGAAAGCCTGTGGCCATAGTGGTGGCATACAGTCAATTAAGAAAGCCAGGCGAGGATTTGTCAACAGTCTTTAAGCTTCGGATCACATAGTTGCACATCACACGATTATTTTGTGTAAATGTGTCAAAAGGAAATTAATTCTAAATCCAATCCCAGCCTAACATGTTGCTGTAGTAGCCTGATTTTGCTACCACTCATTTTGATACTAAAATGGCCTGATTAAAAATGTCCCCAAAGTTCCTTAATTCCACTATGCTAACATATCCTGTCTTCATAGACACTGACCTGTGTCTGGCAAAATAATCTACAGTCCACTAATTTGACCCAGAATCCCTCTACTCTCTATTATAGCTATACCCTGTTCTTGACCACTCGAGAACAGCAAATACACAAACGCAGCTTAGACCATCCACAAAACAGCTGCGGTGAAGTCTTCATACACTTACAAACAGGTAGGGGGAAGACATCCTGATTTCATTCCCCTGAGCACTGTCTGGCACTTTGTATATATATTTAAATAACATTATTGAAAAAAAGTGTTAATCCGTGGTCTTTTTTTTCTTTTTTTAAATACTTTTCCCTGTACCTTTAGAAAAGAGATAATGTAGGAAACATAATACATACTCCATCTGCTCCTACTGGAAATGTCTAGTCTCTTAAAAAAAAAAGAGTAATATTTAGCACTGTGTTCAATCCAAACCCTTGAGTATGCCCCACACTCTGCCAGGAACTGCTCCACATTCGCTGGTGGTGGCAGGTGTTGGGAAAGGTTGTGCAAAGGAGACTACTGTTCATGGGTGCCCCACCTGAGGACACAGTAGTACTGAAGCTGACCAGGTTTTGTGGTCTTTCCATCCTCTGCCCCTCCCAGAGATAGACTAGGGCAGAGAGTTCTCTCTCTGGAGCCTATTGCAGGATAAGTTTTCCAATGCAGCATTTTTCGCTATTTCCCATCTCTACAAAGTGATAAATATGCTGAGGTAATAAATCTTCCACTGGTCACCAGGAAATGCTTATCAGAATCATTTCCTTCTAAACCCTTTTCCACTTGTCAGCTCAGATGTAGTTGCTCTTATGCTTCTCCTCACTCCCACCCCACATGGTCATGTTTCTTCACAACAGTCTGCAGGCTTTACAAATGTACAAGCACTTTTAAAGAGGTGCTGCATATGATATCTTTCAGAATAAATGCCAAGGAGCCACCCTGAGAAGCACGGCAAGCAGAAGGCTGAGCCTGATTCTATGTGCACTCACACCCCACGAGCACAAGGGACAGATTACACAGCTCCTGTACTTGTGCCTTGGAAACCCAGTCCCATTGCTAGTAGGTGAGTATTGGAGATACCAATCCTTCCGTTGAGGGGATGAGATCACATGGATCTGCTGTGTGAGGACCAAGTGGTTATGTGTCCCTCAATGAATCCATGAGCCCCTTCCTTCACATAGGGTACACAAAATGCAACATACACAGGTACTCTATCTTCTGACATGCTAGTGCAATAACAACACAACATATCTAGCATACTGGGAGCTCCCATAGGCACTCAAGGCCATTCAGGACTTGCAACAATGCAAGTAGAGCATGATGGTACATGCTTCCTGAACACCATATGATCAACTGTGTGTTTAATTTTATATAAGCAAACCAGATTTAAAAAAAAGGTACTTACACAATCTCGTCATTCTGGAATTCAAGCTCTCCACAAGTATCCTCAAAGTCCTCTCCTCCGCCTTTGGCTGAGCCTTCAATCGTTTTGTAGGGCACGATAACATTTCCCCGGGCTCCAGATGTTCTTAGCACTGTCACTTCCATGGTTCCAACACTCTCACTGATGTGAGTGACAGGCTCCTCAAAGGTAAAGATGCCAGCATGATCATCATCAAAGATGGTCACTGTGGCAGTAGAGGGGGAGCCCAGGCAGGCCAGCGTTGCTACATGGTTGGCTTCCAGAATGCCCTCATCCAAGGCTTCGGAGCTTACCCTCACGTTGCTGAGGTGAACAAGGAAGTTCTCATCCTCCTCAAAGATATCATCATCGATTATGCCGACTCGGATTTCTTTCTGTGTCTCCCCCGGTTTGAAAACCACAGTGCCTTCAGTAAACTCATAGTCAGATCCGGCATTGGCTGTGCCATCTTCTGTTCGGAAGTCAACATACACTGTGTTAGTCAGATCGCCACCCCGCCGAACGAGGGTCAGTGCAACTGTGCCACAGTTCTCTAGACACTGGTAGGTGCCCTGCTCAAAGCAAATCTTACTGATAGGGTCATTTTCCGCCACCTCACTGTTGACCTCGTGCATGCTGACTGCTTTCCGAGCTTGGTCAGCAGCATGCCTCTTCAGGATGTTGCCCGCTCCAGTCATTAGTCGAGTGGCCTGAATACGGTAAAAGGCTCGACTCTTCTGCTGTTGACTCAGGACTTGATAGTTGGCTAGCTCAATTAATTGTTCTATTTCTTTGTCAGGGTGTTTCTGCTTCAGCTCCTTCAGGATCCTAGCCATTTCCCTCCTGGCTTCCTCATCATCTTGGTCCTTCTCATCAACTTCTAGAACCAGAGTACCATCCAAGAAGTTCTCTACATGGGAATTAATCACTTTTCCATCCATTTCAATGTCCGCTTTGGATGATGGCCTATCACCTTCATGTTCAATGATCATGCCTCTCTGCTTGCCTGCCCTATACCTCTTGTAGACATACTTGTAAAATAAAAGCCTTCTGTCTGCCACCCATGCAAACACCACACAGATGGGAAAGAAGAAAAAAGTAAGCAAGCCTTCCCAGACATCCACAATCCCAGGAGATGAGACAGATAAAATAATGTAAAGCCAAGTATAGGCAAAGATGCTCCAAGCTGCTGTAACAAAAAACACTCGTAGGTGCTTAATCTTCCTTATCTCGCCATCAGGGACCACGTGGACACAAATTGCTATGATGATGAACATGTTAAAAGCAGCACTTCCCACAATGGTGCTGGGCCCAAGATCCCCTGCTGTGAAACCATGACCACATACTTCTATAACAGAAAGAAGAATCTCAGGTGCTGAAGAGCCCAGAGCCATCAATGTTAAGTTGGAAACAGTCTCATTCCAAATCCTCACTGTGGTTTTGCTGGTCTCACCATTGGGCTTCTTGATTGTTATCTCCCTCTCCTGAGATGTAATGACTTCTATAGAGGACATGAAACGGTCAGCAATGATGGATACCCCCAGGAACATATAGACCATAGCTACAAAATACACAGTAGCTCTTGCAATTTTATCACCAAATGAAGGGTCTTGGGGCTCCCATATTGGTAAAATGATGCCCTTCTTGCAAATATATGAACCAGAACATTCTGATTTATTGGCAGGCTCTTCACTTGGGCTTTCTGCCAGCACTTTGTCCACATGGAACAACAGAAGTGCCACGATACTGAAAAGATGAAAGCCTGAAGGGAAGGTGGAGGAGTTACTTAATTTCAACATGGTAGCTTTCTCTGGCCAGCTTCCAAGTGTTTTCCAACCTGCAGACAGAATGGGAAGAAGTGTTATCCAAATCAAACTTCTTTACCAAAAAACAGTTGTAAACATTTTGACTTGTTATACATGTTCAGTGAGCTACACATCACTTATCCGACAGGAGAATCATACCACCACTGGAACTAGGCTATCCATATTTACCCAAACTCAAGACTACTTTGAATATGAGAGGACCCCCCACCATAATTAGATTCTAGATATGGAAAATATAGACATTTGTTACATTTGCTGTGTCTTAGACTCTAATTATTAGAAGGTTGGTTTCAATTCATCCCCCCTACCTTTGCAGCAGAGAAAACAACATGGTGGGCAGGAAGTAGAGGCAGTCATGACTGAGGACAAGCAATGGGGAAGGAAGAGAGGGGAAGGCAGGGGGAAGAGGTAGCACAAGGGACAGAGGCAACAGAGGTGAAGGCAGGGAGGGAGAGGCAGTGTGGGGTGAAAGGTAGAGGCCACGATCCAACCTTGACACTGAGTGTGGGTTGGGGCCAGAACCATAGCAGCTGCTTGCCCCCCAGCTCTGTACCTGAATCCAAGACGATGGGCTTCCATCACTGAATGTGGGTGGGGGGACCTTGCCTTGTATTTGAATAAATATGGAAAATTCTAAACGCATTCTAAATGTTAGTTTCCGAAGTAATACTCTCCTTGTTCAATTTTTTATTAACATATCATCATGTAGTACAGCTGGTAGAATTGTTTCCAATGTCAACGTTTCAGTGAAATAAATCTTGAAATTTAATGTAAAATTCTCCAATAAATGTAACTGTCTCATATTTTTGCCAATTTGTTATTACTACAAAATGAATTCAGAAATCTTTTTACACTTCAAGTATATCCATACTCCTTGCACAAGTCTGTTTCAGGGTCTGGAGTGCCACATCAGCTGACTTGCGGGGCTCCCCACGGGTCCAGAAATTTGGGAAGGCGGAGTGATGGCACCATTCCCTGGCTGCCAAGTTTCAAAACCTATGGCGTGCCCTGGGCCATATGCAGTGCGTTGGAGCCCTGATTTCAGTGTGCAGGGCTGGCAGGGACACTGCCAGGCCCCAGTACCCAATCCTAGAACGCAGGGGGTGGGAAGGGGTGGTGCTGGATGCCAAGAGCCCAATCCTGATGCAAAGCAGGGTGGTGCCAGGCATCCAGGGCCTAACTCCAGCACACAGGGGTGGGAGGGAACCATATCAGGCCCCAGGGCTCAATCTGGCCCACAAACTAGCCTTATACCGTTCTGGCCTGCAGGACCAAAAGGTTCAGTGCCATTGGTCTATTCCATACTGAATGTATACATTCAGTAAATAAAGGCATACAGTTGACAGCTGTACAGGTGCTCAGGTAGGAATTGAAGGTATATGTGTATTCTTACATTTGGCCCTCAAGAATATGCAACATGAGAGTCTTAATAGCAGAGAAATAGCATGTGATCATGTAATTAAATAAATCAAAAAGGTTTGGACTTTCTTTAGCTAAAAAGAACCTACTATGTACTCACGAATAATTTATTTTTGTATACCTTAGGAGGGAGCCCATCTCTTGCTTACTTTCCTTCCAGAGTTGGGCTCCCTCCCACCCATCTGGACCCTTGGCCACTCCACTTACACTTTACTCAATCATTGAGGCACTAAGGACAGGTCCTGGTTCTGCCTGGGGACTTCAGCAGAGGACAAGTCGGATTCTATTCCACCTATTAGGCGTGTAAGGGGAGTTGAGTTCCTAGAGTACAATTCTATTCCACCTGATGGAAGTCCCTGAAAACAGTCAGTGTAAAAAGTGAGGAAGTCCTTCTCCTCCACTCTTTTTCCCAGCTGCACTTTTGTGACTCAGTCTTAAGGGTCAAAAGGTGGTAGAGCACATTATAGAAATAGATATATTAATGGGTTCCACATATTAATGAATTCACAGGATAGAACTACACTTAGATGGCGGAAGTCCACTTAGATGCCCACCAGGCGAAACAATCTGACCCTTAGTTACAGGTTGGCTGCCTGAAAAGCCCTCTTAGCTGTGCATAAATGCAAAGAGCAGTCACTCATAGGTGTACAACGACGCTCAGTGAAAAAGCGTGAGCATGGTCATTTTATCCTTTTCAAATGAAAACTAGTTCTTTATTTTATCAAGAATATGTCCTCCCTCCATGAGGGCTATTCCCATGTTATATTCCTCTAGCTTCCCATTCCAAACTGTCTTTGCTGTAAGGATGGTTAAAAGTTTCTGATTGTATATTTTCACTCTGCTAATGCTTATGTCTTTCATTAAAGTGTGAATAAAAAGGGGCACAAAATGAGCATGGAAAGATTCAAAGCAAGTCACACAAGATTGAAAAGAGAGGGTTGCAGTGAAGACTGTTATAGTGCTTAGATCATATACAATGCTTTTCTTCACTAGATTTCAGCATACTAAAGTGACTATTATGATAGTATTTCCATTACAAAGATAGGGAAACTGAGGCACAAAGAGGTGAAATACCTTGCCCAGCTTACCCAGAAGGTCAGTAGCAAAGTTGGAAATAGAACCCAAGGCTCTGGGAGGCCAATCCTGTACACTATCCACCAGCTCTTTTAACTTCTACCAGGTCACAATAAGAACAGCAAACACCACACTGGAGCGGATCACTATCTCAGCTGCCCTAAGTGTATTGCACACCATCCCACACAAAAGTACACGCTGCTCAAATTTCACTGGAAACAGGATGGATCATGACAGGATGACCAAGATAAAAATCATGTTCACCAATTGTTTCCAAGGAGTCTGCTTACATGTCCTGTAACAGTAACTGTACTTTGAAATCCTGTTTAGAACACAGCATCTTTTTCTTAATGAAAGTTTCCTTCTTCCTATTTCTTGCTATTTTAGAGAGCCGGTATACCGCAAAAGTCTAACAGATGGCACAAGCAGCAGTGCCGAACGTAACGTTTAATAGTCAGATGCCAACTCCTGAGAATGATTCACCTTGGTCATTCCAAAAGAAGAATACACAGTGGCCTCGGGGACTCAAATACCTGATTGTCCCAAGCTACGATTACATGCAAATGACCATATGTCATGCTAAACTGAAATGGCTTCTGCCCATCAGAATGCAGGCAAGGCTGCCTGGGAAAGAGAACAAGAGCAAAGAATTAGGAAAAAAACTGCAAACATAGCAAAATTATTTAGATGACTCAAGATGGGCAAAAACTGAAAATTCTGGAAAAAAAAAAAAAAAAAGCTAGGAGACCAAGGCAGCTCAATGGCAGATGAAAATCAGGGGTGATAAATGTGAGCTATCCTAGCAGTTATTGGCATACTTTGAACATTATATGCACTTTACTGGGTCCTAAAGTAACTCCATCTGCTCAGCAAAATGACTTGGGTGTTGCCGAGGACACATCCAAAAAATCCTCTGCTTAGTTTGTAGCAACCAATATCACAATGAACAGGAAACTGCATGAAACACAATTCTGAAAAATATTCTAATACTGTTGTATGGGTTACAATGAGTTACATCCCCTGCGATACCACGGTTCATTCCAGTTTATTTTGAAAGGGGTGATAGCAAAAAGTACAGAGGTGTTCAGGAAGGATTAGTTAACACAGCATCCCTTGTGCATGGAGAGACTGAAATAGACTGAGGCTTTTTAAGTTACAGAAGACAATGGTGCTACAAGACGTTCCCGCTGTTACAGAGGCAGATACAGTTCCTTAGAACTGCAAGTGTGCTGCGCTGAGGGAAAGCCTGCTTTAAGACTAATAGAGGCTGGTTTTAGCACTCTTATCATTCAGGCTGTTAGAAAATTAGAAAAAGAGGCGTTTTTTAAAGTGAGTACAGGAGCCATTTCATCGCATACCACTAGATTCAGCGATGGTAACCCTTTAGAAGAGAATTTTACTAGGTATGCAGCCAAACTAAAGTGAATGTATGCTCATTGAGCATCTTTAACCAGAACACAACTTAGTCAATGTCTAACTATTTTGCTTGGGTGTTATGTTGCTTCAGACCAGGTCATAAATAAAATGAGATGTGCTAAATCTGATATGATAACAGAGATTGACACAGCATCCTTTTTCTTATTATAGGTACATCTGGAATGTTCTCATTTCTTTTTTCAATTTGAATTCAAGGAGAAATTTTGTAATGCATAAACATACAAATAAATACTACGCTGTTTTTCTAAGTCATGGTCACTTATTGCAGGGAGTAGTTGTTTTAATCCAAATAACAAAAATATCCCCCCTGCCCTTATTCAATAGATTTCCTCTTTGGGGCCAGTCAGATAGTCTTGCATGTCTAAAATTATTCAAAACAACCAGCACTGTGACATCCCCTTGGCAAGAGAAGAAAACAGATGGTTCTAGAAAAAAATGTATACTTCGGGTCACTGAGTTAGGTTACATAGAATAGCGGTCCCATCACACTTTGGATCAACTCCATAATCTTAAAAGGATGGATGCATTGGTAACTTTAGTCAATAAAATTCCTCAATAGGGATTAATAAATCACTTGAACTTTATTTAAAGGGTTATTCTCTGACTTCAGCATAGGGTCCTTTTTTAACTTGTATTTCAATAGACAATGACAATGAAGTGGAAAATATTGCCACTTGAGCCATTGTTCTGGACTTGTATTTAGTACTCTGTGTATCAAAGGGAAATTCCATTTTTCTGGATATTGCATGAAAGGAAAAATCTGGAGCTTCTCTAGAGAATCCTGTTATACAGAGAGTTGGCAGAAGCTCTGAAAGATGAACTATAATCAAAACTAATCTTATGTGTCAAGACCTTTTTCTTCCTCCACCCTGGAACAAGCAGCTTGCAAATGGTGAATTTCACATCTGCAAGATGAGCCAAACCAAAACCTATAACATTTATGCAAAAATGCCTGGCATAGTCCCTACTTAGGGCCTCGGTACTACCACAGTTCAAATAATAAAAGGCTGTCTGCAATTGCAAAAAATGGGGTTTGTGTATAAGGGTACTGCAAACCAGGAGTTTTCTTGGTCCAAATCCAAGCCAGACCCTAGTTTTTGATTCAGTGTCAAACCAACAGTAGCCATATCTGCAATCAGGTATGGATAACAACTCCCCAACCCTTCCTTACTGCAATGCTGAGCACAGGCTACTAGAAACAGAGAAATGGCCTAACTTCTTCAGCCTGTTTTCCTTTACATTTACAAACTTCTCCATGCATGGGGTGAAAAGCACCTAGGGCAGGCTCCCAAAAGACTGACCCACCACACAGAACTAGTTACTATGAAGTAGTCAGCACATCATCAGGTTCATTCTCTCTCTCATTACTCCTAGAATCACAGACAGCACCTCAGCTGCTGAGAGTATCTTATCTGTACAGCCCCCACCCCAGAAGGGTCTGATCCCAAATGGGGGCTCTCAGGCATTATCGAGGTACAAATAAGAAAGAGGAAAAGGATTCTGAAATTAAAAAAGGTTTACTCTTAAGCTGGGAGTAAGGTTATTGGTATGCATCAAGAACACTTTAAAGGTGATGGGGACCCATAGTTCAAGTGCTTTTCCCATCAGTGTCATCAAGGAAAGCACTGGTTAAACCAAGTCATGTTCTAGATCAACTCCAATCCTTAACAACCTCTCTCTAGTGTGTGCGCACATGTCTATCACAGGGAACTCCCTTGTACTTCCAGTACGTAAACAGTCATGCAAAACACTTTTCAATTCCTCACAGTCACACTCAGGCTTTCACAGTGAATGGTGTGTACTGTGGCAGCTGTAAGGGGCCATAATCATGGACAGGGTGCCATCATGCTGGGAGCTGTGTGCACACAGGTAATGAAGAGACTATGGGTGCACCAATAGATATTTTTTGGACTGATACCGATGGCCGATTTTTAAGGAGCTATATGGGCTAATACTGATCCTTTTCCGATACTCAGCTGGAGGACAGCATTGGGCTGGTAAGTCTGGTGTGGGAGAAGAGTCAGGGGAGGGAAGGCGTGTGGGGGGTAGAAGTGAGGGAGTGGGGCATGGGTGGATGCTGCTCAGCTGGGGCAGGGCACAGGATAGAGCTGAGAACAGTTTGTTGGGGGGGAGGCAGGGGCGCGCAGGAGGGAGGCCCAGGAGACAAGAGCAGTTCCTGCCTGGCACAGACCCTGAGAGGTCATGGGGGCATGTACCCCTCGATCTGCTGACGCAGGGCAGGCTGGGGCCGGGACTGCGCTGGGCTCTTCCTGGTGGGGGCTGGGCTAGTCTGCACTGTGCTCGGGACAAGCGGCTGCAGCGCTGGGAATGGGTCTACGGGAAGGGGGCTGCAGACATCCCAAAATTTGCCATAGCCCCCCCACCTCCACCCCCAGTGCTGCTGTCACCCACCCTGAGCACAGCGCAGCCCAGTCCCCACTGGGAAGAGCCTGGTGCAGCCTCCAGCCCCAGTAGCATCCCACCCCATGTGCAGATCTAGGGTACACACCCCCATGCCCTGCTGGGGCGCATGCAGTAGCAGGAGCCACCCTCCCACCCCAGACGAGCTGCTTGCAGCTCCATTCCAGGCCCACCCTGCCCCAGTCCCACTCCCTCCCTCACCCTAGGGGCCTTGATCTGCCCCCTCTCATGCTCCTTCCTTCCCCCCACCCCTTCCCCCACACCAGACTTACCAACCAGGTGCTGCTCTCCACACTGCCAGGCTGTGCTCCTGGCCCCATGCATGCTGCGATTGTGCGGCGCATGCATGGGGCATTTATTGGCCACATTATCACCCACATCAGGCAAAAAAAAGCCGATTTCCAATACTTTTAATTTTCTTTATATTGGTGCCGATCCAATATGGGACTGATGTGTCAGTGCACCTATAGAAGAGACAGTTCTTGCCCCACAGAACCTACAGTCTAAGCAAGCTCTCACCTTGCCTGTATTCAGATGCAGCCCCACAGACCTGGATGTAGTAGTGATGTCCAGAATGTGTTGCTTGCACAATGAGAAAAAAGCATGGCACTGGCTATGAGCTCCCATGGCACCCAAACACTGCCCGAAGGGAGATGATGAGACACTGTGGCACACAATCTTCTGCTCACACTCCTCAATTTAGCCAGGATTGTTTCAGGTTTTGGAAATTCACCTGGATAATTTCCTATGCCCCAGCACTCCTGATAGCTACATAGATCACCCCCCGTCCATTCCCTTGTACTCCCAGGAATAAAACAGAGCTTCTTCTCAATTCTTCTTCCCTGGGGGTACTGATCATCTGGGAGCTTCCTCACCAAGCTGGAACCAACCACACACTCTCATTCAGACAGAGCCAACACCCAGATTACATATGCTCTTGTCCATCTCAGACCCCTGTAAAGAATGTGCTGTGGAGAAGGCCTGGGTAGGAAGGGAAGGAGAAGCACAGGTGAGCCCCATGTACATGTGGTCTCTACACACCCCTGCACCCTGGGATGAAGTGAACACGATGCTTTGTACCATTGCCAGTGTGAATTGACCAGGGCCCAGCAGGCAGTCTGAAGAGGTATTACTGCAGTATTTGGACAATGGGGCCTGAAGGGAAGCAAGAATACTGCAGTGTCCAGCCCCGCACTGAGACCTAGGGCTGCTTCCATGCTATTGTATTTGCTCACTGTATTTGGTGGGCTGAAGCCTTCACACCCAACCAGCTCCCCAAGCTGAGGTCCCAAGGCTGTTTTCCTCACATACAGCAGGTAAGATTGTTGCCTTTCAGATTTCCCTCAAGTTCTGACCTTTTAATTAGCTTATTTCTATGCATTTAAGCTTCTAACCACCCTTCCCACCTTCCCCATGTATGATTCATGCTGTTCAGACTCTTTGTTTACTGTTAGTAGAACAGATTTCAGTCCCTCTATTTTTTTTCATAGAGTGCTACTTCTCTCTTCCAGCTGCTGTCTTCTCTTCTTGGGAGACGACTTGTGTTTGGATATCTTGCCTTGCTGTGTCAGGCTCCAAGCCCCTTTGTTCTTTTAAAAATCATTTGTGACTGGGCTTATAACTCATTTGCAATGTGTTGACAGCAGCATTTGTATTCAGACTGCTGAAAACTATTATCAGGCTGGGTGCTTTTATGACAGCCCAAGAAGTGGGTAATGCAAAGATTGTCTGGTACTAGTTTCCCAAGAAATGAGTAATGTGAGAGAGACAAAAGGAGATACTTTCCATAAGGAATTATTTTTCAGGTATTCAACAGAAAATGCACTGCAGTACAGAGCAGCTGTAACACAGCAATATTTCCAATGTTACTGGCACAGCTGGAGGTGCCCAACCTTGCCTAACCTGCTGTAACATTAGCCCCATAATAAACATACATTTAATGCTGGTTACACTGGGGCTGGATATCCTCTCACCCATATGACTGGTTCAAAAGAGACAGGTATAAAAGACCAACAGGCTTGGAAGTATCCTGTCCAATATAAGGATGTCCAGATTGGTTGTGGACTTTCCAGTGTGAAACCATCTAATGTAAAACCATCTAGTGCTGAACCATCCACATAATGAAAATGTTCTTCCTAACATCTGTGCTATGTTTCCCTTGTAGCAATGCAAGACATAACTATTTGTAAAGACCCCTGAGGTCACAAAGTATAGTCTCTCTCTCTCCTCTTCATAAGCAATGCATCAGCACAGGGCCACCCCAGGCCAGCCCCAGTTGTTCTGTCAGCAGCTGAGGGCTAACCTTTAGGGCTGTGTGAAACAGCAGTGTTGTGTTTTGGCTTCTGTTTCGCCATTTTGAAGGGAGAGTGTTTTGTTTCGAAGCGCTGTTCCGTTCATTTTGTCAAACCTGTTTCACTGTTTTGCCAATAGGCTATAATGGGGAATCATGAAAATGCCTATAACATTGTCATTCACTGCCTGATTCAGATGAAACTTATGGGGATGGTAGCCCCTTCTGAGGGCAAGTCTCCCAGCCTGCCAAGTTTCAAGGAGATAGGTGCAAGGGTTTCTGGGAAACGGCACCTCAAACTGCTAAAAGCAAAACTCATGCCACTTGCTAGCAGTGGCAACCTCCTGCCATCCCGAGCACAGATCTGGGGCCTAGGAGGAGCCCAGCAGTGCTGGGAGGGCAGGTTGAGCTCCATGGGGCAGGTGGAGCCACTTGGAGCACAGCCTTGGCTCCAAGTGCAGCCTTGGCGAGCACAGCCTGGTGGCTGGAGGCTCCGCAGCCCCACAGAGCTGAGCCTGGCAGTGGGAGGTGGAGGAGAGCCACTAGCCGGGGCTGTGCTTGGAGAGGCTCCACCACTGGCTCTCCCACCACTGGGCTGAGTGCCATGGGGCTGGCAGAGCCACTTGGAGCACAGCCCTGGCTTTCCCCTGCTTCCCACCCCCAAGCTGCCTCAAAACGTTTCGCGTGCCTTCATTTTGTTTCAAAGCTGGTTTGAAGCCTTTTGTTTCATTTTGATGTAATTGTTTTGAGCTCGAAATGCATCATAACAGCTTTGAAACAAACCACCTGTTGAAATTTTGCACTGCTAGCTTACATGATTCCTCCACTAGGGTGAAAGATTAACCAATTCCTGCCCAGTTTCTGGGGCTGCATGGGTTTTGGGATCAATGATGAAAGTGATCTCTCACAATGCAGACACTTGTTCTGATACCCCGAAGACAATATCATAGGTTGGTTTCACACAAGCCATCACCATGTTCTTAGCAGGCAGCTATTAACATCCCATTGCCCCCCAGCTGCGTGGGATGCAGCCCCACAGCACATTTTAGAGAAGCCCAGGTAACTGTTGTGCCAGATAGCATACCCGTTGCCCAGAGGTTTCCAGCATCCATGAAAATGTGTTTTCAGCTATTCCTTCCACAGACCCTTCACATCCCCAGCCTGGGACAGATGCAATGTTCCAGGAACAGGGAAGCACAGGAGGAGTATCCCCTACTGGAAGCAATTTCATTTGAAGGATGAGGAAAACCGAGTTCACGTAATACAACTATCTTTCTCCTTCTTGTGTCCATCTCAGCAGACTGCAGCATTACAAGCATTGCCTGGGGAGAAGTGGAATCTTTCAAGTGGCTCAGCTGCAAGCCATATAAGGTGTTAAATAAAAACCAGGCACTAACAGAAAGCCACTGCAGAGTTTGGTGCATGGCATCACCTGATGACAGTCTTTAGCAGTCAGGCTGTCCATCCCTGTGTGCTTGCTTTCATTTCCAATCTACCTATCTCTACATGACCCACTGTGAAAGGAGACCCAAACTTACATCAATGGACATGGCATCATACGCCTATGCCCTCAGCTGGCACCCTAGGCCTGACTGTGTGTGCTTCTCCCATGGTTCAGGCCTATAGCCAGTTAACATGTCATCTCCCCTCCTTTTCCAGGGATCCACTGGGTAGTTTTCCAGTATCACATCTGGTCTCCTCTTCAATCATAAGACAGTGGGTTTACCTCCAAGTCCCCAAAAAGCAGTCACCCTCAAACTACATCTCTGCTTACCCCATGCTTCAGTGTCTAATTCCACCTGAACTCACACTCTGTGCGCTTTTCTGGCGGTAGATGCCAGGGATTCTCAACAAGGGTACCGCATCACCTTATAGTGCTTTAAGATCCTTTCAAGGCTGCTACTCCACCGAGTTAGCAGCTATTCCTTCCTATTAGGTGTGCAAACGTGATTCACAAGACAAACCTAAAGATTTCAAATAGGAAATCATAGTGTTAGAAGCATTCTAACCTGTTGCGGTCTTTCTGAGTTCTTTGCAAAAGAAATGACCTATTATTTTTCTGTAGTTAAAAGACAAGTGAAAAATAAGAGCTGGTATTTTCTGAGGCATACCTTGAGCCTACAAAGGTGGAGAACTACTGGTCTAGGGTCTCACAGGGGAAAAGAGGGACAGGAGAGAGGGTCTCGAGTCACTCCTGCTACTTGATCATGTAAAAATGGGATTCCGAAGCTACCAAAGGAGGCAGGCAGAACTTCTTCCTCTTTGTGGTTACCTTTTCTAGACAAGTAGCATCATATCCATCATTTGGATTAAGCTAGTCCAGATTTCTAGCAGACAGAGGGAAGAGTTTTGTGCTCCTGTTAATTCAGATAAAAAGAAGAGACATAGTCAGGTGCCCGCAGCGTACTGAAGCCAGTGCTTCCTGAAGTGTTTATTTCCTGCAGTATCTCAAACATCACGGCAGAGTAACTGTCAACAAATGCTGGCATTTTAGAGGCAAGCAGTGTTTACGGATGGGGAAAACATTGGAAGGCAGAAATAGGTTCAGCAACCTGCCTGGAAGGCTGTGCCATCTGCTGGATTTGGGATGGAGTCTGTTCCAATCCAGACCTTGATTCAAAGTGTAGCTTTAGCAGATCACTGCTCCTAACCGTGATCTTCCTTCCTATGAAAGAACACTTGCCTCTCCTCCAAGCAAGATGTGTGCTAGGGCTGGACTTAGAGATGCCTGGAGGAAAATCCGTGTATCCAAACAAGGTGCCATCTCTTTGTCAATGCAGGGGGGCAGAACTTTAACTCACAGTTTGGTCTCCTGGGTTCCCAGCCTCCATAGAAACCTGCCATTCGGGACTCACAAGGTCCCTTGGAATAGCCTGTGACCCCCACCCCGCATGTCACAGCAATTTCTAGCACATCGCAACCTAGACTGCATCAGTATAAATAACCACTCAAACCTTTCCAAATATAGTCAAAGGCACCAGTCCTCAATGAAGCCAACTAAGTAAAAACAAATATCAGGCCACTCTTTTCTAAATAGGGCATTTGAAAGTTGGAACAATTATCAAGCCATGACTGATTTTTCCAAATACTCTATCTTCCAGATACAGTGTTTAATTCCCTCCCACAATTTCCTCAGCAACATTCCAAAATAAACAAGTAAATAAAGAAAATAAATCTTCCCCCATATAACATTTCAGGCAAAAAGGGCTAAGTTTGGGTGCAGCTGGTGCGGGCTGCCTCAGAACGCTGTTGACAGAGATTTCAGTCACTACTTCTAAGCAAGCAAACCCAATAGCTTTCTCCCTCAGAAACAGTTGTTTTACCCAAAGTGGGGTGATGCCTGTGAGGAAAGTGAAGTGAAACTAGGAGCTAAAAAACAACTTATTCCTCTTTCTCCACTCCGCCCCCTCCTTCAGTCTCAGTGTTATCATACCATCCCTCCTTTCCAGTCCTGTTTCCAAAACATGTCTTTCCCTTACTCTTTTACCATTATTCTTTTAACTTTTCTTTGCTTGAACAAGCACCCTAACCTGCCACAGGTAAAGCAGGGGAACCATGGCAGCCAACGTCCTGCTTCTATAAAATGTTGTCAGTACATGCTCAAGAGGTTTCGGGGAGAGGGCCACACTCCCTGCTACAGAAGAAGGCAAAAACCCCAAGGCCTGTACCAGTCTGACCATAGTGGAGGGTAACTGGTTTAATGGCTAAGCCATCAGACTGGCACTCTGGAGAGCCAGATTCAACCCTTGGCTGTCCTACAAACTCCCAGCACAGGCCTGGATCAGTTCTTTCACATAGCCTGTGCCTCCATTCTCCTTTTGTAACATGATGTTACTTACACTGGCACTGGGAAGGTACAACTTAGATGCAAGAGGTGTCACAGATGTTGGAGACAGTGGGGGATAGCAAGAAAGAGACAGAAAACAGAGCACCCAGGAAAGAGTAGAGTGGGGAGGGAGCAAGAATTGAGTTTTGTGGAACCTCTGAGACTCACAAAAGGCTGGAGTGAAATTCACCCCTGCAGAGAGGGGCTACATGACATCTATGCATCACTGTTGATAGCCAGGCCTTCCATCAGCCCTCTGCCAGAAGGTGAGTGTCGAGGGAGGAGGATCTGAGGTGAAAGAGCATAGGAACAGAGGTAGGGGGGCAGCAGCTGGGAAGCCCTCTGGCACAAAAATGGCCAAAGTAGTGAGCAAAGGAGCAGCTAAAAGGGAGGGGTGAGGAAGAAATGCAAAAGGTGGTTTGACACAGCTTCCACTTGTAGGCAAAAACTACCCAGAATATGATTAGGAGTGGAAGGAAAGAGCCAGAAAGATGAAGGGTTTGTGTGACAGCAGGTGGGTGGAGGGATTAGAAGATAAAGCAACCTTGAATATAGAGCGGCGAGTGTCAGAGGTTGAGCAGGTGGTCTGGAAAGAGCAGGCAGGTCAGCATGGGACCAATATACCAAATGAAAAGAAACTTGAGATGCCAATTAAATTGGGGTGCTTCTGTAGACCTGAATGGCCTGTACATCAGCAACTGATACAACAAGACAATGTTTCCAGAGCTCTCCACTAACCGTCACGTACAGATTTCTTACGCATACAACCGTGCTAAGGTAAGGAAGTCTCTCCCAAAAGGAGTCTTCAAAACCAGCTGCTATTTTAATGTTGGCTCTTAAGCAAAGTTCACTGTGGGGCCAGACATTTCAGTAATAGCTCCCTGCAGCTCCTTCTCCTCCCCAAAATGCCCAGAACAGATGGCAGAGAAATTCTGAAGGCTCCTAGAAAGTGGGTGCTTTCCAGCCCCAGCAAGTAGTTATGAAACAGGCTTTTCTTCTCCTGGCAGAGTAACTCGCTTCCTGTTATGTATGCAGCAATGTTTAGTCTGAAAACGCCACATGTAGCCAGCAATTCTAGGTGCATCCATTTCCGATGCCCAACACTGCTCACCCAGAAGTGATCAGAGTATCTGAAGGCCAGTGCCCAGCACTTGCTCAATGTTGCCTTTAAAGTGTTCCACTCTGGACACTCCAAACCAAAACGATTTCTCGTCATTCCCACAGAAATGTGTCTGCTGTTTGCTCCGACAGTGCCTTTAAGTCATGGGGTACATTTTCTGCTCCACGACTGATTTTTTTTTAAAACAGACAATTGTCAAATGACAAGCAGCAAATGAAACACTTCTAGTGCAGATACAAGAAAATCTTTTTGTGTTTGTGAGGGAAGATGGTCCTATGGGTGTGGCACATGGCTGGGACTCAGGAGATCACTTGATGGGTTACCCCACCATCACGGACACCTCCGTGGCCTGGGCTGAGTCACTTCGGCTCAGATTCTCCAGGATATCCAGGCACCTAATTCCTGTTCAAAACACAGCTCCAAGGGAATTTGAGGATCTGGGCCTTTTATCTTTGTGCCTTAGCCTCTTTCTATAAAACAGGGCTCAAAACCCTGTGGATTTGTCTGCCTTTGTCATGTCTACGTAAGCTGGAAGCTTTTTAGGGATGGGGGCTGCTTCTTATATTTTTCATACAGCACCTATCAGAATGAAGGTGCGGATCTCAGTCATGATCTCTACATGTTACCGTAATCCACATAGACAAGTCTTGATCAACAATACCTCTTAAAGCCCACAATAGGACTTGCTAGATTAGGATTCAGAATGACCTTGATAAACAAGAAAAAAAATGTTCCTAAATTAATCAAATGAAATTAACTAAGACAAATGCAAAGTCCTGCTCTTAAGATGGAACAAACATATGTGTAAATACAGATTAGGAAATGACTGACTCGGCTGCAGAAGAGGACCTGGGGATTATCATGAACCACAAGCTGAATAAAACAACAGTGAGCTCTTGTTCTCTTGCTGCAACAAAAAAAAGCCAACAGCATGCAGGGTTGTTTTAACAGGAATGGCACTTTCATAGCCATGGGAAGTGATTCCGACTAAGCCTCCTCTGGAGTGCTGCATCCAGTTTTGTGCACTGCAGTTCAAGAAAGGTACAGACAAATTATATAGTCCAGCAGAGAGCAACACAAAGTATTAGAGGTCTGGGAAATACATGGTGATAGACCATTATCTGTGGCCACAAGGGACAGGACAAGTAGTAATTAATGATCTTACCTTGCAAGAGGGGAAATTTAGTTTGGATATTAGGAAGAACTTTCTAACAATGGATGTGGTTAAGCATTGGAACAGATTACCTGGACAGATTGTAGAAGAATCTCATTCTTTGGAAACTTTTAAGGACAGGTTAGATAAACACTTGGCTGGAATAGTTTATTTGGAGATGATTCAACAAACAGCATGGGACTGGACAAGATAACCTCCTAAGGTCCCACCCAGCCCTACTTTTCTAAGATTCTCTACCCAGAGTACAAATCTCCTCCTCCCCCCGCCCCCCAAAAAAATGCTACATGAAACCAAGTTCAATCTTGGTCGTGACAGCCCTGAGGCTTGGAGCAGAGCAGATCACTGCTGAGTATAATGCAGGGATAGACAGAGAAACAGGAATCTTTGAGGACCACTCACTGTCTTGTGCAGCCACCGACAACATGATGTGAGCATAAAATGGCCCTGTTTTAATCCCTTACAATTCTGTACTGCCGTCAGAAGCACAGTGAAATAGACTGCTTAAACACAAAAAGCCTGAAATAGTACATGCTACAAAAAGACGTCAAGTACCAGGATCTTGGGAGAGAACTACAGCCAGAAATTTTGCTAGGTACTTGATGAACATCAGCAAAGAAAGAAAGTGGTTGTGTTGGTGCATAAACTTTTATCAGCTCCAAACTGTGCCAGGCAAACCATCTAGGCTTGTAGACCTTATCTGAGTTTTGTTATATTTAAATCCAAGATAATGCAGCAGAACTTACTACAAGAATGAACAACATCAAGCAGGGCAGCTGCCAAAGCATTTTTTATAGCCGTAAACAAGAGACGCTTGTAAGATACATGAGGCAGAGTGGGGTTTTGTTTGGTTGGAGGCAGTTAGGAGTAGAGATGGTACAGAAGCTCTACCAAGTTTAGGCTCCAGAAATGCAAGACATTTTACCACTCGTGAGCACAGGGAACTTGTTACTCATCTAGCCTCAGAAGGATGTAACAGCTGGAAACAGGATAAAAAACCCTGTGGAAAAACACTCTGTTAAAAAGAGAGAGAAAGAGAGAGAGATTTGTTAAGCACACCTGAATGCATGCAGGCCAGCTACCTGAGAGTTGCAAGTTCTTGTCATTTTATCACAAGTCTTACTTACAATAATTGCATTATTTCTCTGTTGCGGGAGTCCTGTCTATATAGAAGAATCTCAGCTTTCATTAGAAAAAGAGTAAGTTTCACAGCCTTCTGGCTGTGGAGAACAGCATGAACATACACCCTAGTGGATCCAAAAGGCAAATAAAAAGATTAAAAAAAAAAAAAATTCCTTCGTGTCTGCTCCGTTTCTGCAATGTTTTGGCAGTCAGCTTTCACCCTCAAGACATTGCGGACTGTGAGGCTGTTCAGCACAACTTGGCCAGGAAAGAAGAGGCAAGGCTACTTTTAAAGAATTGAACTAAACTGACTGGTGAGACCTAACCATGCTTCCACTTAGACAAAGCCTACGGGAGGAGTGCTGTTTAACAGGGTTCCCCTTAGTGCCAATTCCACATTGCTGCTGGGACCGAGATCTGTAGTTTAATCAGGTCTGCAGCTATCTCTATTTATTTTACCTCTGAAACAGATTAAATGTCTAAGGCGAAGGAACCAGAGGGTTTGCTCTGCAAGGCAATTGTAACCCCCCGAACAAAACCTCAACAAACCCCAAACCCCATACAAAATCCAAGGCTTGGCAGCCGTTTGTTAAACCCAGCAAATTAATGAAGCCAGAGACCCATTTTGCAAATGTGTTGCTTTCCTTTCTCTTGAGAAACTGAGCCACCTTTACAAAGAAATTAAGCAGCTTACTGTGAGCCATGACAGAGGTGCTCATCCCTTCGGAGGTTAATTCTGGTTTAGCTCTGGGCTTTATTTACCCCGCTGGGAGATGCCTGCCGGGTTTGTCCTATTGGCCTGGCATACACGGGATGGGTTGGCCTCTGACACAGCACCCTGGTGTCCAGGGCAGACCATCTGCCTGCCACGGACAAACCTGGACAGCGCGTGCCCCTGATCAGCCCTCACCCTGGGCTTTACCTGCCGCAGCGCCAACCCCTCAACGGCACCCTCTGCGCCAGGCAGAAGGGTTGGCGACCACGTCCCCGGGGCAGGTGAGCCATGCCTCGGCTCTGCCCACAACCTGCTGCTGGGGAACCACCCTGCCCCGCCAGGCCCTTGGGGACAGCCAGCCCGGGAAGGAAGAACCAGCCCTGGGCAAGGCGGGCGGAGCCGGGAGCGCCAACTGCGGCATCCCCGCGCTGCAGCGGTGCCGGCGGTGCCCGGCCCCGGTCCCCGGCCGCTCTGCCGGCCCAGCCCCGCGCCTGCCCCGCCGCTTTTGTCTCGCCGCGAGCTCCCGCGGCGGCGGCGGGCTGCAGCACCGAGCCCCTCCCGCCCGGGGGTCGCGGAGCAGCGCCGCTCCGCGCCGGGCAGGGCCGGGCCGGGAGGGCAGGGCAGGGCAGGGCAGGGGGCCGGCGCGCTGCCCCCGGCGGGAGAGGGAAATACGAATCTCCAGCGCGGCACGAGCCATTCATCATCCCGGCCCGGCCCGGCCCGGCCCGGCCCGGCAGCGCCCCCCTGCACGGCGCCCGGGGCCAGGCTGGAGCAGGCTGCTGCGGCGGGCAGGTGCCTCCGCGCGGGTATGTGTGTGCATCTGTGTGTGTGCGTGCGTGCGCGCGGGCGTCTCGGGAAGTGCACACAAACACACACACACACACACACACACACACGGAAGCGCGGCCCCCGCGCCGGGGACACACAGGTGTGCGCAGCCCCGCGGCGGCACGGATGCGGCGGGGAGTCGCCCCGCGGTCCCCTCCCGCCACCCCGGCCGCGGCAACCCCCGCGGTACCTGGCGGCGGCGCCTCCTCGCCGCGCTCCTACCTGGCGGCTCCTCACAGAGGCACCGGGGCCAGCATCGCTCGGCGGCGGCGGCGGCGGCGGCGGCGGGAGCAGGGGCGGGCGAGCGGCGCGCGCCGCTTCTCTCTCACACACGCACTCACACACACACACACACGCGCGGGCACGGCCACGCGCCTCAGTGCGGCGCGTGAGGCGGGGCGAGGGGGTGGCGATGGCGCGGCGGCGGCGGC
>JAGPOW010003648.1:105089317-105118556 GCA_030014935.1 Caiman crocodilus
GCGGCGGCGGCGGCTCCCGGCTGCCTCCCCCCGCGCTGGGAGCCGCGGCGGCGGCGCAGCGCCAGCCCCTTATCGCCGCCGGCCGCCACGGCCCTCCCACCCGCGCGCCGCGCCGCCCCCCGCACGGGGCAGCGGGGGCAGGGGGCGGCCCCGGGGATGCTGCCGGCGGGAGCGGGCCCGGCCCGCCCAGCCCCATGTGGCGGGAGCCCCTGAGGCGCGGCCGCCAGCTCGTCTCAAGGCGTGAGGCGAGAAGCACGTAGCAACCGGGCGCATAAGCCTGGCCTCGCCGGCCCCGCCGCCCAGCCCGTGTCGAAGGGGCTGCGCGCTGCCCTGGCACCCCCTGACAGCCGTGGAGAGGCTGCCCCGGCGCAGTGAGAGGTGCCCGCTGCCCCAGCAAGGCCCCCGTGGAGGGATGGAGTGACCTGGCTCCGGTCCGCACTGGCAACAGAGCTGGGAAGTGGCGGCCGAGACCTGCCAATGCCCCAGACTCGGGGATGCACAGGCACAGGGCCCCGCTTGGCCCGGAAGAGGGTTAACCAGCCCGGCCATCGCAGCTGTAGGATGGGGCTAGGACGCTCCAGGCTTGCCCCACTGCTCTCAAGTCACGCCGTTCGAATCCGAGCGTGTGCACAGGAGCGGGCACAGGGAGACTCATTGCTCCGATGTGACCCGCCTGAAGACATCTCTGTCCCGGAGGGCTGCAGGTGAACGCTTGCCTCAGCCTGTCCCGCCTGCCGGCAGGACTCTGTGCCACGCGCCAGAGCGGGAAAGGATCACATTTAATAGCACGCGCTTCGAGGCAGGATTGTGCTTTAAAAAAGTCATTGAGTGACCCTCTACAGTTAAGTCTGCAGGTGTAACAAGAATTGCTAATAAGCGTAACCACTATTCCAGCTTCTGCGTGCTATTAAATTCGACCATCACATCCCACTGGCAGTGCCTTTATTTTCTGTTACCACTGGCAACACTGTAAAAGCCATCGGTACATTTGTTGCGTAGCTCTAGAATCGGGACAATGAGCCAGTCATTTTTCGTAGATTTGAACTCTTCTTTTATGGCTCGGCTCCCCCTTCCCTTGCACTGGGGTGCAGAATGATGCCAAACTCCTGCTCCGCATTTAGGATCAAGTGCCCTGAAAGGGCAAAGGCAGAGTTGTCAGGCTGCTTGCATAAGGACACTCCCCATCCCACAACAGCCCCACCCCGGCATTGCTTACCCTTGCCAGGATCTTGAGAAAAAAGGTTGATCTGAGGCAGTACGTCTCTGTGCCTCTTCTCTGCAGGCAGAAGAGCTTGACTCCATGGATCTGCTAGCAGATTTGGAGCCTTCATGAGCAATTGTAGGTCTCTGGCCACAAAACGTGCATGGATAACTTTCCTCTGGTGAACACAGATCTACCACTAGTTACCCGCGTAAAGGCAAACTACTTCCATTTTACCCTGCATATTTGTTTTTCATGTTCAGGTCTCCCCAGTGCCTCCTACTGGTTAATTTACAGATCAGTTTTGGTCAAACTTTTCATTACAACACCCTCGGGCGCCTTGAGATCCTTTCAGCTGTTCCCCTGGGGTGCCACAGCAAGTTAGCACCGTTCGGTGTGCGAACCTGATTCATAAGACAAACCCAGAGATTTCAAATAGGAACCCGTAGCGTTAAAAACATTCTGACCCCTCGTGGTCTTTCTGAGTTCTCTGTGACAAACTGTCTTTCCATTGTTTTCCTGTAGTCGAAATATGAGTGAAAAATAAGAGCTGGCATTTTCTGAGCAATGCGCTGAGTCTAATGAGGGGTGCCTCGAGTCTAAAAAGGTTGAAACTACTGCATTAGAAGGAGGGGTTCAGGAGAAAATACTAATATGTGAACCCTCACCATCAGGACAAGTAGAAACAATATTAAGAATAATATTTGTTAACATTACATTGCTGCCTAAAGGTTCCAACCCAGATCGTTTTGCTTGTAGCTGCCCATCAAGACAGAAAGAGCATGTCCCTGCCTCAAAAGCATGGCTCAGTTGTCCCCAGCCCCGGCCTTATGGTTAATGCCACTCATGCCTGCAGAAGACTTGACTTCCCACAGATATGTATATCTGCAAGTTGGCAGGAGAGCAAAGGCTGATGCTGTCCATGGGGCATTTCTTGCTTAGCGTTGTTGCCGTAGGCCAGCAAAGCTGGTGGACCATTGGTATATAGTCCAAGGTCCTGATTCTGCAACTCACTATGAGCAAGTACAGTTAAAGTTAGAGAAGGGCCTCGCCCAGCTAAGTGGCTTTCTGGGATCCAGCTGCAGTCAGGCACGATGAAAAAAGTCTGGGAGAAAAGAAGTACTGTTATCCCCAGTACAGTTTAGAAAAGAAGTACAGTTTAGGGAAAGGGAACTGAAGCACAGAGAATTTAAGGAATTTGACCAAGGGACTAGAGGGACTACAAGATATGCTGGAAGATTGCTAGAGAAAACACTTGGTCAGAATTTTGGGTGAATGGAAAAAGGGGGAAAGTTATCAAAAATGAGAAAGGGCAGTGAGACTTTTTTTTCCCCACCAGAAGTGTCAGTGTAATTTAGTGACAAGAGTGTCTACCTGAGAGCCCCGCAGCACTTAAGGAAGAGGCATAACTGGCCAATACTGTGCACAGGGAATGGGGATATAGGGGCACCTCACCAACCCATCTCCCCTTCAGTCCCTCACTCATCCTGCACCTTCCCTGCTCCAGGTCTGGCTCTGGAGCAGCCGCAAGGGCACCTACGCAGACACACAAACCAGAGGTTTCCAGCTGCTGGGGGAGATGCAATCCCCCAACATGTGTGCTAAACAGTCAAAAAACACTGGTTTGCCATGGCAAAAAAAGGTAACATCTTACCCAGCAGCAGGAAACCCCTGAGCACTGCTCCTGTGCCACACTGCTCTATCCTCTTTGCTTGCCAGGCAGAGCAGGGAAGGTGCAAAGTGTGTGTGTGTGTGTGTGTGTGTGTGTGTGTGTGTGTGTGTTGGGGAGGGGGCAGTAAGAGGGGTGGGAAGCTGAAATAGCCACTCAGCTCCATTCCAATGCTGCCCCCTTAGACAATGCCCAAGGCTCATGCCTTGCTTGCCCACCCATCATCGCACTACTGACTGGAGGTGCTGTGCATTTCCTGCAATGCCCCCCCCCCACTTCCCATTAATAGCTGTTTGTCTATAGCTACAAGGTTGGGAGGGTTGGGACATGAGGAGTAACTAGTTCTCTTCCATGGGTCCCCACAAACATCTCTCCCAAGCTCGCTGGCCCATCTCCTGTGCCTGAACACACTCAGCATGTCTGAAAAAGTCTAGGATGCTACAGCTAATTGTTTATCTTTGAGATCTTTAAAGCAACAGTGAGCCAAAGAAAAAAGCAACCAAGGCATGGGGGAAGCACTAGTCAAGGAACAGCGGGTGGTGGGGCAGGAGTGGAGAAGAGAGGATGCTGTCTGGGGGTACATCGCTGAAGAGTCTGAAGTGTGCTATAGATACACGGCTGCAGGCTGCAAGCGAGCCAGCTTGGGTTCCAGTAGCAGGGTAGCTGTGGCAGCACAGTGTTAGTGAAGCTGCAAAATCTGCTCAAGGAGCTGAGTAAATGCTTGTTTAAAGCTAGTGTGGGTGTGCCTCCACGTGCTGCAGACACTGCAGTACAGGCAGGCCCTGGGATGTATCACTGGCAACGTAATGCAGTTTCCTCCTCTCCATGCCAAGGCTCCCCTCCTTATCTCTGTGTCTCTGCTTCTCTTCACCCCACTCAGGATATTAACACCACCCTGCAAACATACTTGGAGACACTAATCACAAATCCAGAAACCATGGAGACTGATGCTGAGCTTAACAAACTGCTCCTTCATTCATTAATGTACACCCACAGACTGCATGCTGCTTTCTTCGCAGCAATCAAACCGCCTTCACCTTCCTGCTCCAGTGAATGCTGCTGCTGCTGGGGGATGTTTCCCAGTCATTGTCTACACATGCAGAGCGATCCCTTATCCTCTCTCTGTCTCTCCCCCCACAAAAAACCATTTTAGTATAAAGATCAAAAGCACACAATGGGCTCACAGAATCTAGAGGGTATATTGTATCATGTGGTCTAATTTCCTGACCAATACCTTGGGAAAGAAGGGAGCCAAATTCTGCAGCTGACAAAGCAGTACTTCCTTTAATTCATCCTTGCTTGAAAAAATTCCCACTTCACAAACCCCTGTAAAAGCGTGAAATGGAGAGGAGTCAGGTTAAGAAGAGGCTCCTGCCCCCAGCGTAAAACAGTTTTGTACTAACCTTTGAATAGGGCATGGTGTCTTTGTCCATGCAGGACAGGGCATCCCAAGCCTGGTTTCAGAAGGGGCAGTTGGCACCTTCTGTCAAGTGTGGAGTCTGATGTTTCTGGACTGAATCTTTAGTAGCGGTCACCTCCACATAAGCCTCCCTACCTCTGTTCATATCATTGCCTGTCTTTTCAAGAGCAGCTGGGCAGGCTCTATATCAGAGGACTGAGACACTTTATGGGCACATCGACCTGTCACCTTATGGTGACAAAGCAATGCACTACGTCGCTGTACGGCATGCTATGGTGACGTAGCAATCATGTGGGTCCACACGTGATTGCCAGTTATATTGCTGCAGTGGTGAACTCCCCTGTTATAGCGCACTGCTACAGTGGTAGCAGTGAAATCTGACTGCATCATGAGCAGGGCACAGTAACCACCCAGACTGCGCCCTGCTTTACTACTTTCAAGAGGCAGTACTAAAGCACAGCACCATAGCAACATCTCTGTATGGCGACATGTAGACGTGCCCTATGACATCAATCTCTGCCATTACTGCTGACTATAGTGCTCTCTTTTGCATGGAGAAATGTTATAACTAACATAGGTAGATGGCAAGAGAATGCAATGCTGCTTTTCATTGTTGCAATTTTTTTTCAGCTCTCTTAAGGATTTCTTCACAAATGCAAAATCACATTGTATTTTTTCACCTTCCCCAATGAAGCCCTGTCTGTTCTAGGTTTGTTTGCAGTGTTGTTCTTACATCACATAGGCAGAGATGCATTGGGCCATTCCTCATACTGCCATTCGTCAGCATTGGCACTGGTATCAGTACGTGTATGCAGTTACACCTGAACAAATTTTCATTTTTTTAGGCAAGACCTGAACCTATCCTTCCCAGGAGGGTCAAGAGAAGTTATGATAACTATCTGTAAAGCTTCAAAGATGGTGAAAACATCAAAAACAGATAACAATTATTTAGAGTGGAACAAAAGGTCTGTCAGATAATGGAAAAAGTAACAGGACTATTAAAAGGGATGGGACTTAACCCTCGAATATCAACTTTGGGGCCAGTGCTAAAGGACATGGTCTGGAAGGGCTAACTGGAGTTCTCTGCCTCTGAAGAATCTCTTGCTTCTGCGGTTCACTCTTTTTAAATAGGTGTAAAGCTTAGGGACTAAAAGGAATGTCTTAGGCTGATTAGACAGTGGTATTACAGGTTGCCAGAACCCCCTGTATTTTGAAAATCTTCAGCCTTGGAATTTGTCATGGAATCCCTTACATCCACAGGAGAGTGCTCTGGTATCTAAGTTTTCGTCTCAAATAAACTACTTCCTATTCATCTCTGCTGTGAAAAAACCTTCAACATCTGAAGGGAATACCACCACAGCAGTTTGTCTGCTGGGCCTGCAGAAAGCCTGAAACAAGGGGACAGAAGGATGTGAACTCTTTTCTTGGTTCTTCTCAAACAGTCTTATTTCTGAAACCGTAGGAAGACTCTTGGAATGGCAGGTTTGTTAATTGTCTCACTTCTGGTTATTTTAGCATAAACATCTAACTGATGTTCCTATTCCGCAGTCTTAAACTGACTTCAAAATTGCTTTCCTGGATACTGGAACCAGCTGTCCCTTACTAGTTGCCAGATCCTGCAGCCTCTCCCAAGCTTTATGCAGTTTCTACAATGTTGTTTTGTGTTGTTAGTACAAAATTCCACAGAATACTGGAGGCTAAAAAAAATGGAAACCCAGTATCCAAAACATTGAATTTATGTAGAATGCCTTGGCATAGGGAACACTCTTCTCAGGATACCATCAATTTCTATACTCAATTCCAGGTGAAACTCTTTGTTTAAATGAATCTGAATCTGCAGCAGAGTTTTCTGCCTATCACACCCAAATGCTATAGAAGCCATGAGGCCCTTCTATGAAATTTAGGTCAAGTTCATCTCTATCCCCTGGGAGTGGGGAGGCTTTAGCCATGACTGATGTACCCATTGAGAAATGTAGTAGAAATGACATGCAGGAATATAGCAGTAGTTGCACTGGTGGAAATCAGGGGCCCCTGGTAGTAGGATACATCAAAGTGACTTTCTGTAATTAGTTTTGATCGTCATCATTGTGACAAAGTTTGAGAAAGAAGGGATTGGACAGGACCTAATTAGGACTGCGAATGCTTGTGGAATGGTGCAACTGTGAGCTCAGAAATCTGCTTGTAGATATTCTGTAGAAGCAAAGGAGGACTTTGGGAAAAACTTGTTAAAACTTGAACCTGTCTAGGGGCTTGCCTACACACAGGCACTGTGTCACTTTAACGGTATCTTATTTAGTTAGTCTATAAAAGCACACATCAACCCTGCCGTCTAACTAACTGCAGACTAACACAGCTACCTAAGTCACTTTAAAAATATGCATATACCTATGTTGCTTAGCAGTGTGATGTCTACTGACAGAACATTTTCATCCCCCTACGGGGGATGCAGTTATACAGGTTACACTAGTACAGCTTATTTCTGTATTGGAGTTTACATACAGATTCACATTATGGTGTTCACACTAAAGTAGGGGAAGGCTATTGGATTTGAAATGTCTATACATGTAGGGCAAGATTAGGGCAAGAGAGAGTGGGAGTTCAGTGCTCAATCCTGCACTAGATGCATGGGGGGGGGCGGTATTCTCAAGCATAAAATGATTTCAGAATGTCTTTTTTTTACTGGCTGTGGCCATAGAAAGCTAGGAGGGACTGGACAAGATGAGCCCAGCTTCTTGCCACTACTCTCTCATGTCCAGGAAGTGGGGGATAAGGAGGGTGAAGCCTAGAGAACACTGAATTAGAAAGCAAGAATCAGGAGTAAAATGATAATGGGGCACAAAGCAGAGTCAGGAAAGGGGAGTCTACTTGGAAAATTAAAGAAGAAGAAATGATAAGAATGAAAGTGGGAACTTGGTGAGGGGAGGAAGAAACAGTTGATGTCTTAGAGCAGTGATCACCAACCAGTGGATCTTGATCCACTGGTACATCTCAGAGCCGCTTGTGGTAGATCTTGGAGCCTCTTGGAGTCAATCCGAAGCTGGGGTGGAGGGCTGAGTGCCCACATGGATGCACTCCAGCCCAGCAGGTCAGTCCATGGGGGAGAGAAGGGATGTAGGCTAGATTGAGGCCTCCCATGGTGAGGGACAGTGCCGCAGGAGCAGGGGTAAGTTGGGGGGGCCCTGGCAGAGTGGGACTTACCACCCCCTACCCTGCTCTTATTCCCCCACTGCAACCTGAGGCTGTCCTGGTCCAGGGAGAGAAGAGCTGACTACTGAAAAATCAGAAGTTAAAAACTGCTCATCTTATTCTTTCAAAGTCCACATTTTCTAGCTTTATTGGGCATACATATTTTCATTTGAAGTAAAAGTTGAGATATTGCTACAAGACATGACTCCAGGAGCTGGGACATTAAGAGAACACTGAAAACCATGATAAAATGGTAAGAGCTAGCTGGGAAGAGTGCCGCAAGACTGAGGGTGGTACAATTTGCTCCTGATATTTTGCGTGCAACATGAGGCTGTATTCTATTCCTGCTCCTCATGCAGGGTCCCACTTGGCATCAGCAGGAGGCCCTGTTGGATTAAAGATAGTGAGTGATAATTGCTGGTCAGCCTTGACCACAGTGCCCCATTGCAAAGGTAACCGACCCTCTTTCACCGTGTTTGATGTACCCAAGCTAAAACTAGTTGTCTACAGAAAGTAGGCCCCTTCCTTAAAAATGAGAGGTTAATGTGCTGAACATCCAGCTGTGTAGAATCCCCCTGTTTCTATTCCCTAAACCAGCAGATTGTGTTGTGAAAAGTGGTCTCAACTAACAGTAAGTGAAACAGCTTCTCTTGAACTGCTTCTTCAGGAATGCTCGATAGAATTCCAGCGCCAACAAGAGTCAATAGCACCACTTCTTTGATTAATGACCGCTCTTTCTCTTCATCTTCCCTGGCACCCACAATGCCCTTCTCGTGCACACTCCGCAGGGTAGGGAACAATTGCAGGCAGACCTGGACAGGTTAGAAAAGTGGGCAGTACACAATAGGATGTAGTACAACAAGGACAAGTGCAGAGTGCTGCACCTAAGGCACAAAAATATCCAGCACGCCTACTGGCTGGGAAGTGGCCCTCTCAGCAGCACCGAAGCAGAAAGGGATCTTGGAGTCATAGTGGACTTCAAGATGAATATGAGTCATCAATGTGACAAAATCATCAGCAAAGCTAACCGCACTTTATTGTGCATCAGCAGATGCATGACAAGTAGATCCAATCATGTGATACTTCTCTTCTATGCGGGATTGGTCAGACCACAGTTGGAGTACCGCATCCAGTTTTGGGTGCCGTACTTCAAGGATGTTTATGGACTCGAGAGGATCCAGAGGAGGGTCACTCATATGGTTAGGGGCTTATAGGACAAGCCCTATGAGGACAGACTGAGGGACCTGGACCCCTTCAGCCTCCACAAGGGAAGGCTGAGAGGTGATCTTATGGCTGCTTACAAATTCATTAGGGGGACGCAGCAAGGGATTGGAGATGCTCTGTGCACCAGGGCAACTCTTGGGGTAACAAGGAGCAATGGTCACAAACTGACAAAGAGCAGATTTAGGCTAGATATCAGGAAAAACTTCCTCACAGTAAGGGTTGTCAAAATTTGGAACGGGCTTCCAAGGGTGGTGGTTCTCTCCCCTACCTTGGGGCTCTTTACGAGAAGCCTGGATAGGCATCTGGCTGGGGTCTTCTGACCACAGCACTCTTTCCTGCCTGGGCAGGGGGTCAGACTCAATGATCTGTTGAGGTCCCTTCTGACTAGCAGCTATGAGATCTATGAATCCTCTGTAGACAGTGGTGAAGCTTCCATTGACCCCAGTGGAACAGGATTCCTAATCTCCACGGCCCAGTTTCCCATCTGCTAAACTGGGATAAAAATACCCTGTTTCTCCTGCTTCTTGTCAGCCTTGACTATTTGGACCAGGAGCTCTTATGGGCACAGACTATCTCTTACCAGGTGTACATGCAGTGCCTTGTACTCTGAGATATTTTAAATCTTTAAATATTTATGAACACTAATATTTCTCTTCTTTGTTGTGCAATAAAATGGGTAAGTCGTGTGTACAAAGCAGAGCAAAGCAGTTAGTAATAGGACAATGAATGCTGCTGATGCTCTGTGCATGAACAGAATTTTTAAAAAAGGGAAACGGAGAAAACAGGCTGAAGCCCAGGATGAGCAACATATGTTGAATGTTTTCTGAGAAATGAAACCACATTGTCTACAAGACTGAATTCTGCTTTCAAGTCCCATTTTCTTTCATGTGCCTGTGAATTCTGATTCCTGAGTTTTGAATGGTCTCTTGGAGCAGGGTGTGGGTGCCTTTGTGGAATTTTGGATTGTATATTTCAATATTTTGTATACAGCCAGAGATATTTGTGTTTTACTTTCCTTGTGGTAAAAAAATACTCTAGTCATATGTGAAAATCTGCTTTTTGGGGGCACATCCCTAGCATCTGGCAAAACTACGCATCACTGTGGTTGCTACCAACGCAAAAGATATGAGACTACATACTGGAGCTACAGGCAGAATCAACTCTGGACCTCTGGCAGGACATGGGAAAAGAGTGTTACAGAAAACCTTCTTGTTCATGGATTTATGACTGCATTGTGACATGCCCCTGGGTGGGTCATTTGCAGTGGGGATGGCAACTTGGACTTGTGGTTCAATGAACACGAGCTTGTGCTGCACCAAATACGAGAGACAGCTCTATTACCCAAGGCTGCAGCAGTGTCACCAATTTCTGTAGGTGGTCCAGCCACCACTAGAGAGAGACAGAGCATCACAGCGGGTGAACATGAGTAACTACTGCCTCCAGGAGAGCCCACCCAGCATTCAGAAGTAGTTCGTTCAGCCCCTGCAATCCACAAAATTAATTTAAAAATCATGAAGTTGGGTTTTTTAAAGTTTTGATGACTCTTTGATTACTTCCAAGCTTCTAAACCTGTAGGCATCACATTTCCAAATTTCTCCCCTCTCAAGAGAGAAAAAATAACCTTACTATTAGATCATAAATGGAGGTTCTGACTCCGGACTCAATCACCTGACCCCAGAAGCTGGGGATTTGGGAACAACTCTAGGTGCCATGAGAAACAGGATGAAGATGTGATGAATAATGATATTCTGCAGCCAGCTGTCTGCTGTGTTCTCTGTGCACAAGCCACTGGACAGCCACTTCCTGCTGTGGCTTGTGCAAGCATCAGCTTCACGGCACTGAGTTTCTGCTTCTCCAAATGATTTCTTGTGGCATTCTGATTGTTTCCATCTCCTCAAGGTGCAGAGAAGTTTTATGCTATTGTCTCTGGGTAAGAGTTCTCCCATGGTTTACAGTTGTTGAGACTGGAGAGCAGGGATATGGGACAAGAATATGGGGCTTGAACTGGAGTCACAGCCCCCCCCCCTTTGTTGCCTCCATGCTCCACTGCAGGCCAGCATCCCTCTGCACATACAAGTTATGTCCCCAGCAAATTCCTCCAAGTTTGAATTGTCAAATGGACTGCTTAGAAGGAGAGGCCTTCGCTGGGTGGCCTGTGAGTGGGCTTTGAGAGACAGAGCAGTGTGTGTCACAGCCATGTCCCTTGCAATAGATAGGCCATGAGTCACAGTCTAGAGTCAGGGCATCAAGAACAGATACCAAGTCATAGTCCTGCCTCAGGGATAGGTGACATTGAGCAGGATGCTGCTGCTCCCCTGAAAGCCTCATACACAGCTGAGCTGCTTCCTGCATGTTGTGGACAGATGTGAGTCATGGATAGGAGAGTGAGGAGGAGTCATCCTCCTATAGGTGCAAGTGGGTCACAATAGCAGGGGATGAGGAGCTGGGGCTTCTACAAGGAGCGGCAGGGGACGAGTAGAGTTGTGGGCAATAGGCTCTTAAGTTAGTGTCGGGGCGGGGAGTCATATGGCTGAACAGGAAAGCAAGGGGTTAAACAGGGAGAGGGTTTAACAAACATCTTCCTCCTAACTTTCCCTATCATCCCCCAAAGCCCACACACAGCGCATGTGAGTTAGACAGCAGCTGCAAGCTGGTTAACAGCAGTGGCAACTGATCTGGGCATCCATAGGTTTCACGCACCTGCACTGATACGAGAAGGGAAAGTGCCCACGCATCTACAGTATCTCTGAGGGCAGCTGCAAGCACTAACACTAGAGTGGGTATAGTGTAAGCCTCAGGTTCAGAGTGCCACACAGCAGTAAGGGTGAAAATATTAGATATCATTCATTGCATTGAAAAAAGGATGTGGATGTGTAAAACAATACATTGCATTGTACAAGTTGTGACTGGTCCTATAATAAAAATCAGATGCCTTAATAACTCTGCCTCTGCCTTGGGTCTCAGCTAAGGATGGAGCTCAGAGCGGTGGGCAGGGGGAAGGTAAGAGGAGGTCAGAAGATACCTAGATGCTCCATAAAGGAGGGACACAGCAACCCAGCTGAGAACATCAAGAGTGGAGCTGGCTAGGGGCAGATTTAGGAAAACCAGGGAGTTGTTGAGGCAATAATTCTCTCCTGTGTTAAACACTTTATAGTCCTGGTGCTGGAGACTTTAGCTGAAACACTAGTTTGTTTTACATTCAGTACTACACAAGAGGTGCATGAGGTCACCTGGCCCCAGGGAAATATGAAGCAGGGTTCACAGCACAGGGTAGCACAGGTCACTCTCTTACCCAAGATGCTCCCCAATTACCCTTGCCCAGTTCCATGGCCTCCAATCCTTTTCCCCACAACTTATCCTCCAAGGTGGTCATGTGGCCAAGAACATTTTGTAGTTAGGTGGGAGATCAAGGACTCTCTAGTTTGGCACTCTCAGAGGATAGTGAGATGAATGCATAGCAACAAAATATTTGTCTAAGTGTTTCCTCTCCTTTGTAAATATGAGTTGCCTGAAAGTGCACTGCAAAATTGTCTCATTTTTAGGTGATTTGAAATGATTGGTGAATTTCTTCAGTGAGTGATTCTTCAGCCTGGGGCACCAGCACTCTTCTATTTGGGAGCTCTGACACTTTTGATAGCTCTTCTCATCAACATTTATTCTGGGTTCACAGTCAACGGACTCTCTCTGCAACCATTTTCTTTCTATTTTTCCACGGACATTTGTAGTAGTGCCTTTGAGTTCACAAGAATGTGGGTGGAAAGCAAATATCACATGAAAGCTTGTGTGAATTTGTGCTGGCAGAAAGTTTTGTGCCAGGAATGTCTTCTGCATCTTATTGATATATTTCGTATTCCACACTTTGTCCAGTTAGAGAGCAATAAGAACATCATGATTTAGGTCAGCAAAGGCCAACCTTTTGGCACATGTCACAAATTAGCCCTGTGCCCTCCCTGAATGCCTCTCTGATACTCCTTCTCTGCTTGACCTGCTACTCTGCTTTCTGCTTCATGCCCTATCTATTGCTGTGCTGTCTATTCCTTCCCTGATCTGTCATTTGCCACACATGCCTGTGCCACTTCTGCCATGCATGCTGCAAGTTGACCACCCTTGATTTAGGCAACCTGATGCACAATGTATGGCTCAGAGTGACCCATCAAAGGTATATTCAGAAATCCCAATTGTATTACAAGTTATACAAGTGCTTAACTTTATTTGAAGGCAGTGGGATTACTCATGTGTATAAAGTTAACCTCATGGATAAGTCTTCACAGAACTGGGCCAAAATAAGCATTTTGTGAGCAATCTGAAGGCTGAAATTTATGCAAGTAAGGAAGGAATTAATAGTAATCTAAGTCTGCAGCTAAATTGCAGGCAGGAAAAAAAGGCAAGATATGTCAAATAAAAGTCATGGCAAAGATCAGTTATGAAGGTATAAAACAAAAAGAACCATGGGAGCTTGAACTTGAAAACCCCTGTAATTATGAAGGTTACAATTTCAACTCTGTCCTGTTTTGTAACATTCTTTTAGGTCCAAGTATCCAGACAACCAACCCGTCTATTTTTAAGAAAGGAATTTAAGTACCTTCCTATCAGTGACGATAGAAGTTTCCCAGGAAACCTGCATGGTAGTGGATTTTCAAACTTTTCCAAACCTGTCCTGTTTGATACCATTCCTCCAAGTTTAGGCATCAAAGCATATTTAAAAATAATCAATCTGGCTATTTTTAAGTTAGGAAGGTCTAAATCATGCACGATCTTATCAACAGGAACAAAAAATATAGACTACTTGCATAGTGGTATACATTTAAACATTTTCATATAACAAGGCATATGCCACACACTGGGTGTAGCTACACATGCATGTTACTGCAGAGTTGACTAATTAGCTCCACAGTAAAGAGTCACCATCTACATGTGTGGCACTACTAGGTGGCCTTAAATGAATTAATTCCTTTGTAGGATAGTACTGCCTGACACAAGTACTATCCTATGGTGGAGTTTAGTGCATTGCAACATACATGTAGATGCTGACATGGGCTGGCTGGGGCACAAAGGTGCTACAGTGTGGGGGGTGCCTGCCAGCTAGCCCTGCACTGTAGCAATTTTATGCCCCAGCTAGACCCTCCATAGCATGTTGAGTCAGGGTGGAGCAGCTCTGGCCTAGTAGGCTGACCCCCTGGGTCCCCAGCTCAACACGCTGCAGTCCCAGGCCCACACATAAATGCTACGCCCAGGAACAATAAACTCTGGAGAGAAATATGTTGGAGTTGAGTTAGGCTCACTAACTTCACATGTAGATGTGCCCATAGAGGACTGAGGTATACCCATTTAGAGCTTGATCCAAAGCCTATTAAACCCAAGACAAAGACATTTCCCCTGGAAGCCACATTTAATTGATTTCATGGGTTAGGGATCATGTCCTCAAGGCTAGAGACAGACATTCAAAAAGCCTGAGCTTGAATTAATTCAATCTTTGCAGGTTAGTCTAACCTGACAAGGCTGAACTGGTTTGAAACTGGACATTCTCTCTGGACTAAGGAAATTCAGGCACGTGCCTGCAGTGGCTCAGTCTAGAAGCTGGGGGCACTAGAGCAGCCCTCCCTTCCCTTCTGCAGGGAACTGAGCTGAGCGGGGCATGGACAGGCCCCTGCAGGGCTCTCTTATTAGGGATGCCTGCCTGCTTTTCAATCTCTCTCCCCGCTTCCTCAAATTGTCTGCAGCAAACACAAGTTACGGGGGGGGGGGGAGCTGATAACAGTTTTTATCACCCAATTAGCAAAACAATGGCTTCTCCCCATTACTTCAAACTTCTTAAACAGCTTACCTAGCATACCACATACCAAGCATACCTAGGTATGCTTACCTAGCATACCACATGCTGGCAATGGCCTGTGCTGTGGCAGCTAGGAGGAAGAGATCTTCGCTTAAGGAGCGAGTGGTGAGGAGGGGAGAGAGGGGAGCATGGGGAAGCCAGAAGACCCTGCTGTGCCTGCAAGTCTGTGCCGAGCTCCAGCCAGGGAGCAGAGGGGAGGGGCCAACCCTGCTGTGGAACAGAGAGCCCCGCCCAGCCCAGAGAGCATGCTGGGATGCTGGGGGACTCTGATTTAACTTAAACCAGTAAGGGGTTTAAGACATTGCATTAACTGGTTTGGCCAAATCAGTTAAGTCTGATACTATATTCAGCCAGGTTTATCTAAAACCGGCTTCAGTCATTTTCAAACTGGTTTATATGGGCTGCACATCTGTTCTGTTACAGGTTTAAACCAGTTTCTGATCACTTAAGCTGATTTATGTGTAACGTCTGTCCCTAGCCTAAGGGTTTGTGGGGAGATCGCTAAAGGGCTGAACAATTCTCAAGGAAATCCAGCATTTAAATTTCTATCTGTTCTAATAAAAAGAACTCCCTAAAGGATCAGCCATTTTTATACTAGTTGAGAAATGTAAATGTCACAAAAAAGTTTTCCTGTGAAGAGGACATAGTCTTTCGTTACCCTTATCACTCAAAATAGATACAGTTTTTATTCAGAGATCTGAAAAATATTGACCTTAAGATAAAGACTAGCTGTGTGAACTTTCCACTCAGAAGGTGATTATTTTGGAAAGGGAAGAATATCTGAATTGGGATGATGTTATAAAGACCATTTTGCATTTTTACCCAGGGCTAGGATGTTGCACGCTTGTTATATTTCTAGTATTTATGCACTGGAAGTAGAACATTAGTTGGTAGCTGCTGATGGAAAGAATAAGGATGCTGTTTCAGTTTTCCTGTGATTTCAGAAGGCAGTCATATCACCTTTTCCACTATACTATATAATGGGCATTGGGTAGGTGTTGAGTTTGCCTCCTTTTTACATATCTCAGTATAAATCCCTCATGTCTAGTGACATGGTTGTGAGATTATTATTGGGAATTACAGTAAATTTTATGATAATATTTTGAAATTTATGTTTTTATTACAGAAGTTCTTGGCTGAAATGAACTTAAAAGGAGGCAAGCATTCCTTCTCTATTTATTTAACTGATCTTTCCATTTGAAATTCCACATAGCATTGGTCTCTATATCTTCTGATTTTATTCCTTTTCATAAATGTTTAATAGGAAGCCTGTAAATATGGGCTGGGTCTGAAAACTGTTAATGACATAGACATTGCTCGATCAACAGGTATATTTAAAAAAAATACACATTTTCCTCCCAAACTGGTAAATGTGAAATCTTAAGTAGAAGCGGTGCAACAGAATTATTTATCCTTAATAAATAAGAATTCAGTCATTATTTTTTATAACTGAAATCAGTAAAGCAATTAGCAGCCAATCACTGTCAAATGCCATTATCTTGTACACGCATTTCAGAAATCGAAAAATGCCAATATTCCAATATTCCGGTGTGATCTGAGACCTTGCCAATAGAGGGCAATATATGAACTCCTTGCATCATGGGTAATAGGCAGATACCGTTCTCTAGAGAGCACGTCACACTAGATCCAACTATAATGCTACATTCTAGATTAAAACAAACACAAAACTAACAAGACAGAGTTTCAAAAGGAACGGCGGATGGGTGGGCTTGACACCCTGCACTCTTAAGAGCATAGAAATATCCAGTTATAAGAGATCTTTTAACCTTTACCTAATGCCCATATGAAATATTTCAAGTGTCAGTGACAGGCTGGACTTCTACAAAGAACTTGCTTTTCTCTGATAAGGAAGCTTGCCGTATACCACACATTACTCTCCCTCATCCTATCCTATAGATCCTGGAACATATCTCAGTGACATCAGCAAATACACAAGATCAAGGTATTTGTGCAGATTCTGAGCGTGCTGCATTATGTGTTTATTAGTGAGGAAATATAAGGTTATAATCCAGGTTGTGCATTATACTTGGAAGGTGCTGTTTATTTCTGAACTTGTAAAATAATTTCAATCCAGCCATAGGCTGCGGAACGGGGTGCGCCACCTGGGCCATGGCTTGACCAACTTTTAGCATATTAATTTAGCTAGCTATGCAGTTAAAAAAAATAGCTATACAGTTTTAACCGGAATGACAATTGCACATTTATGGGTTATATAAATTAATGTGCTAAAAGGTGGTCAGGCCAGGCCTGGGTGGCCCACCCTGTTCTGCAGCCTATGATCCAAGCTGACCAGACTCAGACACAGACCACTTCAGCTAGGTAAGTTAGAGTTAGATTTTCTCCAGTGGATTAGTTTTTTTTCAAACTATTTTGACTAAAATATTTCTGAATGAAATAAATTACTTCAGCATTCACTTCCTGGCAGATACCATCTATAAGCCCTCATGTGGGACAGATGCAGGCATATCAGGCTAGAAGCTATTGTGGTATCTCACTTTGCTGAACCTAGATGGTAGCAAAAAAGAATAAATAGAGTAAAATTGGGTTTCCTGCTGCGAGGCTCTTAACAAGGCACTCTTAGTCATTTTCATTTCCGATGGGCTTCATTAAAAGTGGGTATGACAGTTCTTACTGTAGGAAAAATGCAGATGAAATTGTTAGCTGTAGAGAAAAGTTATGAAAAACAATTAAAGTCAATTACATCAGTTTTATTTGTCTGTTAGCACTTTAAAAAGACTATAACTGTCTTTTCAAAGTCTTTTGCCCAGTAATTACCAAGTAGTTCTGGTCCTCATTCTGCTGTCTACTGATACAGATATAAAAATGGAATGGGCACTGATGTTAAGGTTTCCACAGTGACCAGCTACATTGTGGGAAGACAGGCAGCAAAGCTGGGCATGCTGGAAGCACATGCTGGAAGTTAACATTTTTCAGTGGGGACTTGGATTTTCCCCTATGCCAGAAACTTCAAGTTGTGCATGGCTCTTGTCTGGAAACTCTCAGAAACAGCAGCAGAGCTGTAGCAAACATCAGGAAAGCAAAACTCTTCTCATTCGGTGTTAGATGGGGCAAGCTGGGGTTTCCTTCCTGCTCTTGACCTGAGCACAAATGCTGGATAACGAAGTGCTTGCAGAACCTTGTTTCAATTAGCTTGCCTTCAGAAAGCAGGCTGAATTGAGGAGGTCATGCTGAAGGAATAATAGGCAGACCTAAAGGATTTAACATTCAACACGATTTAAAGGACCATATGGAACAAGTTACTGTCCAGAGAAAACAAACAATTGTCTCTCACATCCAGTGTTATTGTTAGCAGTTAATTAGATTGTGTGTCTTTTTCAGCAGCGAGACTGTTTTGCTAAATAAGAGGATAATACCAAGAATCACCAACATCTTGTGGTCTGCGGCTATGAGAAGGGTTTTACTTTTAATTTGTGCATGTTAGCATTCTCACCATGCTAACAGCAAGTCCTGATGTTTATTACTGAACCTTGTGTGGAAAAACAAGATCTTTGCTTTAAGCCAAAAAATAACACAGAATACTCTTAAGGTCACTCTTGCCAAACCAAGACAAAAGCAGCATGATTAGAGATGGCCTCTGGAGGATGCGTTTGGGCTGTTGGTTTGTTTCTTTGCTCAGCTGTAACTGTAAATGCATGTCTATGAGTATTGCTGGGAAGCCAGGTGGCAACTGTCCTACTCGTAGTGTTCAGAACTGAGGGCTGGATGCTAGGAAGACCTCAGAGCCCAGGCCCCACAAAATATTGGGTGCCTACCTCCCACTGCTAAGGCTAAACAGGACTCAAAACAGGACCAAATTTTATCTACAGCTTATACGGACTTAGGCACCTACTTGCCATGGGGCACCTGGGCCCAGGCTCCTAAATTTGTATTTAGCCACCTAAATAAAGTGGTCTGAATTTCAAGGGGTGCATCTAGACAAGATGCAGACTGTACAGTAGCCAAAAAAATACTGAGCAGTAGAGCATTACGACACAGACAATGCTGATATGCTACTGTGCAGTATTAATAGGCTACTGTGGAGTAGCATTACCTAAAAGACATTAGCTGGTGCTACTGCACAGTAACTCTAGTTACTGAGCATTCATTTAGTACTTGCTAATACTAGTATTAAGTAAATGCTGAGTACCAATTGTGCAGTAGCATCCTGTGTAGACATGCCCAGGCATTGATAAGCTAGCAGCGTGGTCCATTGATTTTGACTGGAGCTGTGTATGATCACTCCACCTGAAAAACAAGGACCTTTGTATTAGGAGCCTTAGCATGGGTCTAAAAGACTGATATCAGGCTTTCTGTTTCCAAAACTTTGACTCAGGTGTGGGGATAGGCAGGAGATTGCTAATGGCTTTGCTTCTCAGCACTGAGGTTTGTACTTTCAGCTTTATACTCCTGCAAGCAAAAACTGATGACCCGGACAGAGAAGAGACCAGAAGGTCAGAAGATTTACCTTGTTTGGCAGAACATCATTTAGTACCGGGGTGGGCAAAATACAGCCTGTGGGTCAGATACGGCCTGCCAGGCCATTCTAGCCAATTCACAGGGCCCCACAAAAATTTAGAAAATATGTCTCTGCTGCTGGCTGCCTGGCAAAGATCACATCCACAGGCACATCCACACCCTCACCGACACCCCACATACCCACACAGCCACAGCCTCCCGCAAACCTATCTCCCTCCCCCATATGTAAGAGGAAGACTTCACTGTAAGCTGTTATATACAATCACCTCTGCGCATACTACACGAACACGTGGAAACCAGGACAAACAGATTTTTTTTAAATCAAATTAATGAATGTTTTAGATGTAAGGAGAAATCACGATCTTCCCTTGCCAAGAGCCAGCTTCCCGTTTCGCAACACTTCCGTTGTCTACCCAGCAGACACTGCTGCTTCTTGTGGTCCTGCTTGCTGCTTCTGTCCAGGTATTGCGTACCAGGCTTGAATTACACTTTGACTCTTGGGGGGGGCAGAGGGCGGAGGTGGCGGCAGTGGTGGCCGCAGGCAGGAGCCACAGGGCAGCCTGAGTGCGGGCTCTGGGAGGCTGCAGCAAAATGTGTGCTGAGCGGGGACCATGGTGATATCGGCAGGGAGGCCGGGCTGAGCAGGGACTGCCCACACGTGGCTGCAGCCGTGGCAGCAGGGGTGGCGAGCAGCGAGCGGCAACCCCCCGCGGATGCTGCCGGCACCTGCAGCAGCCAATCTCGGGGGGGGGGCACGCACGACTAATCTCAGCGGGTGCACGTGCACCTGTGTGCGCCGCCTCGGCATTGCCAATGTCTGAGGCAGAGCTGAAGGTTCTGCTGTATATGAACACTGCAGACATCACACAGAGGGACAACAGACCAAATACGCCAATGTCAAACCCAGTGGCGCAATTCTACTTATTCTGGAGGGACAGGTGTAGCGGGGCCTCCGAAGCAGCTGGACTGACAGCAGACACCAAGAAAACGAAACAAGATCAAACCTGAATGCAAGGCAGCAGCAGGGCTTCACTGACAAGCACGTTTAGAGATGGAACAGGCCCTGCTTCACATGTATAGGACTGTGCTCTCTCTGGACAGTGCTGCCAAGTCCTTGGTGCAATCTAGTTTGATACGGCCCATGCTTTGGATCTCCCACCAATAACATTAGGAAATTTCTTTACAGATAACATGATCGTGACATCAGGGGGGATTATTACCATATTTTCTCACATACAACATGTAGCCTACCTCTCCTACCCCCAAATCAACATCCCAAATTGGGGCATGTGCATTAAACAGGGAAGCTGATTTTCTGCCCAGGATAGAAGTATCTTGCTTTGATTCCTTTTTCAACTGTTGCATTACTATTCAGGCAACTGAAGGAGTCAGTTGACTTAATGGTTCATTGTTCTTCACTCCATAGGTGTTAATGATCATTTCTCCTTGTTGTTGGTCTTGATGCTAAAGCTAACCTTAGGGCTGCAGCTTCTTATGTGTTCCTGGTCTCTCTCCTCCTATTTCAAAGTTTTCAAGACTCTTAAGCTTTTTTCAGAATCATAGATCTACTCATGGAGACCAGTATTCGGCAGCAGTTAGGGTTTCAGCTTTATTTATACAGGAAAGGAAAGGCGAGTCAGCTGAAGATTAGGTTCTTTCCCAGATTGATGTGCCTATACCTCTGCAAAAATCATTTTTCTTGATTCTGCCCATCAAAAGCAAAATGTGTATTATATTCTAGGGCATTTTTAATGCAATCAATATAGTATTATTATTTGTGTTCTGGTAGCAACTGACAAGCCAAGTCAAAGCTCCACTGTGCTAGGTGTTATAGAAAGAAGTAAAAAGGGCACCCGTATTTTGAAGATCTGATAGTGTAGGTGTCAGACATACAGGATGGGCAGACTAAACAGAAATCTCACCTGACCATTTACCTCACTAGTGCCAGTAAAGAATGATCTCTAGGCAGGATGGCAGATGGAAGTTTTAAGGAGAAAATTAAAGGAGCACAATGTGGTGATTTTATGCATGCTGACCATGATATTTCTGAGATCAGAATATGTTTTTCTCTTTTCCATTTCATCCAATTTTGCCTTTCAGTAATTACATCTTCATTTACCACCCACATGTGCACATTCACATTCACACAGTCACAGGCGATGTACACGCATGTTAACATTCACTTATGCCCATATCCCTTCACCCTGTCCCCACTCACATGCACAAAACTGCAAGGAGAGGTAGATGACATTTCCATATTACTCTAACTTGTGGCTTACGGATGCCTCCCAAGGGACAATTAATTATTTTTATCATATAAAATAATGGCCATTTTCCCCCCATCTTGTGTGGGTTTGTGAGGTGCCAATCAATTCTTCCTCAAGGGCATCACCGGCCCAGCAGCTGGTCCCAATGCTGTATGTTGCAGGGGCTCAGTTTTGATTCCTGATCCTGGCCTCTCACTCTCTGAGCTGGAAGTGCTCTAGTGTTAATATGTCAGCTCCATTTAGTAGGGAGGAAGGAAAAGGTTCTTTCCATGCTGACCCCTCTGGCTGTTCCAGAGCAGACTGGCAGCCTCTTTAGGGAGTGCTGTCGAATTCTGTTCCAGGAGAGGGATCTCAGATAAGATGGGAGGCCTAGGGGTAGGGAGATAGTGTGAGGGGAAAGCTCTATGCACAGAGAGGGCTTGCAAAGTAATTCAAAAGACCCTGGAGGCAGGGGATAAAAAGTTTGCAGTAATTTTGCTGGCAACATTCCTGCATCTTTCAAGAAGTTGTTTTTCCACTTTTATGTGTTTCTGTAAGTCACTGTTTTTGCTTATGCAAGATGAAAGAAAAACAAGCCATATAAATGTCCCGATGAAAGCACTGACAACTTTCTTAGAAGAGCAGGGAATGGTATACACCGATGAGACTGGTGGCTAATCTGTTAACTTCCAAAAAACTTTTTAATATCTGTAGCGTGTATACAACCAGGCAAACATCGTAGAGGAGGAATCCCAGCTGTTTCCCAGAAAAGAGCAGAGAATTAGCATAAAAGTAAAGGGCACTTAAACTGAATGATATACCCAAAGCACAAATGATGTGAAGCACCAAAGAGCTTTGAGATGGATAAGATCTATTATACCATCTTTTTGTATGCCTACCATTATGGGATTGTTGTCTACAGTGCATTGGCAGAACATTAACCTCCCTTAGGAGGCTAGTCCAGACCAGCGTACGCTGCACCTAGAATTCTCCTGGCTTAGCCTGTTTCTTCCCACGATAATGTTTATAGTATTAGGTAAACAAAATTACTTTTATAGATATATTAGATTTTTTTTGCCATTTTTGTATGGTGTGGGAGCGGTACTAAATTTGTTAAGGGACACAGCTCTAAATGAATGTCAATTCATAAGTTAACCAAGTTAGTTGTAAATTTTCAGTAGATACATTATCTTCCAGTGCTTGTGCTGCAACTCTGAGGATGTACTGTAGTCTTCATGTGTAATCAAATGGTTGCGATCCTGCTGTCAGTGCAAAACTCATCCTTAAGTATTGAACAGCAGCCATCCCTTCCATAATGTAACAAGAAACAAATTATAAAAGCAATTGAATACTTCTGAGAAGGCCAACTTTTTCAGCAGCCATGCCACAAATTAAACCATGTTGAATCCTTTCTGAGTGCCACTTCAAACCACTTCCTTTGCCTGATGTACTCTTGTTTTCTGCTGCCTGCCCTGTGCTCCCTGAATAACCTGCTGTGGGGCTTTCTGCTCCTTGCCTTGTGCTCTGCTTTCTGTCCCTTGCCCTCTCTGCTTCTGCGCTCTTTGCTCCCTCCCTAATCTGCTGTGTGCCACATGCAGATGCTACCCATGCCACTTGCGGCACACATGGTACACGTTTGCTACTCTGGCATACTTCATGGGATAGTATCCACCCATATGACACATTAGTGATAGGATCTGTCCTGTTCCTTATGTCTTGTAAAAGTTTTATGGCATCTGGTCCAACCTATTAGGGCTGTGCGAAGCTTCGGTCTCTGATTCAATTAAGTGGAGATTCAGCCCAATTTGATGGCCAAATCTCCAAATCCAAATTCAATTAGAGGACCCTTTAATCCCTCTGAATCAAATTGGAACCCTCTGAATCAGTCTGGAGAGATTCGCAAAGATTCGGCGATTCGGACACAGTTTTGAATGTTTTTTCTACATACCTCTAGGTAGGTAGCAGGGGCTCGTGAATGCTGCAATGCAGGGGCACGTGGAGTGTCCCAGAGGAGCGCGGGGGGCTCCCCAGCATGCTCGGCAGCAGACCCAGAAGTGCCTCTTCGGCTTGGTGAGTACTTCTGGTCCACTTCCGGGTTCGCTGCCAAGCATATGGAGGCCCCCCCACTCCTGTGGGACGCTCCATGCACCCCAGCATCGTAGCAATCACGAGCCACGCTGGCACCTCAAGGTATGTAGAAAAAATGTCTAAAGCTGTGTCTGTGGTTGAATTGCTGATTCTCCAAATCAGCAATGAATCTTCAGATTCAGATTCGGCCAAATTGAATCAGGGAAAGTGATCTGAATGAACGAATTGAATCACTGTCCTCGATTCAGGCCGAATCCGAATCCAAATTGAATAGGGCCTGCTTTGCACACCCCTACAACCTGTTCACTTAGCTATCTTTAGCACTATTTGGAGTGTTAAACAACAAAGCTGTTTAAACAAAGTTAAACAACAGAATATAAAATTGTTGTGGCTTATTCCCATCACTCCAGGGTGTGGTATGACTGTGCTTCACAGAACTGCCTAAAGTTCATGCTTTGCAGGGTTTTATCTTCACACATATTAACAGACTGTATTTCAGAAAGGAGTGTTTTGTATATCTCTGGGTTGCTCATTGGCAGCAGGCCCTGTTTCCTCTGATGTGAGGGCACTGGAAATGACTAGCACATGCTCTCTTGCACATATTGTTTTTTGATGAACATTTTAACAAAATTAACCTCTTTCTTCAAAAGAGGCAAATGTTGGCATGTGTACCACTGGCTTCAGTAGGCTGGGTCCAGAACACAATTTACATTAATTCTCTTTCCCTTTGAACATGGGAAATAGAATCAATAGCAAACTTCATAGTATATAACAAGGGTAAGGCTGTTAATGTTACATCCAGCACTCTATATAGAGCACAGAAATTCCTCAAGGAAGACAAGGGAATGAGCAGGTGCTTTCAGTACAAGCAGGAGCTAAGTAGAGCCCACTGAAGTCTATGGAAAGACTCCCATTGACCTCAGCCGGCTTTGGATCCAGTCCTCATCTAGGTCAAGGACTAGGCATGGGTAGTCTCTTGGTGAATAGTTTCTAAGCCCCATAATAGCAGTCTCTGTCTTCTGTGATCGGTGTTACTTGTTACTAAACCTTGTAGAGCAGCAGGGTGACTACTTCCTTCCAGCCCCACTTTTTTGTGATTCTGCAAGCAAGTCTATATATGCACATTTATTGCGCAGTAACCAAAATTACTGCACAGTATAAGTGTGCATCTATATGTGCATGCCCGTACTCAGCAGTAAATATGGCAACTTATGCGGACTTGAGCGCAAATTTGATACCTGCATCATGCAGGTATCAAATTTACACTTGATTAGTTACTGTACAGTAATGCATGTGTAGACACCTTACTGCACAGTAACAGAGTGTGGACTGACTTGGGATTAACTTTAGTCCCAAGTCAGTCCATACATAGCGTTAATGTGCTTTAGCACTTGCACGTGTTGCTGCTGACCTATTCCTGCTTACTGCACAGTAAATTTAAGCGGGTGTAAATGCACATAGAGACACACCCTATGACTACATAACTAAACCTTATCTGTTGTATGTATTTTGCTTGCAGTTATTTGGAGCCCACTGTACCTCTACAGCTCTCAGTGGGCATAAACACTATCTAGTCCAACAGTTCTCAGTCTTCTGAGAATTCAAGGCACCTCTTGATGAATTCAAGGAACACCTGGCTAGATTCAAGACAGCCCTGGGAAAATATTAGAAGAGCAATTCTTCCACTGCAAAGAACTCAGATAGACCACAGTAGGTCAGCATGTATTTAATACAGTTGATTCCTATTTGAAATCTCTGGGTTTGTCTTGCAAATTGTGTTTGTGCACCTAACTGTGTCAGTATTTTGCTGTATCCCTGAAAGGCTCCTACAGCACCCCAGGATGTTGGAACACCCTGGCTGAGAATCACTGATCTAGTCAACCATGCAAAGAGCTTAGGTTTCTTTCCACCCTGTGGTACACTGCATGAGGCAGGCAGAGAGTGTAGGCCCCCTGACCAGTGATGCCCCAAATAGCTTAGCTTTGAAAGGCACTGTGGGGTGGATCATTTGCTCATATATGTCTCTATGGCTCTACCAGAGGCAATGAAGCTCCATTAGTGGAGAATCTGGCAGGAATAACTCCAGGGGTGCATGTTACACTTGGCTTTTGAAGTTCTACTATTATTTAAAAAGAGCCAGCAACGACAGCCATGCATGCATAGAACATGCTGGAAATACACTTGTTACTAAGCAAAACAGAAGGCAAATAGCAAATACTGTCACAAATGCATTTAATCTGTTCTGGAATGCCAAATACATCATTTACATATGGATTTTGCAAATGGCAAATCTGAACATCCTTATTGCACTTTCCCTCCTGGAAAGTTGGCTCTGTTTAATTAAATAGTTTCAAATCCCAATTTTCTAGGCCTGTTCCACTTTAGCTGAAGTTATGACAGCTTGTTGCTGTTAGTTTGAAAAGAGCTGCTTACCTCATCATTCTCAGGGGCTGGTCCAAGACTATGAAATGAAATCTCAGAACTAAGGACCATCATAAGCCTGCCTACCTTTTGCTGCTTTCAGCCTGCCTTCTCTGTTATAAACACAGAGCAGTGTGTTTATAATTCCCCCACACAAAACAAAACATTGCATATGATCATATGATTCTCGACACTGGAAGAGGCTGAGAAAAAGAAGGAACCACATGGACAGCTGTTAGTCTTGCTGCTTAACGCACAGCTGGAATATGCTAAAACACTACAGTGAAGGAGTGTGCTTTAAAACCTACGCTGAAGGGAGAGAAGCTCCCTTTTGATTTTGTTTGGAAGTATAGAAAGAGTCTTTAAAGATGACGTAAAAAAAGATCTCTCAGCGGAGGAATGGAATTGTCTATAGGTGCTTTTCGGCAAAGCTTGTATCTGGCTTTTCAAAGGAAAAGCTGAGAACAGTTTAAGACTCTTTATCCTCCAGGATCTGAGATGTAAATATTTTATCCATCTGAAGGGGAAGGGCATGCCTAGGAGTTGCTATTAGCTGGCTTCTGTTTGCAAAATTTTCTTCAATGTGATTGCATGGTATAGCCCTCCTATCTTCAGCGTCATGGTATCACCTGTGACCATGTGAGTCTGTCTTCCGCAACAGACTATGCAGCTTGCGGGGACCAGCATTATGTAGTTGATGTAAACAGACCTTGTGTTTTTTAGAGTGCATACGTGGTTTAGGAGCCCAAGCTCTGCAAAGAGTGTTCCTTTACCACTTAGGCATATTTGAAAATACAACAAAGCTCATTTGATACCTCTTGGGGACGCAGGCCAAAAGTTTCAAAAGCAATTCGTGATTTCACATGTGAGTCACAGCTGGGTGGCAAGGACCACCCTACAATGCCTGCAATGTAGCTGTCTTGGGAAATACTAGCTGTGCAGCCACAGGTGTACCGAGGTTGGCATGGGCTGATTCATCCAGCCCTGTGCTGAGCTCCAGGCCGCTGTGGGAAAACCCTTACCAGTCCTCAAAGTAACTAGCCTCTGTGTGGCTAACCTGAGACAGCTGAAATGTTTTCTAGGAAGCAATGTACCACTTCACACACCCACCTTATAATAACCGGCCCCTGTAAGTTTCCCCAGGTGTGCACGCAAGCCCTGAGCCACTCCAAATCAATAGGCACTTATGAAAATTGTAGCCGTTGTGCATTATTTTGCATCGTTGCCCTTTTTGTCACGTCAGGGCCTGGGGTCCTCTCCTGGCATCCTGGCAGCTTTGTCCCAGAGAGAAGACAAGACATAAACACAGGAGGGGCAACCCAGCACAGAAGAGAAGATGGACTTGCTCAAGCTTACTTAGCAGGTCAGTCTCGGAGCTAGAAACAGAACCGAACCCTTGTGATGCTGGTGCTGTGCCCCCACGCCCCCACAGGATATTGTCTTAATACTTGATGGCAAAGGCAGCTTTTCACAGAGACTGAACATCACTGCCCATTTTCTGCCATGGACTGGCAAGGGGAAAAGCATGAGACTTGGTTGTTCTCTCACCATAGACACAATAGTCTTCCCTCTGAAATCAGAGGCGGGCAAGGAAGGTCAGCACCCTATAGCAGTGGGCCTGGCCATGTGTGCTCATCTTAGATCCACTAGTATGAGGAGATAGGTGCTCCCCCAGCAAACGTCTGTGCAGCAATAGTACACCAAGCTCTGTCTTCAGTGGGATAAAACTTCTTTATTGGGATTCTAGGGATTTTTTTCACTGCATATTTTGACACAATTTCAACCTGCCTCAATCGCACTCTGCTCAAGATGAAATGATTCCTTCTGAGCTTTAGATAGAGGAGAGAGAGGAAAAGCCCAACAATAAATTCCCAGGGCCTAAAACCCCAAACTCTGGAGGTTTCATTTCAATTCCAGTCCAAATCAAGTGGGATTTTTCTTGGCTTTGGATCTCTGTTAAAGCCTTTAAAGACATTTATTCACGGGAACTTCAGTAAACTTTGGTTAATTTGTTAATGCCAAAGGAATGCAAATTATGGCAAATGAACCAGTAGTGACCAATTATCAGGCACTGGGGGAAAGGAGGGGAATCAGAGCAATTGCAAATTAAACTACGGTGGTGAATAATCCTGTAGGCAAATTAACTGGAGTTTACTGTAGCTGCATCACAGAAAAGTCTTCATTTTCAAATATCTATCCCTATAGCTGTGCTGTATACCTTTTACGATACTCACAGGCTATAACTATAAGCTTCCAGTATGGAAGAGTTAAGATTGCGCCACACGTTACTCGCCAAAAACAAAACAAAAAAATGAATAATTAAGCTACCTAACAAAATATACCTCCTTTGGACCTTACCATTTTATGCATATTTTTCCCCCCGCACAGGATGCCCTTCTCGTGTTATTGGTTGTAGATGTGTAGCGTAGCTCTTGGTTGCATTACAACTGGACAGTTTCTTAAAGTAATGGTGTAATGAAAATTATCGCTCGCAATGGGATCAGAGTCACTGTTAGGACATAGCTAGCAAACGTCAGGAGCAAACGTCAGGTATCTCCATCAGTTGCTGCACATGAAACTTCCTGGGTCAGCAGCTGCACACAACACTTTCTTGAGTATAAGATAAAATCTGACAGAAAATGCAGGACGGATTTACATTGTTTCATGTGCAGTGGAGCGTACACGTTCATTTTTTTTGATAAATAGTTTAAAATAAGCCTAGGTTTGCATATGTTGATTTTAAGACTACCATTTCCCTGTGTTGCCTCAAAGTTCATCTGTCTGTTGACTTCTCCGCACAAAGACTGGTTTCTAAAAGATACCAATTGACAAAGCAGGTTTGGCTGCCACAGTCAGAATTCCAGCCACGGCTCAATTTCAAATGCTTTTCTTAAACGTGAATGAAAGAAAATCAAACAAAAATGTTCGGAGAAAGTGTAGAGGGTCTGAAACCCAACACTTTGTGGAACTTGTCATTAACACGCCGAGTAAATGAAAAGAGGAACAGGAATTAATGCCCCATTTTAATCCCCGTTTAGCAGGCAGCCTTTACAATCGGAATCACAGCATTCCTATTGCGTTTCAAACATATTATTATTGTAACTGTTCAGGGGAAAAATTATTCTGATTATGAATAAAAACGTCCATGACATTTGTGGTTTAGTAATTTGCCTTTATGAAATGACCATTGCTTAGTGTAACCTTGGAAATGCCCTTTGATTTTAGTAATTTTCATTATATAATTTTCAGTCCTTTCCATTTAATTTTACTTAAGCTGATCTCTGTGTTTCCAGTCGATTAACCATCTGAAAAATGAGAAAGCTTCTTTACTTAATTCTTTGTAGCAGGAGTTTGAATACCTCATTATAACACCTGAAAACCCCTGAACTGATCCAGAAATCCTGTTTCGCAGCCCTATGAAAATCACATGTATTTAACCATAGAATACAAAATG
>JAGPOW010003648.1:105130753-105146993 GCA_030014935.1 Caiman crocodilus
CTGGAAACATTAAGAGATTCTCAGTCACTTGAGAGATGCCAGAGTTATCACCATATCCAAGAAAGGAGATAGATTGGATTGCAGCAATTACCATGGCATTGCACTGCTGTCTGTATGTGGGAAGATCCTTGCCCTCAATTGCCTCAACAGATTCGTTTCCCTTGCTGACATCCTACTTGAGTCCCAATGTGGTTTCAGACCAATCAGAGGTACAACAGACGTGATCTTTTTTGCTAGACAGCTGCAGGAGAAGTGCTATGAGCAATACTGAGGTCATTACATGGCCTTCCTTGACCTCAATAAAGTTTTTGTTTCAATTAACAGAGAGATGGAAGATGCTGATGAGCTTTGGATACCCACCAAAATTTGTTACCATTACTAGACTTCATGATGATGTAACAGCAACTGTCTTAAGCAATGACTCAGAAATGGACCCCTTCACCACTAGAACTGTAGTCAAGCAAGGATGGGTAATTTCTCCAACACTTTTTTCCATCTATATCACAGTTACTTCACATCTCATTGCTGATAGACTTCCATCTGGAGTCAGACTTCAGTAGCACGTGGATGGGAATCTCTTTAATGTCAACCGGTTTTGTTCCAAATCTAAGAGAAAGAACACCTCCATAACTGATCTTCAGTGTGCTGATGTTTGTGTTGAATGTGCCAACTCAGCTGAAGAGCTCCAGATCACTCCCAGCTGCTTCTGTGGAGTGTATGAAATGCTTGGACTCACTGTCAACTTCATGAAAACCAAGATACTTTGCAAACCTCTCCCAAATATATTGGCTTCTCCTTTATATATTACAAATAGAGGGCAATCCTTGGAGAATGTTGAGCATTTCCCCTACTTATATAGTCCTCCATCCCAAAAAGTAAACACAAATGATGATGTTCAATGCTGAATAAAATCTGCCAGACTACCTTTGGATGTTTCTGATTGTGACAGAGCACGTTTGGTGCCTGCCACTTTAAGGGCTTAGACGTAGCAGCAGAACAGTCTGCAGGTGGCTGCACTCCCCAGTCAGGTATCACATGGCTGGCAGGGGGCTTCCTGATTAGGAAGGAGGGCTCAGTTGCTGGCAATTTGCTGCTAGCAAGCAAGGGGAGAACATCACCTGGCTGGAGCTGCTGCTCACATAAAATGGAGGTACAGGGAAGGAACTATTCAGATGGCAGGAGGTTCCTGATGCCGGGGCATAACCTAACCCTGCTAGGGTTGGGTAGTGTGGTGGGGCTGCCTGTGGGGGGGTGGTCCCCAGGAAATGCCATACCAGTTGCCTCCCTAGTGAAAGGTGAGTATGGGGTGCCTTATAGCCTTAGCCCCCACAACCAGGTGGGTAAGTCAGTTGTAGGGACAGGTATGTAGGGCCAGGCATTCCTAAGTTGTAGAGCTAGGCACACCTAAGAAGAGGTACCTGAGCCCCATGGGGTGCAAGAGACCCTAGTGGTGCCAGTGAGAGGTGGCAGGAGAGTGTGCAGACGACCACACAGAGTAGGGTGTGCAGTGGTGGCCTGAAAGGCTGTGTGCGAGGGGTGTAGAGTAGGGTCTGCTAAGGCTGTCCTGAAGGGCTACACTGGAGGTGTGCAGGGTAGGGTTGCAGGGGTGACCTGAAGGGCTACGCATGGGCTGGCCCCACAGGTGTGAACTTAAATAGGAGGCCCTAGTGAGAGGGCATAAGTGGAAGGCCCCAGTATGAAGGCGCAAGTTGAAACCTCAGGGAGGGAGCTGAATGGCCAAGGTAAGTCTATGGATGCCTGAGGCTTCAGTTGCGCCAGAGGCCAAGCGGTACGGCTCAGCAAGGGAGGCAGGGGTAGCAAACGATGAGTAGTTTGGACCAGTGGAGCCTAGCATTTTGTGTGCCGTCTGTAAGGCATGGGACATGGTATAGGGAATGTCAGAGCCATGTATAACATCCTAGGCATCAGGGCATTACATGTGCAGCCTTATGCATTCAACATCTAGTTTAATACAACGAGTCATGGTAGACGAGGCAAGGCAGGCTGCCCTGAGCTGGCCCTCTGTCACACTGATATTGTTTCTTTAATGATCATGGAATTAGGACTCAAACCAAACTTCTTATCTACCCGGGTGCTGTCATCCCTACCCCTGTTGTATAAGTAAGAAACCTGACCAACATATTGAAAACACTTTAAAACCTTGGACTGTTACCATCAGCTGTGTCTTCAGAATATCCTCCATATCAATTGGAAGGAAAGAAGAACGAAAGCCAGCATTCTGGCTCAAGTAAACTCCATCAGTATCGAAACCATGTTTAGACAGCACCAGCTCTGTTGTACAAGACATGTCAGAAACATATCTGACAACCAGCTCTGAAGCCATGTCCTATACTCCCAACTAGTCAATGATCCCCATTCTAGAAGGGGATAAGAGAAGAGTTTCAAGGATACATTGGCTTTCAAGGTGAAGAAACACAATGCTAACATCAATGCCTTGGAGATTTGAAAACTGAATTATCCCCAATGGCTTTGAAGGGCCACAAGGTATCAACCATTTGGAGCAAAATCGCTTGACTATGGAGCTGAATAGGCAAGAGAGACAAAGGGGAAGAGATGTGATACATCACCACGATCCACTCCTTCCTTCTGGCACTGTATGCTGCTGTATCTAAAATCTTGGACTGGTCTCTTCAGTCAACTGTAGACTCACCAATGAGTTCCCTATCTACCAGAAGACTCTCATCTTCATATTGAGGGACTGCCGCTACTACCATTGATTCATGTGTTAATAGTTATGTGCTCTGCCAGATTGTCTGAGCTATTATTAAGCTAGTGCGAGTAGAAAAGAATGAACAAGATATGGTGCTAGATATGCAGATCTGCAACTGAAGAAAAAACTGTTGTACTGTTTTGCAATTAGTATGGTTGTCTCATTGGGAGGGATCTGGGTTTTCATTTGCTGTGAAAAAATGAGGATTCCTCTTTAAAGAAGAAAAATGCGTGAAACTGCAATGGCTGGGACGCTGTCACTGCTCCCCTCCGGCCACATGTGCTGCCCCCACCCCACCACACCTCTCCACCAGGGAAGAGCTACAGCCTGGGGGAGTGGCTGGTGGTGGAAGGTGGTGAGGGCAGCGTGGCTAGCCCATCCCGGTCCATTACTCCTTGCACTTCTGGCAGCTTAACTGGCTCAGGGGTTTCAGCAGCAGCTACCATGGCAATGAGTCTCACCACCCTGCTCAGCCCTCCTGGGCTAGATCCTGCCTGCCGGGCTGCAGAGACGGCTCCCGCCCATGCTGGTCCAGCCTGGTTGCAGCCCTGTGCCCACTGTGGGTGCAGAAATATGTGGGGACATATGCTCCATGGCCCCCAATGCATTGTCTATGCTTAGGCATCCCCTTGCCCTACACACCCCCGCCCTCCTCCTCACACCCACCCTGCCCCACACACCCACACCCTTCTCCACACATTGGGAGGCTGGGGCCTGGTGGTCGGGGGCAGTGGGTCAGGAGTGAGGGGCACCAGTGGAAATGGGGGGGCTGTGGGTTGGGAGTAAAGGGCACTGGCAGGGGTGGGGGGATGCAGGTCAGGAGTGAAGGGCACCAGCAGGGCCAGAGGGCTGTGGCTTGAGAGTGAGGGGCACTGGCATATCAGGGTTTCTCAGCACCACAGCGGCAAGGGGAACAGTCACAGCTGGATGCATGTCTGGATGAGCCAAGGGGGCAGAAGGAGCTCTGAGTTTCCATGTTAAAAAAATATAACATCAAATGCCAAAATACATAGGTATTCAGAGTTTATTGTATTATAATGACCGAGGAGCTGGTAGGCTTTTGAATTGCTTTAAAATTGTAACTATATCAATGAAACAGTTTATTCAGCTGATATAGGGGTGTGCGAAGCAGGCCATATTGGATTTGGATTCAGATTCAGCCCGCTTTGGGGCACAGTAATTTGATTAGTTGATTTGAATCACTGTCCCAATTCAAGCTGGCTGACTCTGAAGATTCGATGCTGATTCAGAGAATCAGCCATTTGGCCATAGACACAGCTTGAAATGTGTTTTCTACATGGCTCAAGGTACCAGGCGCAGCTCATGAATGCTGTGGTGCTGGGGCGGACGGCGCATCCCACAAGAGCGGGGAGGGGCTGCATGCTCAGCAGCAGACTTGGAAGTGAACCGGATGTATTTCCAGTCCACCACCAAGCAAGCAGGGGACCCCCCCCCGCCATCCCATGGCTCTCTGGTTCAGTGATCGGCTACAGGGGGACTTCAGGTGCCCCCCAGATGCAAGAGGTACCAGTCACTAAGTGAGGGGTGGGTCCCCTGCACGCTCCGTGGCAGATCCAGAAGTGCTCCTGGTCCACTTCCGGTCCATCATTGAGCGAGCTGGGGACCCCCCACACGTCTGTGGTACACTCTATCTGCCCCACTGTCCCAGTACTCGCAAGCTACCTGGTACTTTGAGGTATGTAGAAAAAACATTTGAAGCTATATCCATGTCCGAATCATCGAATTTATCCGAATCTCTCCAAACTGATTCGGAGGGTTCTGATTCCGATACAGAGAGATCAAAGGGTCTCTCGATTTGATTTGGCGGCCAAATTGGGCCAAATCGCCACCAAATTGAATCGGCAACCGAAGCTTTGCACAGCCCTAATATATGTAAAAAAGCGGTATTTCATTTTAATCACGGAAAAATATAGATTTTAGGGTTTTTAAACAGATCTGGGATGCTTAATCCGAGAATTTGTGATTTTTAAGCAGAGAAAACCAGGATCCCTGGTAATTAGACACTGTAGCGTTAAGTATCTGTGCCGGGGGCAGAATTAAGGCTAAGCACACAACGCTACACTTGTTGTCTCCAAACATCTTATTCTCTTAACTTAGGCTTTGTACAGCATGTTTAAAAACCTTGTCATATTTTCCACCGATTGTTCTTGCATTTGTCACGTCCAAGAAATTTGCTGTGGGAAGTAAAGTTCAAGTCAAGACTTATAGGTGATAAGGTATAAGAAGTTTTCCTCAGGCAATTGAAAAATACTAATAAAATGTGTCACCCAAGGACCCAGCAAGTTGTGTTGTTTTGGTTTGGTTTTTTAGTTAAAAAAAAATAAAAGTGGGGGGGGAGGGGAAAGGGGGAGAGAGAGAGAGAGAGCATCCAGGTGATACAGGAAGGGGGAAAAGAAGGAAAATGGCATTTATCTTTGTAGTCTTTTTTTTTCTCCAGATTTCTGTTACCTCTTAAATTTAGTGGCAAAATAAAAGTCAAAATCAGTCATACTCTAAACTGTTTCTGCCACCACCAATTTTTCATGATGACCTGAATATAATCCTATTTTGGGCATGTGGTTGGGGAGGAGCAAGTGGCATTGCTCAAGGAGAAGTACTAGTTCTGGGGCACAAGGCAAGATCTGTTCCTAGCTAATGCTAACAATGATCATCGATAATAAATAGTTATAATTATGCAGAGTCTAGCTTTGCTTCCCTTGCCTGCTCTGAGTCCTTGGTAGGAAAATCAGGGAGTGAGTGAGGGTCTAGTGACTTTGAGTAACCTCAGCAGTCAGCACCACACTAATTACGGTTAATAACTACAAGAATTAATTGAAAGCAATAGAACCGGCGTAGCAATGCTATTCTCCAAGGGTACTTAATAACTGGACACCTAGGATCACGCATTCACCACATACTGACCGATTCTGTCCTCAGCTGTAGTTTTTCTGGCCTAAAGTATTCTGGAACAGATCCAATATCAGAGCGGCTCAAATCCAAATCAGAACAGAACTAAACCCGTTCATAACCAGCTCGGGGGTTTGCTCTGTATTCCTTATTAGTATTTGTAATACATTTTGCCTTGTTTGTTTGCCATTTCCCCATTTTCCCTTTTCTCTGACTCCCTTAATCTCTTGTAGGTCTTAGCGATGGTACTGTAAACCTTGGTACAACAGAGAAGTGTAACACTTGGTGCTCCAATCAAAACAGTGCCTCCCCGTGCTCGCTATACGGATGCTGGCAGCGACGTGGTGCCACAAGAAGACGCTGTGAATTACATAAGGGCCCCTGCTGCCAAGAACAAGCATACGGCCGCTTTGGCTCTGCCAGTGATGAAATTCTCAGCTGTCGGCTGCTGCAATTCACAGGTACAAATCGCAACCAGTTACGGAGCAGGACCTCACTGGATTTGGCCCTATTCCCTAGCCTTTCTCCACAGTGTGAGGACCAATGCAAATATCAAAGCAGTGAGGCAGTGGGCAGAGGCAACACATCGGCTCAGTCAAGGCTGACGTCACCACCTCTGTCTGCATTGCATTTCTTCTTCAAATGGAAAGACAGTTGCAATGGGTCAGGTACCTAGTGGCTGTAAATCAGCATTCAGTGCGGCTCAAGTGGCCTACACCAGCTGAGGATCTAACCCTTAATCCCTATATGCAAGAAGAATTTAGTTCCTTATGTGTGGCCCCAGCCCTTGCATCTCATCACTGAGATTAACGTTAAGGGAATCCTTTGGTAAGAAGTGAACTACCTCTTTTGTCACCAGCTGCTGAGCGAGATCTGGGCAACCGCCTGCAGATATGACGAGCCTCATAAGTACGGGAGAGACCTTTTTGCTAAGACTTACTGCGTCTTGACCAGAAAAAGGCAATTAACAATGCCAGCCCCACTCCTACACGCTTTCCTGTCAACACCCTCCACCTACGACTCGTGTGACAGATGCCACTCACTCTGCCTCTGCGAGTAAGTACTTTGGTAATAACCCGTGCCTGGGTTTCCAGGAGCGCTTTCCCACTCACTGGCTGATTTCTTCCTTCAAGTACATTTTCACTTTTGAGGAAGGTGTCAATGTAGCTCACTCTCTGTGTTGTGAATATCAAGCAATGCACGTTTCACAGACTCTGTTTAAATATAGACTTTTGCTTTACCAAGAGACCCCGTAGTTGCATTCTACTCGCAGCAAAAGCTGTGCCATATGCCCAGCATTCATGGCTGCTTCCAAAGACTGTTTTGTAGTCATTGTTTTGCATTTATTTGAATACTTTAATTCAGCTACAAAATGAATGTTTTGCAGAGATAAAAGGTGGTGGGCCATATCCTTCAGTGCTGCTGTCCTTTACACCAGCTGAGAATTCAGCCATCTCTGAGAAGCTGAATTCCTGACTATTTTGTATCCACGTTTGATTTCTCCTAGAGCAATGAGCCATTTGAATTTCAAGGGTGTTGGATTAAGAATCTAGAAATACTGTGTTTTATTCCCAGTTGTGCTGTGTGACTTTTTGGGGGGAGTGTATTGCTTCCATCCACCTCTCCTACAATCCTCTTTAGGTTGTAAACTTTTTTGGGGGGGTAGGAGTTATTTTTTCCTCTGAACAATGTACTTGTGGGTGCCTATTCTGATGCATGTTTTCCCTTTTTGAAACTAAAAGATTAAAATGCAATTGTGCCAGTGCCCAGGCAAGGTTCAATTAAATGCCATAGTCATTCTTTCCTCAGGTTACGTGCTGAATTATTGAGCCTTTTTCTGCTTATAGTTAGCTAATATATGTCACACCTAAGTAATGTCCAATTCACAGAAGGGAGTGAAACAGAAGATTAAGTGCAGTTTCTTCCCCATGATATGTAAGTAACTATTTGTTGCACTCGAGCATGAGTTACTGCACCTTCAGGGGAAAGGTAATGGAAAAAAGAGTGCTAATTAAAGCTGGTCAGAAATTTTCCAGTGGAACATTTTTCTGCCAGAAAATGCCGAGTCATTGAAATGGAAGCGTTGTACGGGAACATGTTGATTTTTCACTAAGTTTCCATCCGAATGCAGGTAGGGTTCTCATCAAAAAACAACTTGGTTTCCTGACAACTCACCTGCATAGCAGAGTGGCTGAAGTGTCTGCTGCTGGGCCTGCTGTACTGGAATAACCCAGGATGGGAACGCTTCCAGGTTTCTGAATGGGGAGGGGAGACTCTGAAAGTCCTAGGGGCTGTCTTGTTCCTTGCCGTAGAGCTGAAGCCTAGAAGTCAAAGCAGCTCTGTGGAATCGTGCTTCAAAATGAAATGTTTCAGTTACATTAAAATCAAGTTATTTGGAGTCTTCCTGCCACTGGAAATTTTTAACTTTCTGCTTTTTGTTCGGAAGCGGAACAAATTTATTTTCGGTGCTCCAGTGGAAGGGGAATGCTGATTTTGACCAGGTTTGTTGTGACTGCAGTCCTGCACGCTTAGCTTTCTTATGACCTTCCATCATCAAGCAGCACATCTCAGTTAGAGAAGAGAACGGGTTCCTTCAAAATGATGCGCACACATATTCTGCCGCTTATGCTAGGATTGGAGTCACAGTAAATCTGTGTTTACAGCTCAGAGGTTCTCTTCAAGCTTTATAAACAAGCGACCCTTTAACTGCGTTTGAAATGCCACTGTCTCTGGGATGACTGTAGCAGGGTGGTGTGAATGGCCTACAGAACTATCAGACACAGTTCTGGATCCCACCTTTGGGGATGTACAGAGCTTTGTGACTCGGGCTCCAGCTGCAATGCTGTGATCATTGTATATGCTAAGGATGTAAATACTGTTTAAATAATTACCCATATAAACTCCTCTAGGCTAAATATAGATGGTCAAAAAGCCCAAGGCTGAATGGACTCAGTCTTTGCAGGTTAGTCTAAACTGCACAGATCAAATTGAAACAGAAGTGGACAGGCATTTGTCTTTCATTGAGGAAACGCAGCCACATGCCCACAGTGGCTCAAGCCAGAAGCTGGGTGGGGGCACGAGAGCATGGCTCTCTGGCTGTATTTACTTCTTCTTCCTGCTGTCCCAGAGATTTCTGGGATTTGCAGCAGCAGGGCTCTGCAGGGTTGCTCATAATTTCTTCTTCTTTCTCCCAGGTGCCTCTGGGATTTGTAGTCCACAATTACAGCCAGCAGTAAGTTTGAGCAGGGGAAGGGGTGTTCAACCTCCCTCCCTGGCCCCAGCCCCCAGCTGTGGTTTGCCTTGGGGGATGCAGTCCCCCCACTGCAGACTGGGCTGTATCCAGAGCTGGGCTTTCCCCACTGTCTTTGTCAGCCAGGCCTCACTGCTCCAGCTAGGGAGCAGAGGTGTGAGGCCAACCCTTTTCTGCTGGAGCAGACAGTACAGCTCAGCCCAGGGCTGGAAAGCCTGCTGGAGGACAGTGATTTAACTTGAACCAGGAAGAGGTCTGGGACATAAATTGATTTGATTCAAATCAGTTAAGTCTGATACTACATTCAACTAGGTTTATGTTTGTGGTGAAGTGGGCTCCCCGCCTAGCCAGTGCTAGGTTCTCCACTTCCCTTTGGGCACACTCCCACCTGACTCATCTGCTAGGCCTTGTTGGTGATTCATATGATAATTAAGGTGGGAGGCTGCCCATGTCATGGCCCAGTGCCAGGGGGCACTATCTGTGGCTCCATATCTTCCCTACACTGCAGCCCATGTCTTGCAGATGGCATCCAGATGACAATATGCTCCCAGCCTCCAGCCAGAACAAGTTTAGGCCTCATTGTCAGGCCACACACACACTCTCAAACCGCCCTCCTATCTCTAGGGCCTCACACACTCCACCCTCTCACAGGGTCTCTTTCTCGCATCAACAACTTATACTGCCTTGCTCCCTCTTGGAGCAGGCCCCTTGGGCCATAGGCTTTACCTAGTTTATACCTTGGGTGGCAGACATACCATCTTTTGGGCCTCTCCCACAACCTTCACTGGGGTAGTGGCCAGGCAATTACCTGACTGGGTCTAAGCTTTCTCTAGCCCCTTCTGGGGGACAACTCCTATATACATAAACATACTGGGCACTCAGCCCTCTGGTTTTCCTTTATCTCCTCCCCTTTCTGGGGCCACCCCTCACCAGGGCATTCTTATCCCCTTCACTCGGGGCTCCACACTGCCCCCTTCAGTCGGGGGCCATGGGGCTTCCCTCCCCAATGGGCTCAGGTGGCTATAGCCATGCCTGACCTGACCCCAACTACTTTTCAGCAGGGTCTTGTATCCCACAGGGCTCAGGTGGCCACAGCCATGCCTGGCCCCCACTTTCTCTCCTCAGGGTCTCTTGGGGTCTTGCACCCCACACAGGGCTCAGGTGGCCGGAGCTGTACCTGGCCCCCAACTACCTCTGGTGTTACTTAACCCACCCAAAGGTGAGGGCTAGGGTTAAGGTGCCCCTACCCGCCTTTTACCAGGGTGGTAACTGGCCTGACATTTTCTGGGGGGCTCCTGCACCACTGAGAGCCCCACCAAGCCACCCACTCCTAGCAGGGTGCAGTTTTAGGTCATGCCCAGGACCAGGAGCCTCCTGAGCATCCCTTACCACTCCTCCCTTACCTCCAGGATGATACACAAAGCCTGACAGCCAGGCGATGTTACTGCCTTCCCTGCTGGGCTGTGCTCCAGCTTACTGCAGCCCCTGCCCTATGGCGAGCACCCCAAAGATATTTCACCACAATCTTAAACCAGTTTCAGCTATTTTGAAACTGGTTTATGTGCACGGAGCTTCTGTTTTTGTTTTTTTTTACAGGTTTAAACCAGTTTCTGATCACTTAAACTGGTTTATGTGTAAGTTATATCCCTAGCCCTGATGACATCAGTTAGATGGTTAACCGATAACACATACCCAAGGGGTACTACTCCTCTCTCCCTCCTCCCATCCTTCTCCCTCTCTCCCTCCCATGCCACCCGGGTGCTGCAAGGGAGAGGGAGGTAGAGGTAGAGGCATAACCAGATGCTGCATTAGGCAGTTGGGGCAGCTGTGGGACCTGCTTGGCTGCCTTCCCGGGACATCGTGCTGCTTCCCTTCCGTAGTGGACTGCATCCTCTGCTAAACTTTAACTGTAATGCATTACCAGTATAAATATATGTACTGTTTAACCTTTCACATCCCTAATATACACATACCCACGCTTATGTCACCAACATTTCTTTGGAACATGTCTTCATTTTTGTGAAAAGAGTTAAAGACTCCTTATCTATAGTGGGCATGATCAACAGTGTGCCCAATTGTGAACACTGCATATGCATTTGCTTCCTGACACAGGGTTCAGATGTATTGGTAGACCCTCTCATACTGCTACATGACACACTAAGCAGCACTTTGGGAAACTGGTATACAGTTTGCAAGTAAAAACAGGATTCTGTGCAGGTATGAATGACTGATTAATGGAGTCTACACCCAACCAATCTCTGCAAACGGACTCAGCTATTAGACGGGACGAGGCACCCTATGCCTGAAGCAACTAGGGTGTAAAACATAATGCAGGGCACAGCATTGCAACAGGAGTTCTGCCTGCAGTCTTCACCAGCTCTGCCCCCTCCAGCTGCAGGTTTGGTACACTTTCCCCTTGTTTTTCTCTCTTTCCCCGGGTATCCACCTTCCCCAAGGCCCCTACACTCACTTGAGCACTATGTGACCCAGGTTAATAAAGTGGGTTCGAAATGCATCCTGCAAGAATTCAGCTCTGAACTCAAAGGCTGATGAAGAATGTCTATATGTAGATGGGACTAGAAAGAGTCCTGTCTTGCCAGGCATTAATATTTGATGCATTTCAATATTTAAAGAGTGTGATAAGATGATTTAAAGAAACCCTGTAGCTTTTTTAAATATTTGTGTAGAATTTATAATGGAGCAAATCTATTTGGAGTGAATAATTATTGTGGCTTCTTAACTAATTCAAAACATTTTAGAGATTATGGATCTGAAATCCACAGCAAGAAACTCACTTCCTTCTTTCATTAGGCCAGATCCTTAGCTGGGATAAACAAGTAGAGTTCCTTTTGGCTTCAACACGTTTTTAGAGCTGGCTACAATTTTTTTCAGGGAATGTTTTCTCATTGAAAAACATAATTTCTTTGGAAATGATGCTTATTCAAAGAAAGGTTTGTTTCCTGGGTTGTCATAAAAAAATCTTGATAACGGCAACTGAAAACTATTTTTGGGGGGGCTTTTTGGAGCAAAAATCTTCTTTTTTTTATTTTCCATTTAAAAAAAAAATTCTTTCCAGGATAGCATGTTATTTGCAGCTATGTCATTTTACAGCAACTGAGGATCTGGTCCAGTATTTATAATACACAACTATTTGTTTCCTCACAGGCAGTTGATTAGTACATTACTGTTTCTATTAGTAATGAGTCACTTTGCAGCAGTAGCATTAGACTTGTGTGTGGTAGGGATAAAGTTCAACCTGTACATCACTTTTTAAGAAAATGAGAGATGATAAACAAGCAACGCACTACATTTTGTAAGGGCTGGCAGAGGGTCTAAAAGACCCCCAAAATGGACAAAGTGATGAGGAAAAAGAAAAGTGAAAACCTCTATGAAGATTTGTCAGAGTAAAGGTAGCACACGGGCACGTGTGTGCGTATGTTTTCTTTGCTTCTGTGTTTTGTTGAAAAAAATGTTTTCCACAGACTGGATTATCCAAAAGTGTTTTTGCATCAGTAGAACATGGTGTACATGGAAATAGTCTGGTGAAAAGTGCGTACAATTAATATGCTGCTGGCAACTACAACCTGTACATCCTCACCACAGAAATCATTACAAAGATGTAGAAGGTGAGAACTTTGAGGGTTTTTTTCAGTACCAGACTAAATGGACGGAAGTAGACATGGCGGATATGTTCCCGTGAGCAGGAATGTGCGTTTCCCTGGGCACAAATAGCAGCAGTACATAGCTGTGTCACTGCTACGTGTCCCCCTGACATGCACACGCTTTGTTGTGTGGCAGATTGCCCTGGGTGGGGTAGGAGATGCTGGGGTTCTGGGTGGCTCCTGGGGCTGCAGCAACAGTGATCTGGGTGCACAAAGTCTGGCCAGCAGCCGGAGCGTGGCTCTGGCTATCCAGGCTCTGGTTTCCGGTGGCACATGCTGCAGCCATGTGCACCACTCCACTTTTTTTTGCTGCATTTTTTGTTTTTAAGATACAGGGAGTAGACCTAAGCAGATATCAGTTGCATTTTGCTAATCAGTCTTATGTCAGTCAGTATTTCCTGAGCCTGTAATCAATGCTGAAAATTGCACATTATTGTCAGTATTGAATATTATTAATTAAAAAAATTAACTTTGCTACACTTTTTGTGATTCATCTGCCTGGAGGAGACATGAGTCCTGTGGAGGGGGGCTTACCAATTCAGCCCAGCTCAAACGGGCTCAGAGAATCTTCATTTTGACTGGTGGAAACTGTCCACCAATTGGGTATGGGCTGGGGGGGGTGACCCTGCCCCCTTGCATGGTGTAGGGGAGCGAGGGAGCAAAGAGCATCCCAGACCTGATTGTAGCCTGCGCTCTGCAGGTTCGACAAGACTTTGGGGACAGAGTCTCTGATGCAGATAAAAGGAGCTGCATGCCCAGCACGCAGAGTAGATGCATTGGAGGGATGGAGAAGAAGATGGGGCAGAGAAGAGCTGGGAGAGCTTCTCAGTGGGTGTTTCCAGTTGCCCTGAAGAGCCTGAAGACTCACTTGCCAGGACCCACACCTCAGCCCCAGTCGACATGGCACACGGAGCTTGGACCATGGGAGTCACTGGAGGTGGCTTGGATCTGCAGCCGCTGGCAAGCAGCTAGGGCACAATGCACATTTCGGTGCATGGAGCTCAGGCCCTGGGAGCCACTTAAGGTGGCTCAAATCTGCAACCCCTGGAGTATGGCTAGGGTCCTCAGTGCACACGGTGGTGAACAGTGGGACCAAGACCCTTGGAACTGACCGCCACAGTTTGGGTTTCTGACCCCTGGCTCTGGGCCAGGGTGCGGGTGCAGGCAACGGCACAGGAAGTCCAGGAGCGGCCTGAGCTCTGGTGCCACACAAGGTGGCCTGAGCCTTCAACCCCTAGCACAAGGTGAAGCGCCTGCTACACTCGGTGGTGCATGTGGCCCTAAGCCAGGCCCGTGGCAGCAGAGCCAGGTGGCAGGAAAGCCTGGTGGGGAGCAGAGCTCAACCTGGAGGATGGGAGGCAGCCCTCCAGGACTGCGGAGTAGTATGTTACCCTGGAGAGAGGGTCCCCACAGCAGAGGGCCCCCCAGGGTCATGAAGGGGCACCAGGTGGGCTGCTCCCTGGTAATAGGGAGGGCTTAGGAGTGCTGGGGGTTCCCCTCTTTTTTTGCCCCACCTCCTTTCCAGTAGTGGTACCTTGAGAGTGGGGCCCCTGCCCTAGAGGTCACCCAGGTAGTCTAAGGATTGTTTGTTATATATGTGGACTGTGCCTTATATTTTATGTAAGCTGAAGTAATAGTTTGCATATTAATAGAGTTATAAGGTTGCCCAAGCAATATCCTTTGTTCTGGGTTGTTCTATTGTTCATTTGTATATTTGAATAATAATTGAGTTTCTCTGTGTGTGTGCGTGCGTCTGTGTATTGTGTTGGGGTTATTGTTTTGTAAATTTGTACTTACCAATCTATCTGCTGGACAAATCAACTAACAGGATTGAAGTCCTGGACTTAAAAAATGCTGACTTCCCAGGCTCAGAGCATTAGTAGGGGAGGCAATGCGGGACCAGGAAGGGAAGGCGAATAGGGTACATGAAGAATGGTCATTGCTCAAGGATACGATCCTCAAAGCACAAAAGAAAATGGTTCCTGCAAAGAGGAAAGGTAGCAGAAGGGCTGGCAAGCCCTCCTGGCTTAATAGGGGTATTGCGGTTCTCTTAGAAAAGAAAAAAGAGGTGTAAGCACAGTGGAAGCTAGGGACGGTTCTCAAGAAGGACTATACATTAGTGGCCAGCACTTGTAGGGAAATGATCAGGAAAGCCAAGGCAGCAACTGCGTTTAGGTTAGCTGTGGGAGTGAAGGACAATAAGAAGTCCTTCTTTAGGTATGTAGGCAGTAGAAGGAAAACAAGTGGAAGTGTGGGACCCCTGCTTAACACCTTGGGACAGCTGGTAACCGGTATTCAGGAAAAAACTGAACTCCTAAATGCCTACTTTGCTTCAGTGTTTCACTAGACCAAAAGGAAAGATAAGCAAGATAAGGCTTATAGGGGGCATGCTGGGAATGACAGCTTCCCCACTGTGGATGCTGAGTGGGTGCAATACTAACTAGAAAAGCATTTATAAGTCAGCAGGACTGGATGGACTCCATCCGGGAGTACTGAGCTTGGTGGCTGAGGTTATCGCAGAGCCCCTGGCAAAGCCCTTTCAGAATTCATGGCACTCAGGAGAGATCCCTGAGGCTTAGAATAGGGCCAACATTGTGCCCATTTTCAAGAGGGGAAAGAGGGAGGACCCAGGCAACTATAGGCCAGTCAGCCTAACCTCCATCCCAGGGAAGATCCTACAAAAGCTCATTAAGGAATCTATGTGTGATAGGCTTGCGGAAGGTAAGATTAAGAACGACAGCCAGCGTGGCTTTGTTGTGCGTGGGTCTTATTTTACTAATCTCATCTCCTTCTACACCGAGGTCTCTCGCCACCTGGGCACGGGAGACAAGGTAGATGTTATATACCTAGACGTCCAAAAGGCTTTTGATCTAGTATCCCACAATGTCCTTGTCGGAAAACTGGAAGATTGTGGGCTCAGCTGCTTGACGGTTCGGTGGGTGGGAAACTGGTAAGAGGGGAGGACTCGGAGAGTTCTTAGGAACCGATCTGTGTTGTCCTGGCAGGAAGTGGCCAGTGGTGTCCCTCAGAGGTCTGTGCTTGGACCAGTGCTTTTCAACCTCTTTATCATTGATTCGGGGGGGTGGGTGGGTGAAAAGCTCGCTGGCCAAGTTCATGGACAACACCAAGTAATGGGGCAGTGTGGTCATGCCAGAAGATAGGCTGCAGGTACAAGTAGACCTGGACAGGCTCCAGAGTTGGGCAGACCAGAACCAGATGAAGTTTTTAATACTTCCATGTGTAGGGTGCTACATCTAGGGGCAAACAACCCTCAACATACCTACAGGCTCAGCACTGGCAGCTTGACTTGCACCACAGCTGAAAGGGACCTAGGGCTAATGATTGACCAATGCATGAATAGGAGTCGTCAGTGCGATGTGGTGGCCAGCAGGGCAAATGACACTCTGGCATGCATCGATCGCTGTATCTCGGGTAAAACTAAGGAAGTGAAACTCCTGCTGTACTCAGCACTGGTGATACTGCAGTTGGAGTACTGCATCCAGTTCTGGGCACCGCGCTTCAATAAGGACACGGAAAAACTTGAGAGGGTCCAGAGAAGAAGAGCCACCCATATGATCAGAGACTTGCAAGGCAAGCCATATGAAGAAAGGCTGAGGGACTTGGGCCTCTTTAGCCTAAAGGAGAGAAGGTTGTGAGGGGACATGATGGCAGCTTACCGCTATACCAGAA
>JAGPOW010003648.1:105147093-105163170 GCA_030014935.1 Caiman crocodilus
AAGAGTGCACCAGGAGCTTGGTGAACAACTGTTCACCAGGGCACCCCCGGGGAAGACCAGGACCAATGGATACAAACTCCTGGAAGGCTGCATGAGGCTTAATACCAGGAAAAACTCCTTCACAGTCAGGGTATCCAGATTGTGGAATAAACTTCCTCCAGAGGTGGCCTGGAGGTTTTCAGGAGGAGACTGGACAGTCACCTCGCTGGGGTGACCTGACCCCAATTGTCTTCCTGGCAGGGGGGAGGAGGACTGGACCCAATGATCTGCAAGGTCCCTTCCAGCATCCAGCTAGCTAGCTATCTTCTTATCCTTTAACGGTTGTTTTGTGATAATAAACTTGTATATAGTTAAGTAATTGATTGACTGGGCCTGAGTCTATAGGGGACGGAGACGGCCGCTGGGCTGCAGTGTCCCTCCACAGCACAGTGCCCTGACAATAACTCCCTCAGTTGGAGAGGGGAGTACAAAGCCGTGTACACCCAGGCTACACCTGTTTCTCTTGTCACTAAGGCTGGGGCAAATCAGGAGTGACTCCAGTGAAGTTATCACTGTAAAAGTGGTATAAATGACTGGAGAAATGGACTCAGAAAGTAGCTGCTCAGGAGATATATATATATATATATATATATATATATATATATATTTTTTTTTAACTTTCTAGCAATTAGAAGACAGATTTCTAAATGCTAAATAACTTCCTTTAGCAGAATATCTGAGGGACTCAGCACATGGCATGGGTTTGGGAAAGGCAACAAAGTGATTTTTGACAATCTTTCTCCAAAGCATTTTCTTTTCTGTTTTTCGGCTTGTTGGCCTGCTAACATTAATCAGCACTTCCGTGGAAACAGTGCTTTCAGAGATGAACATTGTAATCAGGATGAAGAGAAGCTGATGAGTATTTCTAAAATTAAGGAGCCTAAATATGGCAAAATTGCTTTCATGAGGAAAATGTATTTTTAGCCTTCGCCACTGTTACCCACTAGCGTGGTGATATCTTGACAAGGCAGAACTTCTTACAGCACAGCCCACCAAAGGCACTCATCACAGGACAGACTCATCACAATAGACTCATCACAGGACAGATCCTTGGCCTGCCATGTTAGCAACTCATCAAATAATCACATTTTGTTCTCTAATGGAAGACCTCCAAGCACATATCTACATATGGCAGCAAGGGTTGCTCCTGTAGGGCAGGAGTAGCACAGATGCCACCAGTGGCACAGGCACCATCTTTATGTGGCATGCAGCGGAGTGGGGAGGGGAGAAATCAGCACTATCGCAGATAGGGCAGCAAGCGGTAAGCAGAGCAACAGATTGGGCAGGGATTGCAGGACAGGGAGCAAAAAGCAGAACAGAAGATAAGGTAAGAGGAAGGGACAGGAGTGGCACATGGGGAGGGTATGGGGATAATTTGTGGCACACCTGCCAAAAAAAAGGTTTGCCTCACTGCTGTAGGGCGTACCTTTTTCTTTGGTTCATTCCTGAGCCAGTTACCCGGTTTGGTGCTTGGAGTCACAGTGCTTCCACGTGTGCTGCTGCCTGCCTTTTATGGTCAGGTAATGTATCACGTTTCTTCAGGGAAGACTCCTGTGCCTGAGAGCGCGAGGGGAGCTCTTGATAAATGACAGTAGAGTGAGTAGAGTGTGCTCAGAATAAGGCAGTTTGAGGGTCAGCTCTGTAGCCCTTGCAAAGCTGAGTGCTGCTGAACCAGTTAGAGGTTATATACAGCCCTAGCAAACAGCTGTGCCGGACCACTGATGTGCTCCAGTTTGTCAGAGCAGAACAGCTAAAGAGATGCCTCGGCACAGCTGTGTTAAGCACGTTGCAAGCACGGGTGCAGGGATTTCCCTTGTAGCGCGGGAAAAAGTCTCGGTGCAAGATCAGAGCCTGCCAAAACCTTGCAGCTGCACCACCGCGTGCATGCTCATGATTGGCTCACTGTAAATTATGCAAACGTGTCGGTCGGCAATTGGCTCGCTGACCCTATAAAAGGCTTGGGCGATGCCCGCTCAAATCGGAGCAGTGCTCGGATGCGCATGAGGAGAGATCCCCACGTGCGTTTCCAAGCCACGAGGGAGGCCTGATCATCCGACGATGGCTCCCCGCCGGAATCATCCGATGCCCCATACCCTGCGTTAGTGTGAGTGTCAGTGTGCCTGAGTTCCTGTTTCCTGTTTAAGTTTTGTAACTCCACGAGACGTGCCTACAGTGCATACAGACTGTAAGTAAAGTTTTTTCTGTTGCAAGCGCTGCGTCTCCAGCACCTCAATTCCGCTCCATCAGCGGCCCCATTCTGCCGGCGTCTCTCGGCCCCCACACAGTTGACTGGAAGAATGGTGCCCTTTAAATAAAGTGACTATATTACTTTTAAGGAAATCCAGGACACTGCCCTTTCCCCTGCCCCAAGTCAGTTGTGCCTGCCTGGCTGCCTACCCGTTGCACCATGTTGCTCCATCTCCCCACAGACTGTTCCTCTGCACCCCTGCAATTCAGGGACTTCTGATTTAATTTTCACGAATTGGCTGGAGCACTTCTTACACACTCCTTACCCACCAGGAAGCACAGGGACAAGGGTGGCACTTACCATACCATATACATGGTGGTGGCATTGCTGATCTAGGCTCTCAGGCACTGGCTAGCAGCAGCAGCCTCATGGCCACCCCTCCTGCCAAGCTGAGTGCAATGGAGCACCCCCTCCTGCTGTAGCTGCTTTCTGGTTCAGACCCACAACATGTCTGCTGGAAACAGAGGTAAAGCAATTCAATGGCAGCAGGGTGGCACACTTAAAAAGGTCTCAGGGCATCACATTTGACTTGTCCAAAGTTAAATAATAGAAAAGTGGCGGAGGTGGAAATAATACCCAGCTTTCCTCAGGCCCAGTCCCAAGGTAATCAACAGAAAACTGCTCAGACTTTTCTACACATTGTTAAGGAAGCATCTAAGAAATGCTTATAAAATACCACCTTCAATGCCCAGTTCCTGACTGCCATATTTTCTAGGTTTTATTTTCCATCTCTTAGTCTCATTCCCCAATTTTGTTTCTTAACATAAAATCACAAACTCTTCAGGAAAGGGCCTATAATTTTTGCATAAATGCTTGCCCAGTGCCTAGACCAAAAGGGACCTGGCTGGAGTCTGCACCTGCTCCAGTCATAAGAGGAAGAAAAGGATCTTAGTTTACTCAGAGTTTAGAAAAAAGCAAAGCATGCCTCCTGAAACATTTGTTTGCTAATATTTTTTCCCTTAGTCCTTCTCCTGTCTCCTTCAATGTAAGCTGCCTTTAGTTGTACAGCATATGTCCCCTAGGTAACTTGTAACACAAGCCACATGGCCCATAATTGCATTTATTATAGAACAGATGAAAACGCGCTACAAGTGTCATTAGCATGGCCTAGTGAATGGAACCAGTGTCTGGGACTCAGACGTGAGCTCCATTCCTGCTGATGGTATTAGCCTGCAGGGGAACTTGGATGAATTCAATACTTTATTCGAGCTTGTAACTCTTCTGCCAGGTGGTGCTGGCAGTGAAAAGAGACAGTTCCAGTTACCTAGGGGCTTTTTTTAAATGAAGAAACTTAACTGCTACCTGCTTGAGTCCCTATCTAAGAAACTAGGTTATCTAACCTAGATGTCCTTGACAAGCAATATGTACCCATCTGGCTTCAAATAGTCATTCCTGAGTGGTTCGGGATCAGTTGCTCTTATCCCATCTCTATTCTCCCTTGGGCACTCTCACTGATCATATCTCACCTCCCCAGGGAAGCCCCTACTTGCCCGCCAGATCCAGATGTTCTGTTCAAGTATGGGAGTTCCCTCAAAGCTGGGACTTGCTCAGAGGTATCATCAGTGGATGTTCCTGGGACTCCACCTTCCCTACACCCCTTCCATGCACCAACCAGCTAGATATGACCAGGTTTTAGCCAGAACACTTCAGGTGCTGGGCCTAGTGGTAAGACCCTGATTTGGGTCTGAAGTGTGATGGCCTGAGTATGGTGCCTGATTTGCAAGCTGCTTACCGCATGAGAGTCCCTTGTTTCCGGGCCTGTCAACAAGGGCCTGTGTTACGCCCATCAGTCTTGTCCCTTACTTGGGACCATGGGGCCTACTGGTCGTTGGGCAGCCTAATCAGCTTTCAGAGTCCTTGCCTGGAGTTCCTGAGGGCCCTGGTCCCTCAGCCCCAGGACTGAAGCATGCCGCCATTTTCCGGCCTCAGAGGCAATGAAAATGTAGAAGGAAGAAAGAAATCAAAGTGTCAGGGAGGTACTGATCCACCTCCCTACTCATTTGTCCCATGTGTGATGCTGCAGTCCATCCCTCAGCATCCTTCCCAGTCCTGGTGCCGAGCTGAGCACCGCTTTGTTGTGGGGCAGACCCCTCTTTGGGACTCCATCCTGGGTCCCACCATAGAGGCCACTTCCCAGTTGCTGCGCCAGCTGTGGGTAACTATTTCCCCATTATGGGGAAACAGGGAGGAGGTGGGGTGGCTCCCACCACTTTGCACTACCAGCCCAGAAGTGGATCGTTCAGCAGCTCTCGCTGCTGCTCCCGCCACCGTCCAGGAGGGCAGGGGCAGGCAGGGCTGCACTGGGCTGTGTTCTGCGTGGGCAGTGGAAGGCGCTGGGTGTGGGGGCTATGCCCTTCTGCCATTTGCCAGGCAGGGAGCCCAGGGTGGAGCTGCTGCGCTGCCTCTGGACAAGTGATGCACAGCAGCAGGAGGTGCCCCAGCCTCCCTGCATCTCCCGGATGAGCAGCAGCTTTGTCCCATGCCTGTCCACCCTGCCCCAGCTTGGCAAGTGGCAGGAGGGCATGGGGGGTATATGCCCTGGAATAGGGCAGGGCAAGGTGGGTGGCAGAGATGCGGCCACCTTAAAATTCACTGTAACCCCCCCATAGACCCTGCTGCCCACCCAGAATGCAGCCTGGTGCAGCCCCGGCCCCACCCAGCCTGCACCAATCTGGGGGCACATGCCCCCCCATGCCCTCCCACCACTCACCCAGGCAGGGTGGGATGGGGGGAGTGGGTACAGGACAAAGCTGCTGCTCATCTGGGTGGCAGAGGCAGGCTGGGGTGGCTCTCACTGCTGTGCGCTACTTGCCTGGAGGCAGCGCAATGGCACCACCCTGCCTTGGCTGGGTGAGCGGCAAGAGGGCATAGCCCCTGCTCCCAGCACCTTCCACTGCCCACCTGGAGTACACCCAGTGTAGCCCTGGCCTCACCCGCCCTGGGCATACACTACCCCCCATGCCCTCTTGGACTGGTGGCAGGTGCAGCAGTGAGAACCACCAGATGAAGCGCTCCCAGACAGGTGGCACGCAGTGGCAGGAGCCACCCCACCCCAGCCCCTCTCTGCTTCTTTCCCACCCCCCCGGCAGGGCAGCTTTTGCCCCAGCCTCAGCCCTAATCCATCCCTCACTGCAGGGGCATTGATTGGCACCTCATGCCCCTTCCCTTCCCTCCCCTCTCCCACTTCCCTTCCCTCTCCCTCCCACCACAAGGAACTTACCAGTCCAAGGCAGCTGTGTCAAGTGTTGCAAAATCGAAACTGGCATTGGAATCTCGAAACGGGTGTAAATTTATAAAGTTCGTACGTGCTGTTCGACGGAATTGGAAACATTTTAATTTGAGGGCTGTCTTTAAATCCCCAGGCCCAGGTGGAATACTGGTAGAAGTGTATATTGATAATATCAAATGGTGGATTCAGTTTAACTCTATAATTGACCTGGGCCAAATCCCAGATTCCTGTACAGGGAGTACCGTTGTACCTATTTGCAAGAAACATCTGAAAGATAAAGACAGAATCGTATCACCCCATCAGTTTAATAGACGCCTCAGCTAAAATCTTTGTTATGCCTTCTCATAGCGAGGGTAAAATGAGAAAACATATTATACGAACATCAAACTGGGTTTAGGAATGGATATTCCAGTATTGATAACATATGCATCCTTCAGCTCTTGAGACATAAATATACACAGATGCACAAAACAGCACTGTATGCTGCATTTCTTGATCTGTCAAGAATTTTTAACAGTATAGATAGAAGTAAACTTTGGGAGAAATGGTTACATTATGGGATTGACCCTTCTCTTTTGCATCTGCTGATAGAATAACATAAAGATACATGGGGCCAAGTTAGGTGGGACCTGAGGGGTGAACTTACATAGAAATTTCAGACACAAAAAGGGGTACACAGGATCTGTTTTGGCCCCCTTGGTATTTAACTTTTATATGAATGACAATATTGGAAACATGCAGGATGTTCATTTTCATCTCCCAAAATTACTAGCAACCCCGATCCCTATTTTAATGTACACAGATGATGGATTACACAGAGCAATTAGCACTTTTGAGCATCTTTGTGGAAAAAATCATTTAAAGATAAATTAAGATAAATACAAAGTAACGTTTTGGGGAAGCTGTTTGATGAAATACCCATGGAACATGGTGGGAATCAAACTCAAAGTTGTTAAAACCTATAGGTACTTGGGTGTGATGTTAACAGCATTTCCACGATGGAAACACCACATTCAGTCAGTTAAAACTAAGGCAGCCCAATCAGCAGTGACTATCAAGAATTTTCTAAGACCACAGTGGGATGATTAGCCCAAGCTCCCATATCAGCATATAAAGCCAAAGGCACATCTTAGCTCCCGTATGGTGCTGAAGTATGTGGCTATGCCACCAGTAAGGATGTAGACATACCTCAGAATAAGTTTCTCAGGGCTCTTCCGGGTCTTCCTCCTTCTACACTCTCTTGAGATTAGAGACAGGATTAGATTCATTTCAACTAATATTATTAGAACGGTGGGATTCTGGTTTAAAATCCTGCCTCATCTACCATCCCACTTGCTCAAATTGTGCTTTACAGAAGACATAAATAATCCCCCTTCTCTTCAGTGTCCCTGGCTAACTTTTCTTTTTTGCACTTTTGCATTTTCTGGGGTGGAATATTCTGACAAAGACAATGCACTCTTCTCCCCCACAGAAAAGGTCCGGGTTTTCCAGAGGATTTGAGATATTGCTAGGCAGAACGATTTTGCAGTGGCCAGGGCTACTTGAATCATCCTTCTATATATTCTTTGGAAATTAGATCGAGGGGGAGAAAGGTATGTACAGCTGGATCTCAACAATAAGTGGTGAACCTCTTTGACTAGACTCAGGACTACACAGCTGCCCACAGCTGTTTTGGCGGTATGTAGACTTTCCATTCCAAGGGCTAAAAGATGTTGCCCAGCCTGTCTGGGAGCTTTGGAAGACACTTCATTATGTCTCAGAATATCCTGTATACAACAACACAAGTGGAAAGCACTTATCACCATTCTTGCAGAAATTGACATACTTCTCAAATACAGAGAAATTAATATGGCTTCTCCAGCAAACAGATCCATATTTAGTAAACTGTCTTGCAACTTTTGCTTACAAGGCGGAAGCGCTCAGAGCTAAACATCCTTTAGTGTTGATATGCCTGATAAACTTTATCATTATATTTGTTTTTTACTGTCTTAATCGTGGACCTATGCACAACATTTTTATAGATTCATGATCTAATTTATGGCCATAGTTGTACTTGGTTATGCTAATGCTAGGAGTAGGAAGAATGCTTTTATAATGGGCTATGTTATTACTATATTTGCATTTCTGTTATTTTTGTTTAAATTTATATTATGGTTGTATGTCTGTTATGTTGTTTTTGGGAGCATGGCTTTCAGTCAGAATCCTTAATAAATTGAAATGGAGGGTCAACCTGCTCCAGGGACTGGTATACCTCTCCCAGTTCAATTGATTACAGCCATAGAGCAGGTAAGGAGACCTTCCCTCAGCCAAGCTGTGACAGTGCATTCAGCTCTTCCCTCCCTCAAAGCCTCAAAGCATTCCCTCATCCCAAGCCTCAAAGCAATGTTAGCCTCAGAGATGCTAACATTGCTCAACACAGTGGAGCCAAGCCTGAGAAAAAGCCCAAGCTTCCCTTCTCATCTGCCTGAGTCTGCAGTCCTGTCAGGGCAAATTCCTTGCTCTGGGTACAGCTGGTCAAGTTTCCTTGTTCTTCATCCTCCAGCAGTGCAATGGGGTTGATTATACCCTTCCACCCTCCAAATTCAAAACTGTATTTTAACCAAAATGCCCCCAGCACTGGCATGCAAACGAGGCCTGGCTTGCTCTATTATGGTGGCAGGTGGCTCCCTCTCTTTTGGAGGCCCTCCGCCTCCTCAATCGTCCAGCATCACTAGGCTGTTCTCCTCACCCCTGTCAGTAGTGAGCAACTTGCTTTCAGGGCCTTGGGCCACAGGGCTTATGCTCTTGTGGATGGGAATAATGAATCTGACCCCATTTGTAAAGTTCTTTGAGAGCTCCTGGTAGAAAGGGCTATACAAACACCAGGTGTGTGTTCATGGTATATAAATTATATTTTCCACTGACGGTAGTCTTTTCTTTGCCTTCTTAATGCTTTCTAAATGGCCACCTATACAGGCAACTCCACTAGTTGACCAATGACCAAGGACAATTCCCCCTTTTCCGCACTGGGGATCAGGGAGCAGGTGTTTTCATGGCTCCAAGCTTGCATGCTTACAGCTTTATGGTCCCATCATTTTCAGTAATGGACTTCTAATGTTTTTCACTGGGCAGCTGGATGTTTGTGCTTTGTATTTCAATTTTATAGGCTACAAGATAATTCTCAAATGCTTCCTCCTTGACAGCTTTATGGCCAAATATTTGTCCCCCTCTAATGTTTCAGTAAAATTTGTACTTAGATGACCTGATCCTGATCATATTCACAAGTGCTAAGTTGCTGTCTCACTGTACATTAACACTAGCATCTGAGAGATCAGTTAAGCCCAGAGACTGTCAAGTGATAAATTCCTTTTGCACTGTAGGATACTACCTCTTGGTTGCAAACATCAGCCCATTCCCAATTCATGGGCCAAAATTTCAGAAGCAGGGCTTGAATGCCAAGAGAGAACCAGACTTTTATACCCACAGTGCACAGGTGTAAATGGCCGTATTATGCACAAGGGAAGGAAAATTAGGCTCCCTGTATATAAATTAAAGCAACAACCTTGCATTCAGCTGCAAGTGAAAAGAAAAGAATTCAGATTTCTGGCTACCTTAATTTATGGGCTCTTTGTTTTCCTCACTTACACAGGGCCCAAGGGACAGTGGTCCTTTAATTTGACTGTTCACCATCCTCCTCATTCCACCTACACAGCCTGCTAGCACGTTGTCAATGCTACTTCCGAGCAATTTACAAAGGATAAAACTAAAAGCTGCGGCTGCCCCTCACTCCAAGAGTGGGAAAAGAAGGCACTCTTCCCCCATGCCCTCAATAGATGTGGCGGGAGAGCAGATGAAGCCGCTAGTAAGGCTTGCAGATGGGCAAGGGAAGCCAGTCTCCTGACCCCTGGAGCCTCCAGAATGGACATGAAAGTCCTACCTTAACCTGCCAACACCTTCCTCCTACAAGCGGGAAGGCAACTGCCAGTAAGGAGTCCACGAGGCTGTCCCATTCCTGCGTGTCCTCTGCCATACAGATCTCATCAGCTTGACTTTTCTCCACCCCAATGGAGCTGGCTCCTCCTTTTGCCCAGCACAGTCAGAAAAACCCGTCAGCCAAGGCACCAGCATGGAGGACAAGGGTTGGCAGAGAAAAAAGGTTGATGGGAAAACACCAGTATGATAAAAGGCCTTCAAAGATGGGCCCCAGAAAAGTATTTCCAAAGATAGCAAACCTCTTATAGCCCACTCACAGGGAAACCGGAGCCACCATAAGAAGGAGACAAGGTAAAATCAATAATCCCTCATTAAGGACCATCATTTCCTCCTAGCAACAGAAATGAAAAGGAAGAGGCAGCAGAACACACAAGCTAGCCCAACCTTTCAGATTTGGCTGCCCACAAAGGCAGGAGGGGTGCCAAGCATTTAATCTGAGGATAAAACTCTAGTAGCTGAGCTCCTACCTTTCAAGACAGAAACATATTTAAGGCATTGCCTTCTCTCCTATGTTCCACTGCAATCCCTAAGGCCAGCTGAGAGCAATCTCCTGTAAGTCCCATCACATTTTTGGCAAAAATATGTGGGAAGTTGTTCTTAGTTGTCTCTCCTCAGCTTTCATAGAATCATAGACAATGAGGGTTGGAAAGGACCTCAGGAGGTCACATCTAGTCCAACCCCCTGCTCCAGGCAGGACCATCCCCAACTAGATCATCCCAGCCAAGGCTTTGTCTAGCTGGAGATCCCACAGCTTCTCTCAGTCACCTGTTAGTGTTTTACTACCCTTCTAGCGAGAGCGTTCTTCCTGATATCTGGCCTAAAATTCCCTTGCTATGACTTGAGACCATTGCTCCTTGTTTTGCCATCTATCACCACTGAGAACAGTGTCGCTCCATCCTCTTTGGAACCACCCTCCAGGCAGTTGAAGGCTGCTATTAAATCCCCTCTTAGTCTTCTCTTCTCCAGACTAAATAAGCCCAGTTCCCCCAGCGTCTCTTCAGAGGTCATATGCCCCAGCCCCCTAGCTATTTTCATTGTCTTCTGCTGGACTCTTTCCAATTTGTTCCTATCTTTTCTGTAGTGGGGAGTCCAAGACTGGACACAGTATTACACATGCGGCCTCACCAGTGCTGAATAGAAGGGAACAATCACTTCCCTCAATCTGCTGGCAACACTCCTACCAGTGCAGCCCAGTATGCTGTTAGCCTTCTTGGCAGCAAGGGCACACTGTTGGCCATATTCAGCTTATTGCCCACTGTAACCCCCAGGTCCGCTGCTGTAGAGCTGCTGCTTAGCCAGTCAGTTCCCAACCTATACCTGTGCAGGGGATTGTTCTGTCCTAAGTGCAGGACTTTGCACTTGTCCTTATTGAACCTCATGAGATTTCTTTTGGTCCAATCCTCCAATTTGTCTAGGTCTGTCTTCTAACTCTTCCCTCTAGCATATCTACTACTCCCCCTAGCTTGGTGTCATTTCCAAACATGTTGAGGGTGCACTCTATACCATCTTCAAAGTCATTGATAAAGATTTTGAATAAAACCTGCCCAAGGACTGACCCCTGGGACATTCCACTTGATAAAATACCAACCAGACTTTGAACCATTGACTACTATCCTATGAGCTCGATGATCCAGCCAGTTTCCTATCCACCTTACAGTCCATTTACCCAACCCGTAATTCCTTAGTGTGCCTGCGAGAATGTTATGGGAGACGATATCAAAAACCTTGCTAAAATCAAGGATCCACTGGTCTCCCCATGTCCACAGAACTAGTCACCTCATCATAGAAGGCAATCAGGTTGGTCTGGCATGAATATATGCTGAGTGTTCCTAGTCACCTTCTTCTCCAAGTACTGAGAAATGGATTTCTTGAGGACCTGCTCCTTTCTTAAATATGGGCACTATACTTGCCCTTTTCCAATCATCTGAGACCACTCCTGATCACCATGAGTTTTCAACGATGACAGCCAGTGGTTCTGCAATCACATCAGCCAACTTCCTCAGCACACTCAGGTACATCCTATCCAGCTCCATGGACTTATATATGCCCAGCTTTTCTAAATAGTCCTTAACCTGTTCTTCTGCCACAGTTCATTGCTCATCTTCTCCCCAAACTGTGCTGCCAGGTGCAGTAGTCTGGGAGTTGACCATGTCTGCGGAGACTGAGGTGAAAAAGGTACTGAGTACTTCAGCCTTTTCTGTATTCTCTGTCAAGATGAGGAGCTTCTGAATCAAGATGAGAAGCTAGATTTGGAATTCTCCAGAGAACTGGAAGAGTCTGCAAGAGTATGGGGTATGGTCATGGGTGACTTTAACAACTCAGACATCTCCTGGGAAGAACACTTGTCCATATCTGATCAGTTGCATAGATCCCTGACTTGTATTGAGGAGGTCTACCTATCTCAGGAAGTAGATGGGCTAACCAGAGGAAATGCCCTCCTAGATTTAATTTTGGCCAAGGGCGTGATCTGAAGATAGAGGGTGACCTAGGTGACAGTGACTGTGACACTATCACTTTTACTGTCCATTGTAGGGCTGGGCAATCTGTCAGTAAGGTACAAATTCTTGACTTTCAAAAAGCTGATTTCAAGAAGCTAAGGGCTTCAGTGAGATCATGGGCCACAGGGAAAAAATGTGGATGAAGAGTTGTTGTTCCTCAAGGATACGATTCTTTGTGCACAGAACTTGTCCAAACCTGTATGCAAAAAAGGTGTCACAAGGGCCGGGAGGCCATCTTGGCTCAATAAGGAAATCACAAATCTTCTGAAAAAGAAAAGGGAGGCTTACCAATGATGGAAGCTAGGAATTGGCCCCAAGGAGAACTGCATAAGATGGACCCACATCTGTAGGGAGCAGACTAGAAAATAAAGGTGGTGACTGACTCCAGGTTAGCAGCTGAAATCAAGAACAATAAGAAGCCCTTCTATAGGTATGTAGGTAACAGGAGGAAAACGAGTGGAAACGTGGTACCTCTGCTCAAAGCATTTGGACATCTGATCACAGACATCAAGAATAAAACTGAACTCCTGAAGCAGTACTTTGCATCTGTATTCCACCAGTCTAAGAGTGATAGTTTGCCAAATGCAAATATGGTGCAAAATAGTCACAGTAGGGACGGTCACCTACCAAAAATTAATGTAGAGCTGGTGAAGGAACAGCTAGAGGGGCAGGAAAACGGATATATAAGTCAGCAGGACTGGATGAACTCCATCTGAGAATGCTGCCTGAACTAGCAGAAGTCATCACAGGACCACTGGTGAACCTTTCTGAGAACTCGTGGTGCCCAGGAGAGGTCTAATGTTGTGCCCATCTTCAAGAAGGGGAGGAGAGGGGACCCAGGGAACTACAGGCTGATCTGCCTGACCTCAAACCCAGGAAAAATCCTTGAAAAATTTCTCAAGGAGTCCATATGCGTTAAGCTAGCAGAAGGCAAAATTCTGAATGACGGCCAGCGCTGTTTTGTCATGGGCAGGTGTGTTAGCGAAGATCGCGCTGCCAGCCCAGATGAAGAAGTGAGAAACCCCCCCAAAGAGAATAATAAGTGCTGCGGTAGATGCCTCAAGCACAAGTACTTACTGAAGAACCCGACAGGAGCAAAGGAGCAGGACGTGCAGAAAGCAGGAATGCCTCAGTGTATTAGCTCCTGCCGGTTCCAGCTGGCTGGATGTGGCTCAGGAAATACTCAAGACCTGCACCCCACAGCAACCAGAAGGGGAGGAGATGAAAATGAAAGTGAGAGAGAGACAGACAGGCAGACCTGGAGGGAACTCCATGGAGAATAACCTTTATCCTAAAAGAAGAATAGTAAACATCACCCCGAGAGGGGTAAAGGGACGAGAGCAAGGAGCTTTCTCACTTTGAGGCTTGGAGGAGTCTCCATACTTACCTGGAGCAAAGGATTCAAGAGAGGCAATTGATGGGACCCAGAAATGACCAACCATCACAAGGCTGAGCCTTCTATCAGAAGAAGACATCAAAATTGTGAGTGAAGGTACTTCAGGCAAGAGCACTTGTGCAGACAGACGCTTGGAGCCCTGCAGCCCTCTCAAACAGACATCTGTGCCAAGCAACGAGTGACCTGTCTGTACCCAGCCACTAGCATCCAGGGTATTGAGCCTATTAGAAGGGATCTGCAGTAGAAGGATCCAAAAAACCTTAGCTAGAAGAAAGGATAATAGCTGAGTAGGGCAGCTAGCCTTCCTCCTTTTTTCTTTATTACAGCAAGTCGTGGCAGACGAGATTGGGTGGCTCTCACAAGGTCCCTTCCAGCCCTAAACTTCTGTGAATCTGTGAATACTATGTTCTATCTTCCTTGTTAATATTCAGAATCGAAAAGCAGCTGAGACAAGGATTGATCACCCAATGCTTTAGCAGCAATTATTCTGACTTTAGTCATTTAACTGTGATCTGGGATTTATTTTTCTTTCATTGAGAAGTTGCCTGTGGATAGTTTAATAACATTATTTCCAGTGACTGCAAAAATAAACATCTGACAGCTCTACTGTAGTAATGTGTCATCTGTATAAATGTTTTATGATGTATAATAAAACATATATGCTTGTCATAAAAATATAATCTACAAGCCATCCTTTTCTAAGGGATTTTATAAATCAGTGTAAGTCATGTAAAAAGAATTGCTGTTAACCTAGGACAGGTAATTGCTGCAGTGGGCTCCTTGGAGTGATCTCTGCAGTTGAGGTCAAAACATTCAATGCCTTTGTTTTCATTTGCCCATAACTTTCTTTGAGATGATCACCTTTGGGAATGCAATTTTCCATGCATAGTCTCTGCCTACAGGTGAATTATTGTGGAAAATTTGAACAAATATGATGCACTTATATTTTGAGTGAGAGGACAGTGAGAAAAAACATACTTTCCTCATTCTGTAACAGTGACAGAGGCAAGAGATTTGCAAAGTGGCATGAAAATAGCTCTCTCTGAAGAGCGGTGGATGACACTGGGCTGGTTGTGGTCTGACAGGCTTGTGAGCATTTGAAAAATGTGTATCCAGCATATAACTAACTAACTGTTCAGGTTCTGATACACTTATTCACATTCCATAGTCTTTTACTTGACAAGTAGTCCCACGTAAATCCGTGGACCAGATTTTTAGCTGGTGCAAACTCTCTTGACTCTGTAGACTGGCTGAGGATCAGCCCCCAGGCATTTACTTGGGAACTGATGTGCTACCAAACCAGAATACAAACATATTAGAAGCTGGTTGTAACAGCATCACTCAGAGCCCGCTGACGTCAGTAGTAATCTTGCCATTGACTTTTTGGTCAGCTTTGAGCCAGGACCTCTGGAGGCGATCATCAGTCTTCCTGGATCATAGTGTATGCATGAGGACCACATGCCTGGGCAGGAATTTTGGTGTACGCACGTCAATGCATTTGCCTGAGCAGGAATTTTTTGGAGGAGTGGAGGCTGCCCAGACTTTCCATCCTCCCTTTAGGCCACTGAGACAGAATCCAGAGACTAGGCTGAGTCCAGATGTTTGGTGCCTCCATGGCTGTAGTCGTGTAAGTGTCTGGGAATCTGCTGGGGTCTCCTGTATGGTAGACAGGGATTCTGCCACTGAACCACAGGGGACCAGGTGTGTCAGGGCCTCCGCGCACACCTACAGGAATGAAGATTTTTTTAGCTAAGCTAAATGAATTCTAAATCCCTTTGTCCTTGGCCACAAAACCGTTCCAAAGACTACAGTAAATCTAAGGATTTGATGAGAGGGAAGGGGAGGAGGAGGTAGTCTAGGGAGTGGGAAGCCTAATAGCTGTGCTTGGTTGGGGTGAGTGGTGTGTGATGTATGATCTATTTTCTCCTGACCTTGAGAAATGCTGCCTGGTTTCCTGACAGTGCATTTTAGGGGACAAGGTCTGGACCAAGAGTTTTTATTTTTTTTAAGAAACCCGTCATAGCAAATCTGTGTCTGAAGGGCCAATTTGCCATCTTAGTCGCATGATTTATTAAAAGAACATCTAGGAAAGTTTGAAATTTAAAAATCCCCTGTGTACCTCATGATCACTAACCAAGCCAGTCTAGTCTTTAGTCGTGCTATAGCCCACCTTACAGTCTGCTGTCAAGGACAGCCACTTTCTGCAGTTAGCAAGGCAACTTTCTCCTCTAGAAGAAACGCCAGAACTCTTCAGCATGTGTAGGATGATCGTGTGTCCCAGTTTGGCTGGTGCAGTCCTAGACTTTGGAGGCTGGTCCTGGCTGGCAGGTGGAAATTACAACAAGCGTCCCAGGCACAGTCCAGCATGGCAGCAGAGTGCCACAACCTGTAAAATAAGCAAAATTGACCTAAAATAGGTCAGCTTGATTAGTGGAATGACCATGAAAAAGGGGAACCTGTGAAGTAAAGAATAATGGATCATTAACGGGCCACTGACACCCTCAGTTGCCTGAATAGTAACACCAGAAGTGCACCATGCTGCCTCACCCTGCCCGGCCCCCATCTCTGCCTGCAGGGCGTCTAGTATCCCAGTCTGCACATTGTCACATGTAGAAACTTGCCTTGCCACCTTTAGCTTCCATGGGGACTTGGATCTTTCAGCAGTAAAGGGTGATCACAGTGATGATATGTGACC
>JAGPOW010003648.1:105167618-105177777 GCA_030014935.1 Caiman crocodilus
CACACACGCGCGCGTGCACAATCTGGAGTCTCAGTATTAGTCTGCCTGTTAGAGGATGATAGTTATTCCAGCTCTGCTTTGTGTGCTATTAAGAGACAAGTCCAACTAGCCCATCAGTGTCTACTTTCTGGAACACGTAGCAAGATATTATGCTGTCTTCCATTGTGGCTAATGTCAAATTCTTTCAGAAAGCAAAATAATTAACACTATTAAGAAATTCCTTGAAGTCTGTAGAGTTGTATCAAATATTAGCAGTCGAAGGAAAAAGGCAAGTCTTGTTCTTACAAAATGTTCTTAGCAGCAAATGTTAAGTACAACTCATGGCTGGCATTACATTAATCAATTTTAAGAACCCGTGTCAATGCTGAGATCAGGTGTTCAGCTATATTTATGTACTGGGTAAGTTTAAGTGATTTTTCCAGGTCTGTGCTTTGAGTCTTACTTTTGCTAATGACAACATGGTACAGGGGAAAGATATTATTGCAAAAGATTTTACTGACAAGGTTCTTTGGGTGAATCTGATATCTTTTATTAGACCAACTTAAATAGTTGGAAAACAATTATTAAGCAAGCTTTCGGGTTCAAAAACCCGTTGTCAGGCTAAGGATGTTTCTGCAGTTGGTGTGTGCTCTTTCTGCGTGGAATGAAAAGCAAAGCAGCCAGGGGCTGGGCTGGTATGCGTACAAGACAGGCAGGCAGTGAAAATGTAGATTGAGGAGTCAATGTGTGAGAAACAGGCTGGGGAAGGGGGGAAGAGAGAGAAGTGGTGGAAATGTGTTGGCAGGCTTTGCATTTCAAGAAATTTCAAGAAATGCAAAACCTGCCAACACATCTCCACCACATCCACAATTACTACACCCCACAACAGAGCCAACAGCATCCCTGGATCTTACAGCTGCACCTCCAGAAACGTAATGTATCTCATCCAATGCACCAAATGCTCTGATGGAAAATACGTAGGAGAGACCAAACAACAACTGTGCACCAGAACGAACGCACACTGGAAATCCGTCAAAGGCAGAAATCCCCAGTTACCGGCGAGGGCACATTTCTCACAGTGGGGCCGCTCTCTCTCCAATCTCTCAGTCTAGATCCTCAAAGGAAACTTACACAACACTTCCCAGAGACGAGCCTATGAACTCCACTTCATCAACCTCCTGGATACTAAAAACCAAGGACTAAATATAGATATTGGATTTATGACACATTATAACCTGCCTGACAGCTGACTCCCCAGGTGTCTCTCCACTATTCATCCCCCTTCTCTCCCAACCCCTGTCGCTCACCCATTGACTCCTCAATCTACATTTTCACTGACTGCCTGTCTTGTACGCATATCAGCCCAGCCCCGGCTGCTTTACTTTTTATTCCACCCAGGAAGAGCACACACCAACTGCAGAAATGTCCTTAGCCTGACAAAGGGTTTTTGAACCCGAAAGCTTGTTTAATAATTGTTTTCCAACTATTTAAGTTGGTCTAATAAAAGATATCAGATTCACCCACAGAACCTTGTCTGCCTACATCCTTAGACCAACACGGCTACAAACTACACCCCTGTAACATGAAAGATTTTACTGGCATTCAGGGTGAACCCATATTATCTGATTTACACACCTACAACCCAAATCACCCATTTTCTTGAGGACTGCAATTTGTGTTGGTCAACATTAAACCAGGTAGTCCTGGTATACAGTTAGCCCTAGATATCTGGAAGTTATTAAAGGCAATAATAGCAATGAAACTAAAGTTGAAGTGGAAGACAAATTGCACAGTGTGTTAGCAAGCTGGCTTTTTTGCCTCTACGAATGGCTTCAATTCTGCTACAAGTCATGAGTGAAAATGAATGAAATGCTCTTATCCTTATCTCTGCTTGTTGTTGTTTTTATATCACATAAGCCCTCACAATTTGGCATGCTAAGTAGGTTCTGCTCATTTTGTGTTCTGTTTATTGACTGTTGATTAGGGCTGAGCAAAATTTCACTGGCAGTTTCATTTCAATGCTGTTTTGACTCCTTTCTGTCAGAGCTCAATGGTTAAACAGTGCCTCGGCACAGCTGTGTTCCAGCACAATGCGAGTGCCCGATGCAGGGATTTCCCCTGCGGCGAGAAAGAGCCCTTGGTGCAACGATCAGTGCCCGCCAAAGCTTACAGCTGCACCATTGAATGCATGCTTTTGATTGGCCTGTTGTAAATTATGCATGCATGGCAGCTAGCAATTGGCTCACTAGCCGTATAAAAGGCTTGGGAAGTTTCCGCCCAAGTCGGAGGAGAGCTCCGCGTGCTTGTTGGGAGGGATCCTTACGTGCATCTCGGAGCCACATTGGAGGCCTGATCAACCACCAACGACTCCCTGTCAACGAATTCCCGACGTACCCCGTACCCTCAGCATCGCTGTGCCACTCGGGTTTTCTACTTTCTGTTTCTGCAACTCTACGGAGCGTACCTACACTGTATACATCGATGCAAGTCCCTATATTGCAGCTTTGTAAGTAAAGTTTTCTCTTGAATTCAACCATCAAGCTTGTTGTGCCTAATTCCACTCCATTGGCAGCCCCATTCTGGCCAGTTTCTTGGCCCCCACAGTTGCAAGCTTGAAACAGCAAAATTGAAATGAAACAGAGAGCTTCGAAACAGTCTCTAAATGAAACGAGGCAAGTCGAAACATTTTGAAATTTCTGAACCGTTTTGAGTTTTGAAGCTCAAGCTGGGCTTGCCTGCAGGGAAACAGAAACTAAAGGAAGGAGAGGGAGAAGGAAGAGGGCAGAAGCTGGGGGGGGCGTCCAGGAAGAGCACACCCACCTTCTGCCCTGCTTTCTGCCTTGGTGTCAGTTGAGTGAGGGTGAACCGTAACACACATGCAGTGTCACCCACCCATGTCACGAGTTTTGCTTGTCAGCACCCAGAGGTGCAGGGCCCCAGAAGCCCTGCACCCATCTCCTCAACAGCTGGCAGGCGTTGTGGCCTCAGCGGGGCTAGCAGGCCTGCAGCTTTCACCTTGCTGCGCCGTAACACACACACAGTGTCACCCATGTCACGAGTTTTGCTTGTCCACAGCTTAAGATGCAGTTTCCCCCAAATCTCTGGACCTATCTCCTTGACAGCTGGCAGACTTGGTTGTCTCAGCAGGAGCCAGCAGTCCTGCGGTCTTGACCCCACTGTGGCTTAACACATACACGTGACATGAGTTTTTTGCTTTGAAGACATCGAGGCGCAGTTCCCTGACACCCCTTTATCTGTCTCCTTGAAACTTGGCAGGCTTTATGCCCTCGGAAGGGGCTACCGTTTCTGCAAGTTTCAGCCAAACCAGGCCAGAAATGACAAAGTTATAGGCTGTTTTGAGCTTCCCCATTATTGCCCATGGGCGAAATGTCGAAATAGCATTGAAACAGTGAAACTGTTTTGACGAAATGAAATGGAAAAGTGGTTTCAAATCGAAACAAAGTTCGAAATGAAACACTGTTCTGTCGAAATGTCAAAATACAAGTCAAAACAGAATGGTGCTGTTTCGCACAGCCCTACTGCTTACGTCCCTAGAGCGGTGCATTTTCTCATAGCTTCACCCAGAAAATATAATTATGCCATGCAAATTTATGACGTTATGTCATTTTTCCTACTTTAAAATTGAAACTTACTGAAAAACAAGCCCGGAAAAAGGACCAGTTTGAAGTCTTAGAGAAATGACACCGGTCACAAAAATGATCACTTCTGTTGTACTTCTGCTTCTTCTGTTAATTTTTTTTCCCCTGCTTTATCCAGGACTGGAATAACAAGGCAGATTAGGGGTCAGAGCTGAGGTGTGAAATTAAATGCCAAGTCAGCAGTCTGCAATGTGAACTGAATACAAATTCTGCTGGGCAGTAGAAGACCTTGTGTGAATGTGAAGAGCCTCTGGATCAGACCACCCTTGGTGTGCTCGGATTAGCTGTGCTCACCTGAACCTGAAATTTCAACCCCCCCAGTGTATTTTCCTGCAGATACGGAGATTTAGAGTTCTTTGAAATATGCCAAGTGTGAAGGTGTCTGAAACCAGACGGCTCGCGCCATTGGGTGATGGCTGTAATTTCATTGTAGCAGTTTATAAAAGATGTTGAATGAATATTAGAAAAAAAAAAGATATGTATAGTTACAGATACATGTTCTGTGAGTCTTGTGTATTGTGTGTAATCTGTGCAGGGGTTTATGCACAGATCAGAAATGAAAATCACTTTCACATGAATGTTGCGCAATAGCCGGTTCTTGTTACAGGCCAGCTAGACAACCGGCATACAGATTTTCTTTTTACTTACATATTTACTCACATAAAGGACAACCTAAATGATTACATTCTAACCCCACAATCATTAGATTCTATACAGGGAAAATTAATACATTTGTTACAGTTTTCCAGTTATAGAATCTAATTATTGGAGGTTTGCCTCGAATTTGTCCCCTGCCCACTGCTACAGCAAGAAAAAGAAGTATGGAAGGGTCAGGTGGCCCCCTTGCTCTCTGCCTCCCTAACTTGTTTCCCTTGTAGCCCCGTCTTCCCTGTTAATGATCAGACTCTGCTCGGCCTGAGCACATGGAAGTGAGGGGAAAATTTGAAAACGCTGACTTTGAAATCAACATACCTGTAGTAATTTGCATGTAGACAGATTACTATGGGTACCCATAGATTTAGTTCATCTGGAATTGATGCATTTTACATTTTTGGAAACTGCATCACACATTTCATAGACACATTTCTAAGCAGCATTTCTATACTTCATTGAATCAAAGAAAAAATATATTTACCTATATATAGTACAAACTTGCATGATATTACTCCAAAGCCAAATACTCACGATTTACCATATAGTTTATTGGGCTAGGCTCCAGCAGAGTCAACAGTGTTTCAAGCCATAGTGACCCCACAGCTCAGCACTGCTCAATATGTGTGCATACTCCAGTTACCCTGGATAACGGGGTGTGCTAATTAGCCCTTCCCTCATGACTGGAACTGAATTTTCTTGTCACAAGACCTGGGAACCTCCAAAAATTGATATGTAGATGAGGCACAGGGCAACCTGGTCCAGCTTCACGTCATGGAGGGTGGGGTCACACTACTCATATGCACCAGGCTAAGAGAGGGGGTTACAGAACGATTCTGGATGCACTGCTTGGGGCCTGGTCAGTGATATTTGCCAGGCATTTAAGGCCGGTGAAGAAACAAGAATCATTAGAAAGGGAAAGAAAGATGTAGTTCAGCTATGGGAGGGAAGAGGAAGTCAAATACATATTTAGTGTAGTGGCTTGTTCATCATGACTTGAAAAGGAGTTCGTACTGAGGGGGACTGAGTGCAGTGGGTACCACCATGCATTTTATTTGCATGAGCTGCAGTATTAATCTGGCAGGGGGAATATTGTGACCATCAGGGCAGCGTCCTAGTTATACGGAGGGATGGCTATTTTCCTGGCATGGTGTAGTACCTGCATAGGTAATGTAGTTTTATGCCCACTTTATAGAAATGAAAGACTCTTCCCTAGCTTGCTCCTGCAGCCGTATGGCTGAGAGCAAGTGAAACTTGGGGTCATCTGAAGCCCAAGCCTCTGGCTTGGGCCTACACATAGGATGCCTGACAAAGGATTTGGAAACAGCTGATGCCCCAGGTGGGGTGGAGAATATTTGCCAGGTGTAGGGCCACTTACGGTTCTTGACTGGCTCACGGATTCAGAATTGATCCAGCAGGTTTGGCTGGAAACACAAAAGGTTTCCACCAAAAAAAAAAAAGAAAAGCTTAGGGAAAGGTTATGTGTCTTTGTGATGGGCAAGGGTGATGATGATGGTCACACAGGCATGTGACTATGTGAGTACCCAGTGCAGATATGTGACAGCAATGTGTATGATGTAATGGCTGTGATGTGTTTTGGATTGTCAGGTGAGCAGTAGTGGCCACAGGACAGTTTTGGTAGAAGTACTGTGATATTGATATTGAGATACACACACACACGTATTTGCAAATAAAAAAATGTTTGCCCAATATGGGACATATGTTTTAAAGCCGTGCTCAGTTTGCACATCTACACATGCTATTAATGCAGCTGAATAAACTCCAGTGCAGTTCGTGCCAGCGTTTATTGTTCCTGGGCACCACATTTACACGTGTGCCCAGGACTGCAGCATGTTGAACCGGGTCAGAGCAGCCCTGACCATCTGGGGCCCCGAGGGGTCAACCTGCCAGCCTTGGGCTGCTCCAACCCGGCTCAGCATGATGTGGAGGGCCTGGGTAGGGTACAAGTATGCTCCAGTATAGGGCTAGTGGGCAGGCAGCCCCTTCACTGATGCACCCTCAGTGTCTGATGCACCCCAGACAGCTGGCTGGGGCAGTGTCTACACAGACACTGCTGTGCATGAAAAACTCTGCAGCAGGATAGTGCTTGTGTTTACAAGTCCTACCCTGCTGCGGAGTGAATTAGTTTAATGCGGCCTAACAGAGCTGCATGTGTAGATGCCAAGACATTTACTGTGGAGCTAATTAGGCAACTCCACAGTAAACATCTAATGTAGACGTGCCCAGTGTTAGCTGCACTTAATCGGCTTTGTAGCTGAGTTCCATTACTGAGCACATACTGCTTTTGCCAGCAGTTTAATGATAGGTAGTGTATTTAATGAGGCTTCCTTGTATATGAACATGCTGTACTGTGTCTGCAGACAGTCCGTGATCGCCACTGGCCACCACTGACGCTGCTGGTGGCACCTGTGGGTGGTCGCCAACTACCGGTTGGTGCTCGCCACCCCCACACCCCACCGCTGACGGTGCCTAGGGGAGCTCCACGCTTACTGCTGCCACGCTCCCGCCACCAACACTGCCGGGGCATGCGGCGTTTAGGATTGTTCCCTTGTTCCTTGGAGCTCTAAGTGCACCGTAAAGTTCTTCGACTTTGCCTTCTCTAACAAACACAGCTAGCAGCATACATATATTTCATGTGTTGTAATAGTTCTGCTGTGGTGGTGTAACAGGGCAACTGGGGCAAATGCTGTGGGTACTGACTGGGGCGGGGGGGTGGGTGCAGGAAAACCCTGGCTGCTGCAGCAGCCTCACTATTGCAGCTATGGATCAGCAGCATCCATAAGCGGCTGCTTCCCCATACCCTGGCCTCATCCCTACGCCTCATCCCTGCTCTGCTGCACAGTGGTTCTGATTCTCATTGCCTTCTGTGCTCCACCTTCAGACGGGAGAAGAGTGGTGTGGACAGTTTAAGTTAGTTTTATGCTTCCTGGCCAAACACTCAGCTGGTAAAACTGTAACTCTATTAATAGTCTCCAGCTGAGGTATGACAGTATACGCATGCCGAGGGTCTGGCCTCCTCCGTCCCGGAGTTGTGCAGCAACGGGATGGATTCCGATTGTAATTTATTCTTTCATAGGAGCGGACACGAGCTTCCACAAGCGATAATTGGACCCAAAGCCCTTACTGAATGTATCTTGCACCCAAATGCGGGTTAAAAATATTAGCTAAACCAGTGTAACTAAACATAAAGGCTCATCTGGAAGATACAAACACGTAGTTACAGGTGGGAAGACTATGTAAAACATTTCTCATTGGATGGCTGCTCTCTTCATCCTCACCGAGCCACAGTTTGGCCATGTCAGCAAGCATCCCACATGCACACCATGAAATCTTTCCTTCACTATCACTGATGTGGGCCCCATAGCCTAGAGAGAGTGACTGGCTCTCTCTGGCTCAGTAGCCTCCCTCCTAGGTTTCTTTCCAGTAGAGACTTCTGTGAATTGTAGCCTAAATGGTATTATTTTACCCTAAGTGGTATGGTAATCTACAGAGTATCCCTTTGTAGCAGTAAATATTCAAATATCTGGTCATTAGAATATCACATGATTTCCTCTGGAGACTTTCCTATTCAATGCTACATATACATAAACAGTTTTGGGAAAGAGGATCAGAGGAGTTCCTTGATATGAAACCGCTGGTAAGTGTTTCTTCTGGCACAGGAGATCTATATTTCCATTAATTAAATACCAATCTTGGCCAAGGTGTGTTTATGATCTTGCTTAGGTTCATCCGGAAAGAAATCTATTAAAACAATCACTTGACAGATTTCTTCTGCTGCTTAATTACAAGCATTTTCCAGTACTGGATGAGAAGAAAGATGCATGACTGGTTTAGCAAAACAGGTCTCGCTGAACAATAATCTATGGTAATATAAAAAAATCAATAGCCGTTATGAATGGACTCATGTTTGACGCAGGCATTAGCATTAGCTTAAAGTGCAGAGGAAGTTTTGGATTAGACTCATCTGTTCAATCCTACTTGATTACTCTCAGCAGTACAAATTCTTAACATTGCCAAAAACAAAGTTTCTGGCCAAAAGCAGCCAAAAGGTCTTCCATCTGTGTTCCCACTGTATCCAAGGAACAGCCACAGAGTCTTAATAATTTCAGTGCCATTTGCAGAGATAAATAATTGTAGTAAACTCTCTATTAGAGTTTCCTCTCTGCCTGGAACTGATACACCTGGTGCTGTGACTAGCAGGGGATCAGCTGGAGAGCTATTGGCACCAGCTGGAAAATCTCTTTGGAACAAACATATGGTCTACAGTGCAGCCACTTCCCACGTGTTATTCCCTTGTTACTGTTACTGTGTGACTTTTTTAAACTTAAGATTTTTGACCTTTTCGTAAGATTAATATTTTTAAATGCACTCTTTTCTATATGCAATAAAGGACAGATGCTAAGAGACAGGAATTTTCACCAATGAAATAATAAGGTTTTCATACCCCTGTCTAAGCAAATAAACAGGAATCAAGACAGGCCTATGAACTGGAACCCATTCTGGCTAATCTCTATGAGAATGGGTGAGTCTAAGATACTATGGCAGAGCCAGCAGGTGTGAAAACAGAGAGATAAAGGTCAGATGACATTATATTAGGCTGGTGGGCAAATGGGCTAAGCCTCTAGAGAGCTTGGTTTAATTCTTAACTGCTATAAACTTCCTATATGATCTTAGGCAAGTCATTTAGCGTGTATTTACACTACACTTGAATTTTTAGTTCTGAACATAGGGTAAGTAGCCATATTGTAAATCTTCTCACAATTGGTGACAAAAATTTGTGTTTTCCTGTGTTGAACAATAGATTTTATAGACATTAGGGGCTGGAAGGGATGTTGCAAGATCATTGAGTCCAGCCCCCCTGCAGGAAGTCAGCGGGGATCAGATGATCCCAGCAAGATAAACATCCAAATGTCTTTTGAATGAGTCCAGAGTAGGTGCTTGTACCACCTCTGCAGGGAGTCTGGTCCAGACCTTGGACACTCAGATTGTAAAGAAGTTTTTCCTTATGTCAAGTCTGAATCCTTCTAGAAGTCTGTGGCCATTAGACCTTGTTACCCCTTGGGGAGCCCTGGTGAACAACCGTTCTCCCAGATCTTGATGCACCCCCCCCCCTTATATACTTATAGGCAGCCACCAAGTTGGTGGCTTTAGCTGGTCCGTGGCATGCTGTTTCTGCTGCTCCTACTTTTTTCCCAAGTCTGAATATCTTTTGGAATGAAAAGCATTTTGCGCATGTAAGTTATTACAGCTGTGATTGATTTTCAGAAGTGTGAAAAATTCATTTCATTTCCCTTGGTCTGTAATTCGGTTTGGTTTGGTTTGGTTTGTGCAGCTGCTGCTAAGAACTGGCCATAGTAAGGATCATTTCAGTGTAAAGCCCTGCTGTTACTAAAATGCATGATGTGCTTTGATCTCTTTTGTGAAACGTTTCATGCATAAAGCAAACATGGCGAATGTTCGCTCGTTGCTGAATTGGCAAGAAGTGTTTGTGTGATGTGTACCCCTTTCCCAGATGTGGACATTTTTTGCACTTCTCACACATTTCCTAGTTCTAGCCCCAGAAATTTTGAAATTCTTTTGATTTCTTAGCACGAAGTAACTTGTATGGTATAGCGGCAAAAGAAGCTGCTGCAGACAATAAATTGTGCCTATGCTGAAGTAAAACCCTGCACCAGGGCTTGCTAAGTGGCTGAAGGGTTGTTTCATAGTGTTGGAGGTCTAGTTGTTTGTTTGGTTTTTTATTGTTATTTAAAACATAGGGAAAACAAACTGGACTGATAAGCAGACCCATGCTAAACCAGGGACATAGGACCTGCCATACTGGATCTTGGCCCCCTACAGACTTTGAC
>JAGPOW010003648.1:105178464-105191375 GCA_030014935.1 Caiman crocodilus
TGGCAGCTGTTGCGCAGGGTGGATTAGAGTTTAGACACTTGAGAGATGTGAAATGCTTTTCAGAGTTGGCCTAGGATATGGCCTTAGATTCAAGCAACTAAAATCTCCATCGTTTCTGCACTTATTCCCTTTTGCTATTGTCCCATGCGACTGGATTGCAGAGGCACAACCCCACAGAGCAAATGAGTGTCCTTCACCTGGGACTGCAAGGGTGAAATCAGAATTTCCCAGAATTCAAAACATCCCCTCTTTTTATGATGTCTTTGCATCACAATGTCTGTCAATTCTCTTGGCTCTCATTGGAAACAAATCTGGTAATACTTAGTTTGTGCTAGATTAGACACAGAAACTCAAGAGCAAAATGAAGATATCCTAACTGCTGCCTAAGTCAATTTATCTGGCGCTTCCCTGGGAGCGTGCTGAAATATAGTCTCTCTAACCTTTTGCTTTTGGAAGGGCCACTGCACATCAGCAATTCCTCCTAAATACATTTTATTTAGATACCAGTAACACTTCGTTCATATTCTTTGTTTTGGGGTTTGCAAATAGGATGAAATCTATATACTTGAGAAATCAGTACCAAATAGTGTAATGTATTTTCTTGGCACTGATCTTTAAAAAACAGGAATGTTGATGTGATTTATATATGTAATCTTGAAAGAACAATATAAAGGAAATATGGGTCAATACTTAAGGAAAATACATTTTCAAAGCATTGGTCAAAGAACAATATCAAGAAAAATGTGTGTTTGTGCGTGTGTGTGTCTACATCCTACTTTCCTCCAACTCATGGTCTCATATAAAAGTGACCTTAGTAACAGTAAGGCGGGAATGATTTTCCCAGAATGCAGTTTTGCTTGACAGTCAGATGCATCACCCTGTTGATACAAAAAGAGGTGTTTGAAGTTGCGGTATGTATTGCCTTATGGTATCTGATGAAGATTGAAGTAAAAGCCTTATAGGGAACTCATGTAGTCAAATGACAACATAGAAATGAAATGTATGAGTCTTCCCCATCAACATCTTCATATTTCAACTCTTTATTTGAAAGCTGTTTTAGGCTTTTGGCTAATGGAGTCGTCTTCAGTGTTAACGTAGCACTGCCTATAATTTTTTGTGAATTATATAACAGGAATCTACTCATTGGTGTGCAAATAAAAGTTTCTACTGAATATTCATGTGAACAAAAACGAGTTAGGCAGATGTCTGGAGGAAAAAAAATGAATGGACACAGACTGAACTGTGAGTCAACTGAGCGTTCATGTGGTTCTATACTTGTCCAATTTAGAAAAAAATAGCAGTAATAACCCTTTATGCATCTTTGCAAATAAGGAGCAGGTCTATTGGTGTGTCTGTTCTCTCACTTGTCACTGGTTTCCTTCCAAACGTCATTAGGTCTTAAAAACCTGCTAAATATAACTTGAGCCTGTATTTACTCCAGTGCCTGTGTTACATGAAGAAGAACGCAGTGTTTTCCTTACATTCACACAAGATGAAATCATCTTTACAAGCTGGGGAAATGTTAAATTATTTCATACTACAACTGTAATGTTCTGTCTATGACCAGACATGTAGACTTTACTCCCCTCTGCTGGATAGAAAGTCAGGACTGGTCAAGCATATGTGACTTGTAGTTAACCCAGAGAAGGTAAAAGCCACACTAGTGCTACAGGTAGTGGAGATTTTCCTTCAATGTATTTGGTAGAAAACTCTGTTCATGATAGGGAGAATGCTGTGCTTTTTCCTTGTTAATGCATGTAATTTAGCGAGCGACCATACCATACCATACCATACCATACCATACCATACCATACCATACCATACCATTGGCTCCAAGTAAGACTTTAAGCTGCATCTGACTGGTGGGTGTAATGGCAACACGGTGGGGCTGCTTGCAATGGGGTAGCTCCTCTAAAAGACCACAGTGTTGCAACCTCCAGAGTAAGGTGAGCATAGGGTGCTTCAAAACTGTAGTCCCCACTGCCTTCCGGGTACTCCTTGGTTGGAGAAAGGCTAAGGCACATCACCTGCACAGAAACACACGCTTGCTGAGGTATTACGTAGTCAGCAGCAGCTCATATTTGCTACTCTGCTGGAAGCTACAGCCAGCAAGATACTGAAAGTTTGGACTCTGTCTGGCCTTTGCATTCTGTCTCATTGGCCTAAAGAAGGGATGGTAGGTCTTGGGCAGCCTCTACCCCTCCATACTCTTGCTTAGGTTTATGCATTGAAGGTCTTGGTGTGAAGGGATCAGCATTCCTCCATATAAGTGGATTCATCAGGCACCTGACTAGGTCTCTTATGCATACACCATGATCCAGAGGCTTGATGGGTGCCTACTATACCATGCCGTTTGCAGATATACATTAGTTCTGCCATAATGTCACATTAATATTTGAGCTCTCACTCAAGCACTCTATCCAACCTGCTACTTTTTAACACGGCTTTCTCATGTTTTCTCTTTACACTGTACAGATGTCTTCACTAAGCTAGCTAGTCGTAACACCTCCTAGATCTAGTTCCTTAATACCTCAACAAGGTCCATGCCCTTCAGTGGACTTAACCAGAGATTAAGTCTGTGCCCACCAGTGGACTTAATGATGACTTAACCAGAGAGTCACGCATCATTTGGCATGGGAACTTTCTGGAGATGTAATATTTCAAGTATTTGGAAAGATCTTCAGCCCGCAGAACAGGGGTGGGCAATTATTTCAGCTGGAGGGCCACTTAATAAGTTGTGTCAAGGGCAACACACACAAAATCTTTTAGAAGATACGATTTTAACAAATGATAGATAAAAAAAACCAAATCATATACTAAAAATCAAATATCTACTATAATATATTTTATTTAAAAATACTGTTTGCCTTGATTTTTTTGAGTCGTGTCCATAGAAGCAATAGCATAATACCTCACAATAAAGTCTTACTTGTGTATTTTGAGTATAGGGTGTGGGTATGTGCATGGGGGTGTGCGTGTGTGTGAGGTGTGCATGTGTGCGTGGGGGAGGGACTGCCCACACACTAGGTCCAAGGAGCTGGGGAGGAAGGGAAGAGGAACAAGAGATGCGTGCAGCGGCGCTCACTCCGGCAGTGCAGGTGAAGGTATGGTCTGCTTTCTGCTATTCAGCTTGCGGCTGCCCTGTGGTGCTCCTCATGGGGCCCAGCCCACCCACTCCTGCCTGGCCCTGGCCCTGGCCCTGGCCCTGGCCCAGCCTTGGCCCCAGCCAGCATGCACAGCTTCCTGCTCGGGCTGTTCCTCGTTCGGCTGCAGCCGCCCAGCTCCCACCACCTCTCATGGCTTAGCTTCCACCACCTCCCATGGGTTTTCCTCCTCCTGCAGTGGTCTGGGCAGCAGGTAGCATAGGGAAGTGGCAACAGCTGTGGGGACACATGCTGGGCACCACGTGCCTAGCCTGGTGGAGTGGGTATCTTGCGGGCACTCTGGGAGCAGCCCAGCTGTGAAGTTTTGCATGATATTGGGGCTGGGGCTCTTGGACACAGATGGGACCACGGTATGGGCTGCCCGTGGTGGGAGCGGGAGGGGCTTGGCTCCAGGCAGAGCACCATGGGGGCACCTCCGGCCCAGAAGTAATCAATTGCTGAGTGCCCACCTACAGGCCAGACCCAAATGAGTTGGCTGGCAGGATCCGGCCTGCCAGCTGCATCTTTCCCACCACTGCCCTAAAATAATTTTGACCAGGATATATATATTAAGGGATTTCTTCTACAATCATTACGTTGTTTCTTTGCTTGGGCCCATTTCTCCCTATTATTGAATTATGCTGGAAACTTGCCACTTTCTTGAGTAGAAACTGGACTGGACTTTTATTCTGAAAGCTGGTTTTCCCCTGAACATTTATTTTGTTAAATTTAACAAACAAGTTTAAGAAATGAGAATTTATTGGAATCCAAATCTTAATTACAAATGAATCAGCATTTTTCATAAGGCCAATAAAACAGTGCCATGAATTACAAGAGGCTTAATTTAGCGGCCAGCTCTGCTTTTTGAAGTATATTAATAAGGAATCGTTCAAGGCATTTCTGGATTCAAATGAAACACAAAAGGTTGAGGAAGGTAAAGGGAGAAAAACCACAGGGCCTAGAACGTCCCTAAATTAACTCCCGTTTGAACTGTCTTCATCAGCTACCTCAGGCTGGCAGCACAGCTGTAATGCTACCCAGCACATTCACATTTAGTGGATAGAGGAATGGCCTTCAGGGAAGGTTATGTACAAAATAAGCAGGGATAACACTGATGAATAAGCAGTCACGGACCAAGCACTTCCAGGATGGGGTGAGAACAGCATATGGCAATGTTTTCCCTCCTGAAAAGCCATATACCATGTCACAGCGCCGTGAAAAGATGTGAGTGCAAAGTGTCACTATAATAGGCCTGCCCAGACCCCAGCCATGGGAATGCAAAGCCTTATTTACAGAGCAGGTGGAAGAAGATACTAGAATCTCAGTGGCTCTGAGGGATGACAAAGGCTGAAGCAGAAGAAGATCTCCAATTGTCTTGGCCTCCATGCCATTGGATTAAGGTCCTATTCCATCAAGAGCCACGTGGTAGCTGATGCGCAGCAGTTTCTCCATTATAAAAGAAATCGTGCACAGGCATCTTCCATGAAAATGGCTTTTCCAGCACATTTTCTAAGTCCCTTGGAGACCAGCTAACGACAATGGGAGCAGGATTCGGAGATCTGGAAGCTCGTAATCATGAAGTGGCATGAAGGCAGCAGTTACAAGAAGATTGCCTAGCACAGGGGCAGGCAATTATTTTGGGTGGGGGGCCACTTACTGAGTTTTGTCAAGCCATCAAGAGACACATGACACCCGTGTCATGTGTCCCTTGATGGCTTGACAAAACTCAGTTAATAGGCAGATAAATGTTAATTTTCTATATTTTTTAGGGGTCCCCGTGGGCTGGATAGAATGGCCTGGTGGGCCACATCTGGCCCACGGGCTGCATTTTGCCCCCCCCCCCACCCCAGCCTAGCACTTGGGTGAGGCACAAGTGTGATTCAGCAACTGTAACTGCAACTGCTCAGCCCTCTTCAGGATCTGTTCTGCTCATCCCACATGGGGAGGGAGCTAGAAAAGGTGCCCTAAGCAGTCTGTCTACCTTCTTTCTGACTGGATAACCGCATCCAGTGCGATCACCTTTACTGTGGTTGAAATCAGCGAAAACACAAACGGTTTCGAGAGCTGGAACATCAGGACCCTCGTGGACAATGCTAAATAGTGAATGCCCAGAGCACTGGACCACAATCATAGCTCAAGAACGTAGGTGACCCAACATTGACACCACTCTACTGAGCAATACCTGGAAAGTAGGAGATGGGCAACTCAAAGAAAATGTAGGTGGCTAGATCTTTTTCTGGAAGGATAAACAGGAAAGAGAATACTGGCTTTCCCAATTTGTTTATGCCACCAAGAATTAATTCATAAACCAACTCAGTGAGTTCCCTATTGGAATTAATAAGTAACTCATAACTCTCCAGCTTAAATTGGTGGAGAGCCAATATGCCACTGTCATCAGTGTGTATATCCCGACCCTTGATGCCTCTGATGAAACCGAGAAGGAATTATATGCCAACCTTGACCAAGTATTTTCTGACATTTCAGAGGGAGACAGACTTATTCTTCTCAACAGTTTGAATGCCAGTCAGAAGGGTTTTGAACTTCTGAAACATAACCATTAGTAGGGAAAGGGTAAGAAAGGTCAACTCCAATGACATCTTCCTCTCGACCAAATGCATGGAATGTGGACTCACCGTCGCTAACTTCCTGTTCCACCAGACAAACAGGCACAAGTCATCATGATGACAGCAACTGTGATCTAAACATTGGCACCTGAGCGTTTGTGCCCATGATTGCAAAGATGTCCACATTTCCTGGGCTCTGCTAGGAGCTGATGATTGCTGGCTGATCACGGACTCATCTGCTCAGTTATGTCACTCAAACTAGCTTCCAAACAAACACAGAAGCATGGAAAATTAGGGTTGCAAGGGGCTTCAGGAGGTCATGCTGTCCAACTCACTGCTCAAAGCAGGACCATCTCCAACTAGATCATTCCAGCTAGGGCTGTGTCAAGCTGGGTCTTAAAAACCTCCAAAGATGGAGATTCCACCATCTCTCTAGGTAATCAGTTCCAGTGCTTTACCACACTCCTAGTGAGAGAGTTTTTCCTAATCTCCAACCTAAACCTCACTTGCTGCCGTTTGAGCTCATTGCTCCTTGTTCTGCCATCTGCCACCATTCAGAACAGTCTAGCTCTATCCTCTTTGGAACCAGCCTTCAGGTAGTTAAAGGCTACTTTCAAATCCTCCCCGAGTCTTCTCTTCTGCACATCCTTTCTATAGTAGCAGGGGGCCCAAAATTGCACACAGTACTCCAAATGTGGCCTCACCAGTGCAGAATTGATCTGCTGGCAATGCTTCTACTAATGCAGCCCAGTATGCAGTTAGCTTTCTTGGCAACAATGGCACACTGCTGACTCACATCCATCTTATTGTTCACTGCAACCCCCAGGTCCTTTTCTGCAGACCTGCTGCCAGAGACGGTCGTAGCAGGGTGCAGGGCTCAGGGTAAATCAGTCTGTGTTGGGCCCAGACATGGCAGTGCTGGGCAGGGGGGGGTGTGGGAGGAGCCAAGCGGCCAGAAGCAAAGCCAGCCCAGCTCTGTGAGGGCCCCCAAAACATGGGACCCAGGACAGTCACCCCAATTTGCCCCCCGAGGGATGGCCTTGCCTGCTACTTATCCAGTCAGTCCCCAGGCTGTAGCAGTGCATGGGATTCTTTTATGCCAAGTGCAGGACTCTGCACTTCTCCTCGTTGCACCTCATGAGATTTCTTTTGGTTCAACCCTCCAGTTTGTCTAGGAAACTCTGAGTCCTAGCCATACCTTGTGGCATATCTACTACACCCCCCAGCTTGGTGTCATCCAGGAACTTGCTTAGGGTACAATTCACCCAATTTTCCAGATCGTTACTGAAAATATAGAACAAAGTGGGCCCCAGAACCAAGCCCTGGAGCACTCTACTTGATACCAGCTACAAACTAGACCTTGACCCATTGATTCCAACGATCCAGCTAGCTCTCTGTTGACCTTTCAGTCCATTCATGCAACCCATAATTCCTCAGATTCCTTGCAAGAATGCTATGGGAGACCATATCAAGAGCCATCCTAAAGTCAAGGTATATCATGTCTACTGCTTTCCCCACATCCAGAGACAGTTATCTCATCATAAAAGGCAGTCAGATTGGTCAGGCATGACTTGCTCTTGGTAAATCCATGCTGACTGTTTTTGATGACTTTTTTCCCCTCCAAGTGCTTAGAAATGGACTCTTTGACATACCCATTTTTTGGGTACCGAGGTAAGGCTGACTAGTCTGTAGTTCCTTTTCTTAATGATGGGCATTATATTTGCCCTTTTTCAATCATTTGAGACTTCCCCCAATCATGATTTTTTTCAAAGATAAAGGTCCCGCCTAACTTTCTCATTGACAAATTGGAGAAGTGTGGGCTGGACAAAATGACTATAAGACGGGTGGACAACTGGCTCAATAGCCAGAATCAAGGGGTAATTATAAATGGAGCCATGTTAGAATAGCAGGAAGTTTTGAGTGGAGTCTGTCCTGTGCCCGGTGCTGTTCACCATGTTTGTTATTGATTTGCACGCTGGTATAGAAAGCTTCTTGAGCAAATATGCAGACAAAATGAAACTGGAAATGATTGTGAATACATTGGAGGATGGGAGTGGAATCCAGAAGGATAACAATAGATTGGAAACCTGGGACGAAGCTAACAGGATGAACCAGACAAATAAGGTGCTGCACCTTGGGAAGAAGAAGTATAGAATCATAGGGCTGGAAGGGACCTCCAGATGTCACCTAGTCAAACTTCCTGCCTGAGGCAGGATCATCCCTAGCCAAACCATCATCTAAACTCTACGTAAGCCTACCATCAACCCCGGCACAACAGAGATCTCACACTGTAACCTGCCACAGGTAAAGCAGGGGAATCACAGCAGCCACATCCTGCTTCTATGCAATGTTGTCAATTTAAGTACAAGAGATCCTGGGTAAAGGGCCATGCCTTCTGCTACAGAGGAAGGCAAAAACCACCACAGTCCATACCAATTTGACTGTGAAGTAAAATGCCGTTCTGATTTCAAATATGGCTATTGGTCTGACCCTGAATGGAGAAGCAAGACACTCTAGCCATAAACCTCCAGATTTAAGTCCTGGCAGAAGCACCGGCACGCCCCAGTTAAAATCCCCAGCCTTGGCTTCAGCCAACATCCAAGGCTTCTAAAGAGGGCTTGAAGAAAATCCTAACACAGGTAGCAGCATAGGGGTGGGAGAGATGAGTACCCTCCTAGCACTATACAGCAACCAGCAGAGCCCAGAGGCATGGGAAATACCCATGGTAGAACATAGGCCTGGATCATCCCTGACCAGTTGCTGTCTGAGTTCTTCTGTGACACCTCCAGTGATGCAGAGTCCATAACTTCCCTAGGTAGTCAGTATAAGTCTGCAGTGTGACACAGCCAATCCAAAGTCAAATTTGATTTTGGAGCTGCATCAATAGAAGCATTAGATGCAAACAGGAGGTCATAGTGCCTCTCTATGATGGGTGGTCATAGGGCACACTGTTGATTCACATTCAGCTTATTGTCCACTGTAACCCCCAGGGCCTTTTTGCAGAGCTGCTGCTTAGGTAGGGCCGTGTGAAATTTTGATGAATGTTTTGTTTCAAAGCTCTTTCAATGCCTTTCAAGCTCGAAACAGCAAAACCAAAATGAAACAAAAGGCTTTGAAACAGTTTTGAAATGAAATAATGACACTTGAAATATTACAAAAGTTTTGAAATGTTTCAAGTTTCGAAGCTGGGCTTGCTTGTAGGTAAACAGAAACTAAGAAGAGGGAGAGAGAAGGGGGGGGAAAGGCTGCTCTGATGTTAACATCTAGCTCCTGGTTCGATTCCCCAGTTCTCTGATAATCCCGAGCTCTTCCCAGGGGCCATGGGCCCCGGATCAGCATGCAGGATTTCAGCAGGCAGTCTGTTCATCCAGTCCATACTTCTTCAGCCTGCTTGCAAGAATGCTGTGGGAGATGGTATCAAAAGCCTTGCTAAAGACAATGTATGTAATGTCCACTGCTTTCCCTGCATCCACAGGGTTCTCTCATCCTAGAAGGCAATCAGGTTGACTTGCCCTCGGTGAATCCATGCTGACTGACTGTTCCTAATCATCTTCTTCTTCTCCTCCCAAGTTGTTTGTCCAAGTTTCCACTTCGTGTAAGCTTCCCTGTTGTGTTTAAGCTCACCAAAGATTTCTCTGCTAAGTCAAGCTGGTCACTTGCCACATTTGCTATTCTTCCTGAACATCAGAACAGTTTGTTCCTGCGCCCTCAGCACAATTTTAAAAAAAAGGCAACTAGCTCTCCTGAACGCCTTTCTCTGTGGACACTGGCCTTCCAGGGGATCCTGCCATCAGTTCCCTGGGGAGTCAAAGTCTGCTTTCCTTAAGTCCAGGGTCGATCCTCTGCTACCCTCCTTTCTTCCTTTTGTCAGGATCCTGAACTCAATCATCTCAGTCACAGATGTGCAAGTTACCATCCACTTCTACATCCTCCACCAGTTCTTGCCTGTTTGTGAGAAGTAGGTTAAGAAGAGCATGGCCCTTAGTTGGTCTCCCCAGCACTTGCATCAGGAATTTGTCTCCAACACTCTCCAAAGACTTCCTGTATTGCCTGTGCACTGCTGTATTGCCTTCCCAGCAGATGTCTGTGTGATTGAAGTTCCCCGTGAGAACCAGGGTCTGTCTGAAGAAAATGGCATGGCCGCAGCAGCAAACGGTGGCTGTAGCAGAAGCAATGTTGATGGACTCAAGGACCCAAGCAAGTGAGACCTCTTTCTCCAGTGCCTCAACAAAAAACTGGTGCATTCCAGTCAACAACTAGGGAAGAATGTTGGCAGCTCTTGGGTTGCCTTGAAGTCCACCATCATCATCAGTACCTGTAAAGAGACACTTGGATTCTCTACCAGGAAACATCAAGACTAGTTTGATGAGAATGACTGGGAAATCCAAGAGCTGATTGACCACAAGCTCAAGACCTTCAGTGCGTGGCAGAACAATATAAACCCCAAGCAAAAGAAATTGAATCTCCAGCAAGCCAAGGCAGAGGTCCAAAGGAGGACCCATTATATGAAAAACAGATGGTGGGAAGACTAGGTGAAACGGATTCAACGTCTCGGTGACATCCATGATATGTACAGTTTTTTCAGTGCCAAAGCCATCTATGCTCTGAGCACTCATGGATCAACCCTCTTGAGCCCTAAGGATGGAGGAGACCGGATTAAAAAAAAGGGGGCCATCAATGCCTGTTAGAAGAGGCATTTTGAAGACCTTCTCAATTGAGACGGTTGATGAACGTGTTTGCAACTCCATTCTACAATGCCCAGTTAGAGATGATCTGGGAGTCTCTCCAACCCTTGATGAGGTGAGGAAAGCCATCAAGAAGATGAAGAATGGCAAGGCATCTGAAGCCGATGGCATACTCACTGAAATCTTCAAGTGGGGGGAGAGGAGCTCATATTACAGCTCCATGCCCTGATCTTAAAGAAATGGAATGAGGAGGAAATCCCAGATGACCTCAGGGATGATTACAACGATCTTCAAGAAAGGAAACAAGGTTGACTGTGGAGACTATGAGGGATTACCTTACTGTCTACCACAGGAAAGATCATTGTGAGAACCCTCCTCAACCATCTCCTTCCACTTACTGAAGAGCTCCTCCCAATATTTGTGTGTCGGTATAAGACATCAAGAGGCACAACTGACATGATCCTCACAATTAGCTAGTTATAGGAAAAATGCCAGGAAAAACATAAGCCTCTCTACATGGCCTTCTGTGACCTCACAAAAGCCTTTGACTCTGTTAATTTCCTTCTGAAATATGGATGACCACTGAAATACACCACCATTCTTTGCCTGATCGATGATGGTATGCGAGCAGTGGTTCTCAGTAATAGATCTATCAGAAATCCCTTCAAGGTTAAGATGGGAGTTAAGCAAGATTGTGTCATGACTGCAACACTCTTCTCCATATTCCTTACCACAGTGCTTCATCTGACCACCAGCAACCTTCCAGCTGGAGTGGAGCTAAACTACCAAATGGATGGTAAGCTGATTAACCTCACCCAACTATGAGCCAAAACCAAGACCACTCCAACTTCAACCATTAAGCTCCAGTACACTGATGATGCTGTAGTGTGTACTTCCTTGGAAGAAGGCCTTCAGGCAATTGTTGATGTCTTTAGCAAGGCATGCAAGAAAATGGGTCTGATGATTAACATTCAGAAGACTAAGGTCCTCCATCAACAAGCTCTTAATGAGCAATCCCCAGCTCTGGTAATTCAGATTCTCAGTGAGACTCTGGAGAACATTGAGGATTTCCTGTACCTCAGAAGCCATCTCTTACAGAAGCTTGACATTGATGGAGAAATCCAACATTGTCTCAAACAAATGTCAAAGTGTAGCCTTTGGACACCTGAGGAAATGGGTGTTCAAAAATCGCAGTGTCAGATCTGAAGCTCATGGTTTATCAAGCAGTTGCTATCCCAACCTTACTGTGTGGAGATGAGACCTGGAAGTTGTACAGGAGACACCTCAAGTTCCTTGAGAAATACCATCAACACTGCCAGTGGAAGATCCTTTGAATCCAATGGGAAGACAGTCACACCAACATCAGTGTCCTCTTGCAAGCAAACACCACAAGCATTGAGGCGATGATCATCCAACGTCAACTTCATGGGGCCAGCCATGTCATCCAGATGTCTGGCTCCAGACTCTGTTGCCTAGATTACAGGCACTCTTCTGAGGAGGCTAGTGATGAAAGAGGCAGAAACAGGTCTACAGCTCAACCTTCTATTTGCTTCCACATTAACACGAGAACAAACATTTATCCCAAAGTCTATCTGGCTACCCACAACATAAAGCACAACACAACATAAAATCTCACCTATAACAGCTGATGAGGCTCGAGAAGTGGGAAGGGGGTGGCATGCAGGTTTTCAGCAGGTCTTCTTGAATTTGCTGAGTTTGTTGGTTACAAATGTCCAACTCGGGATCCTTCAAATTCTAGTTTATTAGGCGGATTGAAACACTGTAATGAGTTAAATCATAAACCTTGAGGCTGGTCCCCCCCCCCCCCACACACACAGTAGCAAGCTACAGAGTCAGGTAAACCTATCCTACAAGTGCTGGAGTCTGCCGTCAATGGCCAGTTGAGGCTTCTTTCAGCATGGTGTTATCATCCAGAAGGGGGTCGCCGGCTGGTCCTTCTGGCTGGACAGATCTGGTCAAGTTGGAGATAAAGAGGGTGCCACTGAGGGTCACTTTTCATTGCCTTTTATCTGTCCTTGGCAGACTTTGGTGACTCCCCAGTTTTCAGGGTTGCCCAATCCAGGGGTCATTGACCCTCGTGGTACTTCCCCCTCGGTGGCTACTGGACGGCATCTGTCAGCCCCAGGGGTCGTCCACATGTACATGCAGGTTTGGGAGTCCGTTGATGAATTTTGAATAGGGCTCTGGGAGTGGTCGATCTGGAGATATTCAGCCCAAAAGTTGGTCCCCGGCGTTGCTTAACTCAGGCCAGGGCTTCTAGCCCTTGATCTGTGATGGTTAGAGATTTCCCGGTTGTTACATTGTCTTCTATTGAATTATTCTGTTGGTTGATCTGGAGTTTCCCAGGTGTTAATTGCTGCCTGCTACCATGTTACACATTCAATCACTGATTCACTAACTCTTTCAGGGGCCAGCCTGATACAGGGAAGGACAGTTTGATTCCTGCCCTTGTTAACATTGTTACAATGTATAACTTACTTATGAAACTAAATACATTC
>JAGPOW010003648.1:105191475-105212995 GCA_030014935.1 Caiman crocodilus
TACAGGGAAGGACAGTTTGATTCCTGCCCTTGTTAACATTGTTACAATGTATAACTTACTTATGAAACTAAATACATTCAGTTGAAAGATGAAAGGTGAAGAGTATAAAATATAAGCTACAAATGCCCTGGCATACAAATAGATAAAAATACCAAACTACAAGGGGAGATACAAAATGCACACATACAAATTTTAAAGCACACTTCCTTATCTTAAAGTGAAAGAGAGAGGAAGGGAGAAGAGGTAGAAAGAGAAAAACATATCCAAAGAGGGGAGAGCAAATGCAGGGAAGAGAAAAATGGGGCTTTCCGCTGCAGGTTCTGCAAATTTCCCTCCAGTCTATATGCCTATGTGACAGCGCTCCTCAGGGCCGCCCTCAATGTGGCCCCTGCTCCTGTCTCTGGGCAACCACACGCCTTACCTCGCCTGCCACATCTTTGATGTTAATTGGTTCATTAGCGGGAGGCTGCCCTTGTCCTTGTACTGCCCCCCTCCACTAGGGGGCGCTGTCTGCTGCTCCTTCCTTCCTTCCCAATACCACAGCCCAAGTGTCACAAATCTCAATTCGATCTTCCACTAACTTGGTCCCCCCCTTTCTGGGGCTCACCGTATCCCACTTGGGCTCCTAACACGTACCACCCCCTCTCCAGGGTTTGCTGTGCCCTCACCAGGCTTCCTAGCCCTCGCCCTACTTGGGCTCCTTAATGTCGCCCCCTTCCTTACGGGGCTCTCTACGCGGCCCACCCCTTCCTCGGGGCGTGGTGTGCCCAACTTGGGCTCCTTAATGTATGCAGCCCCTTATTGGGGACTCCCAATGCCCGAACTTGAGCTACACAATATTGCCTCCCTTCCTGGGGCTGGCTATGCCCAACCTGGGCTTCTCGTGTGGCCCCTCTCGGGCTTCTCAACGTGGCGCTCCCCCCTCTGGGGCTTGCCGTGCCCTCCCTGGGCCTCTCAATATGTTGCCCCCTGTTGAGAGCCTCAATATTACCCCCTCCTAGGACTGACTGTGCCCAACTTGGGCTCCTTAATATATGTGGTCCCTTTTCAGAGACTCCCAATGCCCGGATTTGGGCTTCTCCTTAAAATGGCCCCCTTTCTGGGGCTGTGCCCAACTTGGGCCTCCAACTGAATGCGGTCCCCTTACCAGGGACTCCCCGTGCCTGAACTTGTGCTTCTCAATAAAATGGCCCCCTCCTTAGGGCTCTCTGTGCCCACTCTGGGCCTCTCAAACCTGCCCCCTCTCTCTCTGGGGCTTACCGGGCCCAATTCGGGCTTCTCACTGCTGCCCCTCTTGGGCTTCTTTACATACCACCCCTCTTGGGCTTCTCAATCATGCGCCCCCCTTCTCCGGGGCTTTTTGTGTCCAACTTAGACCTCTCAATCCTGCGTTCCCCTCTCTGGGACTTTGTGCAATGCTGCCCCCCTCTCTGGGGCTCATGCTTGCTGCGCCCAAACTGGCGCTGGGGGTCTCCTCTCTGCTGGGGGTCGCCCCCAAGGATATCGCCCCTTTTGGCACCTATAGGAATACTTTGCCCCACGGGCGCTGGGATCCCCACACCGCTGGGGTCCCTTTATGAGGCCTCCTCCTTCCCTTACAGCCTCGCCCAAACCACCGGTCATACATAACTGCAACAACACAAACACGAGCCTCTAGCTATAACTGAAAGCATAAGGCACCCGGCCATAACCTCATTGCTCCAGCCCCTGGAGCTCTTGGGAGCTGCACTCACATTACTGTCTCTCCGAGAGCTCCTGCCTCTCTGGCTCCTCGCAGAGAACTGCCAGCCTGGCCTCTGCTCTGGGCCTTATAAGAGCCAGGCCCTGCCCCTTTGGGTCAGATGACTTTCATTGGCTGCCTAGGCAACCCGCAGCTGTGCAGCCCAATCACTGCTAGGGCGCCCCCTCCAGCAGCTCTTCTCCTTTTCAGGCACAGGGCAACCAGAGTGCCCTGTGACAGCCTAATATTTATAGATGGCTAGTAGGCCTGTGTGACTAGGGAACTATTCCATTTGCATTTGGATTTGGCCAATTCAGATGCTAGCTATTCAATGCAGAACTCTGAATCAGTTTTCTGCTTCAGTTCGGCCAGATTGGATCCGAAGCTTCAGAGCTGATTTGGAGATTCAGCCATAGGGTATAATGGGGAATCAGTGAATTATCTATAAATTTGATGTTTCTTATCTGATTCTGAAGAAACTTTAAGGGGTGGTAACTTCTGCTGAGAGCAGTTTCAAGGAGAGAGATGTAAGGGTTCAGGGGAAACTGAATCCCAAATTCTTGAAAGCAAAACTCACGTCACGTGTGTGTTAAGCCACAGCAGGGTCAAAACTGCAGAAATGCCAGCCCCTGCAGAGGCCAGAAAGTCTGCCAAGTTTCAAGGAGATGAGTAGGGCAGTTTGGGAGAAACTGTACCTCAAGCTGCGGACAAGTAAAACTCGTGACATGGGTGCCTGTGCAACTGACTGTCTGTCCTGGGGCAGTTGATTGTCTATGTTGATTCTTTCCTCTCCTTAGTCTGTGGTTTTGTAGGTGTTGCTTTTTACTCGTTAACTTTTTATCTGGTAGTTAGCTAGTGTGTATTGAGCTGGTCCCTGAGTGAATCATGATCATGGTGGATTGGTAACACAGTAGCTTAGCAGCCAGGCCTGCAGTAGTTTCGTTCACTGAGACTTTTGGAACTGGACTGAACCAGATCTCTTGTGGAGCTGGTAGGTGTCAATTAGCTAGGATGTGTATCCTTGGGGAAGAAGGAGAGTTTCTTATCTCCATTCCTTTCCCATTGTGGGATGCTGTTCCTGTTTCTGCTTTACCTTATGTTATGGTCTTCTCTGATTAGCTGTTTTTGTTTTTACTAATAATCTAAGCATTTTAACAAAAATGTATCTATTATAGCAAAATAACACACGTTTGGTTACATCAATCATCATTACTACTATTTTAAGATAAAACTATGATATAGCATATATGGATTATTTAATGTATGGTCTTTGCTTATCTCCTTTTAGGCCTTGTGGTTTGGTTAATTGTGTTTGATGGTTTCCTTTACTTGCTGACCAAATAAGTATTGTTATTCTTTATTATTTGCAAAGGTTCACACTGTGATTACTCAGAAACAGGCTTTGGGCCTTCTGCTTAGCAGAACAACTCCTGAATTGAGTTGTATTCTCCCAGCTCAGTCAAGGCGTATGCTCAAGAGGAAGGCAGAGAAAATGCTTCAAGGATGTCCTCAAGGCCAACTTGAAAAAATGCATCATTGATATCAACTCATGGGAAACTATTGCCCAGGACCGTCCCAAATGGAGTAAGTCTGCTGCAGGGATTCAGCATTTTGAAACTTTATGATGACAGTGGGAGATGGAAAAGTGGGAGCAGGAGAAACAGCATCTTGTGGACCAAATCAAGAATCCGGAGCCATCCACCCCGCACAGAAATACATGCCCGAGTTGCAGCAGAGTCTATTGATCCTGAGTCAGCCATGCCAACCATCTTCAGACCCACAGATAAGACAATCCTGGAAGTCAATTATCCTCAACTGCAAGTGGCTGCCAAACTTCAGAGAAAGTGAACGCACAGCAGTTTATTTGATTAATTGTATACATTTACAGTCAGTAGATCCTATCACTGAGAAAAGGTTTCCCAAGAGGATCTCTGTTACAGATAGTGAAGAAGCATGTAACAGGCAATTCATGAGTAGACTTTTAAATACACAGGAAGGAGAGGCAAACCTTTGCATAGTGCTAACATTCAGCGCTTGTCTATTCTTGAAAGTTCATTCAGATTAAGCCAGATTAAGCTTCATGCGCTGGCAACCTCTCGCTTCTGTGTTTGCAGACTTTTAACCAGCACTCCATGTATCATTTGGCAATAGCCTGATTCCAGAGGTAGAAGACTGTGTTAGCTAATCCGGGGACGTTACAAATGCCAGTCCACAATGACTGCATCCAGGTTAACCTCACACGTGACCCAGCAGGAGCGTGCAAAGAGTGAGGAAACAGGAAACTAATAGTTCAGTCAGTGATAATTCTTCCTTCTTTCCAAATCCTGTGGTTCGTGTATCTTTCCTTAACTTTATTATTCTTCCCCTAAAATCAGCCCTCTCATTTTCTGTCCAAGGTCTTTGCCCAGGGACCTTTCAGGACACCAAACAGAAGTGCTTCAAATGACTAGAAAGAACATAACAGCAGCCTAATCAGAGTATTTAGTGAACAAACAAAATCAGGTTACAAGCCATGACTAAAGTGTTTGTTTGAAGTGATCTTTTGCTTGCGTTTTACTTTTAAATAAAACAAGGAAAAACATGTTTCCAAAATATTCAAGTTGTTTTCATTTCAAAGAATTCAAAACAGATCCATTTTTGATGTTTTTATCAAACATACAGTGGAGAACTCATTGGTGGTGGGTATGGAAATGTTTCCTTAACTAAATGGCAGACTCTTGATTTTTCACATGCCAGCTTTTAGTTTGCTTGTGCAAATCGACCCTTGCATGCATATTACAATACCTCTCTCATCTTTCTCTCTCTCTCTCTCTCTCCAGTAGGATGAAAGATGCAGCCAGCAGCAATTCCAGAGTCATAAAATCGTAGCGTTCTAAGAAATTAGGGCTGGAAGGGACCACATGAGATCTTCTAGTCCAGCTCCCTGCTCAAGGCAGGATCATGCCTGACTAAACCATCCCAGTTAAATGTCTGTCCGGTCTGCTCTTGAAAATGTCAAGAGGTGGAGATTCCTCATCTTCTCTAGGACGCCTGTTCTAATGCTTGGTCATTGTCATAGTCAGAAAGTTTCTCATAGTCTCCAACCTGCGGGTGCAGACAGAAGTGCCAACTTTGCTTGATTTGACCCCAGACAGTGGTCTATAGCCGTGACCAAATACAAGTACATAGCTGTAGGCCATTTAAAAATGGCTGATCAGGCAAACACCTGAACCCTTTTATTACATAAGGGTTCACAGGAAGACATCCCAAAACATAATGTGTTTTGTAACTTGTGTCTGCGCTGCCTCCCAGCCTCCAGGCTTTTTGCAGAATGGGTGGACAGAAAGGGAGTGGAGGGAGTTTGGTCTGGGTTTGTTTCAGCCCCCACAGGTGTATTGGAGACCCCCAAGGTAGGGGTCTCCGGTTTACCTGTCCCACCCTCCAGCACTGGTTGGGGAACCCCGTGAACGAGCTCCCTCTGCTGCCTTTCCCCCCTCCCATTCTGAAAACTGGGGGCTGGCAGGGCAAGGGAGCTGTTGCTGGGGGAAACTGGGAGCGGGCTAGAAGCCAGAAGCTGGATTCCCCTTCGCCCTGCAACCGCAGTGAACTTCTGTTTGTTTCGGGGGGAAGCTGTAACTCAGAACGCTTCCTGCAAAGCCCTCTCAGATACAGCGGGGAGCTGCACTTCTGTCTGTGTCCTGAATTTCTTCTGCTGCAGCTTGAGTTCATTGTTCCTAGTCCTGTCCCCTGTACCACGAAGAAAAGCCCATCTCCATCCTCTCCATAATTGTGCTTCAGGTATTTGAAGGCTGTTACCATAGCATCTAGACATCACAGCATGAGATTTTTCCCCACCCCTAACCAATTACTTGTCTCATGCAGCACTTATGATTGGCTGATCATGGAAGGATTCCAAGGTCCGTATTCCGTTGCAATATCATCCCTATCCTCCTATTTGCATGCTACAAGGGTGTCACCCAGGCTTGTCCAGCCATTGGGGTGGGAGGTGGGGAGTGGAGGCATGACCTGGCTCAACATGGTGTGTAGAGCTCAAGGTTTGGGACTTTGGCACGCTCCCCCGTGGACCCGGGAGTGGACCAGAAGTGTTTCTGGTCTACTTCCAGGTCTGCTGTTGAGCGCAGTGGGGAGCCCCCGGCGCTCCTGTGGGAAACTCCACGACCCCAGCATCACAGCACTCATGAACCGCCCGCTACCTAGAGGTGTGTACAAACAACGTGTAAAGGTGTATCTATGCCCAAATCTCAGAATCGTTCTGAATCTCTATGAATTGATTGAGAGGGTTCTGATTCGATTCAGAGAGATTAAAGGGTCCTGTGATTCAGATTCAGAGATTCGGCCACCAAATCGGGGCAAATCTCCACGGAACCGAATCAGGGACTGAAACTTTGCACAACCCTAAAGATTATATGTTTCACATAGGATTTTAATATATATACCGGTGCTTATTTTAATATATATGCTGGTCCTTCTCCATTTTCGCCACATAAGCTGAAAGAGCCAAAGATGCCTGTCACTGTACTTAGCCACAGCACCAAGGTGGTGTTCGAAGATAGCAGGTGATTTTTCACAAACCAGCGTGCACAAAAATATTTGGGATTTCTAAACTTTGGGGTTTCCAGGCAGAAGGGAAAGCTTGGAGAAAGTGGACAGCATGTAGAATAGGTGATTGGAAAGCAGACCTATGGCATTTTGTTTATGAATTGTACATGGTCCTATTTAAAAGTACTTTGGAGAGCTAGAACATCTAGGTATACTTATTTTGGTGGGAAGATCTCCCCAAATGTATTGTCTGTACATTCAAGGCTTGTTGCCTAAGTCTACTATTTCCTATTGTCTCCGTGCCAAAATTTTACTTTGAAGAACATGGTAAATTGAATCTGTCCTGTAAGAAAACTGCATTTGGATGTTCATTTCATTATTAGAACAGAGACAGTGTTTAACTTTTCTCCAGCACACGGTATTAGAAGGAAAAGAATAAATTATTGAATAAACTATCTTCAAATGTTCCCTGAGGCTTCTGTCAACAGGCACCTTGTTAAGTGCTCAGAGCCTGCTGTTTCCAGATAATCCATTTACAAAGGGGTTAAAACAGATGCAGGGGCGAACTTCATAGATTTGTTTTCTTAAATAAAAAAGTTGCAATGCTTTTTTGGTGAAAGCCAAAAAAGAAAAAAAAAAAAATAATACGATTGGCCTAAAACTTACTGTATTTCCCCAATCCAAGATGACCCTAACTTTAAGATGACCTTCCAATCATTAGCTTCCATACATGGACGATCTATACATTTGTTATAATTTTCCATGTCTGGCATATAATTATTGGAGGATCATTTAAAACGTGTTCCCCTCACTACCGCACCAGGGAAAGCAGGGCCAGGGGGGCCGGCCATGGGGGGACAGTAGGAGGGCAGGCAGTAGAGAACTGATGGTAAGAGGGCAGAGGGAGGGTGGGGGGAGGTGATTGGGGGAAGACAGGAGGGGAGGCGGTGGGAGGTCAGGCAATAGGGGAAGCAGCTGGCGGGGGTGGGGAGACAGTGGGTAGGTATCAATCAGCTTGACCCTTGAGCCTTGCTTCTGCCACACCTTGCCTCTGCCACCTATCCACCCCGACCACTTCAGCCCCTGTTCCTGCCCCCCACTCCTTCTGCCCCCCTGTGCCTGCCCACCCTGCAGCCTCAGGTTCCCTTTGCCCAATTTCTTCCCTGCCCCCTGCTGCTTCCCCTTGTTCTGGTTCGAGCTCCCTCAGGCTCCAGCCCTAGGCTGGCACCAGAGCAGTGGTGGCAGTGTGGCAGCCCTGGCCCTGGGGTGTGGTCTGAGCTGCTACCATCACCGCTGCAGGGCTGGGCTGGGGCTGGAGCAAGCACGTTTTGTACGTCGAGCTGGATCAGGACCGGAGCCTGACAGAGCCACAGCAAGGGTAAGCCAGGGTGGAGAGAGCATGTAGGGGAGGCAAAAGCTGGTGTGGCGGGCAGAAGGGGGCAGGTGGGGAAGCAGAGGCTGTGGGAGGGCAGAGGCAGGGCTGGGGGCAGGCAACAGCTGCAGCATTGGCCCCTACCCCAGGTCAGGGTTGGAGCCAGAGCCGTAGGAGCTGCTTGCCTTGCTGCTACCTCAAAGCCAAATCCAAGATGAGGGACCTTCCACCCTGTTGCACCTTGGATTCCTTTCACTAGAGACCCCCAAGGATTGACACGGCACCTCATCCGATTTGGTATCAAGTGAACTTTAATAGTAATTCCTATGTCTCATTACAAGTTTCCTCCCCATAATGCAACCTGGCAGACTGTTTCTTTAGACATTACAGCAGCAACCTTCAGTGGTACCGGCCTCCGAGCCTCTGCTGGGTGTGGGGTGTTAGTTTCTGGATTCCTTGGTGTTCAAACAAGAATTCCAAAGTTGCTCCTGCCTCCCCCGGGGGCAACGCAAACACACACCGTCTCTTTGTTTGTACAGTACGTCTGTAACTTTTTCATTCCCATTTGTCCAATCCCTAGTTTTCAGCCTCTGAAACAAAAACAGAAGTTTAACCATTCATCAGAGCCAGCAAATCTCAATGTTTGCCAAGGGCCCTTTTTATCAACTTTAAGTTCCTCCAAAAATGTTGTAGTGTTACAGGCATCGACTGCAGGGGAATGGCAACAAAATTAGGCATACTGCTTATTTATTTACTTGTCCGGAACTAACCCGGTCAAGAATTAGCTCTCTCTAGCACCCTAGTGTGGATAGCTAAGAGGGAAATCAGGGCATATTGGAGAGCTAACCCAATTCCCAGAGCCCTAGAGATTACCTTTGCTCACTGCCTGTAGTTCCCAACTTTATGGTCAATCCATCCCAACTTGATATGGTCAATCCATCTCTGGCTCCTGGCTGGCTTATATTGTGCACCAATCGCCTGGCACTGTGCCAGACACATTGCTTATAGGTAAAGTGAAGTGCCTTGCTCGCCTAGTGCCCAATCCCAGCACTCACATCTCCCAGAGCAACAGGAGGTGCTCTGTTCAATTTTGTTGCTTAGTTCCAGAAAGGCCTGGACTATGGCTAAAAAAGACTTAGCATAACTCAGTTTTTTTGCTATCTACCCTATGTTAAATTGTAGGGGGTGGGGGCATCATCTTGGATTCAAGTAAATATGATAGTTTGAGCATATGGACAACATAGATAAAATCCAGTCACCACCATTAATAATGAATTTAGTGCTAAGAGACTGTGACTGAAATTTGGCAGCTGTGTGCTAGGTGCTGTACAAACACATAATAAGAAGCATTTGTTGCCTCGGGGAATTTACAGTTGGAATAGGCAAGCAAAGGAATATTATTTCCTTATTTTATAGATGGGGGATGGAGATACAGGGCCAGATCAAAGCCAGGGAAGAAATTTGTGCAGAGTCAAGAATAAAACCCAGATCTCCTGAGCATGAAGCATAGGAAAATGCTTCCTGCAAAGAAATATGAAGAAACAGTTAGGCTTAATTTGCTCTATGCCAGTTCTTGACTGTAAGGGTTTTTGCCTCCTGGGGAGAGAGAGTCTCATACAGAACAGCAAAAGAAACAAGGAGCTCAAGGCTCAGCATTGTATGTTTGTCCCTGACTTGCGCTCTGTTCAGCTCCGCAGAATCCTTGCACTATAGCTTTCCTCCATGGTTCACTGTTACATCTTGAAAGCTATCCCTTCTCTTTGTTGCTTTGTACATATTTCATAACAACCCAAAAATCATGTTTTATTGGCATTTTAAGAAGCATCAGTTGTTTTCTTTGGATACTTCAGCTGAGTTCATTCAATCTGTTTCACGCATCTCAAATATATAAACAATTGGGCCAGACTGCATTCCCCATATTCAAAATCTAAGTGGACTTGGGTGCCTAAGTGCAATCTTATTCCATCCTGATCAAATTTAAGACACACAATTCATGAAGACAAGAGTTTTGCAATCAATAAGGGCAGGGGTGCTCAACATCTGGCCCATGCAGAACATCTGGTTTGTGGAACTGCGTGACCCAGCTTTCAGGGCTCCCTAAGGGTCCAGAATTTTGGCAGGGGAAGCCATGGCAAATTAACACAGCCGTCGTTCCCCCTCTGCCAAATTTCCAAGACCCACAGGCTGAATGACATAGCCTTGTATGTGGGATCTCACCATTGTATGAGGGCTGACACTAGGGCAGGGACAACAGGGCCTGATCTGGCACACAGGACCAGGGCTGGGGTGGCAGGGCCCAATCTGGCACATGCAGGGCTGGGACCAAGGTGGTGGGGCCAGATCCAGTGCATGCACAGCTGCAGCTGGGGCAGTGGGGTGCAATCTGGTATATATAGTAGGGGTGTGTGAAACAGGCCCTATTCGATTTGGATTCAGATTTGACCCAAATCAGGGACAGTGATTCAATTCGTTGATTCAGATCACTGTCCCTGATTCAATTTGGCTGAATCTGAACCTGAAGATTCAAGGCTAATTCAGAGAATCAGTGATTCGGACATAGACGCAGCTTTAAAGTCTTTTCTATATACCTCAAGGTACCAGGTGTGGCTCATGATTGCTGCAATGCTGGGGTGCGTGGAGTGTCCTACAGAAGTGCAGGGAACCCCTGCACGTGCTCGGCGGTGGACCTGGAAGTGGACCAGAACTACTTCTAGTCCACTTCCAGGTCTGCTGTGGAGCACGCTGGGGCCCCCCACCATGACCTCCCATCTCGGCGACTGGCCCCAGGGGGACCCTGAATGTTGCTTCCCCACACACAGAAGGCACCAGTCTCTGAGCTGGGGGCTGTGGGGGGCCCCCACAGTGTGCTCCTTGAAGACCCGAAAGTGGACCGGAAGTGCTTCTGGTCCACTTTTGGGGCTGCTGCCAAGTGTGCTGGGGAGCCCCCAGCACTCCTGTGGGACACTCCATGAGCCCCAGCATTGCAGCACTCACGAACCATGCCTGGTACCTTGAGGTATGTAGAAAAAACATTTAAAGCTCTGTCTATGTCTGAATCTCTGAATCTTTCTGAATCTCTCTGAACCAATTCAGAGGGTTCTGATTCGATTCAGAGAGATTAAAAAGTCCTCTGATTTGATTCAGATTCACAGATTTGGCTGCCAAATCTCCATCGAATTGAATTAGACTGAAGCTGTGCACAGCCCTAGTATACAGGATTGAGCTCTGCCCCTATGCACACTGTATTAGAGACATAGGTGAATCTGGCCTGCTGTCCTATCCCACCCCACTCATTCTGCTAGAAGGGCCAAAAGGAGTCACATCTCCCAGTAAAATTAATGAGATCTGCTGCTTCAATTCCCTAGGCAGGGAGTTTTGAGTGTTCTCAGAGGTATGCTTCCATCAGGCCAAATTTGAAATCATTATCAAAATGGTTTGCTGAGGAGGAAATGTGAACAACAATTTAATATCAATTCAAGTAAAAAATTAAAAACGTTGATTAAATCCAACATGAAAATGTGTCTGTTTCAAACCCCGTGGAATTTTGTGGCATATCCATCTTGCAAAAAAATTTAGGCAGTTTATTCCATTTCTTGCCCAGCTATAAGAAGTGTCATGGATAAGCCAACATTTTTTGAGCAAGGAAACAGCAGGAGGTAACTCTGCCACATTAAGGTCATTAACAGCAAAATCTTGCTATACCTTATAAGGCAGCAGGTGTGTGTGGCTCCAGTCTGATAGCACACCAGTGTGCTGTGGCATGCCGGTTGGAAAATGCTTCCATAGAGCACTGTAAAAATGGCAGCTCCTGCCCTAAGACAACCCTGGATGGATGTGGTATCAGACTTCAGCGCTGTAGGTTAGAGCACTGTAATGAACATCTGTACCACATCCCCTTGCGAGTCGCAAGGGGGGAGGTCGCATTCCACCAACATCTTACGGCGCATTGCTGCACCTTGCTCACCCTCCCTGCCCCCCTCGCAAGGTAGCAGTCCAGCCAAGGCCAGAGCTTGTCTCCTCTGCCCGAGTGCCAGGCCAGCCCTGCCCCCAGGCTCCCAGTGACTCCAGATGGCAAAGGCTGTTTTCAACTGTGGCCCCCGCAAGCCTTGTTCTCTCCGGCCAGCTGTGAGACGCTGTCTAGTATTATCACTCAGTATATGGATTGCATTTACTCCATTTGGGTGTTTGTGAAGATCGAAGGTTTTGATTAAGTGCTGTGCTGTTTGCTGGACACCACATTCGCACAGGGGGCTGTCCAAGAGGTTCATCTTGTAGCGTTGTTTTGCTGTGTCTGTACCTGGATCTCAGTGTGTTCAGCTTGACCCACACTTCTCTGTCAAGGTCGTGCCCAATGGGAAACTCATTTGGTGTTGGTATCAAATGCTGTAGGAATACATTTCAGACTGGATTACTGTAAATACTCATTTCATCTCCATTCACCCCACCCCTTATCTGCCAGGCTCTCCACAGGCCCAGAAATGTGACCTCAGGTGAGCGGTTCGGGTCTGTTTTCTTATGTCACTGGGTCTGATGCCTGCGAGTGCAGAGAATACATCCATGTGTGTTTAAGTTGTGTAGCCTGTTTTGAGTCCCTGCGCACTGTTAAGTACAGAGTCCCATGGGGGGGAGATGGAGGCCATGGATGATTGCCATGGGGCAGTGTTTCAAACTGCACATTAATGGGAGATGTTGGGATGCAGGGGGGCTCTGGAACAAGAGATCTGGTGTATGGGAGCTGCTGACCCATGGTCCAAGGAGCTAAGAAGGTGTTTGGTGGGGCCCAGTCTGAGAAGCAGCACTGAGGAGGGGAGGGGGACCAGGCTGCCTGATACCCAGTGTCAGGGCCAGCATTGACTCAGCCCACTGTCCAGGCCTTTGCAGGCCCAGGGCCTGTTGCAGTGGAGTGACTATCCTCTTTGGGGATAGACAGCCCCTTGGGCTCTTGTGCAAGTTGTGGAGTGGGCACATCCACAGTTTTTCTTTATTATTCACATGAAATGTTGGCAGCTGCAACATTTGATTTAACCAAGGGGCAGCAGTTTCATGTGTGGCATTTCCCCTGCTGCCCCAAGGTTTCATGTTTGTTAAACTGAGCCCTCACAGCTGCCTACCCCCCTCCTTCCCTCAATGTCATAACCGCCCTATGCAACCAGGGTCTTTCCTCATTCTCTTAATGTTAACTGAGAAAAAGGTTCCAAGTTCCAGAGCAGGCAACATTGTACAGTTTTCATTTAATAAACACACTAAAAGTTTGGCAGCTTCAGCATTTGAATAAAATGAGACACATCTCTTGCTTGGCTACATTTCCTTGAACCTCACTGTGTGTCCCTGGGGGGCATTGGGGACGGAGAGGGGAAGGGCGACCGTGTGGGTTGTGTGTAACAGTGCTAGGGACGCAACGGCAGAGGAGCCCGTAGCTGGAGATCCATAGCCCAGAGACCCTCCACCCCTGTTTATCTGGGGAGGGCTCCCAGTCCACATGGATGGTGAGCTGGTAAGCCAGGGCTTTGTGGACCCATGCAGCCTGCCACAGTGCAGGGCTAGGGCCACCGATGTCAGGGGAGGGGGAGTACGGAGATCTGGGATATATACATACACTTTCACACACCGCACAACCCAGGCATCTGGGATGGATACACATGCACACACAGAACAGAGGCATTCAGGACACACAAGCACACTTGGCGGGTGCAGGGTGTGCTGGCTGGGCATGTGAAGGACAGCTGGCTGATGGTTTGTGGTTATGATGAGCTGCTGCCACATCAGGTCCAGGTGGGTGGATGCGATGTCCCCACCTGCCAATTAGGGGTGGCTCAGCCATTCAGCTCTGCATGGGAGTCTTTGGCAACCTGGGGAGCCCACAGGGATCACTGGGAGGCATGCAAGAGCACCCACTACCTGCTTGACTCGGACTGTACAGGCAGGCTCCAAGTCAGCTCCTCCACAGCAGGCTGCTTGAGTACCTGTAGTTAGCCTAAGCGCTGAAATACACTCTGTGTGCTCCTTTGCTTTCCTCGGGGCCTGCGCTTTGCATCTAAACCCTCTTATCTAATACTCTTTTCACAATTCATGGTCTGGAAAATTCTAGGGCTGGCAACCAGAATTAAGGATAACAAAAAGTCCTTTTTAAAATACATAGGGAGTAAGAAGGTGGCACCAGGTAATGTGGGGCCCCTACAGGACAGGGTTGGTAATCTGGTGATTGCAGCAAAGGAAAAAGCTGATCTCATCAATGAGTTCTTTGTCTCCATATTTCTGAGCAGGGACCAGGACAACTCTCCCACTAGGATTATGGACAGGCTCAAGGGGCATGATGCCATGCCTAGGGTCAGGGACAATCTAGTTAGGGGATTTCTGGAGGGGCTGGAGGTGTTTAAATCAGCTGGTCTGGATGCTCTTCATCCAAGGGTACTGAGGGAATTGCTGGAGGTCATAGCAGGGCCCCTAGCGTGGTTGTATGAGCACTCCTGGTGCTCTGGCCAGGTCCCAGAGGACTGGAAAAGGGCCAATGTGGTTCCCATTTACAAGAAGGGGAGAAAGGAGGACCCGGGTAATTATAAGCCAATTAATCTCACCTTAGTCCTTGCGAAAACCTTTGGAAAAATTATCAAGGAGTAAATCTGTGGGGACCCAGCATGGGAAGTAATGCTCAGGGGCAACCAACATGGGTTTATTGTGGACAGATCCTGCCTAACTAACCTAATTTCCTTTTATGACCAGGTCATCAAGTACTTGGATACAGGTATTGCGGTGGATGCCGTCTACCTGGACTTCAAGAAGGTCTTTGGCACTATTTCTCACCCCATTCTTATAAAAAAACTAGGCGACTGTGGCATTGATGTCTACACAGTCAGATGAGTGGCAAATTGGCTCAATGGTCGCACCCAGAGAGTGGTGGTGGACAGGTCATTTTCAACCTGGAGGGATGTGGGCAGTGGAGTTCCTCAGGCTCAGTCCTCTGGTCTGCGCTATTCAACATCCTCACCAATGACTTGGAGGTGGGCATGGCAAGCACGCTGTCAAATTCACTGATAACAGAAAGATGTGGGGAGAGGTGGGCACGCTGGAGGGGAGGGACAGAATCCAGCTAGGTGTAGACCAGTTACAGAGGTGGGCAGATGAGAATAGAATGGAGTTCAACGCAGACAAATGCAAGGTGCTGCATCTAGGGAGGCAGAACAAGAAACACACCTATAGGCTGGGGAATACCCGTCTCAACAACCCAGTGGCTGAAAGGGATCTTGGAGCCATTGTTGACTCCAGAATGGACATGAGACGCCAATGCGAGGAAGCAGTCAGTAATGCTAACCACACCTTGTTGTGAATCTGCATACGCATCACAAGCAGGTCCAGGGAGGTGATCCTTCCCCTCTATGTGGCGCTGGTCAGGCCACACTTGGAGTACTGCGTTCAGTTCTGAGCACCGCACTTCAACAGGGATGTGACTAACCTGGAGAGGGTTCAGAAGAGGGCCTCTCGCATGGTCAGGGGGCAGCAGGCCAGGCCCTATGAAGGTAGGCTAAAGGGCCTGAATCTATTCAGCCTCCACAAGAGAAGACTGAGAAGGGATCTGGTGACCTTTATAAACTCACCAAGGGGGACCAGCAGAAAATAGGTGAGGCTCTGTTCCCCCAGCACCACCTGGGATAACAAGGAATAACGGCCACAAATTGATTGAGAGCAGGTTCAGACTTGATTTGAGGAGGCATCACTTTATGGCTAGAGCTGCCGGGCTCTGGAACGGGCTCCCAAGGTAGGTGATGTTCTTCCCTACTTTGGGGGTCTTCAGGAGGAGGTTGGGTAGATATCTGGCTGGGGTATTATGACCCCAGCACTCTTTCCTGCCCAGGGCAGGGGGTCAGACTCCTTGCCTGCCTGAGCTGGCAGGAGCTCTCTTCCATGCAACATTCCAGGTTGCATTGCCCTTCTGCCTCAGGAACCCAGGCTTATGCACCCTGAGACCCTCTCTTCCTGGTCAGGTGCTCTCCTGACCCACAACAGGTGTGTCCTCCCAGCTTGATGAGCAGCTTGCTGCACCTAGGCTGCAATGGCTCTCCTTCTGCCTTCTCTTCCACAGCTAACCCCCCACAGCTAACCCCTGGTTAGCTGACTGAGGCCCTTTCCCCTGCAGTCTTTCTCTAATAATTATCGGAGGGTCATTTTATATCTGGCTCCCTGTTAAATTTGGAGGTATTCCTGAATTTAATTCAAGGTGAATAAGTGGATTTAAGACATTTTAATTTATTGAGTTGAATGACTAAACTACAATGTGCCTAATAAATAATTCAAAACATAAATTGAATAACAAATCTTGCTATGTAAAATCTATTTTTTGTTCTCTATATATGTTTTCCACTCTCTCACATCTTTGCTATGGCCCATCACGTTGCAAAGATAAGCAATACAAACTGATAAGAAGAGTCATTTAGCTTGATTCACAGTGTTTGTCTTCTGTGCAAGCTGAGAAATTAATTGGGATGGCTGCTCACATTTTAAAGGGAAGTACATTTTAAAATTATTACGTGTGACCATTTCCGATTTCTATAGGATCCCCAAAATCAGTGTGTAAGTCTTGATTGGCTGACTGACAGATTGTGGGTTCATTGTTATATTTCTGGTCTAAATGTATTCGTGTTATAATAATGTTGTGTGCCATTGTTTTTCTAACTAGCTTGTACACAGGGAAAGGAGGCAGTTCATTGTGCTTGGAAGAGCTTGCAGGAGTGCTCTAGTAGCTGAGATGGGATGGGCCATTATTCAAGAGAATAACGGGCTAAGTTTCATATGAAGATCCAGATAGCACCAAGTGGGTTCCAGCTTCAGACCATGGAGAGACTTATGGCTCTCTCTGATGCCAAGATCAGGCTTGAAAGCATCTTGAAAACCAGAGAGAGAAAGAGAGAGAGAAAGATGGGCAAGAGCAGAGGAGCCTGAAGCTTGAGAGAACAGTTGGGGCTGTTTTTCCTGACAAAGAGTGCTTGGGCTTTGGGGCAGAAAAACTCTGTCTGTCGTATTGCTGTGGACCAATACAGGTTGTTTGGTCTCAAGAAGGACCGAAGTGCTGGATCACAGGGTCATCACTGGCAGTTCCTTGATATGAGCGTGATAGCCTCCCATTAACTAGGGAGGTCATCATGGAGTCTGTAGATGACTGAGGGGGCTGATCTGAGATCCACATGTTTGACTCTAGACATGGCAAATAGTTCCAGGAAGGAGGATTAGATCCTGGTGATGCTGGGTCACAGCTCTTTCCCTTTGTGTCTCTCATCTATCCACCTCCATAGTGAAATAGACTCATAGACTCATAGAATAGAAGGACCAGAAGGGACCAGGAAGATCTTCAAGTCTGGTCCCCTGCCATGGGCAGGGGGTAAGTGGGTTCAAACGAGTTCAACGAGGTGCTTGTCCAACATCATCTTGAGTGCCTCCAGAGATGGCGACTGTACCACCACTGCTGGGAGTGTGTTCCAGATTCTAGGTACCCTTATGGAAAATAAGTTTTTCCTTATGTCTAGCCTAAATTTTTCCTCAACCAGCTTGTGCCCACTGGTCCTTGTCCTCCCCTGGGGTGTCTTTCTGAAGAGTTGCTCCCCTAGATCTTGGTGTTCGCCCCTGACCTATTTGTAGGTGGCTATCAAGTCACCTCTCAATCTTCTCTTGCTCAGACTGAACAAATCCAGTTCCCAGAGTCTCTTCCTATGGGGCCTATCCTCCACGTTCCTAATCATATGGGTGGCCTTTCTCTGTACCCTTTCAAACTTGTCCACATCCTTCTTGAAGTGCAGTGCCCAGAACTGGGCACAGTACTCCAGCTTTGGCGTCACCAATGCCCAATAGAGTGGGAGGAGCTCCTCTCTGCATCTACTGGCAACGCATCGGCTGATGCACATCAGAGTTTTATTTGCCCTGCTGGTGACTTCATTGCACTGTTGGCTCATAGTCATCTTCTGGTCGATTGTCAGTCCCAGGTCCCCTTCAGAAGCAATGTCAGCCGGTGGACTACCACCCATTGTATAATTACGGTGAGGGTTCTTCTTACCCAAATGAAGCACCTGGCACTCATCTCTGTTGAACTTCATCCGATTGCATTCAGCCCATAGGACCAGTTTGTCATAGGTCATCCTGGATCCTTACCCTGTCCTCAGATGTGCCCACATTTCTCCACAGCTTGGTGTTATCCACAAACATAATCATTGTGCTTTCCACTCCCTCATCCAAGTCATTGATAAAGATGTTAAAGAGTATGGGCCCAAGCACTAATCCCTGGGGGACACCATTCGAGATGGCCCTCCAGGATGAGCGTCAGTGGTGAGCAGTGAGTGGAGACTGCCCGCAGATGCCAGCATGTGCCCCCCCATGCCTCTCCTACAAGTCACCTATGCCTTCTGACATGTCCCGTCCAATGGAGTTAATGCCAAGTAGTAATGGGGCCCCTAGCGCATCACTGAAGGAGAGAGGGAGCCAGGGAAAAGCTGGCTGACTCCAGCCCCTTGGAGGAACTGGCAAAGACAGAGTGCACATCAATAAAATGCCCACTCCAGGTATGGCCAGTGCAGTGCACCCAGTGATTGATAGGAGGGGGGCAGAAGTAGAGGGTCAGGTGACCCAGAAAGGGGGTTAGAGACCTTATTAAACCAGGACTGTGGCTAATGCCTGGGAGGAGTGGGGCCTGACTGGTGAAGGAGGAAGGATTCCAGACTGTGGAGAGCTGCAAAGAAGCTCCTCTACCACTGGGCAGCAGAAATAAATATTTTGCCCTTGTGTTGTAGCTCATTGCCATGGTGTGATGATGATCTAAGGTTGGGTGAATCTCTCGTTTGGGAGCAGATGCTTGCATTTTTTGTTTGTGTTGAAGTTTAACTGGGGGACTAGATTGTGACTGTAGGGGAGGAGGACACCACTGAGAAACAGGGGCGCCGTGTAGGGGGTGCACACGGGTGCATGCGCACCCCCCGAGAATGGCAGTGCAACCCCTGCATAATGGCGCTGCCAACATTGTTGGCACTGATGCAGCCAGCAGTAGCTGTGGGTGGTTGCCACCCCCCCTGCACTGCCAACAGCACCGGCGATGTCTGTGGGAGCTCCCCCACTTATCGTGCCATGCTCCCACCACGCCTGCCACCACCATTCATGCCAAGAAGGGTGCCAGGGACACCCCTGATCCTAAAACCTTCAAAAAGGGAGAGCACTGATATCAGCTAAAGTACTGTGATACGAGATGAAAAGGACAAAGGGCTCAAGCCCAGAACCTGCAAAGGGAAAGACTGGAGGCAAGGGGCCCAAGAGCCTGTGAAGGGCAAGGCTAGATCTGTGGCCTGGGAACCTAGGTATGTAGGTCCAAGACCATGGACTTTGGTCAGAGGAGCCCAACAGAGTAAAATGGGCCAAGGCCGGGGGGGTCTCAGCCAAAGCAAGTATGTAAAACTTGAAATGAAACTCTTCTGTCCTCTAGAGACAGCCTATCTGTCAAATTATAACACCAAGGTGTGTAGGTGAGACAATGAGGTGGGACCTTGAGAGGCCAGAGGGGGTGAGCAAGGCAGGAGCCAGGCAGTCATTAGGGGGTGACTTTGCTGTACAGGGCTGGAGGCATTACTCATATAAACATGGCTTCAATCCTGGTGGTGGTTTCTTGAGCTAGAATACTGGTATTTGTTCTTCTTTCCTTCTAGTTGGTAGGGCAGATTTCCCAAAGACATTGCTAATGGTAATGTTCCAAAGCTTTCAGGTGTTTCCAATATGTCATCCAAGTTTCACACCCATACAGCAAGGGTAAGTATGACAATACCGAAGTAGATGAGAAGTTTGGTTTGGGTCCTGATGCCATGATCATAAAAGACACAATTTTAGTGATGTCCAAAGGCAGTACCGGCAGATTTTGTCTGGTGTTGAATATCATTGTCTATGTCTTCCACGAAGGGGAAATGCTCAACGTTCTCCAAGGACTGCCCTCTCATTGAAACAAAGTGTATTTGGTGAGAGGGCTTTTTTCCATGTTGCTTTTAAATTTCAGCTGGTATTCTGTCAGGAGCCCATGGCTTTGGTGGTCTTTATCTGCTCAGTGGCATTCAAGGCCTCCTCAGAGATTGGTGGATCTGAAAAGCAGTCTGTAATGGGGTATTTTGGAAGGGCTTCAATGGTATTATCTTTAAGAGTAGAATTTTGGTTCGGGAGATCTTGATGTGTTGATGATGGAGCTGTTTTTAAGAGTGTTGTTCCACCTTTGGATCTCAAAGGGATGGCATCTTGTGTGCTCGGCCCCCTAGATAGCTTTGGTTGACTGGAAGAAATTACGGATGTCATGGCTATCAGCAAACTTTTAAAACCCTTTTGCCTTGTCCTCTCGCTGCTTGTTTTTTCACTGTCAAATTTTTCTTTGGGTTTTGGCTTACTCTCTCTAGAAGCTATGTCTGGGCTGGCTTCAGGGCATACTCCAAGAAACTGTGAAAGGCTAATGGTCTCAAAGAAGTGCTCCTCTGTGGGACCTGTGACACTGACACGCCAAGGGAATGACACATTATGGGTAGCTGCTAGCTCTGCCTGGAAATTATGAAGGGGCAAGGTTGGCAATCTTGGTTAAAGATTAGCTAAGAGACTGGTTCAAGACAATAATAAGCAGTAGACAGGACTGCTCGATATCTTCCAAGACATTCCTGCCATATACACAGCAACTGGTAGATGGAGTCAGGATGGCCAAAGTCTTCAGTTAGGCATAGATAGGACGGAGATCAACAACCTGAAGTTTTCTGAAAATATTGGTTTTCTGGCTGTGGAGAGTAAGGGGTTGCAGAGCCAGGTCAGCGTTCCCAACAGGACCTGGGAATGATTTGTGCTGCATTTCAGTGTGGAAAGGACAAAGATGGTCTTCTCCTGAAGTAAAGAAGAGAACCACCCAGACATTAGGGCTGCTTGCAGGTGTTAAAAAAACACCCAGCAAAACCTCTGTACCCTACCAGAAGCAGGGCATTACTTTGACCTGGCTGTGCAGCATCTGTATAGATCAGGTGCTTCAGAGAAGCTTTTTGGCACTTTTATCTAAACCTGAGTCAATCAGCTATTAGTTAAAAGTGCCCCAAAGCCCCACTAAAGCATTTAAGGTGGAAAAGAGACTGTCTGTGAATTACTTGAATTACTACCACTGTAGCGTCTCCCTGACTCACCTCTGGTTTTTTCCCCCTCCTCCCCTTCCCTTCCCTGCTTTACCTTTTGTTTTCCTATTTTCTACCTATTTATAATCTCACTGACATTCTGTTGGTCTAATAAAAAATATCACCTCTACCAGAGCCCTGATTGCTTTGACCTTACCATTTACACCTTTCTTTTTCCCTCCTTTCTCCCCTGCCCTCCTTTTCTACCTCTTGTCTTCCTAATTTCTAGCTATTTACTTTTTCACAGACTGCCTCTTTTCTACCTTGGAGAACTCATTTCTAGTAGAGTCTCCCTTACTCACCTTTGGCACTATTTCACCCTTGTTTCCCCCCTCCCTTCCCATTGTTTTCCTAATTTCCACCAATTCACATTCTCCCTGACATCCTGTAACACTTTTAGCTTCTTTCATTTCTTGAAGATCTCAAAACAGCAGAGACTCCCTATGCCTGAAGAAGGGTGCTTGTGCCAGAAAGCTTGCAAAGAACTTTTTTCCAAGTAGTCATAGTATCATAGTTTCATAGTACCTAGGGTCAGAAGGGGCCTAGAGCAGGCCATCTAGTCTGACCCCCCACCAATGGCAGGAAACGAGTGCCGGGGTCACAGGACCCCAGCCAAGTACCTATCTAATCGACTCTTAAAGGTGCCCAAGGTAGGAGCAAGAACAACTTCCCTACGAAGCCGGTTCCACGTCCTAGCCACCCTAACTGTGAAGTAGTGCCTCCTAATGTCCAACCTAAACC
>JAGPOW010003648.1:105219754-105249451 GCA_030014935.1 Caiman crocodilus
CCTCTGCACTGATGAGAAGGGAGTTCCCCAGCCTGTAGGTCTGCTGCTGGTTCTTCCTCCCCAGGTGCAGCACCTTGCACTTGTCAGTGTTGAAACCCACCCTGTTCTCATCCGCCCACCCCTGTAACCTATCCAGGTCCAATCACAGCCTATTCCTCCCTTCTAGCGTGCCCACCTCCCTCCACATCTTAGTGTCATCTGCAGATTTGAACAGGGTGCTTTTTACCCCCTCGTCCAAGTCGCTGATGAAGATGTTGACCAGTGTGGGCTCGAGGACCGACCCCTGGGGAACCCCACTGCCCACATCCCTCCAGGTCGAAAATGACCCGTCCACCACCACTCTCTGGGTCTGGCCCTCCAGCCAACTAGTGACCCATTTGACTGTGTAGGTGTCAACGCCACAGTCCCCAAGTTTTTTAATGAGAATGGGGTGAGAGACAGTGTCAAAGGCCTTTCTGAAGTCCAGAAAGACTACGCCCACTGCTACACCTGTGTCTAAGGATTTTGTGACCTGGTCATAGGAGGTCACCAGGTTGGACTGACAGGACCTGCCTCAAATGAACCCGTTGGATTGCATTATTCCATTTTTTGCATTGGGGCTCAGTGTCTGGCCCTCAACTAGACAGCCATCAAGAGTTATCAACCACTGAACACCTCTTCTCTTCCCTCCCCCCCACTTTTGCCACCACAAAGGGTACCAAGTTCAGATGTTCCCTGTTCAGGAGTAACCCAATCCTACAGAGGGTGGAAAAATGGACTGATAGGAACACAAGAATTTAGGAACTGGTTTTAAAAAGACACGCTTTGTAGTAAATGAACTGTGAGCGCATTGCATCTCTCCTCATCTCCATACATGGCAAACTGTTTTCCAGGGACTTCTGCAAGCCGCGCAGGACGTTCCATACAAGTTGCTACACGAGAGAATGGGAGGGAGGTGTTTTCATTTGGGTGTGTGTTGTTCTTCCACGGATCAGTTACTCTTTTGCTTTCTGTTAGTAAAGTATGCATGTTGGTGAAGCTCCTGGGGAAAGCCTATAGATTATTTGCTTTAGGTGGCATATAGTCCTGAAATAGTGAAACTACATAGGACAACATGCATAGTTACTGGGGAAACTTTGGAGTTTGGTACTGGTCTTGGAGCAGAGGGCAGCTGGGCCACTGGGTCCCACATTCCAGGAAGGGGTAAGCTTAGTATAAATGGAAGCACTCTCGATGACCGCAAATATAGGCCATTTAATACATGCTTTTGGATATTTTCCTCTAACTTAGGTTATTTTATGAATCCATTTGGTATGAATTCACAGATGTGGTTGTTCAAACATGATAATATTTAGCTGCAGTTTAGATGCTGAGATGAGCAGGTATCCTTTTATGATGCATAATTTAGTGTACCGGTGGTGAGAAGGAGCGGGGAGGGAGGACGGAGTGAAACACTCTCAGAGGAACTATGCCAAGAACCACAAAGACCGATTATATTTGAGCTCACTGTTAAAGCAATCCTGTTTTACTTCCCGAAGTAGATCTCAGTTAGTCACTGCCATACAGCTCATGATGGGGTCCAAAGCAAAGCTAACAACACAAGTGTTCCTGATTAAAATGCACCTTTGCCTTTACCTCAGAAGTGACAGGCTGGCCTCCGCGTGATTTTGCATGAGGAAGAACTTACGTATAAAGTGTGCAGTCGAATACCTCTACATTGACTCCACCTCGCATGTGAGACTTCCACCGAAACAGAAACCCCATCCATCTCTGCATGATCAAAACCCCGGAGTGAGGCGAGGATGCTCCGGGGATGCCTGCCTCTGCCACTGCCCAGGGCGAGGCCCCCTTCTCCAATCTGCTGGAGAGTGGTGCGAGGGGTCATCTCAAGAGTATCCTGACCACTGTCTTTCCGGGTTTGGCTTGTGTGGGCTAGGAGTCTCAAGAGCAGCACGATGCCAGTGCAGTCCTTCCATAAGCCCACACACCATGTTTAGCTAAACAAGGCAAACTTGTGTATGGGGAAATGGCAAGGAGTAATGAAAAGCAGCTTGACTTGAAAAGACTTCTAGGACGGGATGTGGTTGCTTTTATGTGACAAAGTGCTGGGCTGCTTTGTACCTCTGAAGAACTGTGTTCTTCCCCACTCTTGTTTAAAACAGGGCACTGTCACCAAACGCAAAACAAAGAGAGAGCTGCATAAGGAAGAACAAAGAGTAAAAAGGGACTAAAAATAATGTTGTCAAGGCAACCTCTTCATATTCTTCAAGGAATAGGGAAAAAATAAGGCACACCTACTTACTTTTAATTGTATTTTTTTATCTTAGTTCACAGAGTTGTGTTTGCTTCATATGGAAGGAAAAGAAACCCCAACCCTGCTAAACTGACTAAATCGATTTGTAAGCTCTCAGGAATATCATAGGAGGCTTCCAATTAAAAGAACAGCCACACACACACACAAAAAAAAGAGAAAATGGACATTTTAGGGAGACACCTTAGCTGGCAACCTCACAGCTTAACATTTCCGCAGGAAAGGTGATAAAATGCACCTCCTACCAGTGACTGCTGTAAAAGCACAATCTGAGTGTGTGTGCAAGGACTAGCATAGCAAGACTTTCATTTCTGGGGCAGGTTAAGGGGCCTGTTGCAATACAGATAAATAATAGTAATAGTGATGCAAACTCTACAAGGTGCAATATTAATGGGCATGCTAGCACCCTCTTTTGAAAATATTTAAGGTGCTTTATATGAATGACGGTGTAGTTATAGTGTAATTACAGTTCAGTGGCACTATGATTATAAAATGATTCATCTAATCCAATAGTTCATTCATAATTTAGTACAATAGCATTATATATGGATGGGGGCTTTCCAAGGCTGACTCCTGGGAATGTTTTCAGGTTGAGTGAGACATGTTCATGTTTATTTCTAACACTTTGTGCATCATCATAATCGTCGGAAAGAAAATTAATAACAAAAAGTTATGAATCAATCCGAATGAAATTTTTTGAAACGGTTGAAATGAAATGGGCTTAACTTTTTCCAAATTTATTTCCTTAGAATGAATGGTTTAATAAACCTGATAGAAATGAATGAGAAGTTTTGTTCAACATGTTATTGACTGTTTTTTTCTTTTACAAAAAGGTTTCACTCCAAAAATTTTGCTTAGCTTTAGTCAGCTCACCTATACTGCCTCTGAAGAGCTGTATGAGTTTTAGAGGTAATCCCTAGGCTTTGTTCCACCTCCCCCTAAATGTCCAGTGAAGCCCATGTTTTGCCACTTAGACATACTGCTCTCAGAAAGCCAACTGGCCTGTCTCTTGTCCATGTCTAGCCATCTCCTTTCCCCCACGTGCATGTGGCAGGTTTTCAGGGCTTTGTTTCTGGTATTGCTTGTTGCTTTTGTTAAAGGAGATGTGCAATATTGTACCAAGGTGCTACAGCAACGCAAGCTGTCGGTAAAAGGCAACGCAGTGCTGCATTCAGCCCATTACAACGTGAGACTGATTCATGCTCTCTTTGATTTAGTCTCAACTGAACGGTTTCTTTCATGAGTTTAGTGGTACTTTGAACTCTCTTTGAAAGCTCCCCCAACAATTGGTCAGTATGCAGTAGCAGTATATTGCAGCTTGCTGGTTTGCATTATTACCCTGCTGTGCATTATTACTATGTTCGTATAGTATGGAGTGTCCCCAGATGCCCAACAACAGCAACCTGGACCCTAAGGGTACATACAGACATTCGGGGAGGTTAGGGGGAGGTTAGATCAGGTTAAAAATGGCCACCCCTTGTAAGGTAAGTCAGGATGTGGGGGGTGAGTAGGGGGGCTTAGGGGGTTTGGGGGGCTATCGGGGTCTGCAGGGGGGCTTGGGGCATTGGAGAAGCTGTCCAATCCTGCCAACCCCCCCTGCCCCTCCCAGTCCCCCCCCAGTGCCGCTGAACTGCCCTCAATCCCACAAACCACTCTCTGGGGTCAGTTTTACTGGTGCTCACAGGTTCTGGGAGCCTGTTTGAAGTGAGCTGGGGTGAAGGGAGGGACAGATGGATGTGGGGGGGGAGCTGGCAGGATTAGAGGGGAAGGTCGTCTGTTTTTAGTCTGCTGACCCCCTGATCCCCTGACCCCAGACAAACAACACCCCCCTGGCGAATCAATCCCCCCCAATTCTGCCCACCCTTCCCCACACCCCAAAGTACTTTTGTCAGCTCCTGGCACTGGTGACTGCTGGTAAAACTGTCACCAGGAACAGCTAGTGAAATTGGGGGCTTGGGTGGGGGTGGCTAGTCTGTGGGGGGATTGCCCGTCTGGGGCCGGGGGGCTAAAAATACACCGGTGCCAGGGTGGGGAGGGACAGGAAAAGCACAGTTCTGCGATGGGGGCCAGCGGCTGGGTTTTCTCAGCCTCTGGTTTGTGCTGGGAACTGTACAGAAGTTCAGTTAGATCAGTCTCACCATGCCCGATCTAAATTAAACTACCTCCAAGGTACAGTTCACTTAGATTGGGCTGGCGATTTTTAGATAAACTTCCCTGAATTTCTGTACGGTCCGTCCTTAGATTGACCTAATTAGGGACCGTTAAGTGTAAGGTCCCCACCTGGCAACTAAGTTGGATCAGGTGGCTTTTTTATTGTGCTGTCACTTATCCCTCACCTGCCTGAATGTCCATACTTACCCTTAAAGAAACAGTGAAAACAGAAAAGCTGCATTTCTAAGGCAGATCATTACGAACGTACCAGGCTGCATGGGTGAAAGCACTCCCGGCGCAGAAACATCAGCTTGAATGAAGAGAGAGAGGCTGCATAAGATTTCCAGATGTCAAGGCATATGCAGGTTGCACCAGAGTTGCTGTTTAGAGTTGGTTTTTGGGCAGGTTACCTGAGAAACTCCTGAGTCTTACTAGGGGGGGATATGTGGGGAGACTTTCACAGTGGATTTCTAGAGTTTTCATCCAGGCTGAGTCAACTATTGCACTGTGATTCCAAGCGTTATTTTACGGTTTAACAACGTAATGTGACCAAAAATTAGAATGGACTATCTGAATTGATCAAAAGGCCATTTTGGAAATGTTGAAATAAAATGAAATGAAATGAAGTAGCTCAGCTGGTTAAACAATGCTTCCATTTTTTTTTTCAGAATGAACAATTCAGTGAAATTGATACTGTGGTGCGCATCTGTGATACAAGATAGAAATAGCTTGGTTTTAAAGCGACAGGTTCCAACAGAAAATCACAGTCGAACAAAAAATTCTCCATATTCTGTTTTGCAGAAAATGCCTTTTCAGTTGGAAAACAAGAGTGGAAAATTCCCTGAGTTCTGCTAACAGCCACATCTGAAATTTATTCATACGTTATTTCCACATAAGTTTCCGATAAGTTCCAGTAAAAACTGTATTATCAGCAAACATTTCAAACTTAGGCCATGTTCCCACAAAGACTTACACTTGTGAGAAATTGACATTTTGTGAAGAGTTTTAGCAACTGGTCAACAGCATCACTTATTTTGAATTTGTCACATATTTCAAGCCTTACTGTTCTCAAGCAGTAATACCAACGGGAGTAATAAAAATTGCAACATGGCTCCGTAGTCTTGTGGGAAATGACCGGCTTTTCTGCTCCAAAATAGTATCACTGGTGCAGTGTAATCTCACCAAGATGTCATCTGCAAGTCTGATTTCTGGCTGGTCTAGCTCCAAGGCTGCTGGTGCATGCAAGCTGTCTGGTCAGAACCAGGAGTCTCTTTTCAGGTATTAAATAACAAAGAGTAGATGTGTTTGCATTTGTTCACATGGTGAGCTAATGGTTTGGTTATCTGAATTCCATGTTTGCCATGGTCGGCCCTTTTTTGCCACGTGTAGGCACACATGACAGACTCTAAACCAAGAAGTATACCAATGAGGCTGCTTCAGAGTCATCTCCAGATGCTGCTGTCAAGTAAGCTACAGGCCAAAGTTTCATGAGCAGTTGTAGACTTGCAGCCTGTGTTTCTGAGTGTGCCTGGAGGTTGGTTGGATGGGATGTGTTTAGGGGTGGCCTGGTTGCAGTGCATTGCCACTAAATTTGTGGACAACATCTTTGACTCCTTCCTCAAGCCTTTTTCACTTTCTGTACCCACTTCTTCCATGCTCAGGGATCTTGTCCATTTTTGCCAAGAGATCGGTACCAGAATTTAACGTGACCTTTCCCTATGCCTCCTTCAACCATCCCCACTTTTATAGCTTCACAATTTATCATTTGCTCTCCTTCTTTAGCCCTCTACTTGGCCCAGAAATTCCATCCAATCCCATCTCCTGATCAATTATGATCAGGAAATTCAATGATTCAATCAACTATTAGATAAAATCCCCAAAAAGTCCTGCTGAAACTTATGAACTATACAGACGCCGGGAAGTCTGCCTCTATCCTGCCAAACAGCTAGCATTTCTTTGTGCACTAAGGTATTGATCAGTCCTTTCAGAAAAAGAGAAAAAAAAATCACCACGCTTTCTACCAGATCTGACACAAGACCAGCCATGAGTTTCAGAAGCAGGGTTATCGTTTTAACTTGTAACAAATGGTAAGACTCTTTCCTCTGAATTTTTCCAAGGTGCAGAGTAGCCCTATGTAAACCCTAGGAAGCATGCTCTGCCCTTCTCCCTGCAGGAATTATTGAAAAAGGTAGAGAAAAGAAGGGTGTACTTGGCAGCTGTGTTGGTCTGAGACAAGAAGACATACAAAAACCTAGAATTCTTGGTTCCAAAATGATACTTTTTATTAGACCAACTGGGAAATCACAAGAAAATTGGCCTTTTCTGCAAGCTTTCAGGATCAAAGTCCCTTCCTCAGGCTCTGGGAAAAGTACAGGTGGTGCAAGATAGTAAAAAGTCCCCATAGTTGGGAAATAAACTTCATTTTTGCACTGAGGGAGCTAAAGATGGAAGGTTGTCCCTCTCAGGCCATGACAATGTCTTTGTGAGCAGTGCTGAGTAGCTCTTTGATGTGTAGATCAGGTGGAATTCCTTCCCTGGAGGTGTCTTTCCTGCCCATGGCAGGGGGTCAGACTTGATAATCTGCTCAGGTCCCTTCTGACCCTATGAACTATGCAACTATGCAACTATGGTTAATCTGATATGCTCATGCATCTTATCATCTGTAATCAGAGTACTACCTTGTTACTGCTTGCAGGGAATTATATATGCATTTGACAGCACTTCAACAGCCATGAGCCCAACAATTTGGGCCATATCCCCTGCTTCACTGCAGCCCCTTCCCCTAGCTAGGGAAATGCAGGAGGCCACAAATTGACCGATATATCCCTTCCCACCCTGAGAAGGTCTCCAGCATAAGAAATTATACTCAGTGGTGTGCAAATAGAGCAACTTATCGTCCGTCCCTTGTTGGCTCCTTAGCCTAGGGGACATAATAGTCTATAGAGAGGGCACATGGCTGGCGCACTTCATTTTCCGGAGTGGCCCATCCTGGAAGCTGCTGTAAAATAGAACAGTTGTGGGGCTGCCTCAAGTTTGGTAGGTAGATTCATAGATTCATAGATTGTAGAGTCGGAAGAGACTACAATGGATCATCATGTCCGACCCCCTGCCCCGGCAAGAAAGAGGACCGAGGTCAGGTGATCCCAGCCAGGTGACTATCTAGCTTCTTCTTGAAGACCTCCAAGCTAGGTGATAGCACCACTTCTCTTGGAAGCCCATTCCACATCCTGGCCACCCTCACTGTGAAAAATGTCTTCCTAATATCTAACCTAATCCACTCTTAACTAGTTTACAACTGTTCTTCCTGGTCACTCCCTGGGGCGCCTTAGTAAACAGCGCTTCCCTTATTCCCCGTTGACCTCCCCTAATAAATGTATAGGAGGCCACAAGATTTCCCCTCAGCCATCTCTTGTGAAGGCTGAAGAGATTCAACTCTCTCAACCTCCCCCTGTAGGGTCTATCATGAAGGCCACTAATCATGAGAGTGGCCCTCCTCTGGACTCTCTCGAGATTCCCCATGTCCCTCTTGAAGTGTTTCAGCCCAACACTGGACACAGTACTCCAACTGCAGCCTGACCAGTGCCGCATAGAGGGGGAGCATCACCTCCTCTGATCTGTTAGTCAAGCACCTGCTAATGCACGACAAGGTGCGATGGGCCTTGTTGATGGCCTCGTTACGCTGCCGGCTCATGTTCATCTTGGAGTCAATTATGACTCCAAGATCCCTCTCTGCCTCTGAGCTGCTGAGAAGGACACTCCCCAACCTATAGGTGTACTGGGGGTTCCTCCTTCCCAGGTGGAGTACCTTAGATTTATCTTTATTAAATTGCATCCGGTTTCTCTCTGCCCATTGGTCCAACCTGTCCAGGTCAGCCTGAATTTGCTCCTTGCCCTCCAGTGTACTAACTTTGCTCCATAACCTGGTATCATCAGCGAACTTGGAGAGGGTGCTGTCCATGCCCTTGTCCAAATCGCTGATGAAGATATTAAATAATATTGGTCCGAGGACTGAATCCTGTGGGACCCCACTGCCCACCTTCCAGGCTGTGAGAAGGAACCATCCGCCACCACTCTCTGGGTGCGCTCCCTAAGCCAGTTGGCCGCCCACCTGACTGTGTAGGCATCCACTCCACAGTCCACTAGCTTCCCAATGAGGATAGGGTGCGGATCTGTGTCGAAGGCTTTCCTAAAGTCCAGGAAGATGACATCAGCCTCAGCTCCCATGTCCAGGCAGTGTGTGACCTGGTCATAGAAGGCTACAAGTTTTGTCAGGCAGGATCTACCTGTGACAAACCTGTGATGGTTTCCCCTCAGCATCGTTTCCCCTGCTGGGCCTGCACAAATGGGTTCTTTGATTATTTTCTCTAGCATTTTCCCAGGAATAGAGGTTTCCCAGGTACAAAGATGTAGAACCACAGATATAATGGGGATTATCCTTTTTACCTGGTAAGTTACCACCAGAGACATATCTGTTAATAACTGGCTGCATCTATATGAGATGCTGACTGTGCAGTTGCTTGTTATTACTGTGCAGTAGCGTTGAATGGCATGAAGCATGACACAATGCTACTGCACAGTAGTAGTGAGCTACCATTCAGTCAGCATCACCTAAAAGCCATTGGTGACCCTACTGAACAGTCATTTAATACTTGTAGTGTGGAGTCAGCATCTCATGTAGATGTGGCCACTGACAGATAATGGGATTAGTTGCTTCTCCCACAGCTATTTAGGGGAGGGAATCCTAAACGTGTAAATAAGCGTTAGACTTGTGAACAGGAGCACTATCTCAGTATCACCATAAGGGCTACCTTGCAAAGATTTATGTTTATTCCACCCAAAAAATTCATCCTAGGGAGGTGAGTAGCATGAGCTAGTAGGACAAATATAGGGTCAGGGCTCTGTAGAGCTGGAGGCAAGAGCTGGCTCTACTCTGGCATCCTGGGCATGAGGATGCCAGAATAAAGCTGCGTTTTGAAACTCTGTACTTCATGTCTTTCCTTATGTGTTTGATCAATGTCTAGCACAATGGAGCTTTGAAACAGGAGAGCTACTGTACTGCTACTATTACATAACAATAATCTACTCTACACATGTACAGATCCAATATAATGTTCTTTTGCTTCCTTACAGATGGCTGCAGAAGCAAATTTTTCACAGCCTGAGCCAATGGCAAGGAGAGTCTCCCCCCTGAAATCAGTGGATTTTAAATCAAGCTTTTATGGCTTTCAAAAAATGTGGGTTGCTAATTAAATATAATGGAGGAGCATCCAAAAGAGAATGTGTGGCCAAGGTGTGTTGAAAAATATTTACCTTCTCTTATGCCGCTTCCAGAGTGCCTACAGCAAATGCTGCCTTTTAAAGAATCACAACAATTTAGAGCATGTTGAAACTTATGACCAGGCCAGGAACACTCTGCACTATCAGTGCTGTGCTATTTATGTCTCAAGGCCCAGCAAAAGAGGCTGGTTAGGGATGTCTGATAAAAATAGTTTCATCATCAGTGTGAGCAGTAGCCTGACCTGATAGAGAAAGGTTGAGCACCATTTTGAATTTGTAACACATCCCAAGCCTAACACAGGGGGTGGCATTTACTCATCAGCTAACCATTCCTCATTTAGCATACTTATTCAAAGTGCTCTTCTAGGAACCTCCTGACCTCCTGTAAGGAAATTATAGTCTCTAGAGCTGCTCGAGCTGCTCCCTGAGTGCTAGGATGCATTTGTGAATCTCTAGCCGTTCTCATTTGCATTTTATGAGACATTTTCAGCAGTAGAATGACTCAAACAATAAATATTAACATTTTTCAAAAGCTTAGTGTGATTCATGGTTCCCATCATTTGTTGTTCTTGACTATTTGGGAAACCACATATTCATGATTCCTGCTCATTTTGTGGATTTAACAAGAGAGCAAATTTTCTGCAAGACGTACTTTGTTGATGATTCTCTTCCTCAAAGTGTTCCAACTTTCAATCAGGCAACAGAAATAATACCATGTGGTTCAGGTGGCAAGCATCACAAATAGCTAATAGTCAAAGGGAGCAGTTTGCCAACAGTCTCCAGTCTGCAGTTTTTTAATGCAGATTATTCTGCCTGTAGGTACATTAGAGAGAGAAGCATGTAAGGATTGATTCTTGACTAACATACTAGATTGGAAAAGAGCTACAACTGTAAGGTGTATTATTCAAGGAGTGTGATTGCTTCCAGTTCCATAGCATTGGGTAAATCCATTTAAAGAACTGAATGATCTTTAAACAAACTTGCTGAACACTTTCATTATTTGTATAAACATAATTCACTGACTACTTTCAAAACTTAGATTTGTTGGTAAGCATGCTGTGGGTATGAAGGGCACACAGGTGTGTCTCAGAAAGGTGTACTTTGGCAAAGAAAGCTATATCAGGAAAAAAAACAAGACTTAGTAGGTAATAAGCCCTGGCATGCCTTTTAAATGTATATTTTACTTTAATCTTTGAGATGTTTGTGTTATCAAACACAGTATACTCCCTCCAGAAGGAGAAGCATTGGGACTGGAAGGTTGAAAAGTGCCTAAAAGCAAGTCTGTACAGCTTCTTAAATTTGGCTCTAGGCCTGTCCTTTAGCCCCCAGTTCACCCCTGGTGGCAGAGGTGGTGGCAGAGGTTTCAGGGCAGCCTGGGCTTGCCCCCAGTGCTATCATATCTCATGGTCCCATACCAGGTGTGCAGGTATGCTAGAGGCAGCAGATCAGAGTGGGTCTATGTAGTGGGTCAACAGCAGGGTGGGGTGGGTCAGGCATCCCTTGGTCTGGCAAACAGCTCATTGTGCACTGCCCAGGGGATGCACAGTAGGGGCATGCTTAGGATGCAGCAGTAGTGTGGCAGGGTGCTGGCCCTGGGGGGCCTCCCCAGAGAGGTTCCCTGCAGGGGGAGGGGGAGCATGGGCAGTTCCTCATCCCAATTGTCTGGGAGTGCCATATCCCCTGAGCCTGGGTACCGTGGGTTGGGAAGAGGGAAAGGGCCTGTGGCTGCACCCAGCTACCTGCCAGCCCCAGGTGAATGAGTGGGGATGGAGGGATCGCCTGGTGGTTGCCTGGGCCCAGACCTGCCTGGCTGACTTACCATGGTCCCTGGACACCTGTGCATGACTGACCCATGATCTGAGACTGGGCAGCACATAGTCCCTGGCGCAGAGCATCTTATCTCTGAAATGTTGAAAACTCTCACAAAATGCTTCTGCCTCATGGCTCTGCAGATCCTGGAGCTGGACACAAGGGAGAGGCCACACTTGGCAGTGGGGATGCTGGCTCAGAGTCACTGCTATCCAACACTTTGGCCTTGTGGATGCATTGGCTCTGCCAGAGGTGCACAACTGAACACAGCACCCTCTGACAGTGCCTAGTAGTGGTCTTGGAGGAGCATGTGGAGGATGCACAGGCCTGGAGAACAGAGGATATTGCCTGCAAAAATGCATGGGACCAATGCAAAGAGGTGTGAGGCCGGGTGAAGAAGCACAATACCAGTGCAAACGGAAGCGGGACTCCTGGTCCTGGAACATGAGCGGCTTTAGGTGCTGTGGGAACAGAATGCCATCCTGGGCCAGGCAGTGCAGGCCACAGATGATGACTGCCGGGTGCTAGACACTGTTCTGGCCCTGGTGGTCACCTATATCCTGCCAACTGCCTGGCCCCTGACCCTAGCCCTGCATACTCTCTGGCAGCCACCTGCTGCCCCACAGCAGGCCCCTGCCTGAGCCTGGGAGGAGGTTCTGTAATGCCTCCAGCTACCAGGAGCCTCTGGCCTGGGCCTTGCCCATGGTTCACCACCACCGAGCCCCCCTGGCTGGGCCCAGGCTCACCATTCACTCTGGTTCCATGTGGGTACAGAGTTGGAGCTGCCTGCAGCAGCCCTCCAGTATTAAACTGGGCCTGAACTCCACCTGCCAGAGAGGGAGCTGCCTGCACTAATGGGCTACTGCCTGACATCACCCCATGGCAAGCCCCTCACCCACATCACTCTCCTGGGCTCTGTCCCCCAGGCACCTGCACCTTATGCCCACCCCCACTGTGGGGCAGCCCACAAAGGGCAAGGTACAAAGTTTTCTGGGGAAGAAGGTTTTTTATTGTTTGTGGGTGGGTTAGGTGATGGAGGGGCTTTGTTTACTGAGGGGGGTGGTTCTGTTTTTTCAGAGGGAGGGAGAAATGGGGCTTTGGTTGATGTGAAGGAAATAAAAATTTGTTTTTGTGCGATATGTGTGCAGTGAGCATGGTGCTGGGGGTGCGCAGGTGGGGTGGGGTGTCTGTTGCCAGTGCTGTTGTCTAGCTAAAGTGGGGAGTGCAAGAGGAGGTGGTCAGCCAGGGTCTCCTGCACTTGGTGCGCCAGTCCCTGGTGGCAAGTGCATGGTGCTCTTGGGGCCTCAGTTGGGGCAGGGTTGTGGGGGAGGGATGCCAGTACCACTGCTAGCACAGGTTGTTCTCCCACTGCCAGACTTGCTCTGCCCACTATTCCTCCTCTACCCAGGCCTCATGGAAGAGATCCCTCCAGCCTTGCAAGTATATGTAGCACACAGGCTGCAATGATGACCTGGGGTAGGTTCTCTTTGGTGAACTTAAGGTGGGCTGTGAGTGTGCACAAGTGGTCCTTGAGGAGGCTGAAGGTGCATTCCACCAGGGTGTGGGTCTCATCCAGGGAGCAATTAAAGTGGGCCTGGTGGGGATCCAGGTGGACAGTGTAGGACCACATCAGCCATGGCAGAATCAGGTAGGCAGGGTTCCCGATGAGCAGGGCTGGGACCATGATGGCACCCAGCTGCAGCTCTGGCACTCCCGGTGCAAAGTATCCACTCTACTCCGGCCCTGCTAGGCTGGAGTTGCAAAACGCACAGGCATTGTGGGCACTGTCCACCCAACTGGCACTGACATGCGTGAATGTGCTGTGGTAGTCCAGAACAGTCTGCAGGACCATGGAGTGAAATCCCCTGAGGCTGTAATAGTGCTGGTCTCCATGAGGTGGGTAGGTGATGGGGATGTGGGTCCTGTCCAGGGCCCAATACACTGTGGGAATCCCAATGCATGAAACGCCCCCTGCCTCCCCCAGGAAGTCATGAACATGGACCATGATGTGCCCCAGCACATCTTGGAGGGCCTTGTACATCTCCAGGATGACCTCCCTGGTGGTGGTTTTGCCCATGCCAAACAGGTATCTAATGTACTGGAGGCTGGTGGGCATGGGCAGCTTCAGCACAATGAGGGACAGCCATGAATGTTGTGTGCCCCTGCAGAAAGCCATGGCGCTGCTGGTGGTTGGATGAATGGGGGTGGTGAGCGCCAACCAGCAGTTGATGACCACCTGAAAATGCTGCTGGCAGCATTAGTGATGTCCAGTAGTGATCGGGGACTACCTGCAGATGCCACCAGTAGTGTTGGCGGCGAGGTGGGGAGGTGTGGTGAGCAGCGACTGCCTGCAAGTCCTGCTAGCAGTGTCGGTGGTGCCTTTTTGCGGTGGGGTGCACCGCCAAACTCAGGGGGTGCACGTGCACATGTGTGCACCCCCTATGCACTGATGAAGGGGACAGCCAGGTGTCTGTGAGGAGAGCCAGGCACATGCTGGTGTCCTACTACAGCAGGTGGGGCCAGAGCTGATGGAGCAGGTCCTAGAAGTGGCCGGGGTCCGTTGGAGTGCATCCAGCTACTGCTCATTATCCCAGGTGTGCTGGACGATGTGCAGCCACCAGTCCTGGCTGGCATGGTGGTCCCAGGAGGGTGTCGGCAGCCCCAGTAGTGGCATCCTGGATTCCCTCATTAACGTCCCTGCTGATGGAAGCTGCACAGTGGAGGCCCTGGGATGGTATGCTGTGGCCAGGCAGGTGGTTGCTGCGCATAGGGGAGCTGGCCAGGGCCAGGTGGCCATGGGCCAGGCGGTGGTTGGTGCAGTGGACCAACAGGGTAAGTGCAGTGGCCAGCAGGAGCATGGGGCACTGACTGTCACTGCCAGGGGCAGGGGCTGGAGGAGTCAGAGCGGGTAAGGAGAGAGCTGCTGCATGTTGCCCCTGTGCTGCGCACGCTGCTCCTGGGCAAGGAAGAGACTGGCCAGAGAACAGCATGCAGGGCTGGCTTTTCAAGAGGGCTGCCAGGTGCTGGCAGCTGTGGCTGGAGCCTAGCGCTGCCCCCAGTGGCTGCTGGAGCCACTTGCAGGGCTGCAGGAAACGGGGCCAAGAACAGCAAATCTGCTCCCTAATCCCTGCATGTGTAGACCCCTACCCAAAAGTGCTCACTCCAGAGTCGTTTACACCAGAGTAAATTTAGGGTGGATCAAATGCTTATGTAGATGCACCCAGTATAAACACTATCATACACTGAGGTCTCAAGATGAATGATGGTCTATCTCAGGGGCAGGCAATTATTTTGGGCGGAGGGCCACTTACTGAGTTTTGGCAAGCCATTGAGGGCCTCATGACAGGCAGCCAGGGTCAGATAAATATTAATTTTCTAAATTTTTTAGGGGCCCTGCCGGCCAGATAAAATGGCCTGGTGGGCCACATCCAGCCCCTGGGCTGCATTTTGTCCACCCCTGGTCTATCTACAGTAAAAGTAGTTGCAGAACTATTGCAGCTTCAGGAATGGAAAAAGACCCCACTGCACAACCATAGAACAAGATGGTCTGTGCCCCAAACAGCTTAAAAGGCTTGGCAAGAATAGGTTCATTTAAAATGAGAAGGGTGCAGAAAGAACCAACAAGGCAATATCAGTTAGCATAAAAGAAATGTAACGACTACCAAGTTTTGTACTGGAGCACCCCGAGGTGCTTTGAGATCCTTGTAAGAATGACTCAGGGTGCCATGGAGTGTAAAACTTTTAAGCGTACAAACCTGATTCACAAAATAACCTCAGGGCTTTCAAATAGGAACCCATGATGTTTAAAACACTCTGACCTGTCATGGTCTTTCTGAGCACTTTGCAAAGGAAGACTTGCTCTATAATTTTTTTTCTAGTCAAAAAATGAGCAAAAACTGAAAGTTGGTATTTTGCAAGGTTTGTCTTGAGTTTTATGAGGGGTGCCTTGAGTATAATGAAGGTTATTTTGAGTCTAAAAGGGCTTGATCTAGGTACTGAAGAAAAATTGTAAGAATGGATCAGAAGAAGGAAAATAAGGTAGCTTTCTGGAAGCTCATGGTTCAATCCTCCCAGAGATCAAGGCCAACATGGGAGAAAGCACAAAGGTGCTTATTTGAACATGTAAAATGTGGGCAGTGGAGGCTTGCATTCCTGGACAATCAAGTCAACATCCTGACCCTTAAAAAGAGATGAGGTGTAGAGAGGAGGTAGCCTATGAAGAGTCTTGAAAGCACAGGTGAGCGGTTTGTTTGATATCGTACAGTCAAGAAGGCAGAGCTGGGTGGTGATCAGGATGATTTTGTGAAGGTCATGATAAAGAAGCCATTAGAGAGTTATGGGGCAAACCAGGAGGGGGTGCCATCACAGAAGCTAAGGGAGGAAAAGGTATGAAGAAAAAGAGCATGGTTGATAAAGGCAGAAGTGGTTATCAGGCAGCAGAGGATGAGGATGGAGCACTGCTAACCAAGTGTCATTAGAGACTTTGATGAAGGAAGTTGCAGCAGGCTGCGAGGTCTAGCCGCTGGTCTGGAGTGGGTCTGGGAGAAATGGGGGGAGTGGATTTTAAACAGTCTGCTCAGTGACCCCAGAAATGGTAGCAAGATGGGCAAGTGGGGAAGAGCCAATGGGGTCAAAGGCACCTGACCACCTTGAGATGCGGTTGCGGAGAAAAGCAGGCACTGGTGCAAGATGGCCACTTGATCCCGCTTCTATTGTTATCTAGACAATAGATCCTGTTAAATGCATCCCCGTTGCTGAGTCTTTCAGCAGTGAAAGGCTCAGTGTCTGCAGGGTGCTATCAGCAAAACAATCCACGCCCAAATTTCCACCAGCATCTCACTGAAGTTAACGGAATGACTTCCCTTCACGTCGGTCTTGGATCAGGCCCTGTTACAAGTCTAGGTGACTCTCTTAAGATGGGAGAGACCAAAGCACCAGCAGATTGACCAAACGCAGGTCTGTTCCTTTCGACGTAGCTCATTGCTATTGAACTTATGATTCAATATGTTAGGTGGCATGTCACTCCAGGATAGCCTGAGGAGGTTAGGATTCCTGTCTTCAGTCCAGTCCGTCACAAAAACGTACACCAAACCACTTAAACTGGGTTTAAATTAATACAGAGCAAACCCATGTATGATTGCTGAGGGCTCTTTAAAACTGAATTGTTTCAATGTAGGTTAACCCTATTTCTACCTGACTCCTGATTCTCTCAGCTCACTCTTGAACTGGAGTAGACGGACACATGCAGAGGTTTGCAGTACAATAGACCCATACCGTTAGCTACTCGGCTCCCAATAGAAATAAAGAGAACTTGCTGAGTTCATAGCTTGTTATGACTAAGCCATATACAGAGCTCAATGAGCGCGCTGGAGCCTTGGCTCTGCTAGCATAGGTAATATAGGCTTATGCTTTTTATGCCTAAATATATCAGGTTCAAATCCTGCTAACAACTGCAGCATTCCAGGGTAAGGCCCTATCTTCATCCCAGCTCTAGGTAGCCATACCGTATTTGGGGTCAAGATGTCCCCGTTCTTCTGTTATAGAGCAGGTGGGATATATTTGAATGACAAGCATCTGTCTGCTGGGCACCGTAGTTACCTTTTCTGCTGCTTGTTTCTGCCCCTCTGCTGGTCCCAACTTTCACTTAACCATGCTAGGCCTTCCATGAATGCCTATATATCTTAGGGCACGGCATACACATGGCATCTCTGAGCACTTGCCTGTTTGCCCGGGGTACCATGGTACGTAATTCCCTAACAACAAAAAGGTAAGGAAATGAAGGTGGCATTCCCAAGGCTGTGTTGTCTCCTTCTCCTCCTCCTCAGACCTCCTCTTAAAATGGAGGCAAAACCCAACCCCCATTTTAGATGAAACTACCAAGAAACATCTTTGCTTTTGAGGAAAAATGCTTTTTCTGACTTTTAATTTGTGTTTTGACTCATAAGACTTATTGTACTTGGTGATTTCTAGGTGTAAAACTCCCAAACATTTACTGACTGAATACCAAGCAGGCCCATAGCATTTGTCACGTAAGTATGAAATTTTTGCATATTGCCACGCTCAATATATTATTTTTGTTAACCTATGGCAAATTCATTTTAACGTGCAAAGTCTGAGTTTTTTAAAAAGTAACAGTGGATGCCTCATTGTTTGTCTATCAGATACTGTAAAAAGCCCGATTTTTAGAGAGCATAAAGTGCCTGGGAGCTAAAGGGAAGGGATGTTATTCTTCTATGACTTTAATAGAAGTAGCTACCAATCAGTACTGAATCATATTAAGCACATGAGGCTTCTGATATGTTTAAAAGACTGAGAACTGTTATGCATTGTTATGTCTCGTTTTTGTCTCCGGGAGACGGAGGATGAATTAATCTGAAATATGAACAGATAATTAATGATTGTCTGTTACTGGTCAAAGAAAGCATTCACATTTGTTTGAGTCCCTGAAGATGAGGCAAATCAGAAGGCACAAATTTGTGCTTTGGAAATCATTACTGATTATGTTTGGGGCAAAAGCAACAATATTCTTCCTTGATATATTATGAGACATTATTGGAGGCAACACGCAATTTCTTCCTAGATTACAACGATAATTTTTAGATGCTAGCTCCTTGTCCACAAGTGACAGAAGATGTCGCAGGGTTGGACTTTCTTACAAAGAATCGCATTAGCGTACCAGATGATTTTGGTGCAACTCTCCATAATTGTATTTGTTATAATACTACACTACTTGTGTTTTAGTTACACCTAGAAGATCTCATTGTGCCAGGTCTGTGCACTCATGAAACCATAAAATGAAACAGCCTTTTACATTGCATACTTTACCTCTTGCAGCTCCACAAAGAAAGGATGAAGCATGGGGTATATTTTTGGTGGGTTTAAGTACAGAAAGAGGCTTGATGTTAACTGTATCAACATAACGTAACGTAACATAACATGAGGTGCACAGATATATTTGTTGCCTATTGGACTGGCACTGATAACAGGGAAATGACATTGGCTATCTGCTTTTTTTGGCTGTCGCAGCTGGTAATGTTTACTGATAATTATGCCTTCTGCCAGGGTCTTGGGCACCTGGGTTCCCTCTCCCCCATGGGTCTGGGTTCCCTCCTGTGAGTGGGGGTGACCTTACGCATGGAAGGCCCAATCTGGATATAGGGGCCTGAGCCATTTTTCATCCCTACTCCCATCCCCTCACTGGTGGGCTGGCCTGGACTGGAGTGGAAGAGATCAGCTGGTGTGGTGTCCTGGGCGCTGGCATGGCATGGACTATGGGCTGGGGTGGGCTGTGCAAAAGGCAGTAAGTGCTGAACAGATGTGACTGGGGTGGGTGGAACTGCCTGGCTTGGCCCGGAGTGACTCAGGTCACAGTGTCTGGGGGCTCATGCCCCAGAGGCTGTGGGCAGAACCTGGCAGGGGCTGAGGCAGCCACTCCCCCCCTGCTGCGTGCAGCAGGGTCCTCCCCTGGCCCCTTAGCTAGGGTGACTACCCACTCCTTAATTGGTACAAGCCCTGGTCCCAGGCTGCATGACTCTGGGATTTGTCCCAGCATTTGTCCCAGATACTCAGTGTCCTGCAGAGATTGGAAATGGTGGGCTTCCTCTTGCAGCTGGGCAGCGTTCTAGCCTGCAAGGGGCTGCTTGGGGACCCACTTGCATGCGTGCAGCCACAGGCATGCACATGGCCAGAATACACCTAGGAAGCATGGAAAGCAGCTCCCTGCAGGTAAGTTTATGGAGGAGGAGGAGGGGTAGTGGGGAGGAAAGGGGTGTCACATCAAGGCCACATCAAGGCCCCCATGGTGAGGGAGGGAGTGGGGCAGGGGCTGGGGGCACTGCCCAGCCAGGGAGGTTCATGGGACCCAGTGCTGGGGCAGGGAGTGCGGGGGGGGGAGGTGGCTCCCCTCTTCTGCATGCACCCCCCAGGGGAGGCATGGGGGGGCATATGCCCCCCCAGATTTGTGCGTGGAATGGATGTAGAGTGCTTACTATGGGCCTGGGGCTCTCTGCTCTGCTGCCTTTCCATTGGGAGCCCCTCACTGGCTGCACGCCCCCGGCCTGGCTGACAGTGACAGCACCAGGAGGGAAGGGGCCCTTCCTCCTGCTGGGGTCTAGCTCCCAGGACCTGAGGCCTGGCTGTGGGGGAGGAGTGGCCCAGTTTCTCCAGGCCTGGAATAGTCCTATGGCCTTGCCCAGGGCAGAGGGAGGAGAGGGGAGAGCCTGGCCCAGAGATCACCCAGTCCTAGGCAGGCAGGAAAGCTCCTAACTTCTCCCTCAGCCCTGCTGGGCAGGCTCAGGCAGGTGCCCCTTTGCACTTTTACGTGTGCTTCAGGGGTGATGAGGACAGTGATTTAATTAGAGTGGCTCTGAGAGCTGCTTTGATTAAAGTGCCACAGTGTCTCATGTATTAGCATCCCCGCGCTTAAGAATGGCGGCTGTGGCACTTGAAGTAAAGCTTATTTGACGAGCTTTATTTCAAGCACCCCCACTGCCATTTTTAAGTGCCAGGACATTGATACATGTGATGCAGGAGGATGCTGGAGCATGCCAAAAAAAAAAAAGGCTTATTTATGTTAGTAGTTTTAAATGCCTTGCATTATTACTAAGTATTGGTTATTGGATCAGCATTGACTGATATGGTTGGTTTAATAATTGGCTATCAGTATTGGCCAAGAAAATCTTTATTAGTGCATGCCTGAACATAACATAACATAACGTAACATAACATAACATAACGTGACATAGCATAACATATTGTGTTTTTATATATTAAGTATAGGGCAGATTACAGTATATAAATACCTAAAGATGAAGACAGATTTGTAGTAGACTCTTCAAAAGTATTTAAGTTGGATACCTAACTCCTATTGATTTCAGTGGGCGATAAGAGGCTAATCTGCTCAGATATTTTTGAGAACTCCACTACAAGCCTGTATGCATCTCCAGTTGCCTAAATACCTTGAAAGCCTGGTTTAATATGCCTATGACTGTTAGAGGTCAGGTGAACTGGTGTACAATTAGATAGTCAATGGAGCCATGCCAATATAGATCAGAGTTTGCCCTATGAAGTGTAGGTAGATTTTTAAAACATTTTTTGATAAATCTGTTTTTTAATTAGGTTACTGCAGCAGTCATATACTATTTCCCGTTCCTCCTTCTAGTTAATCTACAAGCTGTGCCATTTCCTCTGCTTATCTCTGTTTCTCTTCAGGGTTGGTTATCTTTTTAAGATTTGATGCTATGGACATGGCAGGGGCTGCAGCTGGACTAGTGCCCGGGCACTCCAGAAATAGAAGCTTTATTTATAATTTCTATAATCTGTGGTAAAGGGCAGCTTTTCACTTTTACTGCCTTTTATCTTTTCTTCCTGCCACTGCTTTTATGGCTCTGTAAATTGGTGCCTCTTTGGTTCAGATTTAAATTGCCTGCTCTAGTTTCAACAGCTAACATTATCACTATAATATCACGGCATTGTAAACATTGGTTTATTTAGCAAGCTTATGCACTGTATCATACTAGATCTATGATAACTCGGATTAGGGGTGAATTGTGAACCCCACCAAATTGCATAGGTTCAAACTTCAACAGCTTAAAATGAGTTGTGACAGTTACTCGTCAGACACCCTCCACACCCTATCAGAATGAAGATCTCTTTCCATGTTGTGTCCATATTGAAATAATGATTTCATATTTGCAAAGAAAATGAGAAAGGTTGCATTTTAAACGTGGAAATCTTTCTTCACATTCATTCAGCGTATAAATTGAACCAAATTCAACCCCTGCTTTAACTCCAATCTTTGGTTTCTTTTAACAGTTTGTTCTCCTGACCTGTGCTAGGGAACGACATGGCCCTTATGGCTTATGACAAGTGTTTTGTCATAGTACTGGTCAGGACCAGAAATTTTCCAACAGGATTCATGCAGGTGTCAGTTGAGTTTTGCGTGCCTTTCTCTGCATGGGTCACTAATAGCAGGACAACTAAGTCCCTGCTAATTTCTACATAACGTAGATTTGGTAACTTCCACAGGTGCAAAGGAGCCAGCCTGGAAGAAACCCAAAGGAAAATGACTGATTCCATCAGCATTCATCATACTGTTCTGACAGAGCACTGACTTCTTACGGCAGATTCGGCCCCAAGTGACAGCGGCAATGGGGAGCCACCACACAAACCAGTCTGAAAAGGAATCCTTGCAGGGCTCAGAGATGTGCATGGGCCATTAACACATGCTAGACGTCCTCAAAGTGACAATTGCAGAGGTGGAGTGCCCAGCTGTCGAGCCTGCAATCTACACTCAGATCAATAAGCCACAGTGAAAGCACTGGATGCCTAAAGGTAGAGGCCTTCTTCCATATTTAGGGATCTAAATATAAATGTGCTGGTCATGCCCCATAAACTCTGCAAGGTAAGAGAGGATCAGGGCTTGAAAGTGTTACATACTTGCCCGGATTGCAGTATAGTACAGAGACACCTGAGATAGCTTTAAACTAGCTAGGTCGCATCCTCAGAGTCCAGCTCTGGCAGCCTGGGGCTTCGTGCAGGCTGGTTTATCCTGCTTCTTGGCTGAGCTCCACACTGCTTTGACCAGGTTGCTTCCAGGATGCAAGGAGGTTCATTCACAGCTGGCTTGGACAGACTGTTTTCGGCACTGCAGTCTGCTGCGTGGAACGCCGGCCGCCTCCGGCACAACGGATCTGCCCCCCCACGCCGAAGGCACGCTAGCTGTGCTTGGAGCTGCCCCTGCCCCGTCAGAAAAATCAGTCCCGTCTTCCATGAATAGGTCTCATCACCCCCTTCCATCTAATCTGGTTCCCATTTCCTTCTCTCACCCTACAAGACCAGCCAGTTCTGCTCCCCAAAACGATCCCTTCTCTCCCATATTCAGCGACTTCTATCCTCTTCCTTTCTGTCCTTTTCTCTTCATCTGACTCTGCCTATGAGAAATGTGCTGGTTCTTACCCCAATCCCAGTCGCACAGGTTTGCTGTCCAAGGGACTTTGCTCCACCCCAAATGGACAATTCATTCTGGCTGCTCTGTGGCCGTCTCTCCTTTCCTGTCCTGGTGAACACGTGCTGATTACGGCTGTTCTTTTTCTCTTTCCATTTTAGGGGAAAATTATCTGGGATGTTGTCCTTTGCTTCCACCCTCCCCATGGACGACTGGTGCTGCCGGAGTGGCTGATTGTGCTGACTGGGGGGTGTGGGGGTGGGAGGGGAGAGGTCCCCCATGGCTGATCGTGCTGACCTGGAAGCGGCATTTCCTCTAAGCTGGGTCTAAGAGGGAATGCCGCCCGGAAATGTCAGTGGCGCACTCGGAAGAGCCAGGGATGTGCCGAGAAGTGCCCCCACTCCCTGGCCAGTGCTCTCATGGTGGGGCTCCAGTGCTCCGGCCTGCCCCCCCCGCCCACCACCTATGTGAGGAATGCTGCTGTGGGGGGGTGCACCAGCGCTCTCAGGGGGTGCATGTGCACCATCACGCACCCCTACACATTGCCACCCTCAATCCTCCACCGGAGGAGCGGTTGCTGCCCAGCAAACATTAACAACAGCTTAATCTGCCTTGGGATGCAATGGAGGGAGAGCTATTGGGCACCTACAGCCTACGGGAGGGTTTGCTCCTGACTTAGCTCCTCATTGCAGAACCCTGTGCTCTTCCACTGATGTCTGGGCCACGGGGACGGCTGATGAACCTGCTGTTGTTTGCGCTGACACGGATGGGTCTTACCCCTCATGGAAGGGTGAGGTGGTGTAAAGGGGGTTCCTGCACTGATCTCATGCAGGCAGCATCCTGGCACGAGGACTTTCTCCTGGATTATAAAAATCCAGCTTCCCGTTATCCCACAGGCCACTTTTCAGTAGGGAAGAGAGCTCTCTTGTATGTTTGTTGTCAACAGTCTTTTGAAATAATCCATCTGTTTCCCTTCCTTACAGCATAGTCATGTCCATCTGTATCGTCTCAGAGCAGGCTCTGTTCCTGAGCTGTCTGCCTTCTCGTCAGGTCTTTCAACATCCCCCAGTGATGTTCCACTCCCTGACCCCTTCCTGTTAACTTAAAGTAGTTTTCTTTGACCTCTTTTAAGTTCCTTCTGACACCGTGTTCATTTATTTTAAAATCGGCATCAATTTACTAGTCCTGTCTTGATAAAGGAGTTATCAATAGATACCTCCCATTTGCCTTTCCAATGAGAGGGCTTGAAACACCCATGCTTCCTATGGGATAAGCTGGATACCTCAAAGCCCCTTTTACAGCCAGGTGACCTGACAGGCTATTTGGACTACCAGTCAACTCTTACAAAGGATTCCCATTAGCAAAGATCTTTATTCTGCTTTGGTGTGTAGGGTTTCTGATAAGTAACATTCACCAAGTCATCTGTTAATATCTCAGCCTATGAAATTCAACAGGCTTCGTAATGGGGACAATTTCTCAGTGCTTGAAGTGTCCCATGTTAAAAAAAAAAAGGCTCATATAGCGAGTGACATTTTCCTAGCATATTTTGGTCTCGTATAAAGGTGCTTATAAAGGTGCTATTGAAGGAAGAGGTGCCATCTCACACATGGCAGAGCCAACCTCTGAGGCTGGGTTATTTTTCCCTGAAGTTTGCTGTCTGTGGCTTTGGCCTGCCTGCTCCACATTTTAATTCTCTCTTCTTGATTTCCTAAATGGTCTTCATAGGCATAATTAGTCTTTTGCTACCCACCCAGTGCCATGGAGACAGGACTCTTAAAAGGAGGACTGTGAATCACACTGAAGTATTTTAGACGGAGACCTCAGGGCCTTCTAGCCCACTACTCATCATATTACATTAAGGGTAATTGAGAAGCAAAAGCCTTCTCACCAGAGCCTGTGTGTCTGAGATCCATTTAGGAATTTGCTTAGGCCAGCTCAGGAAACGAGTGTTTGTCTCTGAGAGAATCCAGTGCACCTTCCTGAGCTGAGGTTTCCAAAGAGTCTTATTTCTGTCAAAACTCAGTGGATTTTTTTCACAGGGATACTAACAAGTCTGTATCTAACATACAGAACGATCTTTTGGCCAAATTTCAGCCTTCTGTCTGTATTCGCTTCTGTGCTGAAGCTGTTCATGTAAAGGTCAAGAACATTTTGTAATAATGGAGGATGCGTCTCCCCCTTGTATTTTCTCTGCGGCGAAGCTGGTTTAGCTCAAATAACTTTATTTTCTCATGTACAAGGCACGCCAGAATAAGAAAATGCACTTTGCTTTTGAAAGGTAGAATGAAACAAAAAAAAGCTCTTAGCAGTAGTCAGCGACTGAGTAGCAGCAGCTAGGGAGCTGAGCCCGCTCCGTGCTCCGCTCCTTACAGAGCACGTGCAGACATTACTTTCACTTTTGCCCAGTAAGCAGCAGAAGCGGCTGGAGGGCGAGGGACAGAAATTATATATAAACTTGTACAAGTGATTGAAAACTGATTCAAATCTGTAACGCAACAGAAGTCCAGTGCACATAAACCTCTTTCAAAATGGCCCAAACTGGTTTAAGGCAAGCCTGAATGGATGTAGTGGCAGACTTAACTGATTTAGGTTAAATCTGTTTATTTTCTGCCCCCGATCCCCTCCAGATTCAAATTAACTCACAGCCCCTCAGCGTCCTGGGATCCCTTCCCCCATCCGGGTGGGTGGGCTAGTTTTGGCCCAAGCTGTCTGTTCTAGTTAGCAGGGAGGCACACTTTAGTGTCCCCAGCTCCTGGCACGGGCTACTGCAGGTATGTAGCTGCTTTTCTGGAACCAAAAGTGAATGTCTGTTCACTTGCTTATTGGTTCAAACTATGTAGCTTAGATTAACTTGCGAAGATTGAATCAATTCAGCCTCAGGCTTTTTGACTCTGTACTTAGCTTTATTGCATTTTCTCATATATATTGCACAATCCAATTCCCAGCAGCTGGTTTTTTTCCCCTTGAAAAAAGGCACATTACATGTGAAAAAAATGGTATTAAAAAATTCTGCTTTTGGCATGCACCATAAGGGGCAAATTATAAGCTAAAATATCTTCACACCCAAGCAAGCACAGCCAGTGTCAAATTACACTACATACAGGGTAAATCCATAGTGTATTTAGGATCCATCTACAGTAGTTGTTGTCAACCTTTTTGGACCCATTTGTAACATCAATGGCCAGTCCTGACCTAGTGCCCATTACTTCTTACCCACTGCCTCCTGCCTAGGCCTCAGCCCCCTAGTGTGTGGGGCTAGGTGTGGGGCAAGGGGGGCCCCGAGCAGCCCCTCAAAGGCTCGAACCCTTACAGCCTGCAAGAGAAAAGCTGGTTTCCCACATTCCTCTTTTTCCATTTTCAAAGATCGTTCATGACCCTTTCATAAACTCTTGTGGCCCACTTTTGGGTCGTAACCCACGGGTTGAAAAACACTGATCTTCAGCATATTTAGGATCTATACCAATGATGTGTGAAGAGGCTGTGGAGTGAAATCTAAGCATCCAGCCCAATTTTGGTCCTAGTGCAAAAGTCACAGGCAGGAGGGTTGGGAATTACTTCTGGTGGGTTGACGCCGGTTTCTAATTCTATCACCTTCCTTACTGTTTGAAGCTGCTTCTGAATTCAGTATTAAGATACACTCTTTATTAAAAGCACAATTTTCTTTTCCATCTAGAACAGTAAAACTAGTTTTAGAGCACACAAAATCAAGTTTTGTTTTATATAATGATGAAAAGGGGATAACGTCAACAACAAACCATTCATCTTTGGTCCAGTGGTCTCCAGATTTGTGAGATAACTTCATACAACTTATTTGCATCTATCCAGGTGTTTGTGTCACACCTATTATCATGTGCTATCTTTCACATGGTGTGGGGTTCAAAGGGTTGGTGAGACAATCCTCTAAATGCTGAACATGAATAATGGTGGGTGAGCCCAAAAAGATTTTGATGATCTGCCCAGCTAACCAGGGGAAATGATGCATTCTTCATCATTTTAAATCTCTCAAATTGAGATGGGATGTCTTCCTAAAAGGCACTCTGTAGTTCAGCCAAAAGTGGTTCAGCTCAAGAATGTGCACTAAGAGATTGATAACTCTGTTACATGAACCTCTTGGTATAACTCTGGAGTCTGCATCATGAAAGAGATTAAATAAACTGACTTCCACTTCTGCTTTAACATCTGTGACTACTGGAGGTCTATATTAACTCTTAAGTGTGAGAATCGGAAAAGTTCGTAAGAATCAGATTTCAAGTTGTATCATTTGGATCAGCTAGGAAAATCAGATAGTTACTCTAGATAGTGGGGTTTTGGTTCCTGTGAATTTATCTTGAACGTAGAAGTGTAGAAAGCGCACGCGCGCGTGCACGTGCACACACACACAAGACAAATGCGAAGAAACCACCTACATTTGTTAAAGCTCTCAGAAAATGTACATGAAATTTGTGCTTGAAGGGTAATTTCAGTTTGGGGTTTTAGCAAAACCATTTATAGAGTTGGTCAGAAGCTATATCCTTCTTTCTGTAGAAAATGTGGTGTATGTGCATCCATATATATGTGTGTGTGTGTGTGTGTGTGTATGTATATATATGGAGAGAGAGAGACAGAGACAGAGAGAGTGAGTGTACATGCAAATATATGCCCACATATATGAAGTTTGCTAGAAATCAGAAGTTGTAATATTTGGATGAAAACTGAACGATTTAGGTTTGGAAATGCCTCTTACAGGGCTGACAGGGACCCAAGTTTGGGTGCTTCATGCTCCCATTCCCCTCTATGGACAAGACATCCAAACTAGACTACCGCTCTCATAATGCAATGCAGCACCTCCCCTCAGTGAACTGAAATGCATCATAGCAGAGACTTTTTCTATGGTATGTCACACAAGATGACATCTTGTGGCCAGGCAATAGAGGAGGACCATGTTAGGAGGTATAGGACCTAGCATAAGGCATGGAGGTGGTGTTACAGATCCAGAATGACTGAATGAGCTAGAATTGAGGGGACATTTTAAAAAAAGCAAACAACGCGCCCCTCTCCCCATTTCCTTTGCAAATAAATATATATAAGTTCACAAACTATTTTTTGTTGAAGCTATTTTTGATTATATATTTTCAAAAATCCACTGTTATTTCAACCACCTTAGGACCAGTAGTTGTGCCTTGTAGGGCTGCGCAAAGCTTGAGTCCCTGATTCGATTTGGCAGAGATTCAGCCTGATTCGGTGGCTGAATCTCTGAATCAAAATCGAATCAGAGGGCCCTTTAATCTCTCTGAATCAAATCGGAACCCTCCAAATTAATTCAGAGAGATTCAGAAAGATTCGGCAACTCGGACATGGACACAGGTTTAAATGTTTTTTCTACATACCTCTAGGTAGCAGGCGGCTCATGGATGCTACAATGCTGGGGCTCATGGAGTGTCCTCCAGAAGCATGGGGGCCCACTTCTGGGTCTGCTGTTGAGCATGCTGGGGAGCGCGCCCCAGACCCAGAAGTCACCAGTCTACTTCCAGGTCTGCCAGAGAGCACACTGGAGGCCCCTGTATCCCCTGTCTCAGCGACTGGTGCCTCCAGGGTCGGGGGGCACCTGTGGGGATTGTGGGCGCAGCCCAGCTGGCACTGATGTTGGTAAAGGTGCCCTGGTGGTTCACAAGAGCCTGAAGCATGAATAAATGAAAGTCCTGTCCACTATAGTAGGGGTGGTCAGCATGGGGCAGGCAGGTGACAGATATGTGGGTCCCAGCCAGGGCCCTGATGCACTGTGGGAAACCCAGGGCATGAAACCCTGCCACCACCTCCAGGGGGTTTCACAGTAGTTTCATAGTAGCTAGGGTCAGGAGGGACCCGAACAGATCATCTAGCCTGACCCCCTGCCACAGGCAGGAGTGAATGCTGGGTTCACAAGACCCCAGACAGGAGATCATCCAGACTCCTCTTGAATTTGCCCAAGGTAGGGGCAAGGACTACTTCCCTGGGAAGTTGGGTCCAGATTTTGGCTGCCCTAACTAAAATATTGTCTTCTGATCTCTAACCTAAACCTATTCTCCGTCAGCTTATTACCATTATTCCTCCTCACCCCAGGTGGTGTTAGGGAGAAAAGGGCTCTGCCTATGTGCTGTTGATCTCCCCTTGATGAGCTTGTAGGCAGACACCAGGTCCCCCCTCAGCCTCCTCTTGCTGAGGCTGAACAGGTTCAGGTCCTTCAGTCTCTCCTCATAGGGCCTGTCCTGCTGCCCTCGCACCAAGCGGATGGCCTCTTCTGAACCCTCTCCAGACAGGCCACATCCCTTTTGAAGTGCGGCACCCAGTACTGGACACAGTACTTCAACTGAGGCCTGACCAAAGTCACCTCTCTGGACTGGCTTGAGATGCACTTTTGGATGCATGACAAGGTCTGGCTGGCCTTGCTGGCTGCGGTCTGGCATTGGCGGCTCATGTTCATCTTGGAGTCAATAATGATTCCAAAATCCCTTTCCATCTCTGTGCTTTCAAGAAGGGAACTCCCCAGCCTGTATGTGTGCTGTGGATTCCCTCTCCCAAGGTGCAGCACCCTGCATTCGTCTACACTGAACCCTATCCTATTCTCGTCTGCCCACTTTTGTAGTCTGTCTAAATCTAGCTGCAGCCTCTCTCTCCCTTCAAGTGTGTCCACCTCACCCCACACCTTAGTGTCATCAGCAAACTTGAACAGCGTGCTTTCCCCCCCGCCATCCAAGTTGCTGGTGAAGATGTTAAACAGTGTGGGCCCGAGGACTGAGCCCTGGGGTACCCACTGCTCACATCTCACCAGGTTGAATACAACCCGTCCACCACTACTCTCTAGGTGTTCCCCATCAGCCAATTTTTTACCCATCCAACTGTGCAGGCATCAATGCCGCAGTCGCTTAATTTATTGATGAGGATGGGGTGAGAGACAGTGTCAAAGGCCTTCTTAAAGTCTAGAAAGACTACGTCCGCAGCAACACTATCATCCAAGGATTTAGTTACTTGGTCATAAAAGGCAATCAGATTGGTCTGGTAGGACCTGCCTTTGGTGAGCCCATGCTGACTGCCCCTGAGCATGATCTGCCCTGCAGGCCGCCCACAAATATGCTCCTTGATGATCCTCTCCAAGATCTACCTGAGCACTGAGGTGAGGCTTACAGGCCTATAGTTACTTGGGTCCTCCTTCCTCCCCTTCTTAAAAATAGGGACCACATTAGCCAGTTTCCAATCCCCTGGAACCTGG
>JAGPOW010003648.1:105249551-105260059 GCA_030014935.1 Caiman crocodilus
GCTTACAGGCCTATAGTTACTTGGGTCCTCCTTCCTCCCCTTCTTAAAAATAGGGACCACATTAGCCAGTTTCCAATCCCCTGGAACCTGGCCAGATGATCATGAACGCTCATACAGCCGGGCCAAACCCCTGCCAGCTCCCTCAACACCCTTGGCTGGGGGGTATCCGGATCTGCAGTTTTAAAAATGTCTAGCCCTTCCAGAAGATCCCGAACTACATCTGCGCTGACTGAAGGCTTGATAGAGCTATCCCCAAGATTGTTCCTACCGCTGGTAGGTGGGATATCCCGGTCCCTGTTCAAGAAAACAGAGGCAAAGAAACTGTTAAAAATATCAGCTTTCTCATCTGGCATGGCCACAAGATTACTGTTTGTGTCTTGCAGAGGCCCTACGTTGCCTGGTGCTTTCTTCTTGCTCCCAATGTACTTGCAAAAGGACTTTTTGTTGTCCTTAATCCTGGACACTAGCCTGAGCTCCATCTCTGCCTTGTTCTTCCTAAGAGCCCTCCCACCCTCCCGGGCCGAGGAGTGCTCCTCCTTGGTGATAGCTCCTCCCTTCCACTGGTTGTACACTCCCCATTTAGTCCTCAGGCATTCCTGAATGCCCTTGCTTTGGGTCAAGGACTCAAAGCAAGGTGTGCCCCAGCACATCCTGGAGGACACCACAAACCTCCAGGATGGCCTCCCTGGTGATGTCTTGCCTGCCCCAAAGATGTAGCACAGGCTGGTAGGCATGGCCAGCTTGATCAGGGTGATGACCAGGTGTGGGTGGAGCTGGTCAAGGAGCTCCTGGAATGTCGCCTGGGTCATCCAGAATGAGTCTAGCCACTGCTTATCATCCCAGGTGCACTGGACAATATAGAGCCACCAATCTTGTCTGGAAGGGCAGGCCCACAGGCAGTGGTGCCGGAGCCCCAGGAGCTCATGGTCAGCACCCATGGTGGCATCCATGTGTGCATGATTGACATCCCAGCTGTTGTGCAATGACCCAGGCACCGATGGTCCTTAGCAGTGGGCCTCAGATGGAGAGGTGAGCCTGGCCACATGTTCACATGGCACAGGTAGGCAGACAGGCCCAAGGCTGAGCTAGGTCAGGTGACAGTTGCTGTAGTGGTGAAGTGAGGTAAGCATGGCAGCAAACAGAAGCCCAGGGCATGGGTTGTCACTGCCAGGGCCTGGGGGTGGAGCAGCCTTTGCATGGTGGACATAGGATCTGCAGACAGGGTCCTAGAGGTCTGTGCCAGCATGCTGCAAACTGCTTTGGGCCAGAATAGCAGGTGGCCAGGGAGCATCATGTGGGGCTGCCTTTTAAAGAGTGCCCCTGACACAAGGCAGCTGTGGCCAGAGCCTCCAGCTTTCCCTAGCTGCTTCAAGGTGCTGGAGCAGGGCTAGAGGAGGCCTGGAGCAGGCTACTCCCACAAGTAGCAAATCTGTTCCCAAACGGCTGCACATGGAAACACCTACCCAGGGCTGGTTTACTACGCAGTAAATTATTGTGCAGTAAACCCAAATAGCATTAGTTGCAAATGTAGATGTGCCTATTGAATAGGAGAGGGAATAAGAAGCTGATGTTGGAATCACACATTCAGCACTTGCCGGATCCTCTGTCACCAAAAGTATCACACTGTTTCCAGATATGGTTGTTCGGTGAGTGGCAACGCATAGTGGGTACACAGGGGTGCACAAACATCCCCTGAGAGTGCTGGTGCACTCCCTCACAGCAGTGTTCCCTGCTTAGGTGCCAGGCGGGGATGGCAGATGGGAATGCTGGTGCCCTCCCTCAGAGCACCGGCCAGGGAGTGCCAGGAAAAGTGCCACTGGCACTTCTGGCAATGTCCCTGGCATTTCTGGGCATACCGCTGGCACTTCCAGGCAGCATTCCCTCTTACAGCCAGCTTAGAGGGAACGCGGCTTCCAGGTTGGCATGATTGGCTGTGGGGGATCCCCCCCGGTTAGCTTTATTGGACATGGGGGACCCCCCCCCACTTGCTGACTGGGCACTGGGGGGACAAGTGCCCCCCCAACTCAGGAGGCACCAGTTGCCCATGGTTCTGTGTCAGCTGTTGCTGGTACTATGACAGGCACAATGTGTGCAATTCATTACCCCGTGCATGATGCACAGACTCTATTGTTAGCCAACAATAGCACTTTCTATTTCTCTCTGCTGAATCGGAGTTGCTAAACACACTTTGCAATCTATGGACACTTACACACATGCAGGGTGTGGCAGAATGCCACTCCTGTCTCTCCCTAAAAACTCTGCTCGGTGACAATTTGGTTAACATTGGCCCTGCAGAGGCCAGACCTCCCATCTGTTCAGGTAACCTGAGTTGGATATATTCCTGAGGGAGGTGGGGAAACCTGCTCCCTCTGCCTAGGTGGCTGGCATCGCATACCTGGGTGAGGGGCTTGAGCTCCCTATTGTTCTAAGCAATGCCAGCCTGACTGGGAGGGGCCTAGACACCCTGCCAGCCTACCCGGCAACCAGGGATACATGTCAAATTGGTTGGCTGGCAGCCAACAGGTGCTGGGCTCCCTTGGCCCAGGTAAATGAGGTCATAAGGTCTATATAAGTTAAGGACTGCCCAGGATGAGGAGCGGGAGCCATGACGAAAACTCAGAGAGAGAAGACCTGGACCATCTGGAACTTGCTCTCTCTCTTGAAACTCATGATCAATGAACTGCTCGCCTCCAGAGGGGATCTCCACCTGCCTCTGGATGATACTCATGAGTAAGCTACCTGAGATCTAACTAGACATATAGCTTCCAGTCATGCAGATGCGTGCTCAAAGGCTACCCAGCCGCCCTGTTTGCTCTGTGGGATTCCTCTGATATTGCGCTACCCTGTACCCTATTACGAACCTACTCCTTGTAACCAATAGTTCTCCTTTGTACCTAGCGCGGGGGACTGATTGGGAGTGGGTCTAGATTATGCCTCGGGGTCCCCTTGGTTCGGCTGACTAAGGGAGACCGCTACTTGTGCTTCAGACTGAGGGAAGCACCCCAAGTTCTTGAAGTGGTCTGAGTACCCGAGAAGGCTACTAGGCCTGTGTTTCCCAGGGGGCACAGTGCCAAGATCAGGCCAGACCCTGGGTGGCGGCGGCACTGCCCCCAGGCTAGTGGTTGTGCTCCAGGAAGGGGGTGGCTAGATGTGAGGTGCCCCCAGGAGGCGCTCGGAGCCTGGGAGATGGGTGAGCGCAGTGAGGTGGGTGGCTCAGCGTCAGAGCACCCCCTACTGGCCAGCCACACCGGGTGCCTGCCTTGACACGCTTGAAATCCAGCGCATTGGAGCTTGAGTTTGATGAAGCCTGTAAATTGATGCACTCCAACAGCTTCATGTGTCATGCGTATCAGCAATGCAGCATGATGATAAATTGGTGCTGGTGTGCCTTAAAATAAGACACGTTCAATGTGCGTTGGTTCAAAGCGCGCTGCTGCCATTTTCTCAGCGCAGGGACGTGCTGTGTCGCTGACACACATGATGTGTGGGCGCTTTTAATTAGTGCAGATTGCTTTTTAAAAGTGCCCAGCACTGCATCAGGAGCACGTGTAAAAATGCCCCCTAATCCTTTGTTCAGAGCCATGCATATGAGCATATGCCTTGTTTTGTTGCTGTGTCGTATGGAGCAGTTTTGAAGACAAGACATCCCACAGGACAGCATAAGCAGCCCTGCCTTTGCCTTCTATTAGCTATCACATTTCTCTTAAAGACAGTGGCTACACCACAGTGCATGAGCTGGTATTTTATGGCTGTTCTATATTTGCACATATGGTATCCATTGCAGAAAAAATCTTTTTATCTCAGGACAGCAAAAAAGCACCAGGCTCTTAGAAGGATTAATGAATATTATTTAGTTAAGTCTTCAAAGTCTAGACAAAGACTTAAAAAGTACTGTTGAGTCTGAACTGCTATGATTTGAAAAGGGTGTCATATTTGTGGTGATATTTGTCTTTGGCTACATAAAATATATTCCCTACTTTCAAAAGCTCGCATTGTGGATAACGCATACTGGCCATGTTGAAATAAATGGGATAACTCATGTTGTGAACTCCTTGTCAACGTATGGCATTAAACTTATGGGCTGGATTTGACACATGAATCTATAGTTCAGTCATTCCCATTGTACAATCAAAGTTAAGAAACGTGGTCGGTATTAATGTTATGGGCCAAACACCCCACATGGGAACTGCCAGACTGGACTGGAGTGGCTCTTGTCTGGGCCGGCACTGGACACAAGCGAAGCTGCCAGAAACTCCCGAGTGGGAAGTATAACCCTGTCCACAAAGAGAATGACTTCCTTATCCCCCGCCAGTTAGGAGTTGGGTGAGAGTCTGAAGCATGAGGGTTTATATTGCTCCCATGTACTGTTTTCTTTAATTCAGTGTGTCTTGGCATGCATTCACTGTCTGTATAAATGTTTTGTCCTCTCCGGGATCTTGCTCAGCTCTGGAGCTTGGGGATCTCGTGGGGCAGTTGAGTCCACAGGCTAATTATATGCTATAGCACAAGTATATTTTATGAGCATTAAATTGGTTGCTGGTTAGGTTTCTCTTATATCTGCATCCCCTGTACACATTCATTCCCCTTCTCTAGCATGAGGCAGCAGGGGAAATAGAAATTCCTAGTTTCATTTTTCCTGTTACTTTTTAAAATCTGCTCGTTTCATGAATGCTCTATTTTGACTCCTTGCTGCACTTGCACTACACCATCTCACTAGCACAGTCATGCCTCTGCAGCATCTGGTTGCATTTTGCTGGCCTGTCTTACTTGTGCAATTTGTTTGGCCCATCTGTTCCAGAGCTGTTACAGAGCGTAGCCCAGTTCCCACTGAAGTCAGTGACAAAACCCTTATTGACTCAAGGGAGATGAGAGCTGCTTCTGCAGTGGCATTGACATTTGTTTTCTGTAGTGAAATGTCAGTGTTTTTAGCGGTTTTATATGCAAGTCCTACTGAGGATACACTAATAAATGATGGCACAGACTGGAGCAGTCAGGATGGTACTTTGCAAGTTGTCCCATCGCTATCTGAACTCGAGTCCCAGCTGCTCGTAATTCTAGCGCGGTCCAGAATTCAGGGTCCTTTCACTAGTTTGTTTTTAACATTTATTTTTGAAACTAGATTGACAGCTGTAAAATCTACATAGAAATGACTTGCGAGTAACTGGGAGCATAGATCTTCAGTGCTGCGTGTCACTGCTACTAAGCAGTGCGGGTTGCAGGAAAACGTTGACACAGAACAGCACAAATAGTTTCACGTACTGAGGTGGATCTTGGCAAGTTATGTCCCAACGTGGTGAGAAATAAGCGGGCAATGTGAAACAAAGGGGAATTTTATTTCAGCCTTCAATTTACTGTAGGTAACAAAACCCCATTCTGCCTAGGTACCTGCTGCACAGATACACCGGTTCAATTTCTTTTTGTCAATACGCACAAAGCGATTTTCCAAGCCATCAAGCTCTCTCTCAAGTTAGCAGGTTTGTAAAGAAGGGGTTTGGTGCCAAGCTGAAAGAAAGATGAGTAAACTCTTATTCTTCAGCACAACTTAGGACCTGCTGTTCTTTGTTTCAATTTCACACTTCTTAGAGGTTTAAAACCTGTCCTTGGCTTTTGGGTTCTTTTGCACACCAGCACACCACAAAATCTTAAAAAAGACCAACAAAACACAGGGCCTGTGTAGAGTCTTGTCTGATACAAATACTTTTTTGGTTTTCTCTCATACCAATTATACAAACATAAATGATTATGTTAGCTCGCTCCTTTGCAAGGAAAGGGCAGAATGTAAATATAATTGTTCATTATTTAAGATCTGTTCAGGGTTTCCATCCCACCTCTGGAGTTTAATTGGAACACTGTTTATATGAAATACACTTTATTTTGGTCTAAATGGGAATTGATTCTGAGTCCACTGTTGGGGTGTGTTGGGCAAGCATGCATGCACACGGGGAGGTGGGGGTAGTTTTTTAAGTGGTGGAAGAGGCTTTCCTACTTTTTATTCTCTGTCTGTCATCTTGTTAGGAAGACAAACAGCAAAAATATTTTTAATTATCACAAAAATAAGTTACTGTACTTTCTTCCTCTTGAAATGTTTGGTGCTCTTAACCAAGAGAATAACTGCCACTGACTCTGCTTGACCCGCGAGAGAACTTGTTACTTCCCTGTGCTTGCGATAACAAACCTATGGCAGCAAAGTCAATGGAAAGGATGCCATTGACCTACATTTCTTTGCTAGCAGAAATGCTAGACTCATTAGTGTCTTAGGCAGACCAGCCCCTGCCTCTAGGGTGGGCTACACAGGCACGTAAAATACCTTGAAGGTCAAAGCAGGCCCATATGTATATTGCTCCCAGGACAAAACAACCTGTTTCTTACAGCCTCTCTGTCCATTGGCAATGCATAGGGGGTGCATGTGGGTGCATGTGCAACCCTGAGCTTGGCGGTGCACCCCCTGCAAAAAAGCTCATCTCCCCACCCTCATCGCTGACACCACCAGCAGCATCTGTGGGTGATCATTGACTGCTGGTTGGTGCTCACCACCCTCCCTCTTCCCCCTGGCGCGGACCCTGCCAGTGCCACCTGCAGGAGCTCCCGGCTCAGCCTGCTGCCAACACCGCTGCAGCTGCCTGGGGGAGCTCCCCACTCGCTGCTGCTACCATGCCCCCACTGCCAACACTGCCGCCATGCCCCACGAGCCTCCGGGGGCATGCGGCGTTCATGTCTCTGTCCATTGCAACGTGAAGATTTACAGATAAATTTTCATGTTATTATTCCCTCACCTTGAAGATCCAAAAGTGTTTGTGAATTTTTTCCAACATTGTACAGACAGGGATCACATGCTAGAGTAAGGAAGTTTATAAAATAAACCCCTCGGTTGAGCAAGGCATAGCCACTGTCACAGTCTCACTGAAGAAAGACCAGGTAAGTGCAATTAGCTTCTTGCCTTTTGTTGGATCCTTAGACTAAGAGCCGAACAAATCAGTTTGTTCTGATGGCTTGGATGGACTTTAGCTTGGTCCAATTCCCAGCAGTAACAAGGTTATGCATTTTCAACGCTGCACTTAAAATTCATTCCTTATCTCTAGTCTTTGAGATTGCTGCAATCGCAGTATTCCCAGCTGCCTGCATTGTGACCTTCTCTGTCTTGGGCTGGCATCCCATGGCACTGCTCCCTGTCAACAGGCTATCCCTTGTGTAGCCATATCCACACTACAGACTGAGTGAAGTGATTTGCCCTTGAGTGACTTCCAGTGAGTTGACCTGTCATGAGGGAGTGAGCACCTGAGACAACAGTAGCATAAGAACTGCTGCTGTTGTAGCAAAAACTCCTGGGGGGGCATTTGGTGCCCCCTCTAAGTCAGCACCTGGGACTACTGCCTTTCTTGCTCGCTCCTAGTTACGCTATTGTGCAGCTCTGTAAAATGAGAAGTTCAACACAGCTTGCTAGATAGTCCCACTGCTGCTATACTCAGACGTATATTACCAGGATGTCTTGAGCTAGGGACAGACATTACACAGAAACCAATTTAAGTGACCAGAAACTGTATCAAACCTGTAAGATAACAGATGCTCACTGCATAGAAACTAGTTAGAAAATGGCTGAAACTGGTTTAAGATAAACCTGGTTGAATGTAGTATCAGACTTAACTGATTTGGGTCAAACTGGTTTATGCAATGTCTGTCCCAGACCCGCAGGTGCAGTAGGGGCTGCCTGGTATCCCCTTGCCCTACACTCCCCCTCACTGCTTGCTTCTTGCTACTTAAGCAGGAATTCTGCCCCTCCTCCATCCCTCCCTCCCATCTCCCAGAGCACAGGCCCCAACCCCATGGACCCTAGGCATATGGTATGCTAGCTAATGCCGAGAGGGGGGTGTGTATGTGTGTCTCTAATTTCACTGAGGCAGGCAGACAAAACAGTGACTGCTTAGGGCTTTTTGGAGCTAATCAACATGTCAGCTGGTTAGCTGTTTAAGAAGAATTTGAACTAATGGAGAGAGACTATTGTTTTGCTGATGGGGGTGATAAACACTGTTATCATCCCCCTGCTGGTTGGCTTGCCTGTCAGTTAGCTATAGACGGTATAAAGAAGCAGGGAGGGAGATTGAAAAGCTCTGTATCATCAACAGATACATGCAGTGCACACACTCCCTTGCCTCAGAGTGTTAGTAGGAGGCTGGGCAACACTCCTACCCCTTGAGCAGCCAGTGGGGAAAAGCCTGGGATGGTATAGGCAGACTTTCCTAACCAGAGGTCCTGCCAGGGCCTGGCCCTGCCCCTTTTCAGCTCAGCACAGTGCATGGGAAGGGAGGGCTGCTCTAGCACCCCCAGCTTCTAGCTCGAGCCACTGCAGGCATGTGCCTGAATTTCCTCAGTCCAGAAAGAATGTCTGTCTGGTTACAAGCCAGTTCAGCCTTGCCAGGTTAGACTAACCTGCAAAGATTGAATCAATTAAGGCTCAGGCTTTTTGAATGTCTGTCCCTAGCCTTGGAGTCCATTTCATAGTACTCAAGCAGTACTGTGATCTGTGCCTTTCTCTAAGTGGTTTTATAGGGCATTTCAGACCAATTTGTCTGTCCCTTTTTGGGACTTGATAGGAACTGTATTAGCAATATTACTTTCTGAAGTGAGCTAATTCCAGGTAGGCAGGCTCTGGATTTCTGTCCCTGCTTTTGGTGGCAATGCATAGGTCCAACTTGGAGCACTGGCCTGTGCCAAATAGTGCTTGTAGTGCACCTCTCATTTTGGTAAGAGGAATAACAACTCAGGCAGAAGAGGCAGCAGTGGTGTGGTGCCATGAGAAAGCTGTTCTTTGCTAAGAAAGGTATACAAGTGAACATAGTAGAGATGGGTTGACAGGCACTGAGTAGTGAGACTATAGTGTCAGGAAGACCTGGGACAACCATCTAATGGGCACAGAACTTCCGAGTGAGGAAGACTAATCCTGGAACTACATGAGGAGCTTCCCCTGGCTGTATACCTATAGGGCATGAAGACGAGAGAGGACATGCCAATATGGAAATGGATTTCTATTGTCCTACAGAAATGGAGGATGCTAAATTGTTACAGATGTGTGACTACACCATTTTCTGTTGACAAATCAGGTATTGTTTCTTGGGGGATGGGTGTTTGCTAGGCAAGCCACAAGTGCCAGAGAAGGAGCATATATGCTTATTATCTGCCCCTTTCTTCAGGATGCAAAGGAGAACATAAACAGGAATGGGTATTGCTGATCATTAAACAGGTGATGGTGGACCATTCTGGGAGGTCCATACATACCTAGGTTGGATGCAGTAGAAAGTTTCTGATACCAGGCTATTTGGACATCCAGTGCATTCAATTATACACCAGCATATACTTTGTGCCTGTCCACTGATTTAGATATTAATGGTGTGTGCCCTGCTACTTTATCCAAACAGGCCATTCCTCTGCTCTCCTCATTTGTGAGCACCTGGCAGGGCAGCCTTGACTGCACATGGATCAACTGATTTGTTTAAGGCTCATTGGTTGCCGCTCTAGCAGGATGGGAGAACAGGTGGAGAATGATACCTGTGAATGAATGCTGAGACAGACATCAGTCGTATCGTCCAGTGGGACATCATCTGCTGGGTTTAAATCTCCTTGCAGTATGTCCAGGAGATACACCCCTTAGCCACGGAGCTCTTAGGGTAAAACCAGAGGAGGAGAACTGAAAACAAAGCAGCCCCCACCTACATTGACACAATGCGCTCCTGCCATAGTTTGGTGCCAAGCACAATAAAGCTTGTTTTTCATAAAGACTGAAGCATCTTTGGAAAAACTGACTCTGTTATTACATTTAATTTGTTTTCTTGGCATTGTCTTGTTCCTGTCAGACTCCCTGATAATCTATTTTCCTTTTCATTTTGCTGTTTTCTTCTTCCACTTGCGTTTACTTAGTGCACAAATCAATCTCCAGTTACTGATCACTCATCTCAACTTTATTGGGACTATAAATTGACTTGGAAAAGTCACTTGTTTTATATTTAAAAATCATTTGCCAATAACTGTGTGGTACCAAGTCTGGGTTTATATTTTGAGGAATTAGGCAAAATGGGTTGGTTTTTCCCCATCCGTAGAAGCACACAGCAATTGTTGATGCAAGATATTTTGATTCAGTTATCTCTCCAGATTCCAGCGGATGATAGATATATTTCCTAAAGTTCAGAAGTCACCTGTCACTGAGGACCTAATTGGGATGATGGGTTCAGCGCCCAGGTTTATTCTGTTGTGTTCATTCCATTGCTTCATGTTGGTTGTAATGGAGAAATATTATGACAAGATTGTTTTAAATCAAAATCATTAGCTTAATAGGAACTGACACTTTAATTGATGTTCTGGCTTATTTTTTAGCTGTTATTGGCAGTAACATATATTCTGCTTCACAGCATACACTCTTGCCTTGTTAGTGCAAAAAGGGGTACTGAAAAATGACCAATATACCTACAATTCAATGAAACGAAAGGAACGATAGATGTATAACACCCACACTTGTGCTT
>JAGPOW010003648.1:105260159-105285144 GCA_030014935.1 Caiman crocodilus
GGGTCAGGAGGGACCTGAACAGATCATCTCTCCTGACCCCCTGCCGCAGGCAGGAATGAATGCTGGGTTCACAAGACCCCAGACAGGTGATTGTCCAACCTCCTCCTGAATTTGCCCAAGGTAGGGACAAGGACTACATCCCTGGGAAGTTGGCAGATTTTGGCCACCCTAACTGTAAAATATTGCCTTCTGATCTCTAACTTAAACCTTTTCTCCATCAGCTTATTACCATTATTCCTCATTACCCCAGGTGCTGCTGGGGAGAAACAGCTATTTGCTGTTGATCTCCCCCGATGAGTTTGTAGGCAGCCACCATATGTGTATGCATGGCTTTGTTTGTTGTGCATTGTATTTTTTATATTTATTTACTTATTTATTTATTTTCCTTTCCTTTTCTCCTTTAGCAGCCTGTGTGGGGCCTGGATGCCAAGAAGCTGGTGGCAGCATTGATGTGGGGGGTGCCGAGAGGCTAGACATGAAGCTCATGGCAGTGGCAGAGCAGAGTCACCAGCACTAGGTGGGTCCTGCAGGTGGGGGCCACAGCTGCTCCGCCTGGCTCCATGGGGTCTCCCAAAGCATTGGGCCTTGGAGTGGTCACCTTAGTTTGGCCCCCTTTAGGGACTGCCCTGGCTGGGGTCTTGTATCTGGGCAGATATGTAAAACCCTTGGGCCTGATTGGTAGGGGAAGCAAAGACTTTTCAGGCAGATTGGTTAAGAGAAAGACTGGAGTGTGGCTGTCCCTGAGTGGACAAAGCCAAGCTGATTTCATGTAGAGGATGTAAGGTGAGCTAGGCTGGTTTGGGGAAGAGAGAGAGAGGCTACTAGGGGCTGCTGAAGAGCGAAGTTTCCTCCAAGGCGAGAAGGAATCTGTGGCTAGAAAAGGGGAGATTGGGTAGAGGAGAGAGAAGGGGAGAATTGTCCGAGTGTCTGGGAACTCCTCTCTCCTCCTGTTTTTCTCCCTTTTCTGAGGTTTTAAGGGATTAATACTGGGGAGGAGGGTATTGGCTTCTTGGCTTGGCTGGCCAGGAATTAGGTCTGGCAGTTTTAAACAGGGTTGAAGCCTGGGAGTTTCTAACCCTGCCAGCTTTGGGCCAGGGTTACGGTTTGCAACCTTTCACTCTCAGTGGACCTGTATGACCCAGACTGCCTGTAGCCCAGGCCCAGAGGGTTGGCTTGGCTTTCCTCCTTTGTTTCTTTTGATGGTCCTTTGTTCCAGCCAAGCTGTGTGGTGGGCCAGTGGTAGCCAGAAATCAAGATGGGCATGTCTAAACAAGATGCTATGTTGCTGTACTGATGATCTATGGTGATGTAGCATCAACGGGCACAAACTGTGATGACCATGCTGCTGTGAAATAGAGTTGGAAATGACCCGTGTGTTGCTGGGACTGTGCAGTAACAGCTGTGCAGTTGGGGGCATGTGTAGATGTGCCCTCTGGCTCCCTTTTGAGCTTGTCCTGCAGTTTTTAATTCATCAGATCATATATTCCAGCCCAGGGCTAGGGACAGAAATTACACATAAACCAGTATAAGTGATTGGAAACCAGTTCAAATCTGTAACACAACAGAAGTTCAGTTCATATCAACTGCTTTCAAAATAGCCAAAAATGGTTTAAGATAAATCTGGACGGATACAGTATCAGACTGAACTGATTTAGGTTAAACTGGTTTATTGAACTTCTGTCCCAGATCCTCTCCAGACTCAAGTTAACTCACAGTCCCCCAGCATCCCAGGATGCTTTGCACCTCCCCATCAAACTTCCCCCCCCGCCCGCTCACAGGGTGTGTGAGCTAGCCTTGGCTCAAGAAGTCTGCTCCAGCTGAGCAGGGACATATGCTCTAGTGTTTGGTGGCTTCTGGCCTGGGCCACTGCAGGCATGTGGCCACATTTCCAGAATTAACAGTGAATGTCTGTTCACTTGCTTATCAGTTTAATCTATGCATCTTAGACTAACCTGTAAAGATTGAATCAATTCAGCCTCGGGCTTTTTGACTGTCTGTACATAGCGCAGAAGGTTTGGGGTGAGTGTATGCTAACTAGACCTGCAGTTACCTCCCCACCCCTTACCAAGACACACAGCCTCTTTGTGGAAGCAAAACTCAGTGCTCTACCACTTCTCCGGGGGTGACGGGGGGGGAGGGACCCTTGCACCACAACCAAACCACTGGCCACAAGCAGCTACCCGATGTGTGGTGAACCCCAATTGTAAGACAGCTCCGGTGTAGACCCTGGAATTAACCCTTTGGGGCATCCCAAGTCCCAACTGGCCTGGGCTGGGGTGAAGTCTCTCTAAAGAGATTCAACCTATGAACTGTAGTTGTAGGTGGGTGGTCTGTAGCTATTTGTGCAGTCATATATGTCCTGTTTATATGAACACCAAGAAATCACTGGAAGGAATGGGCTGGTTAATACAATAATATTATAGATATTTCCATGAACCTCTTAAAGGGTTTCTATCTCTTCAAGGAAAAGTTACACATATACTTTAAGAATCTTGCTGGATTTTGGCCTTAACTGTTTTGAACATTTATAGATACTTTATATATGAACAAGCATTTATATTTCTTCTTATCAGTAAGGTGTCTAGTGGTCGGAGGTTGCACATACATGTAGTTAAGAGACAGTTCGGAGCTGATGTAAAATGTAGCATTGACATCCACTGTTTGTTTTCTAGGGGAGTAACAGGACAAATTATTGCAAAAACACTGTCCTTTTGGCTTGCCCCAGTCCTGATGGAGGTGGGGAGAAGGGAGCACCTTCCCTCAAGGATAAAGGGGAGACTGCTTTTTATAGACCTCCAAGAGGTTTTTGCTTCAGTTTACTTGTTCTTTAAATGAAGATGAAGAGAGAGAAACTGTGGTCTGGGTTTCAGAGCAGTGCAAGAGAACATGGTAGCACAAAATGCTCACTTACACTTGCAGATTGTAGATAGTAATACAAGGAGGGGAGCTTTGCTCACAAGGGCTCCTACTTCCATGCAGGAGGATGGGTCTAGGCAAGCCAAGACAGGGACTACGGGAGCTTTGCTTTAGCAGTCCACATGCACCAGTTAGTGGAAGTGCTTATGTAATGGAGATGTGCAGTAAACTGGGCTTAATTGTGGCACAGATCAAATGATTCCTGGAACCAGGGTGACACAGCAGGAAATCTGCCATTCAGGCCATTATACTTGCTTGGTATGCAGCAAACCACAAATGAACCCAGAGTGAAAAACAGCCTAAAACTTGAAAGTGAGTTGAAAACGGACTTGAAACAAGTCAGTGGTACGTTCCTCCCAGCCTAAATCTTTGCATTCCATTCATCGTAATTTTTACTCCATAGTGGTTTTCAGACACCCCAAATTTTGCAATTTCTAGATTCTATTTTTCTCTTCCTTTTCTTCCCCACCTTCTTTTCTTTTTGCTGTACTAGAATACACGATGTCTTGGACTGAAAGTATTTTTTTTCATTTCCTTTTCCACTCTGAATTTTCAATACTCCAATACTGAGAAAGTCCCAGAATGGCAAAAAGAAATATGTAATCTTGCAAAGCTTCAGGGGAGATTTCACCTCTTGCATACAGTCTTGCACACAGTTCCATCTTTTTGAAAATGTTTTTTTGCTTTTGACTTCAGCAGGAGCAATTCTGAATTTTTGAAATGATATCCTTATGGTGTCCCTGATGTTTATCTCTCTTTGTATCAGCTCTTTATATTGGAGATAAACTGTGGCAGTCATAGTGATAAAAGCAGCATATAAAAGCCAGAGTGTTCTTGGTCTGCTGGGTAATTCTTCTATCTGTGTGCAGGAGATCATCCTTTTATGTTACCAGTAGCTGTACCAACAAAGAAGGCAAACACTGGGGGAATAGATATAACACTCAGCAGCATTCCCTGACAGCCTCCCTAACTGATTCTTACCGGTCTCTAATCTCAACAGCTATCCCAGCTCAGTTTGTGAGAGTTGTGAAGCACTGTAATTGATGCACAGGTTACGGTGTATAACGGGAATATCCTAGGGCCCTTGCTAATTTTCTGTGCTGTCCCTTAGGTGTTAGCAGCATTGCACTGAGTTTCAGATCTCAGGTTAGCAAGGTCCTTATGTAGATTAGGGGAGTTTTATGGTAGTTTTGTGATAGTTTTTATTGAAGATTAGATACTACACAGCTTGCCTACTCATGCCACCTTGCTCCTTTCTTGATGTGAAGGACCCGACTCTTGCTCTGGGATGGAAGAATCAAGCATTAGGGTGCTAATATGACAGTGTTCTAAGGTGTCAAGAATATGTCATCGCATTCTTGTGATAGATTCCCTGGAGAGACTGTGTCTGCCTGTTTTGGTGGAAACATCAAGAAGTCCATGGGTTAGTGGGATGAGGGAAAAGGGAGTGCCTCAAAGTTACCTGCTGGGAAAACAAAAATCTGATATACAAGACAAGAATCTGGGAGAGTTAAGAATGACTGTCATACAGACAAGGAGAAACAAGATAGTTTCCAGGAAAGATTGCGCTTGGGCTGGTTACTCCTGCTTCTGTGGACTCCACCTGAGGTTTCACTTTGCCATCCTAAGCTAAGCAGTTTGCCTGCTTGATTCCAGTTGCGTGATAAGGGCTAGTTTGATCTGGTTAATGGCAGCATCCTGAGGGACAGCCAGCTTGGGTTTGTTGTGGCTAGGTCTTGCCTGACCAATCTCATCTCTTTCTATGATGAGGTGACATATCACCTGGACAAGGGAGAAGAGATTGACATAATATATCTAGATTTCAAAAAGGCCTTTGATCTGGTGTCCCATGATCTTCTCATGGAAAAATTGGCCAACTGCAACCTCAGCTACATCACAGTCTGATGGCTGGGGAACTGGCTTTGAGGCTGGACCCAGAGAGTGGTAGTTGATAGAAGTGAATCATCATGGCACTCTGTGACCAGTGATGTCCCCCAAGGCTCCATCTTTGGACCTGTTTTCTTCAACATCTTTATTAACGATGTAGACACCAGTGTCAGAAGTGGACAGGCCAAGTTTGCTGATGACACTAAACTTTGGAGTAGAGCGTCTGCACCCAAGGATAGGCTGGTGATCCAGGCTGACCTGGATAGGCTTAGAAAGTGGGCATATATAAACATGATGACTGTCCCGGGGTGCTGGGGTTGCAGGAGAACCCCAACCCAAAATAGAAGGCAGCCCCAACTTACCATCTGCAGGGAGTGAGAAACCTCCCACGCGGCTCATCAGCTGCATTCATATTCAGCTGGGGCAGGGTGACATCAGCTGGAGACACCACCCGGCAGAAACAAAAGGTGGCCCTGGAGGCACAGGAAGGCGGCTGGTGAGCAGAGGCTCGATGGGGAAGCCCACACTCCGAGGGGCGTAGCTGCTGTGTCGGGCAGCCCAGGACAGCGAGGGAGGAGCCTGTGGAGGTGCCGACAGCAACACCGGCAACAAAGCCAGTGGAGGCACTGGCAGCAGAGCTGGCAGCAGAGCCGATAGGAACACTGGCAGCAAAGCTGGCGGAGGCACCGGCAGCGGAGCTGGCAGCAGCACTAGCAGAGGAGCCAGCGGCAGCACTGGCAGCAAGGCGATGGAGACAGAGGCAGTAAGGCTGGTTGCGGAACGGGTGGAGGCACTGGCTGGCAAGCCAGCAGGGAAGCTCTGGAGCCAAGGTAACAAGGGCGGGGCCAAAGGGGACCCCAACGGGGATAGCTACGGCGTGCAGCAGAAGACCCCAAGCAGGGAAGGTTAAGCAGCAGGTGGCCCACAACACCTCAAGAAGAATTGGCTGGAACGCCATACCCGAGGGGGGCAAGCAACTGGGGCTGGGGCACCTAGGCACAGAGAAAACACGGGGCCCACAGGTTAAGGGCACTCTTTATTCCTTTGTGGCCTCCAGGTCCACTGGTTGCATCGCTGTGGCAATCATGGTGGTGGGAGATCGCACGCTACGTCACAGGGTGGCTGGAATAGGGCACTAGGGATACGGGTTACATGGATCCAGATCCAAGAAGGGCCTCAAAGCCTTCATGCTCAAGCCATGACCCGGGACACAAGGACTCATGACTGGAGGGCCACAGGAGGCTGGGAAAGAAGCCAAGTAGAACCAGGGATGGCAGAGGGCCAGAAGACCTGCGACCCAAGGTGGTGAGTGGCTGGGGTGTAGGGAAGGTCAGAGCCCCGTGAGTGCCCACTGAGAGCTGTGACGACCCTGGAGGCTGCCTTGAAGGGGAACCTCTCCTCTGAGGTTCCATTCAAAGTCGTGGCAGGAAAGTTAAGGGGACCCCCGGATGTCAGCTGGGGTAGCCTTTGGGGTCCACTCACAAGCCTGTGATAGGCAAGATTGATAGTCTGGGCTAAGGCCGCACGAGAACACCTGGTAGAGCAGAGGCAGGCACAATGACCTTCAAGATGGAAAAATGCAAGATACTCCACCTTGGGAAAAATACCTGTAGCACGCTTATAGGCTCGGCAGTGCTACGCTCACTAGCACCATGGCTGAAAGAGACTTGGGGGTCATAATTGACCTCAAGATGAACGTGAGTCTTCAGTGTGATGTTGCAGCTGGTAAAGCAGACAAAAGTCTGGCTTGCATACATAGATGCTTCTCAAGCAAATCTCAGGATATCATCCTCCTGCTGTACTTGGCCTTGGTGAGGCCACAGCTGGAGTACTGCATCCAATTCTGGGCTCCACAATTCAAGAAGGATGTTGAGAAACTTGAGAGAGTCCAGAGGAGAGCCATGTGCATGATCAGAGGGCAAGAGTATAGGCCTTACAATGAGAGGCTGAGAGCCATGGGACTCTTCAGCCAGGAAAAGTGCAGGTTCACTGGTGACCTGGTGGCTGCCTGGTACATAAGGGGTGTGAATCAGGATCTGGAGGAATGCCTGCTCACCTGAGCGCCCCAAGGGATGGCAAGGTCCAGTGGTCACAAACACCTCCAAGATGGTTTTAAGGCTGGACATCAGGAAAAAACTTCTTCACTGTCCGAGCCCCCAAGGCATGGAATAGCATCTATTCAAAGGTGGACTCTTTTACGAAATGTTTGGATGCTTATCTTGCTGGGATCCTATGATCCCTGCTGACTTCCTGCTCCTGGGGCAGGGGCCTGGACCCGATGATCTTCCAGCCCTAATGTCTATGAAATCTATGGCATTTAATTAGTGCAGCCGTTCCAAAACTGTAGCCTGGGAATTCAGGCCAGGTAAGTGGTCACCAGATTTCACTTGTGTGCCCTGCTCCTTTTAATTAAAAGTATGATGCTAAGGGTGTATGGTGGATTGTGATAAATTTTGAGGCTTGAGAGTAGTCTGTTGGTCTAGAAAGTCGGAGAATCACTGGGCTCATCTACACATGGCCATATGGCACCATTTTTACTGTGCCATCATTTAGCATTTCCTTTTGGAGGCACTAAATGACGGTGCAGTAACAGCCCATATTGAGCTGTGCTGGCTGTGCCTGGTTATTTTTAGCTGCTATGTCGCCATAGCAGCACGCTATAATGAGGGAGCGTGTTGCTATGGCAACGTAGCTGTGGTGCCACAGTTTTTGCCTGTTGATGCTAAGTCACTGTACCGCGTTGCTATGGTGATGTAGCATCACGTGTAGATACACCCACTGGGTGATTGTGTGATGATGCTGTATTATCTTTTCTCAGTAAAGTCTGTTAGAATCGATGATGTTTTCTCATTTTTATTTCTAACAAGGATTTAGTAGATATGAAAGAGATATATTGGAAAATATTCTTAGTAGAAAGAATATAAAGGGAAAAAAAAGGATCGTCATCTTCAGTGCAAGAATGAATTAAAGATATGAATTCATGACTCCTGCTAGCTCGTATCTCTTAGAGGATGTATAGAGATATTAACAGTGGTCTTGGAAAAATAACAGGAAATGAAAGGTGTGGCGGGACAGTAGGGAGTGCTCCTGCCTCACTGCACCCAATCACCTTCCAGGCTCCGAGTGCCTCCATGGAGGTGCCTCACGTCTGGCTGACCCCCTTCCTGGAGCACACCCGCTAGCCTGGGGGTAACACTGCCACCACCCGGGGATTGGCTTGATTCTGGGTCTGCACACCCTGGGAAACACAGGCCAAGTAGCCCTCGAGGGTACTTGATTCACTTCAAGAACTTGGGGTGCTTCCCTCAGTCGGAAGCACAAGTAGTGGTCTCCCTTAGTCAGCCGAACCAAGGGGACCCCAAGGCATAAGCTAGACCCACTCCCAATAAATCCCCCAACAAAGGAGAACTTTATTGGGTACAAGGGGTAGGGTTGGTACAGGGTAGAGCAATATCAGAGAAATCCCATAGAGCAAACTGGCATGGCTGGGTAGCCTTTGATCACACATCTGCGTTACTGCAAGCTGCATATCTAGTTAGATCTCAGGTAGCTTCCTCACAAGTATCATCCAGAGGGAGGTGGAGATTCCCTCTGGAGGCAGGCAGTTCCTTGATCATGAGTTTTGAGAGAGAGCAAGTTTCAGATGGTACAGTGCTTCTCTGTCTCTGAGTCTTCCTCATGGCTGCTGCCCCCTCCTCCTGGTCAGTCCTTAACTTATATAGCCCTTATGACCTCATTTACCTGGTCCAATGGAGGCCAGCACCTGTTGGCTGTCAGGCAATCAATTTGAAATACATCACTGGTTGCTGGGCAGACTGGCAGTTCCTAGCTCCCCAGGGAGCCCAAGCCCCTCACCCAGGTATGTGATGCCTGTCGCGTAGGCAGAGGGAGCAGGTTTCCCCCCTCTCTCGGGAATGTATCCAGCTCAGGTTACCTAAAGAGATAGGGTAAGGTGTGTATCCTCTGCTGTGCCCATCCTAACCAAATTATCACAGAGCAGAGTTTTTGGGGAGAAACAGAGGTGGCCTTCTGCCACAAAAGGCATAACCAAAAGCTCATACACTGACCATTACATCAGAAAAGTAAAATAGTGTCATAAACTTGGCAGATGTACAAGCTGGCAGTATTTTTTTAGCAAAAACAAGACGGCCCAAGTCAGAAAAATGCTTTAAGCATTTCACTTTGCTTGTAAAGTGGGGGTGAGATTGCACATTACAATTAAATCATGTTAAGATCCTTAAAACATGGATGATCACACATTAAGGTTCATTAACTAGTGCTAAGTGCCATTCAGGCATTTTATAAATTATGCCACTTTGGGCCAGGATTATCTTTGATCTGAGCTACCTCATTTGAGTTAGGTTCACTTCTGGGTGTTCACCTGAGATCAAACCACTAATCTGCAGTCCATCAGTATTCGAGGAGACACTGCTTCAAAGTGGACTAGCTGTCATCCAGGATTCGGTGGCTTTGGATGGCAACTGGGAATGGCCAAGCAACAGGAGGGTGGGTATGGGGTGAATGGGGAGGGAGGGAAAAGTAGTAAAGTGCGGTAGAGGAGCCAGGGCAAGGGGGGCATGGGGAAGGGGTGTGGGGGTGTCAGGACTGGAGGGAGGAGGAGTTAGTGGGTAGGGAGAAGGGGGAAGTGGGTGGGTGGGGAGCTGCCAGGCTGCTGGTCCTTTGGCCCCTCCAGATTGCTTCCCTGACTCCCAGATCACCCTCTCCAGATCCAGATCACTCCCCTGCCACTCCAGTTGTCCTCTCTGCCACCTATTGGTTCTTCCACTCCCAGATCATTGCTCTGCTTCCCTGAACAGCTGTAGAGTGGCAGAGAAGCGGGTGAGGGGAGGGGGTCCCCGTCCCTGGCTGCTCTTGGGGTCCTTGCAGGCCATGCCACCCTAGTGCACCCAGATTGAGCCCCTTTGGAGCCCTGCAACTCAAGGGGAGGCAGGTGAGAATGGGGGCCAAGGAGCTGCGAGGCAGATGTGGGGCTAGGTTGGGGCAGGATTTGGGTGCACAGGGGTGGCACAGGCTGCAGGGAGCCAGGAACAGGTGAGGTGGGCAAGGGATTACTTTTTTCCAAGTATTCACCTTTCAGCAGTAGGAATGAAGACTGAGTTTTACAAGGGAAAGCAATGGCACTTTCTTGACCATTTTATTCCAGTTTGTTCTATCACCACCCCAAAAAAATGTATGGGGCAGGCAGAGTGCTCTGCCAGGAGAGCAGACTAGATTTCAACCTCTGCTGCCCCAAGTAGCAGGCAAGCATAGGGTTACCATATTTTCAGTTCCAAAAATGAGGAGACCTGTTGTGTGGGGCGGAGAGGGAATATGACTGGGGGGGAAGGGGGAGGTATATGGCAGTGCCCTGCCCCTTCCCAGTATGTTGTCCCTCACTCCCAAGCCACAGCCCCCTGCAGCCCTGCTCCCGTCCCTCACTTCTGACCCTGCCAGTGCCCCTTACTCCTAAACCACAGTATTCTGGCCTCCTGGGCCATGCTGGCTCCTCTCACTCCTGATCCACAACTCCTTGCTCTCCGCCAGCCCTGCTGGTGGTCCTCACTCCTGAGCTGCACCCTCCTGCTCCACCTAGCTCTGCCAGAGGGGCTCCAGCTGCCCCCATCCCAACCAGGCCAGAGTGTGGTGGCTTGGGGGGAATCTGGCCCCAGCACGGGCTAGAAGGAAAAGGAAGGGAGGCTTGTGGCATCCTCTGCTCTGGCTAAGAAGCCTGGCCATGGCTCCCCTCCCCCTTTCTTCCCCCCTGCGAAACTTTTGGCCGCTCCACCCCTCCAAGCACAGGCATTGGCCCCTGTGCTGCCAGCCCAGCCACTACCCTCAAAAGGCCCCCCTGCCCCCTTCCCCTGCTAGAGGGGGCAGGCAACCCCACTCTGCCCCCACACCCTGATGCAGCCCCAGTCCCAGCCCCAGCCCCAACCACTCCCCAACCCAGACTTACCTGTTTGCCTCTCTCTGCTTACAATCTCCTCTCCCCCCATTCCCACCAGCAGAGCAAAGCAAAATCCCAGACATTTGCTCAGATAGATTTGAAAAATCCACCCAGACAGAGATAGGAGGACTCAAAAAGAGGACATGTTTGGGAAAACTCAGACATAAGGTAACCCTAGGAAAGCCAGAGCCATGGATTTCTGTATAGCTCTGGTCTGGGTGTCAGTCTGAGGGGAGCTTTGTCTGTGTGTCTCTGATGAAGAGTGGGAGCTTGGCACATATCAGTGAAGCTGGCAGAGCTTGTTTTATTTTATTGCTACTTCCCTAGTCCAGCACCGCTTTCAAATGATGATTCAGTTAATAAACCAGGCCAACCCCATCCCTCATCAACAGTATCTGGTGAATGCTAGAGTGAGTGTGAAGAGGTGATACACAATGGGCGCAGCTACACAAGATGCTTAATGCACAGTAGCTTCATACTCTGTAGTAGCATGTCAGACAAAAATTGTGCTAATAAGCTACAGCAGCAAAAGCCTAGCAGCCCAGGGAAGTGGGGAAGGGGTCACAAAAGGGACAGGGGAGGAGAGAGCTTGGGGATGGGGAGGGGAGGGGTGGTTTGCTCCTCTGGGCAGGAGACCTGGGATGCAGGAGGTTTGGGGGCACCTGGGGGCTGCGTTGGCAGACAGTCCTGGCACAGGGTAGGGGAGGGGCTGTTTGCTCCTCTGGTCAGGAAAACTGAGGTGCTGGGGGTTGGGGGCAGAGAGAAAGGCCATACACACAGATGAGCAAACAATCCCTCCCCTATGTGGTTAACAGGGCCATTTGCCAAGGCAGCCCCAATCCCCTGTTCCTCAGTTTTCACACCTGGAGGAGAAAACAGCCACTCCCCTATCCAGTGCCAGGGATGTCTGCCAGGGCAGCCCTAAAGTGCCCCCAATCCCCCATGCCTCAGTTTTCCTTCCTGGAGAAACAAACAGCCTTTCCCCTACCCATCTCCAAGCTCTCTCTTGCCCCTGCCATTTTTGCAGCTGCTTTCCTGTGGCCTTTTCATCTGCAATCAGAGGCCTCTGATGCTGCAATTAAACCAGGCCCTAAACCTGCCCCCTCACCCAATCAGGGAGTGTGTGTGTAGGGGTGTGTGGGGGGGAGAAAGTGCCAAGATCTGGGTGTGAAAATGGTGGTCTCTGCCATGACTGGACCATGATATTAGCAAGCTGGGCCCATGACTTAAGCCAGGCCCTAGCTATAAGATCCATTTAAAAAAACCCCCAAAACTGATTCTTTCCATTCAAACTAGTTTTGGTTTGGGCACCTGGATCACTGCACAAAGGTCGGTGCACATGATGTAAAAGAAGTTATGTTGCAGTATTTTTGTCATTTTGGTTGGTTCAAATACTGTGGTGAGGAATGTGCCAAGAATGCTAAGCTGTAAGGGAAGAAACCCTGGCCCCACTGAAGCCACTGGGGGTTTCACTGTGGACTCCACTACTGTCAGGATTTTACCTCCTGAGGGTTGTCAGGCAATAAAGCTGTCAAACTTCTCATTCATTTTCAGTCGGTATTTAGAATGACTGTGAAATATTTTTTTCCAGTGATACTTTAAACCTACAGCTACCTTTTGGTTACGGGTGAATAATATCCTCGATCTTTTGTTAAGTTGGAGTGCACAAGAAATACTTTCTGCCAATGTCGGTGGCACTTTTTTTCTAGTTTAGAGCTGGTAATGATTAGAGAAGTGCTTTAGCAGAGTTATGAATCATAATGGTATTATTATTCAATGTTTGAAAAAGATTATATAAATGAAAAGTCTTGGAGATATGGTTCAACCTGAGGGTCAGATAATATCGTAAAGTCCCTACATACCTGGAGACTCTTAATGACAGGCTTTTTGCACACAAGAACTGGGCTATTAAATGTCACAGAGGACAGCTAAAGACAAGCAAAATAAATGGCCAGACATAATTCAGTCTGGGTGGTCTGAAACCATTCTTTCTGTTAATTCTTTTTGGAAGAGTTTCAAACACCCGTGAGTAGAACATGACGGGACACAAAATAAAGTTTGATGGCTGCAATGGAATACAAAGATTCCACAGTGAAGCACCCCTGAAGGGATCAATGGAGTTGGCTAACTGCTCCCTACTGGGTCCAGGCAGGCTGCTGGGGGTCAGCTGTGGGCAGCTGACACTAGCCCCAGTGAGCTGGCTGCAGTTGGGCTTAGGTGCTGGCAGGTCTGGCAGGAGCCCAGAACACCCTACAAGGCTGGATAGCATGGGCCTGACAGCTGCATGGCACTGCATGCCAGGCTGTGGCACCGGACAGCAGGCAGGCTGGCCTGTGCAGGGGCAGCAGAAGCAAAGAGCTCTCCCAGGCTCCCTGTTGTTGGGCCCCGAGGCTCCAAATGGCTGCTTAAGTCCTGCCTCCTGCTGTTGAGCTGTACTTCAGGTGGCTTCACCAGTCCCATGGAGATCAGCCTGAAAGCAGGATGCATCAAGACAGCCAGTGGCAGAGCTGCATGGAGCACAGCCCTGGTGAGCACAGCCCAGTGGTGGGAGGCTCCACAGCCCCATGGAGCTGATCCTGGTGGCGGGAGGTGGGAGAGAGCCAAGGTGGTGCTCAGAGTGGCTCTGCCACTGCGCAGGCTGAGCTCCATGCGGCTGGTTAACTCACTCAGAGCACAGCCCTGGCTCCCCACCATCTCCTGGCACCAGGCTGCTTCAAAACTCTAAATCTTTCAAAACTTTTTGAGTGCCCTTATTTTGTTTCAAAGGTGTTTTGAAGCTTTTTGTTTCATTTCAATTTAGCTGTTCTGAGCTCAAAACGCATTGAAACAGCTCCAAAATGAAATATTTGTTGAAATTTCACAGAGCCCTAATACACAGTAGGGGCACACTCTGGATGCTGTGCTGGCACAGGGGGAGGGCTGGTCCCGGGGTGCCTCCCCAAAGAGGTCTTCTATGGGGAGGGTGTGGGCACAGGCAGCTCTTCATCCCAGTCATCTGAGAGCCCTGTGTCCCCTGAGCCCAGGCACCATGGGCTTGTCGGTGGCATAGGAGACTGATGCAGAAGAAGGGGAGCCAGTGCGGTGTGGAGCCATGACAGCAGGTGCTGCCAGGACCCTGGACTGCCCTGGTATGGGAATGGGGAAGGAGAGGCAGTCTGCCTATGGCCAGCAACCAGTGACCTGTCAACCCCTGGGGAGTGAGTGGGGATGTGGGGCTTGGCTGGCAGCTGCCAGGGCCCAGACCTGTTCAGCTGACTTACCATAGTCCCTGAACACCTGTGCATGCCTAAGCCCTGATCTGAGGTTGGGCAGTGCACAGCCTCTTGTATAGAGCATCTCATATAAAAATGTTGCAAACTCTCACAAACAGCTTCTTTCTCATGGCTCTGCAGGTCCTGCAGCTGCACACAAGGGAGAAGTTGCAGTTTGCAGAACGGATGCTGCCTCAGGGTTGCTTCTGCCTACAGTTGCGGCCCTGGGGATTGCAGTAGCTTTGCAGAAAAAGGACCCAGGATGAGACCCTCCTCCTGGACCAGCTGTGGAGAACTGGGAGGTAGATGTGGGGACATGGCAAGCAGACGATATTGCCTGACAGGACAGGTGGCAGGTGAAGGACATGCCCCACAGGGATGCATGGGCACAGCATAGGGGACTGGTGTGAAGAGGTAGGGAACCAGGCAGACTGGGAGTTCAGGGTGCAGCTCCTGGCCCTGTAACATGAGAACTTGGAGGCCTTGCGGGAGCAGGGCACAGTTGTGGCCAGGGCACTACATGCCACAGGGGAGGGGAGCTGAGTGCTGGACAGCATCCCGGTGCTGGCAGTCATGTTTGTGCCACCCACTGCCATGCCCATGACCCAAACCTCTCCTACACCCTGGCAGCCACCTGTTTCCCAGTAGCAGGCCCCCTTGCAGGCCTGGGTGGAGGTCTAGTACCATTTCCACCAGCCGGGAGCCACTGACCTTGCCTCTGCCCTGGATCCTCCACCACCCAGCTCCCCCACCAGGGCCCAGCTCTGCTGCTCACCCTGGCTCCACATGGGCATGGAGTCAGAGCTGCCGGCAGTGGGGCCAGGACCATACACTGGCCTTGTTGGCCTTCGGCACTGGCTGCTGGAGGAGGAGCCACCCAAACTGGGAGACCAGTGGCTGCCATCATCCCTAGGCTAGGCCCCTTTCTGCCAGACTCACTGAGGTGTGTGCACCCATGGGGGAACAGGCAAAGGCTGTAGTGCTGGCTGCCTGTTCCCAGGCTCTGCCTTCTAGCTGCCCCCATTCTATGGCTGCCCATCCCAAAAGGGCACACACATAAATAGCTTGCACAGGAAGGAGGGTGCTTTATTGTTGGTGGGGAGGTGGGTGGTGGACGGAAAGGGGATGGGAGTCTATTTGTTGTAAGGGAAATAAAGTGTTTTTCTGAGAATTGTCCAATAAGCGTGGTGGTAGGGGTGGGTGGCTGGGTGATGGGTCTGTGTGCAGCTGTCCAGGTAGGCTAGAGTGTGGGAGTAGGTGGTCGGCTAGCGCCTCTCACACCTAGTGCCCTGGCCCATGCTGGTGGGTGTGTAGTTCAGCCAGGGCCTTGGTGTGGGGGAGCCCATTGCTGTCACTGCCATTGCAGCTGGTGCCTCCACTGCCAGGAGTCTTCTGCCCTCTGTGCCTCCTCTGCCCAGACCTCACAAAACAGCTCCCCTCAGGCCTCGCCAATGTTATGCAGCATGCAAGCTGCAACAATGACCCAGGGGATGTTGGTCTCGGCAAACTCATACTTCCAGGATGGCCTTCTGCTTGTGTCTCTGAGGTGTCTGTCCAGGCAGGACTGCTCAATGTCAGGTCATCCACCCACGTCCTGGTCTGGTGCTGTAGAGACTGCAGGTTTCACGTTCCTTCTAGTGACAGGCAGGTGAGGGAGAGTGCCTAAGAGGTGAACATGGTAGTGTCCCTCAGGGGACAGGTAAGGGAGCTACAGGAGGAGGTGGCAAGGCTCCAAAGCATTCTCCACTACGAGGACTTCTTCAATTTAATGCTGAAGGAGACTGCTAGGACTGTGGAGCAAGGACTGACAAATGCAGCACTAGAGAAGGAAGAGGACATCGACTCCCAGGAAGGGGGAAGCTTGCGACTTCTGTCAGCAAGCAGAAGGCTTCATTCCCCACTTGCAGCAGTTTGCCTGGAGAACAGATATGGAGCCCTAGCAACGGGGGAGGAGGAAGAGCACATTCTGTTGGTAAAGGAGGCCAGGCCAGGCATCCTCAAGGTTGGGAGCATCAAAACCACTGCCACTGCTGGCCATTATCTTTGAAAACTCGTGGTGGTTGGGGGAGGTTCTGGATACAATTTGATGGCAGCAGACCAGAAGAGCTTAACGTGTTGCAGTCTGTTGCTTATTGGGAAGGCTGTTGGAGCTGCCTGGAGTGACCACCTTGCTTCCTTGTGGTAAGCATCTCAGCCGTGGCTGAAAGCTGCCAGTTACCTTACCTGTGGTTCTTGAGTCAAGGGTTGACTAATGAATTCTGGTTTGTTTTGTGATTCCGGTTAAGCCATTTAAGTTCACTTGTAAATAGCCTTTCCTATTATTCTTGTTTTGTAAATAAAGTGTAAATAGTTAAATCAGTTAAGTGTTAGACCTTCTTGGTATCACGGGCTGCTCTGTGGGGAGTAGGGACCAGCTGGAAAGTAAATTGGTGCTGGCTGGAAGCCCTGCCCCACTCTCATCACACCATCCTTAATATTGGGCAGGGGTGGCAACTATTGGGCTGCCACCCGGGTTACAAAGCTAAGGAAGTGTGGGTTGGATGAATGGACTGTCAGGTGGACAGAAAGCTGGCTAGATCATCAGGCTCAAAGTGTAGGAATAAATGGTTCAGTGTCTAGGTGACAGCTGGCATCAAGTGGAGTGCCAGTTTGTTCAATATCTTTATCAATGACAGAGAAGATGGGATAGAGTTTACCCTCAGCAAGTTTGCAGATGACACCAAGCTGCAGGCAGTAGTAGATACACTGGAGGGTAGGGCTAGGATTCAGAGAAACCAAGATAAATTGGAGGATTAGACCAAAATAAATCTCATAAGTTCAATAAGGAGAAGAGCAAAGTCCTGCATTTAGGGCAGAACTCTCCTGTGCACTGGTCAGTGCCGTAGCAAGGGGGGCCAGCGGGGTGACCACCCCGGGTGCTGAAGCAAAGAGGTGCCAACAGGTGCTGCCCAGCCCCGGTGGGGCGTGGGATGGAGCTGCAACCAGCTTGTTTGGGGTGGCACGGGGGTGGGGGAAGGACGGTGCCCACTGCTGTGTGCACTCCCAGGCAAGCATGGGGGAGTGTGTGCCCCCAGATCTGTGCACGAGGTGAGGGCAGGCTGCTGCTGCGAGCCTTGCCCTGGGTGCCAAACTTCATTGTTATGGCACTGGCACTGGTACAGACCGGAGTCCAGCTGACTAAGAGGAAACTGCAGAAAAGGACCCGGGGGTTACAGTAGACAATATGTTGAACATGCCCTTGTTGTGAAGGAGATTGATGGCATACTGAGCTGCATTAATAGGAACATTGCCAGCAGATTGAGGGACACGATTCTTCCCCTTCATTTAGCACTGATGAAGCCACAACCAAAATACTGTGTCCAGTTTTGGGTCGCCCACTACACGAAAGGGTGTGGACGAATTTGAGACAGTCCAGCAGAAGACAATGAAAATGGTTTAGTGGGCTTGGGAACATAAGTTATGAGGACAGTCCAAGGAAACTGGGCTTATTTAATCCAAAGAAGAGAAGACTGAGGGGGGATTTAATAGGAAACTTTAACTACCTGAAGGGTGGGGTGAGACTAGAGAGTTTTGAATGGTGGCAGATGGCAGAACAAGGAACAACGGTCTCAAGTTGCAGCAAGGAAAGTTTAGGTTAGATATTAGGAGAAACCCTCTCATGGGGAGACTAGTTAAGCAGGCTAGTAAAGCACTGGAAGAGGTTACTTGGAGAGATTATCATATCTTCATCCTTGGTGATTTTTACGACCTGGCTAGACAAAGCCTTGGCTAAGGAGATCTAGTTGGGGATGGTCCTGCTTTGAGCAGTGGGGTTGGACCAGATGACCTCCCGAGTCCCTTCTAACCCTAATTTTCTATGATTCTGTGCTTTTATGAAATGAAGAAGGAATACCTTACAAGAGCTGTAAAGGCAGGTGAAGACTGCTGTGGAACAGAAACCTCTAGTCATTTAAATTTTCCCTGTCATCAGATTAAAGTTTCTTTCCCTCAAAGTACTGTGTGGTTGCTGATTCATGACTGGCGTTTCATATTAAAAGAAGGCACATGGGCATCTTCCTTCAGTAACAAGTCCTACGGCAATGGGAAGTGGTGACAGGGACAGGTGCTAGTGAATACTGGGAGCTTTAGTCACAGACCTACGTAGAGGCAATGATTGTATGATTGTCATTTGAACTTGGAAATGTGACGTGTGTGCAATTCAGCAGCTGCAGTCATGACTGACCAGGCCTCCTTAGGATCCACTCTGCTCACTCTGTTTTTGGAGGGGGATAGAAAAGATGCTCTAAACATAGACTATCTTACTTCAGCTTACTGGAAAATTACTTCCAGTGGGATCACTCTTTCTGTTGTCCAAACCAAGTAATGAAGATTGCAGCCTGGAATATCTGGACCCTGATGGAGAACTTTAATAGTAATGGAGCAGAACAAAGGACAGAGAAGTTGCATGATTTGATATTCAGATTGCTGCACTTTGTGGGAGCAGATATGCAGGGGAGGGGCATGGTGGTGGCTTTATTTTGGGAAGGAAAAGCCAAAAAAAAGACAGACACGTCCATAGCATTGGTTTTGCTATCAAGGCCAAGATCATTACTCAGATACTAGAACAAGCATTTACTGACCCTTCGTCTTCCACTGAGCAACAGACAACGTGCAACAGACATCAGTGCATGCACCGCAACCCTTGATGCAGGTGGAACAAAGGAGGAATCCTACTCTAAACTTGATCAAGTCCTGTCATCTGTCCCTAAACAAGGTACGATAATTCTCAGCAAATTCAGTGCTCGGTGAATAGAGTGGGCAGATCCTTTGAGCTATGAAAAGGAACATTTAGAAGGGAAGGGGTGGGGAAATCAATTCAGATGGAATTCTCCCGGGCAAGTATTCAGAACATGATCTCTTCATCGTTATTATGGACTCATTATTCCTTCAAAGCCACAAATGGAAGACATCATGGATGCACCCCTACTCAAAATACTGGCACTGGTTTATCATGGTATGTGCCCAGGACCGTTGCAATGTCCATGTCACCAGAGGTATGTCTATATCCCAACACAGATGACTTCTGGATGGATCATCACTTGGTACAATCTATCATACCCATTCATGTCACCGCAAAACAATGTTAAGAAAAGAAGCAAGCAGGGAAGAGGTTTAATATCAAGATGCATGAACTCCTCTTGTAAACAAAACTCGGTATGTGAGCCCAGATGTGCACTCCTGCCAGAAGATGGGAGGGAGAGCTGATGGTACAAAGGTAGCATAGCCCAGCACCAGGACGATAAGGCTGGAACAGGCACACCTAGGTTAGAATGGGAAATGACAGGGTGGTGAAATGATGATGAAAGCACAGGATGGTTTGAAATGTTCATGGGACAGATGAAATGCAATGTGTAATGTGTTTTGACTGGTATATAAAAGGAAAACTGGAAATCAGGGGCACTTTGTAGTGACCTGGGGGAGCCTGTGTGATGTTATGCTGACTACCTTGTCACATGTACAAATGCATTAGTTCCTTACCTGATGTACTTGTTAGGTCAAAATGTGTTAGGGCTGTGCTTGTAGACATTTAACCTGGCTGAATCTTTGCCACTGAACTGAACCTATGGTCATTCTTTAGGACAAGATTAGCGCTGGGATCTCCTGGCTGCGACTCTGGCGGCACCACGGTTCTGGCAACTGCGACGCTGACAGAACATCAATGACATGCGGTGAAGAAAACAGGAATGATGACACTGATAACCCCAGGTGACGCTGGTGACCCCAAATGCTGATTTGCTAAGTAGTAAACTTACTAAACGCTGTCCCATTTCTGAATCAGTACTATGGGACAAACTGCCTTCTTATAGGGTCGCAAGCTGTGATGGCAGAAAATTACGAGCTAGTCTTAAATAGTGGTTATGAACAATTCAGGGACAGCAGAAGAGATTCAAGGACTTCTTGGGGGCCCGCTTGAAGAAATGTGATATTAACATCAGTACCTGGGAGAATCGAGCACTGAGTCATCCTCAGCCGTGCTATGATAAACGTCAAAGCACCCACCAGTCATTCTGAGCAACCTCGCCTCACTATAGAGGTGGATAGATGAGAGACACCGAGGGAGAGAGCTGTGACCTGACATCGTCAGGATCCTTTCCGAACTTCTAGGACTGTTCCCCACATATTCATTCGAGCGCGCGGATCTCAGCTCAGCTTCTTCAGTCATCTCAAGACTCTTCAATGACTTCTCTGTTTACTGGACGACCGTCATCCTCCTATTGAGGGACCGATGCTGCTGCTGCCGAGAGATTCCAGACTTCCATAATGACTCTTGTCCACTGTAGAGCCTTTCTGTGAAACAAAAATGTAGTGCCCATGAGCCCAGCATGGCTGCAGCAAGGCATCTCACAAGAGTTGCTTCTAACAGAGTGCGATTGTACGCCGGAGAGGCTCTGTGCACACATAAATCCACTGCCAGAGGAGGAGATGCAGCTTAGGGGAAAAGGATCTCTGCATTTTCTCCAAGGGCTCTTAAGATTGGTGAGGACTCAGGGAAGGGGAGCTGTGCATAACCAGTCACTTCACAACCAGACAGAGAGAGAGAGATGTTACAGAAAGACACAGAGGAGCAGAAGACCAAGGAAATATCCTGGGTGATGATCCTTGAGGAAAATATCTGTTTCCTGCTTGATCCCTGCTTTGTCAAGGGACCAGGAATTCATGTGTTCTTTGTAAGCAAACTGGCCTATGTCAAATGGTGGAAAGAAGACGTCACTTGATGTGGCGTTTGTGCCACCGCAGCATCTTTCAGAGTGAGCAAATCCGTGTCTCTACTCTTTGCTGTACCACATCAGAGGTGAATCACTGGCCCAACGAAAAGTGGCACGACACATTGTGCGGCTTTATTGCAGTGGCCGTCTGTTTGCTCCGTGAAAGGAGAGTACAGGCAGCCTGAGCTGTCTTCACTCCAGCTGCCCTGAGCGGGTCCTCTGGGGTTGAGGGGCCCGATTCTGCACATTTCAAGAGTTTCTGTACAGGACCAGGCTCCTCAAGCACCTTTCCTCACGAACAGAGTTACAACCACAGGGAATCTTAGTACTCCCCTATGTAAATGGGGAAAGCTGGGGTTCCCTGTTTATGGAGACCTGCCCTAGGATCTCCAGGGGTGCATCCTCATAAGCAGGGGAAGCCTGTGAGGGTCCTGACATGGAAACCCAGGGCCCATACAATCCCTGATGTGTCTGGGTAATCACTCAGGGAAAGCCAGGCAGGTACTCTCAGGGCTTCAGGGGTCTGATCCTGCCTGGGAATTGCTGGTGTGCTCAGGAAGAGGCCCCTCCATCCCTGGGATAGTGCGGGACAGCGTGTGACAGCGTATCAATGGGTGTGACGGCAGGGGATGCGTGCTTCCACATTGCAGCACAGCTGATCCGCTTCAATTGGGGACGTCTATCTCTAGCCAGAGATACCCAACTGTCACCAGTTTTTTTTTGTCTAAGGGAACCAACCTTCAAATCCCAATCTTTACTAACCACCTAGGTCAAAACGGGTAACCTTGCTTTCCCCAACAGGGGCTGTGCATGCGTATAAATTGACAGTGGAGACTGGCTAGTTCATGGTGCCAATGGGTATGTGAAAGAGTTATATGAGGGACAATGTGCGTATGTGGGGTTGGAATACCGAAACGGTGGATTTCTCTTGTTTTTCAGTTCAGCCACCAAACCAAGACAAACGCCATCTTTGTTTTGGGTTGATTTCAAGGGTTGAGACACAAAATAGTAAAAAAAAATAAAAATCTCACTCTGGATCCACTTTTCATTAGTTTGAACCTTGTTCCAAAAGCTGCCACCGTCCGTCTGAGTTGAGCCAATTTGAAATGAATATCTGGTCATTTAGGATGGGGTTTCAGAGGTAGCCAGAGATGCCAGATCACTCCTGCATGTGCTCCTGGCTGTTTAAACTGATCTGCTTTACCCAGGCTACAGTGATGTGCCAGCCCATGACCTAGTCCGGATGGATCACAACTGACTGCGTTTGCTTTCGCCCAAAATAATTTTTGTTCACATTTGCGGGTTGTTGTTTTTTTTTAAGAGAAACAAAAATATTTTTCGAGTCTTCCAAAACGGTCAGTTTTTTTTAACCCACCCTCTTCCTTTTAAAATCCAGGTAAAGTTTGGAATGAAGTTGCCATTTTTAAAATGAAGTTGACACATTTATTTTTGAAAGTATTGACAAACTGTTTCAACTTATCACATTCTCTTATTTTCTCTTTGGCTGAAACTATTTGCTGAATTTGACCCAAATAGACAAGTGGTTTGTGTCACCACAAAGCTGCATTTTTCTGGGAAACTAGAATCGGCTGAAATTTTGCTGTAACAGCAGGCCTTGGACTTAAGAGGCAGGATGCTGGACTCAGCCATAACAGGGATGAAACCAAACCATGTAATTGCTCAGTTGCTTGCGTAGTTGATGCTGACAGGAGGGGGGAAAAGCAAGGGAGCAGTGTGCTTGCTGTCAGGGAATGCACTTAGCACGCACGTCGTGTACAGCGGTGCAGCACTGACCCCAAGTTCCCAGGCCAGAAGCTTAGCTGTCACTAACACTGTCCGTTCAGCGCGGATAAAGGTAGCAGAGGTATGTTCTGGGCCAAGCAGCACATGTGTAAATGTAGCTCATCGTGACAGGAGGACATACAGCAGGATACTCCATTTGGTGCCCTTGGCAGATGTATAAAATGGTGGGTGGCATGTGGTCCATTTGATATCAATGGCTATATAAAGCAGTGCATGTGTGTAGGAGGGGTCGCAAATGTGCATTGTTGTGTAGGGAAATACATAGCAACAGCCTCCCTCAGCCTCTCGAAATAGAGCCAGGTTTGTCAGGAAGTTAAATGAGCCAGACAAGGACCCGGGTTGCAGACTTTAGCAACAGACAATTAATTCACTGGATCCTCCAACAAGTCTTCAGCTTCATGTTACAAAGCGCCAGGAACTCACAGATAATTAACACTGCCATGACTTTCATGTGATGAACGGATTTTCACCAGCCACTCCCGGGGACTCTCCAAGATGAGTACTTTAGGGAAAAATCCTCCCGCTCTCAAGTGCACGTATCTGAGTAAATCAATTTTCCAGCCTTCTTTCCTCCCCCACATTGCTCCTCTGAGCTTGGCATTGAGTAGGCGCCGTCCATGCCTTTGGGCAGCCAGTCAGGCTCAGGTTTCAGATCTCAGGGTTTTTTTTCTCATTTGCTCGGCTCCATTAACAGCATCTGATTTGCCCTTGCAACGCCCAACATGGCACCAATGTGCTCCCACGATGGCTTCAGCCCCACAGTAATTGCTCTGCTTTCCACTCTGTCGGATTACCTGTCAAAGGTCTCCACAGAAATCCCTGGTGGGGCCTGAAAACCATCCAGCTGTTGCTACAGGTAGATCACCCCTTCCAAAACTGAGCAGCTCCTATCCAGCGTGGGAGGAGTGGAACCTACCGTCTTGTCCTTTCATGCCTCAAGAAAACCATATGCAAGGATGGGGCTGATTCTTAGCGCTGACCTTCTCCATCTGGCCTAGATATGGGGAGATGGGGTGGGGGAAGGAAATGGAAATGCCTCCTTGAGTGGATCAAAAGGATCAGCCAAGTGCAGTTCAAAGCCTGAGTCTTGTCATTATATTAGATCTACCCTGTGCTTTTCAAGCACAACTTGTGGTTGGGCGGATCCCAGTCAGAAGTGTGCCTGATGGTTTGTGGCTCTAACTAACTGGGGGTAAGTTTGATACCCACATGACGTAGGTCTCAACATTTACACTCAAGCTGGTATAAGTCACCATAGTTACTATGCAATATGCAAATGCCAGTACTGTGCAGTAATGTTTGGTTACTACTCCATAACCTAAATTACCATGCATTAAAAATGTGCATGTGTAGATGTGCCCACTGGGTCTGTCTCACCAGAGATATGTGCTTAATAAGCCAAATTCCCTGGTACATTTTGACTGCTTTGCAGTGCAAAACAGCTCTAAATGCAACTTAAAAAGTAAAGGTAAGCCAGGGTATTTACTGGTTTGTCAGTGATGGTGGACTCCAATCCCACCTGATTTCTACAGCCTCGGAAAGGAGAAAAAGATGTACCAATAGGGCTAATGACCCCCACTAGGATTGGGACCCTGTTTTGCTGCACTGACAAAGGGAGTCACAGTCCCTTCTGCAAAGAGCTTATATTTAACTGGGCAGCAATACAGGAGACTTCAACCCAGGAATTACCGCCACAGAATCAGCCCTACTCTTCCCTCAAACCCTCGCCTGTCTTTCACAGGAACCCGGTCTGATAGGGTTGAAGTCAGCCAGGACAGAGGTTCCACAGGCAAGATGCAAGGTTTTCAGGGAGTGATGCACAGGCCAGTGCATGGGGGCTCCTGTAAGTTGCAAAGCCACTCACTGAGTGGGTTAGGAGTCCCTTGCCAGTTCTGCAACTCTCACCTGTGCATGCCAAATCCACAGCTGCAGACAACAATGTGGAGGAAATGGAGAAATGGATAGCACTTAATGCTTTCTGTTTACTTGCATTGAAGGCATTGAGTACCTCAGTGTGCACTTAGCCATTAGTGGGCTAAGCAAGATGTGTGACGGGTGGCTTGGCTCCATTAAAATTAGATCAAACATGGTTATTTTCCTGAAAACTCCACTTGAATTTAAATGTGATTCAAATACAGACAGGTAAGAACTGGAGTGGGAGCTGGACGGTCAGAATCTCACTACGCTTGGATTAGGGCTGACTCTACAGAGCAGATACCCCGTCCTATGCTTTGGAAGGGCCTTGTGCAAGCTCAGCCTCCTTCTCAGTGGACTGAAAACTTAAATACTGACGGCAGGGACCTGAAAATAGACTGGCGCTTGGAGGAGATAGGTTCGTCTCATATAAACAAAGCTCCAGGGAAGTGGACTATGTCTGGTGGCCATACATTTAAAATTTGCATAAAACATGTGAAGTCACTTCTGAGGAAGTGAAT
>JAGPOW010003648.1:105301566-105318697 GCA_030014935.1 Caiman crocodilus
CTGAAAGGGGAGCAAAGGGGAGGGGATGGAGAGGCAGGAGGTGAGAGGCTGCCACGGCACCTGGCAGGGGCTGGGCCTGGGTGTGCAGGGGCGGCATGGGCTGTCGTGAGCGGGCAGGGAGAGAGAATCTCTCTTTCCCCCAAGACTATACTGAGCTGGATGGCTGGTGAGTGAGGCAGACTTGCATCCCCTAGTCACACCTCTGCTCACCAGCCCCCTGGGGCAACTCTGTCTAGTGCTTGTTAGAGAGGGTACCAGCCCGTAACGTGCCACTAATCAGCACTGGCACATGTTAACCTTAACACTTACTAACTACCATTCCTTACAGTTAACACCTGCTAACTCTAATGTGTAATCTCCCCCGGAGCCCATCTTCACTAGACTTTTGTGAACTTGGTCTGAAAGTGCCACAAACTTGTCAAACTTTGAATACCCCCAGCCAGCAAAGGCCAATCCACTTCCTTCCAATACTGTTCTCTAGCATCTCCTCCAGTCTGATTATAATAATCGTCCACATCTTTGTGTTTGAAGGACTTCTCCATAGCCTCATAATCCACTCTCTTTGGTTATCCTATTTGTCTTTGTTATAACTTCATGTAGTCAGTAAAAAGCTCCTCTTCCTTCTTTGTGAATATGTCTTAGAGATATGTATAGGTTATCCCATTGCCTTACTTGAGCTGACTTCTAATCTTTCATTGTGACGCAGAACTTGCAGCCAATCTTCTTGTCAGTCTTCTTTGAACTCCATCCAGTCTGCCAACATCCTTCTTGCAGAGTGGTGACTGGCGTCCATTATGCTCTTCCAGAGGTAGAAGCATCAAAGCCCTGATGTGGCACTGTCATTTCCTGTTGTATGAGAAGAAGCTGTATCTGACTGCAGATACAAATCTGATTTACTGTCACCTCTTACTCTCAAAACCAATGTTTCCCAGGATCTTCACTGCCATCTGTGGTTTGAAATATTGGTCCTAAAAGACAGACAAAGTGAGATTTTAAGTGGCAAAAACTGCAACTTTTCAACTCTGCATCCAGTCTTCTTGGGTTGCTCTGTAATATTTACTGGTTCAAGGGTATTTGCAGCTTTGGTTAGTTAATCAAAACAGTTTATACTAGTTCTTGCTTAGACCCTGGACACATGATGCATTCATAACAGTGTAATTTACATTGGTTTTGTACACTAATGTAAATTGTACCTAGATCCTGAGTCAACAGATGAGCAACTTAGTCCAGCGCACTATATAACAGCACACCATCACTATGTGCGGGGGGAGCCAGTCATAGCTTGTCTGCATTGAGCAAATGGCTGCCTTGGATAAGCTGTAGACACATGACCCAACTTACACTGGTGTAGTTTTACCCTGATTCTTTCAGAGGTATTCTGGTATAAGGGTTTACATTATCTGTCCCTCTTGCAGTTCATTTATAAAGAAGCGTTATAAAACTGATCCTAGCACTGAGCCCAAAGTAACCCATTAGGATGCCTGTGCAATTTTACACAATGCTCTTTTCCATGATCAACCTTTGAAGCCAGTTACAAATGCAACTGGAGGAGTTTGACATTGTACATGCCCACTTCTTGGCACTCTTCTCCCCAGCACTGGTGGTCACGCAGTCCAAAGAGCCTGGATGAGCTGGACTTGGGCAAAGACAGCACCCACACAGCTGGCAGAAGTGACAGGGAGCAGGTAACGATGCCTTCCCAGATGTCAGTGTTGCCTTCGGTTTGCCTCAACCAGAATTTTAAAGCTGCAAGTTAGTCCTTGTACTCCTGAGAATAAGGGTTGCAAGTTTCCTGGCTGCATCCCAAGCAAATGTCTGAGGACCAAATGAACCAGTCCTGACAATCCCTGATGACAGGAAGGACCCAGGGGGAAGTGATGGAGTCTGCTCTAGTGTTTGCAGGTCCAGCAGACTGGATTCTCTCTTCTGTCCATTTTTTCTCATGCTGTTATCATTTTCTGTTCTCTTTGATGCCGTGCTACAGGGTGTGGAGTCTGCTGCCGTCACCTTGCCTCTCAACTATCCTCTTGACAGAGGAAGCCCAGAACTGCCTGATGCAGGGCTTCAAAGATCACAAGCTGCCAAAAAACTTCAAATGAGCCATATGGAATGGCAACTTCAGGGACTAGATATAGAACTCTAAGGGGGACATTGAAGTGCAACTTGGATGCTGAGCCATTAATCCTGCCCTTATGTACAGTATATAAGCACTTGCCATCTTTCTCATAAAATTAGTTACTTCTCTTGTGTGCACAGATGCACTAGATGTCACAAGATCAACAGCCAGGTACCAGAGCGTACTAGAGGCTTAAAGCTGATATTTTTAAAGGAGACTCGGAAGCCAGGACCTTGAGATCAGGGAACTAAATTCTCCTAAGCCTTGTTTAAAAATCCCAGTTTATGCAAAGATGTGAGCCAGCAGTATTTCTCCATCCACGGTTTAGTGAAGCAAAGTTTCCTTGTTTAAATTATCCAAGTGAACAGAAAGTTTTGGTTGTGTCACGCGGATCCAGACGGAGGAAAAGAACCAAAATCTGTAGCTGAACTGGTTATTCTGTACTGTTGTTAAAGATGGAGGCACATAAAGGAATACCCACCCTGCCTTCCTTGCCCTCCCCCCGAATATTTATTTTAATTTATCTGATCTCGGATTGTGTATGTTAACAGGTATTGAAACACAACAAGGGACAAAATCTGATCAATTAAAAAAGATTTAATGCCACTTTAGCTGTCTTCAATTCCCTGCTATCCCCCAAATTTAATTTGTTTTACATTTATTTTCCTATTTTTTCTCCCCCATGCTGCCATGCAAATCTCGCACAAGCAACTGGGGAGACTGCTGATAATGAATCTGACAGAGGCCCAATCCTCAACCGGTGGAAAGGATTAGAGCTCTGATTTCAATAGAGCTCCATTATTTTATATCAACTGAATGTCTGGCCCAGAGCTGTCCCCTCCTTCTGTTACAGCAATCTTAGATTTTACTTTTAACAAGAATGGTGTGACTAGGAGCTGACAGCATCCCTTTAAGGTTGCATAATGGTGCAACAGGGACAAATAGCATAAATAACTCTTCATTCGGTTGACAGAGCTCTGCAGTCCATTGGCTCCTTTCCCCCTGTTAATACCATTTTTATACCTTAGGTATTCTCCATTCATGCCCCTGCTTCCCATTAGAGCCAGGAACCTGCAGCAACATTACTGTCAGCCCAACGCGCTGAATCCATTAATGCCTCTCTCTACGCGGAGACAGAAGTTCATGATTAGGGGAATAACACTGGCTTAAGTACCAAAGTCTCACTGACAGCCTGGGACAATGCGTATCCAGAACCAAAGGGCACAGGGGTTGATTGTGTCTTGAGACCCAGCCTAGACAAGCAATGCTCCAAAAGGTTTCTCACGAAACCAGAGTTGCCTCACCCTCCCACGTGGCCTGGGAAGGGAAATAGATTTTTGCAGCGTTCATCCATTTAATTCCACCCTCATGTTTCTGGCTGGGTATGGGGACATAGCAGAAGAATGCCCCAACCACATCTCTTCTCCTTCTGCCTCCTCCATGTCCTCTGACTCACAAAGATGACAGTGTCTGAATAGCAGGGGTAGCACTCCACATAAGGCCAGTACAGTAGGACACACCTCAAAGAAGTGCAAGAGATGCTGCTTTTGCTTTTCGGCACTGACTCCAGAGTGTTTCCATGCTTCTTGCATGGAAAGTCCTTGCTTTCTATCATCTGGATTTCCCAGTGCTCCTCCATCATAGTCCCACTGGCTGCTATGCCCTTCATGAAAGAAGTACACATTGTCCCCTGGAGCACCTCCTTTCTCCAACATTGCCTTTTTTCTGATATATGTTTGTAGCCCAGGTATACCTAAGGGTGTGCCCCATCCTCAGTTGGATAGGATGGGTGGACACTGGGCAGGCAGTAGTGCTGTGAGAGGGAGGTTGCTACTTGAGTTCAGATCCCTCTATCCTCTCTAGAGCCAGGCCAGGCAAATGTTACTTAACTATATGCAGTTTATTGATTGATAATATAAATATAAAAATACACCTGAAATATGAGAATAAATATTTACAAAAGGTAGGCAATAAACAATACTCCAAAATCATTGATGGTCTGGGAACTGACCCTCCACTGGGGTGTCACACCCAGCACCAACGCATGATAGGGAAACCCTATGAGCAACAAGCAAGTTGAGACCCCTAGTCACCCAAGGCACAGAGGAGTGATGTATCCTGCAATAGGTAAGCACAGGTAAGTCAACATAGCAGGTGAATAACCAGGAACCCAGTAGGACAATAAATAGAATATGGCAGTGGAAGGGTAAGTTCACACACAGGAAAAGTAGCAAATAAGAATATATATATTAGATACCTTATATATAGAGTAACACATAATAAAGTATTTGGTTAGAAATGGCATACAAAATATACAAAGCAACCTCCAAAATATTTAGGAGCATACCCACCCTATTCTGGAAGCATAGACACACTAGAAGCTAGGGTCTCCTTCCCTAGAGATCACAGGCCCTAGCAAAACTCTTGATAGCAACAATAGTGGCCCAGTGCCCTCTATCCTGGGCCAGCACTGGGACTGGGGTCTTTACCCACTGGGGTCCCCTTCCCCCAGAAATCACTCCCCTCACGGGACCCCAGCAACTCATGTTTCCCTCTCTGGAGTAGTCATCAGCTCCACCTCAGCCTCCCTCCAGCGGCACCTCCAGCTCCTCTTGTGGCCTGGTGCCCTGCGCCCAGGCACCCAGGCCAAGCTGCACTGCTTCTTCTGCTTCCCAGCCTTGCACTGGGATTTCTCCATGGCCCTGTGCCCCACTCTGGGCACTGAGACCTTTTTCAGCTGTGTCGGGCTGCGCTCCTGGCTCTGCCTGTCCAGCCTTGCACCTGGGGCTTTCCCGCCAGCCCCATGCTCCACTCTGGGCACAAAGGGGGGCTCTTTTAACACTGCTGAGCCATGGTACCAGCTTTGGCTACCCAGCCTCATGCTGGAAGCACAATCCTGAACCCCCTAAACAGTTCCCAGGGATGAGGCTCTGTGCACCGGGTTGTGCACCACAAGGTGGCCTGAGCGGTCTCTAACCACTCCCAGGGCCAAGGCTCCATGCACTGGCTCGTGCACCACTGGAGCCTCCCGCCACTTGAATCCCTGAGTGGTGTCTTCAGGGGGTTTTCTCGGGCAGCTCTCCCCAGCTCTTCTGGACCCCACTGTTCTTGAGCCCCTTGACGGGCTTCCCTGTGTGCCAGGCATGCTATCCTTTGAGTCTCTCTGGAGGCTCTGCCCCCAAAGTCTGCAGGACCTGCAAGGTGCAGTTCTCAATGAGGTCCAGGGCTCTTCGCCCCCACTCCCCCAGGCAGGTGCAGGGCAAACGTCTCCCCGCTACCATCTGATTGGTGGAAATACTCCACCAATCAGAATTGCCTTCCTCTGAGCCCGGCGTGCTGGGCCAAGTGGTGAGCCCACCACTAGGGCTATGCAAAACGGCAACATTTTGTTTCAATTTCAGATTTGCCATTTCGAAGGGACAGAGTTTCATTTCGCTGTATTGAAGCACTGTTCCATTTTGTTTCGCTGTTTTGATGCATTTTGGCGTTTCACCCATAGGCTACAATGGGGAATCGTGAAAAATGCCTAACTTTGTCATTTCGTGCCCGATTCGAGTGAAAACAGCAGGGATGGTAGCCACTTCTGAGGCCATGAATCCTGTCAAGTTACAAGGAAATAGGTATAGGGGCTTCTAGGAAACTGCGCCTCAAATTCTTGAAAGCAAAACTCGTGTCACTTGTGAGTGTGAAGGCAGAGTGGGATGAAAACAAAAGGGATGCTAACTCCTTCTGAGGCTACAAAGCCTGCCGATTTTCAAGGAGATAGGTGCAGGGGTTCATAGGAAACCATACCTCAAACTGTTCCGAGCAAAACACATGCCGTGTGAGTTTGAAGGCACAGGGGGATGAAAACAGCAGGCATAGTAGCCCCTGCTGAGGCCATGAAGCCTGCCAGCTTTCAAGGAGATAGGTGCAGGGGTTTCTGGGAAACTGCACTTTTTCATGGAGTAGGGTCCCTAGAGATGGCCGTGATACCCCTAGGGCCCTGTGACCATGCCAGCTCCGCCCTGCAGGCACCTTCTCTTCTTGCCTGCCGGCACATCTTGTTGGAAAAGATAATAGATAGGGAAGCTGCCCTCAAGCTTCAGCTTAGTCACGGTCCTAACAGACCCCAGTAAACCCTGTAGGTTTTTTGACCCCTTGCTGGGATCCACTCCAAGTAGGTACCTTGAAGGGACACCCTAAGCCTTACGCGCTAGATGCATAGCTCCAACCATCCCTTACCACACCCCATGCCTCACAGCTAGTATATCATTATCATCCCTGTAACGATGCCTCGGTCTCCATTTTTGAGTGCGCTCCACTGGTGCCAGGCTGAGGAGTAGCAAGGGTAAGGGGATGGTGCCTGCAAAGATGCATTAGCATCCCCATGGTGCTCATGCATTTCACTTCCTTGCCCCGGGCGATTTTGGCTTGGCGGTGCAGGCAAATAGCGTATGTGGGCTCACCTGCCAGCTCAAAGTGATCCCAGACCACACTACCCCTCACTTCTGGGGTGTGGGTGCATGTGCATATGGTGCCTTTCCCCCCTCCTCAGCAGGCAGAGGCACAGCAACAAGAGGAGCAGACTCAGCTGAGCCAGGTGCCTCCACAACCTCTATTTCATCCTCCTCTGAAGTGCTTTCCAGGGAAGGAGACCTGGCTCTAGGGGAAATTTGAGAGGTGTGGAGCACAAACGTGGCTGATTCCCCCTCCTTCCCCAGAATTACCCTTGCTAGGGCACTCAGATCCAGCTCCAGCTCTTCTGCTGGCACTGGCAGGCTTAGGCTGGGAACTGAAATTGGTGTGGAGGAGACTGTAATGCTGGTGCTGCTTGTTATTGTCGTGGTGGTGGGTTATTATTATGGCAGGTGTTACTGGAGGGGATAACTGCTCCCATCTCCTTGGTACCATTAGCAGCAGAAGCGGCATGTTTACGAGCTGCTGGAAAGAGGCTGCGTCTAAGTTTGGAGGGGTGGGAAACCTAGAGCTCTCCCTCTGTCCCCTTTTCCACCTGGCCAGCAGAGTGGCCACCTGCCCTTCCAGCACGCTTCATGTTTGGTGTGCCGGCAAATCTGTGTGTGTTGCTGTAATGTAATGTATGTATTTATGTAATGTATCCATATATGTTCTGTAATATATGTTGTGCTTTCCTGTACAGACAGGGAAAACACAGATTTCTTTTACGTGGAGAAAGAATTACAGAGAATAATAAAAACAAAAAGAGGATTTGTGGGGGGAGGAATAAGTTGAAAGGAATGGATTAGGAAAGGGTATTGGGGTATTTTGGAAAGGAATCGATCCCAGTTTCTAGGAGCAGACTAGCAAGTAGGAAGTGAGAGCCTTCCTCATGCTCCTAATGCTGCTGGAGGACACAGCTCAGTCAGTGGACAAAGCTCATTTCAAACCATGCTTTTATGCTCCTTTTCCGTCCCTCCCCCAGAGCACTGGGACTGGAAGGGACCTCAGGGAAGGATCACAGTCACTGGCCAGCTACACAGGCAATACCAGAGCAGTCCTTCCCCCATCCTTCCCCTCCCTCTCCTTAGTTTGCATTTCCCTGCAAGCCTGGCTTTGAAACTTGAAACTCTTTGAAAATTTCAAAATGTTTTGGATGCCCTTGCTTTGTTTCAAAGCTGTTTCAAAGCCTTTCATTTTGTTTCAGTTTCAGTGTTTCGAGCTCAAAATGCGCTCAGACCCCTTTGAAATGAAACATCCCTCAGAATTTGCGCAGCCCTATCCATCACCTGTTAATACAAGCTATCGTGTTCCTGCAGCCACTCGCAGGGATGTCAAACAGCCAGTGTGACATAAAATCCCAAAGCACCGTCCTGTTCTTTTGTGTCTAGATGCAAATTACCATGCTTAACACTGCTTGCCAGGCCTCAGGCAACACGTGGGTCTGTCTCACTGGGCACTTGTACTCATGATGGGGATTGAGTCCCCTAAATTGAAACGATGGGTTTTTAATTGTGGTGATTAAAAACCCACCATTTCAATTAGGGGCTTCTATCACTGTTACAGCAAGGGGCCTGATCCTTTTTTTTTTCTCCCATGAAGCTGCCTGCCTCTCCCACGGCCGGGGGGGGGAGAGGGGGGCAAGCTGCCAGCAGGCTGAGTGGCCCCTGCGCTGTGGGGAGTCCTGGTCCTTCCCCCAGTGGTGGCAGCATCCCCCAGGGCCGCCCAGGTGGGCTGCTAGTGGGCTAGGGGCTGCCCCAGCTATGAGGCAGCACGCACTGGATCCAACTCTTTCCCAAGCCTGCTAGGGTATCTAGCATGCCGCGCGCTGCCCCACCACCTTCCTGCTGCCTGGGACCTCCTGGGAATGGCCTGGCTTGCCCCTGAGGCAGTGTGGGGAAGCGGCAGGAAGGTGGCTGGCTGTGCTGGCTGCTCGGCCTGCTGGCAGCTCACCCCCCGGCCATAGGACAAGTGGGCAGGCTCTGCAAAAAAAAAAGAAGATCAGGCCCCTCGCTGCTTCCGCCTTTAGCCCACCTCTCCTGCAGCTGGGGAGGGAGCTGTCGGATTAAAGGCTGCAATGTTCTGAATAGCTACATTGCAAAGTAAACTACATGGGGATGTGGTTTAGCTTGCAACATAGCAAACTCATTTAAATCGCAAAAATCCCCTGCATGTGTAAAGTGTGACAAAATTAAACTGCAAAAATGGGCAAGGTTTGTCACATGTATAAGCACCCACTGTGTTCTGGGAAGTTGCTAAATAAAGCAGAATCTGAAGACGGGGAAAATAAGTCCTCCTTTCAAGTGAGATTTTCATAACCGGAGCTGTCATTTGAAAGAGAGATTTGCTTTCCTTTCACAGGTCATCTTTTGCTTGAAAGAGAGAGAGACTTGTGATCAGAAAAGCGAAGACTAACCTATTAAAAGATATCATAGAACGAAGACAAGTGCAACAGTACTTGTCTTCATCCAGATGTTGTGCTACTTTGGCTCTGATGCTCTTCATCAGCTTCACCATCCTCAAAGCCTACAAACTGGAGGGAACTTTGTTTTGGAGAAGTTGTAAATCCTCTGCTTTTCTATAGTCTACAGCATTCTTACTGGGCATATCTGCATGAGACGCTTTCCTGTGCAGTAGACTAATCTACTGCTCAGTAAATTGTCACCGTCTGCGCATGTGCAGCATGTAGTGCACAGAAAATTAGTCTGCATGCAGCTGTTTGTATGGTCCGGGCACATACAGACAGCTGACCAGGAGCACCTTGCTCCCGATCAGCCCAGGCAGCAGGGGACGGGGCAACTTTGGGCACAGGGCTGGGAAACAGCTGCAGGGGGAGGGACTGTTTCTCATCCCTGTGCCCTGATCTGCAGCTTGGGGTGCAGGGCTAGGAGGCAGTTGCCCCAGAGGCAGGACAGCTTCCCTCACCTCCCAGCTAATCCTTATGCCCCCTGCCAATTTGGGGCTGAAACCTGGGGAAGCCTGGCGCTCCTGCTGGCTGCTGTAGGGAGGCATACCAGGGCAGGAGTAGCCCTGCACTGAACTGCTCCCACTGGGAATAAATTTAGTCCTGACAGGCACACGTATAAACGTGCTCCCAGGGAAAGTGCACTATTTTACTGTTCAGTATTTTGTAAACTTACAGCACATTAATAGCATGCCCACTACGTCTAAATAAAGAGGGGCAACAGCAGGGAAGGAGATGCTGAATCATCCAGGTGGCAGGCGAAGGAAGAGAGACTCTCATTGACTTCAGTGATGCTAGGCATGGGAGCATCATTATAGACTAGGACAACCTATTCCATTATCAACTTCTGACGGTCTTTAAGCAGCTCTGACAATACCCTGGCTTTGAAGTCCACGTGATTTTCATTTTAGAACATGTTCGCATTAATAACAGTGACTCTGAGATGTATGTGCTTGTTATGAATGAAAATCTGTTCTCTAAATAACTAATCAAGCAGCACATTCTAGCCTGAAGCCGCATTTTAATAGAAGAAAATCTTCATGCACATATTATTAAACGTCAGCTCCTTCCAGTTTCATACTGTTTCCATTAATAGACTTTACTGGCACTCAGCCACGCTGCCAAATGTCATTTTTCACCATAATGAGAAAACGGAGACATTTTGGATAGACATTGGTGTATTTTACACAGCCCATAAATCATGGGGTATTTTTAAAAATTAATTGTATTCCTTATACTGTTATGGGGCAGATACATATCCTGCATACTAATCAAGGAACAGCAAATTACTATGATGAAACAGGAAACCAAAATGTATGAGTTTACAAGTAGAATATTGCTTTTCTTGTAAACAGAAGTGACTTGACTGTTGACATGACACCAGATTAAACCATTTACAAATAAATGTGGTTAAAAGGGGAGGATGAAAGTTCAGTCTGTTATTCACAGTGTCTTAGAGACCTAGGAGGTTGAGGAGACCAGTATCAATTTCCTAGTGCTACTTGCATTGATTTTTTTTTCATGCCCGTCCTTGGGCAGAAGATGGTAATTCATTCTCAGCTGTGGCAGAGTTACGTTTTGTTTTTTTCCAGGCAAGATCACAAGTTTTATACATGCCACACAGCTACGCGTGCAATCTTTGGCACTGGAAGCCAACACGTTAACATAAAATATAGGTAACCTTGATTGAAGAAAGAAATTTACCAGTTTGAAGAAAGAAATTTAATATCAAATTATTCCTGTGCTAACCCTCCTGTTCAGACATGCTTAGGTGATGCAAATTTCTAATTCATGGTCTTCTAATTTATGATCCACTTTTATGAACTGCTTAATACTATGGACTCAGGGGAAATTACTGTAGCTTCAACATTGTGGCAAGGTAGGAGGGAAGATATAGTAATGAAGTGTAGGAAGAAAGTACAGTAAACTCAACCCAAGTTGTTTCATTCCTTCCCAACAGCTCTATACTCACACCATGCATGCAGAAACAAGGAACCATCCCAAGAGGAACTGACTATGTGGATGGCTTGCCACTGTAATCTGCTGCCCCTATCTTCTTCCGTATGCCCTTGCATAATCTACATAAACCTTAGATTTAAGCACATAGGGGTGCTCACATTTACCTGCTTACTTCTCTCAAAGAGAGGGCAGGGAGGGGTCAGGCAGGGAATGGGCAAAGGATTAACTCCACTCCAACTCCTGTCAGTGGTCAGAGTAGCTGAGTCTAGATGGTAGAAGTGGTAAGTTACTGCTCAGTCCCCATGGCAAGCAGAAAACGGGGGAGGCAGTGTGATTTATGGGGGTGTCTTCAGGCCATGAAGCCACCTAGAACTATTCCTGAGGTGGGACACAATTAGCTTTCATCCTTGCTCAGGCTGAGACTAATGTCATTTGCCCAATCATGGCAAACTTCAAGAGGGAACAAATGAAAACTAAATGCACTCAGGACTCTTGTTCAAATGCTGCCTTGCTGTAGATCACTGAGCTTGCATCGTTTCTACAAGCTATGAGGAGCATGCCCATTCAGTTAATCTAGGAAATAGTTTCTGGGATATGCTCTAAATGGACTCCCCTGCCCTCCCCTCCTCGTACCTTTCCGTGTTAGTGCAGGCTTCTCCCGTTGATTGATCCAACCAGGGAGAGAGACTGCCCAACCTTATGTGTGCTACCTGATGTAGAAGTCTGCAGACCACAGTAGGCCTTAAGCTGTTTAATGATAAATTAGTATAGAGTTACTTGTACCTACTTGAACTATAGTTGGGCGAAAAGGAGAACAGGCGAAGGGAATGTTCAGAAGAGAGAAGGCCACGCGATGCAAACTATTTTGGACAGTTTGAGTAAAATGGACAGAATGAAAACTAGGGCTGTGTGTAGCCAAAGTGCAGGGTGTGTGTGCACGACACTTTAAAGTGGACGAAATGCTTTTGCACCGCTTTAATGCTGTTGGTGCTTGCATGCCTTGGTGGCGTATTGCACATTACTTCCAGCCACCGTAGGAAATTTGGTGGTGTGATGTGTCTTAAATGACATAGGGCACAGCAAACTAAAATCCTTCGTGCCCCTTACAGCCACGGAGCAAAGCACCCGGCTCCGTGCAGCTCCGTGGCTCTGCAGGAAGCCTGCAGGCAGCCTAGCAGCCGCCCAGGGAAGCAGGCTTTGCCCAAGAAAAGCAGCAAGCCTGAGCTCCCCCCTGAGCCTTTCTTCCTGCATGACCTGTATCGGGTCCCAGTGCTTCCCTCTGCAGCCACCACTTGAGCTGGATGCCTGCAGGCAGGTGCCACCTGAGGGGTGGGGGGGTGCTGCTGCTGTGGAGAGAAGCACCAGTGCCCCCCTGCAGCCCAGGGACCACTCTACCCACCGGCAGCTTGCCCTCCCCTCCCTGCCAGAGAGGCAGGTAAGTCAGCGGGGTGTGTGCATGACACAGGGGTTTAATCAGCCCTAAATTGAGGGAGAGTTTTTTAAAAACCCCCACTTCAATTTAGGGCCCCCATTTCATCTATACATGCCCTAGGGTAAAGGTAGAGGTCACCTCAAGTACACTTAGTGGGGTGCGTGATAAAATACCTCCCCATGGTGTGTCCTGGGCAACTCGTGGGAAGTTATCTCCTCAAAGGCCAAATCTATCAGCCACTCCAAACACCAACTGAATTTCAACACCCGTGTCTATCCAAGGGACAAGCGGCCAGCATCATGAACACAGGTTCTTATTAGACCCAGCACTGTCAATCCTTTCAATTAACATTGAAGGATACTCACGGGCTAAAGCTAATATCCTGGCAGTAGTATCACAGGAGTATGATACTGTGTGCCTGCAGGAGATGTACAAAGGACATAATGACTCTCATCCAACCATGAAAGGTAAAACACTCATTGCTGAAATAAGACATAGGCAGTATGGCAGTGCAGGTTTTGCTAGACCTGACCTGCGAATTGAGCGAGTGCATACCAGCACAAGCAAGAACAACATTGAAATGATCACGCTTAGCCTTAAGAACATCATTATAACTTCTATATACAAACCACTATCTATTACTTTCCAGTGGAATAAGCTACCTGATCGTAGCACAGGGAAGTACAGCCTTGTGATCAGTGGCTTTAACTCCCAGAATACTGTAATAACAACCACAGCTGGTACATGAGCTTGTAGTGCAAGGACAATTTAATTAAAAAAAAAAAAAAAAACGTCACGTTTCTCTTATTCTGCGGGGAGGGAGGGAGGTTGCTCTGTGGTTGTGCAGAAGGGCATTGTACTCTCACATAGTACATGCTATGTTAAGCCCAGGCTCCATCTTGCGTAGAGCCACCCAACTACTCACCACTCTGGCTACAGGTGGCTGGATCTAGATGTGCAGGTATGTGCGGTTTGTGGCACCACAAACCTCTTTGCAGCACCACAGATTGCACGCATGGCACATTAAACCATGTGCAGTACGGCTAACTTGCATTGCAGGGGTACAATTTGCTACCAGGGGATTTCCCAGTTGCAACCCCCCGCCCCGCCGAAGAAAGCCTAGGGCTGCCTGCTCTTCCATCTCTGCATGCTGCGAAGCCCCCATGCTGAGGCATCCTGCACCCTAATCAGTGCTCTCCACTTGCTGGGGCACAGTGTGCCTTGAGACAGGGGAGCAGGCAGCCCTGGGCTGGATGCTTCCCTGTCTCCCCACATCTGAAATGTCTGCACCCATGCCCTGCAGACAATAAACGGTGCAAAGAAAAACAATATGGTAGAACCTTGTCTTACCCCAGCATGTGCCAAAATTTCCTTTCCTCCTTTCCCCTTTAATACAGAGATGCATGAGGCAGCAATGATGGCATTTATCTTTGAACCAGGCGAGATGGAGGCTTGATCAGGATCGCAAAGTTTAGAGCAAAAATCAAGGTGAACGAACCACTTCTGAGCGATTTCCTGTGTGTGGATGACGTGGCCTTGGTTACCCACAGTGAATCTCCTGTGCAAAATTTCTTAGGCAGATTTTAAGGATCATGCAAGAGCTTTGTGATGACAATTAGTCTTAAGAAGACTGCGATCATGTACCAAGGGGTGAAAAAATCAATACCTAACATTGCTCTGGACGATAAATCTCTTGGTGTTGTTGACACTTCTTGCTACTTGGGTTCCTTGATCAGCAGGAACCTTGACCTTCAGACTGAACTAACAGCATCAGAAAAGCAACTGCGAATTTTGGGCTATTACAGAAACATGCACGGAATAACCACAAACTATCGGCTACGTTGAAGATATGAATCTATGAGACTTGCACGCTGTCCTCCCTGCTTTATGGTTCAGGAACAGGGACTACATATACCAGGTATATCAAGAGACTGAATAGCTTCCACATGAGATCTCTGTGGGAATACAGAAAACCAAACACAGAGGTATTGCAGCATGTAGGACCGACACATTTAGAAACCACTATCAAGAAAAAAAAGTTTGCAATGGATTGGCCGCATCAGGAGAACGGGAGAAGACTGTATCCCCAAAAAGTATTTTGTATAGTGAGATTCAAGACAGGTCTATATAGCAGGGTCACCCTCTATGGCAGTACCAAGATGTGTGCAAAAATGATATGAAATCATTCAGCATCAACGTAGAAAGCTAGGAGGAGGGCACAAAATCCTGTCCGATCTGGAGGCAACATCTGGCACTGTGTGCAGCTTAACACGAAGGGACTTTGATCTAGAGGACGGAAGCAAACTGAGAAAGAAGAAAGCATGCTGTAGACTTGGACTCCTGCGCAGACAACATATGGACCTGTGAAACTTGTAGCAAGCTGTGTCACTCTCAATTTGGGCTTGTCAGCCACAAACAGAATCAACAGGAATCTGATTAGACCTCTTATACGTACGCTGCGATCCAGAGGCTTGACGGCTGCCGACTGCACGGGGAATGAGCATTGTTGCCAGTCAATGAACTGAAGTGCAATCCAGATCCGAGGCAGGACCTACCTTAAGTATGGTAGGTTCAGTCTGTTAAATGTTTGTGCTTGATTCGCTTCCCCCTTCTTCAGTTTCAATTATTTCCTGAATTACACAAATGCTATTTCTTAAACTACAGTTGCCTCTGGGCCATGTTTAACGACAACGGACTGATGGGGATGTAATAATTTCTCTACTAAATTAAGTCTCTAAGTCTCTGGGCTATAATGGAAGTCAACATTTTGTAGCCCGAGTTCAAAGGATAATAGAGCTTTAGTTCTTAACGTATGCCATATCTTCCTTTTTTTTTCTATTCCAAACCTGAGGCTACTGGAAGGGAAGAATAGTCTGACCTTGAAATAGCTTGCTCACTGCAATATTTATGAACCATCCTCAACATGTCATGGAGGTCCTTGCAAATCACCCTGTCCCAGGATCCCATCAACCTGCTATATCCCTCTGCAGTCTCTTTTCCTTGCCTCCTACAAAATGTATCTGAAGGGGATGTTCCATCTGCTTTCCTAAAACCTGTTGCAATTTTGGCTCATTTCAGCTTGCTTCTTTGATATTGAGCCTCTTCCTCTTTAATTTATACTCACCCTCGTGTCCACAACTTCCCTAGCTTGCAGTCAGCTTTGGAGAGCTCTCCAGTAACTTTTGCAATGCTAAATGTTAGCCGTGTGTCACTGTTTTGAGAGAGAACATGGAGAGACCTCCAGGCTCTGTTTGGCCAGTTTCCACCTTTCCATCTGGGATGTTTCTCATTCCTCGAGGAGTCAACCTTTCAACTGCAACGGCATTGTTGAGTAAACAAGTATTTAATTTCCAAAAACTTAGCCGAAAGTCACTTCCCATACTCCTCAGGTTTACTTAGACCGGGGCAGTGGTTGGTGAACACCACTGGGTGCCCAACCCATCTTCTGCTCTGGGCAGTAGTATTCTCACTCCGGCTGACCATCTGATGCCTCACAGAGAGGTACTGTAACTATCCACATTTAAGAGAACCCTCAATAATTAGATTCTGTAAATGGAAAATTATAAATGTGTTATAATTTTCCATTTATAGAATCTAATTTCTGGAGGGTAGTCTTAAATTTGTCTCCAAACATGGAGAAGGCAGGCAGCCTGACCCCTGCATGAGGCTCCCCTGACACTCATCCCCTCATACCTGCACCTTGCCACCTGACCCCCTACCCAGTCCCCAACCTCTGCTGCTGCTCAATCCCCATCCTGTGCTGTTGCTCACCCCCAAGACCCCACTGCTGCTCAATCCTCAACTCACACGGGGACCCCCATCCTATCCTCTCCCATGCATTGTTGCTACATAACCCACTGTAACCCACTGCTTCCCCGTCCCCTGATGTGTGCTGCAGCCCCCCGCCCCCCCTCCCCCCGGGCAATAGTATGCACTGCTGCAGGGGTGGGCAATTATTCTGAGTGGAGGGCCATTTACTGAGTATTGGCAAGCCATCGAAGGCCGCCTGACAGGCAGCCCAGGGCAGGTAAATACTATTTTAAAAAAATGTTGGGGGCCCCGGGGACTGGATAGAATGGCCTGGCGGGCTGCATTCGGCTCACATTTTGCACACCCCTGCACTACCGCCTAATCCCTACGTACAATGCTGCCCCCCCGCCCAATGCCAGAAGCTCTAGCTCCAGTCCTGGGCCCACATCAGGGCCAGAGCACTCGTATTTGATTCCAAGATGAGGCTTGTTTTTCCCCAGCTGAATGAGGAAAATGTCCTCTTGTATTGAAGTAAATACGGTAAAGGCCCCTCTCTCACTAAGTGACGATACCCCCAAATATTCTCTAGCTTGGGCATCCCATGCACGCTTACAAAAAGTTCATTAGCTTGTAACCCCTGGTTGTGTTGAACGGTTCCCTGTGGCTCAGCAGTGTAGGGATGTGGCCAGACACCTGGTGCACAGAGGCAGCAATGACTTCCAGTTACTACCACAGTCACAATTCTAGTTGTGCACTCACAGCAGCTACTTTTTGTTGCCTCCCCACCACTATGCCAGTGCACTGCTGGCACTGGTCTTGCTACAGTACAGCACTGCCCCCCTCCTCTTACCTCTTTCTCTCCCCCCTCCTTTGGCCTTTGTACTCTAATTCCTTTCTCATTCTTGTACTCTACTTTCTGCTTCTCACAGCATCTGATGTGGCGAACTTGGGTTCACAAACACTTTTGCTCTCT
>JAGPOW010003648.1:105318797-105337242 GCA_030014935.1 Caiman crocodilus
CTCTCTGTCTCTCTTAGTTAGTCTATAAAGGTGCATATCAAGCCTGTCTTCTAAAGCAGAGGTGTCAAACTCACCCTGTTTTCCAGGCCAGATCTAGACCGTGGGGCTCTTCATGGGTGGGACCTACAGGGCAAATGGTGGAAGCATCAGAGGACAATTTCCAGGGGACAGATTGTGCCTGAAGCCACATGCAGTGAAGCAGGCAGCTCTGAAAGAAAACCAGCATTTATTAGTCTACAGCAAGACGGCAGGCAGAGTCCTTGGGGGAACAATACCCAGACCACCTCCTAGGCAGAGTCCCTGTCAGGTAAACAGACCTGGCTGTGCTCTTGTAAGACCCTCAATCTCTTCTTGTCCTGCCTTTGTCTCCTGCTTGATCTCCTGTCTGAAGGTCTCCTTTTCAAGCCATCTCTTTGCACTGAGTTATTCTGAAATCTTTCTTTGGCACCAGAAAGAGCAGGGAATCTCCCCAGGTGCTGGAGCTGGAATCCATTTGGTCCCGCATTGATAAAACGAAATGTGGTTCATTGTTTCGTAGAGTTTCCCTTGGCAGAGCACTTCGGCGGATCCTCACAAGTCTCCTGCAAAATGCCGTAAGCTCATTATTTTCTAAGCTATTTAAGGCAAATGGAGACATCAAACATTATTGTAACCAACCCATTGAATCTAGAAATATTACAGACCCGTGGTCTGTCACCATTCCCACCTCAGATGCTGCAGGGCAGAGATGGGGACATACCAGTGCTTTACACCCGAAGAACAGGAATTGACTAACAGTGCCCCCTCCCTCCTCCTCGGTCGGGCTGCCTCAGTTCTAGTACAGCGCAACGCCTCTCCTTCATCATAACCTGACCAAAAGGATGTACCTTTCCCCAACCCCCTGCTGAGCTCCCTAACACACCCGGCCTAGACCACAGCCTTGTTTCTTGGATCCCGGCTAGATGCTTCAAAGATCAATAGCACTTACCTCTGGCTTGTGCCTGGGCACTGCTGCTTTCGGGCCATCAAGCCGCTGTCTCACACCCCAGTCTGCATGCGTGCCCAAACGCCTTAATTTTCTGACCAACTTGCTGATGTTTCTAATTGCACTGATTTACCTTCCCTCTCATCTTTCCTTCCCTTCCAGCTGCTTTTGTCTGATTGGTTGGTAGGGTCCCCTGATCCCAGAGCCTTGTCACAACTCTAACCATTTTTCCTGCACAGGCCCCCAGTCCCTTCACTTCTGTCAGTGACGTGCCCCTTCTCCTTGCTCTTCCTCTTCAGGCATAACAAAGAAAACCCATCCTCTGCTGGAACTGCTGGGCTGTGAGATGATTCTGGTGATGGTAGTTACAGTAGCCCCAATATTTACTTAGGTTCCTCTTCTGATCCCAATGTGTGAGAGTTGGGCTTGGGGAAGTCAAAGGGTACATCCCAGTGAGGGACCCAGTCCTTGCCGTAGCCACTCCGGCCACCCCTGGTTTCTGAGGTACCTGAATAATGATGGCTCTTCCTCTACTGCTCTGTTCCCCTCCCCTTTCCCTGTACACTTAATCCAACCCTTTGCCCCACGTTACCTATATTGTAGCGCCCTGACTTTTGGTATTTCCTGCTCCCTCTCCCCAACTGATTCCTTTTGCTGCATTAGTAAAGGAGGAGATTTGTCCTTCCCCAAGGACAGGGCAGTCCTTTCACTCAAAGACAGATAGATGGTGTATGCAGGGATAGACAGATCAATAGATCAATACATGGTGTGCATGAAGATAGAAAAAGAAAGATTGGTGTGTGTGGTAGGAGCGGGAGAAAGAGACAGAGAGAAAAAGGTGGGTGTCCATGGGGATAGGTAGACAGATAGACAGATTTCAATATTTTAGGCTTTTATTATAAAAATATTAAAGACAATATGAGACGGCGTCACACTGCAGAGCCCTCCATGGGCCTGGGTATGCAAAGATTTGTTAATAAAAAGATATAATTACAACCAGAGGTTGAAACCCCCTTCCCAATGCCAATTAGGCACTCTCACTTTTAGTACTTGCTGGCTATCTCCCGCTGGGCAGTGGCCCTTTGATGGCCCAGCAGAACACAACCCAAGTCATGTCGATGGAGTGGGTCGTCCCTCCGTTAACCTGCCCCAGGAGCCGGTCTGCTCAAAACGTTCAGCCAATTGTCAGTTCCAGTCCATGTATTTGACATGGCGCGTGCTTGTCCCCACCAGAAACCAGATAAGCAATAACAGAAGCAGCCGGCAAATAACAAACAGAAGCAAAAGCTCCAGGCCTTTTTCAGACCTCAGGAGAGAGGCACCCTGGTTGGGTGCTCGTTCTCCTCTCTCCCTTCCCTGTGGCCTTTTATCTTCTACCTAGGGCTAGTCGGTCATCCCTGTCGTCTGACTCAGGGTTTGTGGGCGGGCAGGCTCCTCTCTAACCACCAGCAGCTGGCCTTCAGCTCCTAAGTCATGCATCCCCTGCTACAGTTGTGGGGGAAGAGGAGGTATCCAGATTCAAAGTACACATGAACCTGGATCACGAACCGGAAGGGGTGGAGACTGTCATCAAAGCTGGTCCCTGCAAGCTGGTTTCTGTGGCCCTTCAGGGTCTCCATCCTGGCCTGTCCAAGAAGAAATTTTTCATAGTGCAACTGATTCAAAAGCCAGCTCCCTTCAAACAGCCTTTCAAAACTTCGTGGAGCACTTCACTATCCTATGTTCCTTGCACAAGCTACTGCTAGGAGCTGCCAAATTGCTGACGGCAGGGTCAGCCCCAGCGTAGAGCGTCTGCTGCTGCTGCGATGCTGATCCCTGGGTTCAAGCTCTTTCCCCTTTCATGCACAGGTTTTTAGTCAATTGGTCACCTACTGCGCCTGACGCCAACCAAGACCAGGCTCGTGGTTGTTCCTGCCCAGCTGAATTCTCCTGTTGCAGTGTCTTTGCATCATGATTTTTTTTTATGAGCCTGCCTGACTTGGCATTTTTCAGTTACTCACTTGTAGCCATTATGTTTTTATTTACTCAGGCCATGTGGGGAATAAATAGAGTACTTGCCATTTAAACTCTTTGTGTTTTATTAAGTTACAATCAGCTCTTAGGACTGTATCTCCTCCAGCTCAAATGAGGTGAAATTATAGAAATAATAATAATCATCCTTATGCCACCTGCAATTACAACGTCAGGGGAGGAGGTTAGTTTTCAAGTTTAAAATATGTGCTCTCCAGGATCTTTATTTTATCACCTCTTTCCTTCCAGAACGACACGACAAATCGGCTGTAACAGGAGAGTGAAATCCCCACAGTGGCTATCTAGCCTTCTGCACGCAAGCTGCATAATGAACTCACCTCATTACATACAATACCTTCATCATCAGACACAATGGGAAGAAAATGCCAGCTCTGGTCCCTTACTGAAACTGTAAGCCAAATTCAGACCTCAGAAGTAATGGTCTAAATCCTGCTGAACCAATAGAGTCAGCCTGGATTTACGCTGGTGCCCCTGAGAGCAGAGCTTGGCTTTGGGATTGCGAGTCTCCCACTAACAAGCGTAGGCTGATGTAGTCTAATGCCTTGTTTTAGAGAGAAAACCGTGTGCGTGTGAGAGACCATATATTGTTCTGGGCACAACTTTTTGCGCACGTGAAAAGAGAGGGAATTGTCTTGGTTTATAGCAGTCCTCCCTTCCAAATGAATTTGGTGGGGAGTATCGTTGGGTTTTGCTCTCGCTGCAGAAAATAAATTTCCCCTGAAAACTCCCTTCTGGTTAGCAACTCCCGGTGCGACCGTGTCAGGTTAGAATTAAACGAAAGACCTCTTGTCCACGTAACGCTAAATGAATACGGGAATAATATCAACGGCTTCTGCAAGTGACGTGAGGCACGTGCGGGACTTCTTGAGGGCTTGAAGTTTCAGTTCCAGGAAATCTTTCTTGAATGTATCGTCAGTTCTCGGATCCATGCACACAGGGCATGGCTCGCTGATGTGTGCTGCTGCTAAGGTTAACTGAGCGCGCGTCACAGAAACGTTACCTGCGTCTGGTTCTTTGAGACGATTGCCTTCGCAGATTGAGTTCAGTCCCTGTAAAAAAAGCAACTGTTTGAGTCACAGTGGATGTTCACTGTCTTTTTCAGAGAAATGCTTCAGTTCAGGCACAAATCATTGGGCTCAGCAGTGGCTTGCTTACATACTGAGCAAGAAAAATTCCTGTCACGGCAGAAATCACCGGGTATAATGCTCTGGTCCATGCTATTCAGGTGCTCAGTTTGGACGAGCGCAGCAGTCCCTGCTGGCCTTAAAATTGATGAACCTATCATGTGTATAGAGACATACAAATCTGTTGTCCTTTTAGATATGCTGCAACCTCAGCCACCCTTACGTTTCACAGAGACCCTTGGAGGGAGATTTTCAAGCATCTGAATCCGAAATCCCAACTCTCTCACCTCTGTCTCTCTGTGATGATGACTGATGCCTGCCCCAAATTTCAGGCACTTGCCAGGTGGCACCACATAACTTTGCATTTCGGGGGGTTGCTGATACAGGCCCCACAAAATGAAAGGGGGCATGGAGGAAGGGAGAGACGCCAAACCCCCTTATTAAACTGGCCCGTGTACTTGTTCAGACAGCAGAGTTCTGATCCGTGGTGGAGGCGTGTTTTCTTGGGACTGGCACAGTAACGGGAATGAAGTCCCTTTCCTAGATTTCATAGACATTAGGGGCTGGAAGGGACCTCATGAGATCATTGGGTCCAGCCCCCCGCCATAGGTGGGAAGTCAGTTGGGATCAAGTGACCCCAACAAGAACTAAATCCAGTTGGTTTTTGAAGGAGTCCAGAGTAGGTGCTTGCACCATCTCTGGGGGGGGGGGGGAGTTTGGTCCAGACCCTGGACACACTCACCCTAAAAACCACTTTTCTTATATCCAGTCTAAATTGGCTTTCCTGGAGTTTATGGCCATTGGAACTTGTTATTGCTCGGGGAGCTCTGGTGAACAGATGTTCTCCCAGGTCCTGATGTGCCCCTCTTACGAAGTTGTAGGCTGCCACCAAGTCCCCCTGAGCCATCTTTTCTCCATACTGAAGGGTCCCAAGTCCCTCAGCCTTTCCTTGTACAGCCTTCCCTCCAGGCCTTGGGTCATACGAGTGGCTCTCCTCTGGACTCTCTCACGCTTCCAGACTTCTGTTGCTCCTAGCAGAGCTAGGAGATGAATTAATCCCTTAAGACTTTCTTGGGAATGATGGTGTGTGTATGGTGGGGATAGGTTCACTATTTCCAGGACTCAGCAGTCTGATATCATTCCACTCCTTGGTGCAAAAAACCAGAAAGGTGCTCTTCAGAGGGAGTGGATACTTATATGGCTTGTGACCTCAGACTACTCGCTGGGTGTCCCTCTGCATGGGAGTTTGGATGCTGGGAAAGACTGTAGACCTGCTCTACAGATTTGGTTCTGGTCTATTTTTCTTGTGATACTCTTGTCCCACTCTCACTACTGTGGCCTCTGAGGAGCCACTAGAATTAGAGAGCCAATGAAACGTCTCTGCCTCTCTTGCTGACTCTTTTGCATGCAGGATGTTTCAATCATCTCTATTTAGGCCTCGTTCTGATAAGTTTTCTAAGCCTGGAGCTCCATCTGAGCCACGGAGAGATAATCTCACTAGGGAAAGACTGAAACACAAGTGTGATATTTCCTGCTCGCAGACCAGTGCTGTACACTGTAGAGAAGAGATATGACACTCATGTGGGCACCAGGGGCTCCTTTCAGGCTGGATACAACCTGGGGCATAAGGGCTGGTGCAGTGGTCACTGTGGTGGTGGCGATGGTGGTGCAGAGTCCAGAAACAGCATAGGGTCTGATGATGGGAGAGCGAGGCCAGGAGCAGTGAAGTGTCTAGCAGAGGCAAGGGTGAGGGTGAGAGTGGGGGCAGAGCCAGGTCCGGCAGCAGTGAGCTGAGCTCACTGTCTGTGGTTCTGTTCAGCAGGACCAAAGGGCCCAGCTTGCAGTGCCCTCCAGTAGCCCAGTGGGCTAGATGAAGAAGCTCCACCGGACAAATCTGGTTCATGTATGTTTGACACTCCAGCTGTAGAGTGTCAGCATCTTGCTTGCTAAGTTCATAGTGATCCCTTTAGCTTCCTGAGGGGGACTTAACTGGGTCAAACTGGTTTATGCAATGTCTGTCCCAAAACCCTTGCTGGTTTAAGATAAACCAGACTCCTCCAGCATCCTGGCATGCTCCCTGGGCTCCAGAGCAGAGCTGGCTCCTCCCCTCTGCTCCCTGGCTGCAGCTCCAGCACTGACCGTGGGCTACTCCCCCTCCCAGTCACCATTCCCTGCCGAGCAGGAAATTGCCTCTCCTTTCTGCCTTGTGGAGAGGTGTCTGTGTATTAGCAGACCACATGGTGGCTACAGCCCATGCTGAATCAACAAGTAGCTGGTAATGTCCCCGTGTTGTTTTCTTAATGGGGTGATAAACACCGAGTTTGGGGTAATAATAACACTGTTATCAATTTCCTGCTGGGCTAATCAGAGCTACGCCCCCCCACCCCTCTCAGTTTAGTACTTTGCAAGGAAAGGGAGGGCTGCTTTAGCACTCCCTGAGCCACTGCAGGCATGTGCCAGCATTTCTGAGATGTCTGTTCGGTTATGAACCGGTTTACCCTAGCCAGGTTAGACTAACCTGAAAAGATTGAATCAATGCAGGCTCAGGCTTTTTGAATGTCTGTCCCTAGCCCTGCAGACTACATAAGCCCAGTCTCCTAAGCTTCTCTTCATAAGTCATGTACCCCAAACTCCTTAACCCTTTTTGTTTGCCTCTGACTTCTTCATCTGAACACCTAATCCCTGGTTGGAGGAAGCAGTCTGCCAGCCTTCCCTGTAGGCTGCATTGTTCCTTCTCTTGTAGCTACTGTCCAATCAGTTGTCTGTCTCACTCAGTAAGAGGAAATAGCCCTGTTACAGTGGAGTTGAAGGGTTACAGGCATAACCCACGTACTCCCAGGGGGGTGTGCCCTGTCCTCCAATGACAGTGGTGGGGGTCAGGCAGGGTGCTGATGGAAGGGCCAGATACTAAAGCAGTTCCCTCTCCTCTCTACAGAGCCAGGCTGAGACCAAGTGCTTAAATATATACAATTTATTACTATAATAAATACTTAAGACGAAACATGAAATATTTAAAAGAAAACTTAGCATATGACACTACATATAATATCCCACAATTCACATAAGCCATATAACTTACGACATGTATAATAATTAATACATTGAACAAGATAGTTAAGGTTACAACAAGATAAACACATAAGGGCACTCAACTTATATAAATCAAATAAGTTAATAATATTTCCTAGACCTACCAAGTAATAATACAAATATACATTATTAACACATTAATAACATATAAACCATATAAACTTCCTTAAAGAAGGCCCATAGTGATATACACTTTGACACAACAACAATCACCCAAAATAGGGAGTGCACTCAGCACCTCCCCAAGGGGTTTCCTTGGAGCCCCTACCCTTTAGGGCTCTGGGATGTGGACACGCCCCTCCCACACTGGAAGGTGGAGGTAGCAGACCCTCCTGTCCTGTGTCTGCCTCCCCTATGAGGCCCAGTTTCCCAGCAACTCACACTTCCTCTCTGAAGCAGCCAAGGCTCATTCCCTGGAGGCCGATCCCATGAGAGCCTCTCTCCAGTGGTGCCTTCAGCTCTCCTTGGTGGCCTGGCATCCTGCACTGCGCAGCCCAGGGCTCTCTCTCTCTTGTGGGAGCTGGACCCTTACAGGTTCCGGTTCCCTGGTCTCAAATCGTGGGTCCTTCCTTTCCCAGGCCCTGCTCTGGGCACCAGGGCTCTTTTAGTTAAAGGCGGAGCCCTATTGCGGGGCTCCAGTCACTTGGCCTAGGGCCAGGGCTAACTTGAGCAGCCATGAGCTGCTCCCAGGCAGGTCCTCCATGTGCCGACCCATGCACCAGGTGAGTCCCAAGCAGCTCCTAGAGTGGATTCTCCATGTACTGATGTGCACACCGACTGCCCAGCCACTTGCTAGGTTTGCAGGCTCAAGCCGCCTCAAGCGGCTCCTAGAGCCTGATCCCCATCTGCCGTCATGCACTGCTGAAGCTCAAGTGGGGTCCTGAGGATGGCCACGTCTGGAGCTCCTCTCTCTTCACTGTCCCTCGTTGTCTCTCCCCATCGTGCATGCTCCTCTTTTATACTCTTCAGGAGCTCCACCCTGAAGTTCTCCGGACCTGGCTGGCGCAGTTCTGATTCAGGTCCAATTGCTCCTTGCCCCCTCCCTTTGGAAAAGGGTGGGGAACTGCTTTCCTTGAGCTGCCTCTGGATTGGTGGGTGGGCTCCACCAGTCACAAAGCAGACCCTCAATTCTGGGATGCAACACAAGCTCCAAAAAGGTAAGCCTGATATATAGGCATGAGCACCTACCAGAACCCTGCTGATATATCCAGCACAGAAAAATATTTGTAATCAGCTAACTTTCCAAACATTTTTCTGCTTATACCTAATGGAAGTTATTTCCTTTTCTTTCTTTCTTTTTTTTAAACCTTTTATAGCTCCTGTAGGTCTATGGATAAGTCTTTTTTCCCCCTACAATGACCAGCAAGGGCATACACTCTTTGATATTTTCTGATTGCTCTAAGCAATGGTCTTCTGCAGCTTCCCTTGGCCTCTACCTCACTATAAGGGCAGCTTTTTAGGGGTATGAAGCCTGGGATAACTGGGTTTATTTAGTTCTATTCTGTACATTACTCAGAACTTCCCTGTCCTCTGGAAGACATCATCACACTTATCCTCATTTGATTTGGTCACCTACCCCTCTAATTACCTCACTTGCTGGATGAGATTGAGGGCTTACCATGGTTTTAAATAAAGAACAGGTATTTTTTCCTTAACGTGTTATGACCCACACATATATAGATTTCATAGATTTCATAGACATTAGGGCTGGAAGGGACCTTGGAAGATCATCGAGTCCAGCCCTCTGCCCCAGGGGCAGGAAATCAGCTGGGGTCATAGGATCCCAGCAAGATAAGCATCCAGATTGCTCTTGAAGGTGTTCCATGTAGGTGCTTGAACCACCTCCAATGGCCGGCTATTCAAGACCTTGGGGGGCTTGGACACTGAAGAAATTCTTCCTTATGTCCAGACTGAAATGGTCCTGTAGTAGTTTATAACCGTTCAAACTTGTAATGCCTTGGGGCACTCTGGTGAACAGTCGTTTCCCCAGATCCTGATGAAGACCTCTGATAAACTTATAGGTGGCCATCAGATCACCCCTGAGCCTGAGCTTTTCCAGGCTAAAGAGCCCCATAGCTCTCAGCATGTTGTCATAATGTGTTTTCCTGACTTCTGATCATGCGCGTGGCTCTTCTCTGGACTCTCTCAAGCTTCCCCACACCCTTTTTGAATTGTTGAGCCCAGAACTGGATGCAGTATTCCAGCTATGGCCTCACCAAGGCAGAGTACAATGGGAGAATGACATCCCAGGATTTGCTTGAGAAGCATCTGATTGCAAGCCAGCATTTTTCTCACTTTACTAGCTGCAGCATTACATTGAAGGCTCATGTTCATCTTGTGGTCAGTCATGACCCCCAAGTCCCTTTCATCTGTAGTGCTATCCAGCGTAGCACTGCTGAGCCTATAAGGATGCTGCAGGTTTTTCCTCCCGAGGTAGAGAACCTTGCATTTTTCGGTGTTAAACACCATCAGGTTCTCGCCCATTTCCTGAGCCTGTCAAGTATAGCCTGGATTGCCCTCCTGTCCTCAGGTGTGGATGCTTTACCCCAGAGTTTGGTGTTGTTGGTGAACTTGGTCAGTCTGCTTCTGATATCAATGTCCACATCATTAATAAAGATATTAAATAGTATAGGCCCAAGTATGGAGCCTTGGGGGACCCCCCCCTGCAGTCACAGCGCACCATGATGATTTACTTCTGTCGACCACAAAGCTAATTCCCCAGCTAGCAGATCGTGGTGGACCCAAGGCCACAGTTGGCCAGTTTTGCCAAGAGGTGATCATGGGATACCAGATTGAAGACTTTTTTGAAGGCAAGATATATGACATCAATCTCCTCTCCCTTGTCCAGGTGACAGGTCACCTGGTTGTAAAAGGAAATAAAATTAGTCAAGCAAGACCTACCTACAACAAACCCATGCTGGCTATCCCTCAGGATGTTGCCGTTGGCCAGTCTGTTAAGAACAGCCTCTTTAATAATCTTTCCTAAGACCTTCCCTGAGATAGAGGTCAGGTTGATGGGCCTGTAGTTTGCCAGATCCACTTTCCTCCCTTTCTTGAAGATAGGCACCACATTGGCCTTCTTCCAGTCTCTGGGCACTTCACCAGAGCACCAGGAGTTCTTGAAGATCCGTGCCAGAGGCTGGGCTATGATGCTGGCCAGCTCCTTGAGTACCCTGGGGTGTAGGCCAGCTGACTTGAAGGTGTCCAGCCTCTCAAGGTGTTTCTTCACAAGGTCAGCCTTGATGGAGGGTAAGGAATTCCCTCACCCAGACCTTCCCATCCTGCAATGGGCAGGGGCATCCTGTGGGACTGGTGAAAGACTGACACAAAATACCCATTTAGCAAGTTGGCTTTTTCCTGGGCATTGGTAGTCAACTGTCCCATCTGGTTCAGCAGGGGTCCAATGTTGCCTTTGCTTTTCCTCTGACTCCCCACATCTCTGAAAAAGGACTTTGTATTGTCCTTGATACTTGTAGCTAGTTGGAGTTCAGTTGCAGCCTTGGCTTTTCTGGTTCGCTCTCTGCAGGTTCAGACCAGTGCAGAATATTCCTCCTTGGAGGTGGATCCCATCCCCATCCTTTGTAGGCTTTCTTTTTAGCCACAGGAGGTCTGCTAGTTCCCTGCAGAGCCAAGGGGGCTGCTGTGCCCTTTTGCTGCCATTTAGTTTCCATACTCCTTTCCTGGGGTTACCTCACTGCTGCAAGCCTTGAATTTCACTTGTAAATGCAGTGTTGCCTACAGCTTTCCCATCAGTGTTTGTAATACCATGCTAGCTTGTGCATTTTTGTGTCCAGCTTACAACTAACACCTCTTGTTTGTCTTCAGGTGGATAGTCAATGCACCCTGATAATTGCTGCAATTGCGGGTATATCCTTTTTTGTTATCACATCTGTGCTTCTTGTTGGCAGAAAGCTGTAAGGCATGGAGGGAAGCAGAGCTTAACCTGGTCTCACACAATAAACAGGGTGAAAGAGAGGGTCACGTAAGAGTTGGGGGTGCTTAATTTCCAGCCTTGGGCAACCAGGCGATCCTGATAGCCTGGTACGAGGCAGAGCCTTGGGCAAGGGATGGGAGGAGAACAAAGGAAGAGAGAGAGTGCTTCCATGACAACAGGCAGAAAGAGGCTGCCTGAATTATTTATAAAATTGTAAAACTTTTAATTTAAAAGAGATTTATGTAAACATTAATAATTGAATTAGTCCTTATTAAACTACATCCTCTCCACTTCTATCATCCTTGATGAGCGTGACTTTGTTTAATTCCAAGTTCATTTAGTGCTAGGGATTTTCAAATATTATCCCCTAGATCATGTTTGAAACATATATCTGCTCTCCTTTCCACTCCTCTCCTCTCCTCTCCTCTCCTCTCCTCTCCTCTCCTTTTCAGTGCATTGCAGCAGACAAGAAAGGGTAAGCCAAGAGCTGGAGTGAAATGTTACCTGCTGGCTGGCTGGCTCTCTGTTCAAACCAATGGTTGCTAATGGTAGTTGTCTGGTGAAAAGTGTTTTTGTTTTTCATTCTGAAGTACAAAAGATGTGGGGATGTCCAAGCACGAATAGTTAAAACCAGTATCTGAAAAGACTGCACTTTTTCATGCTTTGTTTAATACTTGTAGATAAGGAACATGTTTTTGTGGGGGTTTTTTACAAGAGAGAATAATTAGGCATTGGAACAGCTTTCCTTTGGGATGTGGTAAATTCTTCATAGCTCACCGTCTTAAAAACAGGAGTCAAAGTCTTTCTGGGAGGGAGAGTTTGGTCTAATAGTGTACCATTTGATAGTAGAAGCAAAAATATTTCCCTCCACTACCGGGGTGAAGTTCTCTGCTATGCATTACGGAGAAGCCTGCCTCGATGGTCCTTATGACTCCTTGTTACTTCCTGTGAGTCTTTGAGCCAATGCTAAGCAACATTAGCAAATGCGGACATTGATTCAGGTGCTATGGGAAGTGTTCGCTGCATATAAATACCCCGGCAGGGAAAAAAATGGTTTTCTTTTTATAATTCTATCTTTCAGGTGGGCATTTTCCTCAAGGTAACATTCCCAATATATAAAGGGATATTTGCTGTTTAGATATCTATTTGTGTATCCAGTTAAGCAGGTTTCCTGGGCAAGTTTATGAAAGCCTGGCCTCCAGAATTCAATAAAAGCCAGATGCTGATACCTAGTTAAGAGGCGCTTTCTCCATGAGCTGTCCCAATGAAGACATGGAATAACAGGCTTCTTATTATGGGTAAAGGCAACAGAATCTGGTTTTAACACAGTAGGTGTTTCCATTCCATGGCATTACAGCCGCTAGAGATAAGAGTGCTGTCTAATAGTTTAGATCACTGGTTCTCAACCTTTTTTGGCTGGTGACAGACGTGATGGACAGTACCCAGGCTGTCCGGGGGCCAGGTCCCCCAGAAGGGGGCAGGGGGCACTCCAGTTCCCACCTGGTTCCACTGCTTGAAGCAGGGCTTGTGGGGGGAGAGGGCTTGAAGCGGCTCCTTGTGGGGGAGGGAAGGGGCTTGAGTCAGCCCCAGCATGACCCCAAAGGGGAAAGGAAGTGTGGCCCAGTCTCCCCCAGCCTGGGCACGGACATGGCCTGGCCTCATCCAGCCATGGGGATGCGGGGAAGGGGCTTGACCTGGCCCTGACTTACTTGGAGTTTGGGACTTTGGCAGTGGGGAGGGTGGCCATATGTACTGCCAGTGCTCCCCAGCCACCAAATTGTCCAATCCATGAGGAATCCCTGGGCTGGACACCTATGGCTCCACGGGCTGTGCTTGGCTTGAGGGTTGGAGGGTGAGCACCCCTGGTTTAGCTTATCGGCCAGAATATGTACAGTTAGGATTTAAATGTTACTCTTAAGTGATCAGATGACTTTACTCTCAGAAATCTTGCTAAAGATGAAAACTAGGCTATTGGATATCCTGCCCATACAATGTTTCCTGTATGTCACAGCATTTATGCTTAGCTGATAACTCCTCTGACCCATTTCCTGTCTTCTCCCTAAAATAGCCAAGTTCACAGTAGGATGTGGAGCTATCCTGTGTTTCCCCAAGCACTTTCAAATACTTCCCTAGGTTCTTCTGGTTTGAGTCCTTTTTAAGTGATCTGTGAAGCTTTCTTTTCATGGAACAAGAAACTGTATAAAGGTCAACTGCTCTTGACATTCACAGTTTCATAATACTTTTAATACCTCATAACCATCATGTACTGGAGACAGAGAATTGCAGGACCAAATTAGCAAGAAACAATAATAAAAGTCTTAAAAGCGCGGCGCTTTTGCAAGCTGGTTAAAGGGGACTTTAAAATCTTCCTTTTGAAGTTGTGTCTCCAGATTTACACACTATTACGAAACTAACCAGGATTGCAACCTTTGTGCTTCCTTGTGGGCATATATCCCTCAGCATGTGTTGGGTTGTACTACTTTTCTTCAAAGAGTATTTATATATATTTCACTTCTGTGTGTTTTTTTCTCTTTACGTCTAGTTGAAATTTACTGCGTGTTTAATTGGCCCAGTGGTGAATTCCTCGTTTCCTTAAAAAATATTCTATGTACAACATTTTTTAGAAGTTTATGAGAGCAAGTCCAGGTGACTTGACTGATATCATATTTTACACAGGCTTACAAATACAAGGCATTAGCAGGTTCTGATTTCACTTCCAAATGATCTAAGTTAGCATCACACTAATTGAACCAAATATGGATTCTAACCTGCAGTCTTTACCCAATCAGATCAAGGGAGGTAAGGAGGTACCAGGCCAGGGGTGGGCAAAATGGTGGATCTGGTCAGCAGCTGGACTCCATTTCCAAGCACCCCCTGCCTGCGTCACTGCGGCTGGTTTCCATAGAGACCCCCGTTAGCAGTGGTGCCGTGGCAGCGTGGGGCCAGGGTTTCCATGGAGACTGGCCCCAACAGCGCTGGCAGGGTGTGTGGCTGCGTGGGGAGTTGCTTGAGGGCCCGGGGCTGGGATTCTGCAGCAGTGACAGCATGGTGCAGAGCTGGGGCACAGCTGTGAGGCTGCAGTCATAGGTGGATTAATGAATGGGCAAGGTGGGCACGAGCTGGGATCCCTATCAGCAGGGAAATGGAAGCTGCAGTTTTAAACTGGTGCCCATTTTTTGGTGCCAGGCTTAAAATTGTCACTTGCACGCTTGCTTCCCTGGGAGCTAGAAGTGGGGCTCCTCCTCCACCAGTGGGGCTGGGGGGACGGGCAGCAGGGCTGGGGTTGGGCTGGGAGGGCCATGTCGTGCCTGGGGGAGGAGGGTGGGCTGGGTGGTGCCGCGTCTGGAGGGGAGGGGGCCAAACTGGGCTGGGAGAGCTGTGCCCTACCTGGTGCGGGTGAAGGGTGGGGAGGCAATTTGGGCCAGGCTGGCTGGGCCAGGAGCACTGTGCCATGCTGTGCCTTTGTGGGTGGTGGTGCTGGGAGGGCCTTGGGGACTATAATTCCCAAAATTCGTCTTAGGCCCCCTGCAGCTACCCCTCCCTCCCAGTGCTGCCACCTGCCCACAGAGAAACAGCATGGCGCGCCTAGCCTGGTCCAGCCCAGCCTGGTTCCTCTTTATCTGCAGGTCTGCCTGGGGCAGCTGGACAGCAGCTCTCTGTAAGTGTAAGTGTAACAGGGGCCGGACGGGGAGTCAGACTGAGCTGTGGGTGGCTAGGGAGGAGGGGAGAGGGGCTGTCTGTGTGTGTGTGTGTGTGGGGGGGGTGTTTCTGTGTCCATGTGCAGAAAGTGAGAGTAGAGTGCATGTGCCTGTGTCTGCGTATCCGTGTGTGTGTGCATGTGTGTGTGTGGAGGGGTGTATGTTGTAGTTGTCTTGGTCTAAGGACATAGGCCTTTGGGTAAGGCCTAAGGTTCTTTGGGTAAATCTGATATCTTTTATTAGACCAACTAAATAGTTGGAAAAATATTTCTTAGCAACCTTTTGGGTTGAAAAACACTTTGTCAGGCTGAGGAAAGACCTGCAGTTGGTGTGCACTCTTCCTGGATGGAATGAATAGTAAAGAAGCCGGAGGCTGCTATGTGTGCAAGCCAGTCAGTGACGATGTAAATCGAGGAGTCAGTGGGTGAGAGACAGGCTTGGGGGGTGGGGGGAAAGGGAATGAATGTAGCAGGTAAATAGTGGAGAGGTGCCTGGGGAGTCAGATGTCAGGCAGGTTATAATGTGTCATAAATCCAATGTCTGTATTTAGTCCATGATTTTTTGTATCCAGCAGGTTGATGAAGTGAAGTTCATAGGCTTGTCTGTGAAAAGTGTTTTGTGAATTCCCTTTGAGGATTAGAACTGAGAGATTGGAGGGAGAGTGGCTTTCTTGTGAGAAATGTGCCCTGTAGCTAATTGAGTGTTCTTGTCTTTGATAGATTTGAGGTACGCAGTTGTTGTTTGGCTTCTCCCATACGTTTTCCACCAGGGCATTTGGTGCACCGGATGAGATGTATAACATTTCTGGAGGTGCAGCTGTAAGATCCAGGAAAATTTCCCCAAGTATTTAGTTGGTCTAATAGAAGAGGTTAGATTTACCCAGGTAAACTTGTCTGCCGTGTGTGCGTGTATACTTGGCCGTAGCCGGAGCAGGGACCAAGGAAAAGAGGTGGGCATATGCCCCCCAGCCTGGCAGGGTCCACCCAGCCTTCCTCTCCCTGCCCTCCCTGCAGCCCAGCTCCCATGGGGGGACGGGGCCTCCAGATTTGTGTTTGCCTAGGGTCCCAGTACACCTTAATATGCCTCTGGCTGGAGTGCTCTTTGAGTCCCAGGTACGTGCCAGCCCTGTAGGAATTTGTTATACTCGTCCCTCCAGTATGCTGATCATTTTTGGAAGTCATATAAATTACATGTAGAACAGTCAGGGAATAAAGAAGGTCAACTCCCAAAAGCATTTCCGCCGTATCCCATGCAAACCTAGCAATTTTCATATTCAGACACCGACTAGGCTGTGGTTTAGGAACAGTACTTAATTCTGGTTCATTCAGTCCTGTAGTAGGTGGCATACTTGCAGTGGATGCAATTATTTCTTTGCTGAATTTTCAGTCTATAATCAGGTGTTTCTTTTGTTTGTTTATTTGCGGCGGTTTTCCAGTAATGAGGCGTTTTGAACTGTCATTATCTAATCCAGTCAGCAACATGCAACATATGCTACCTACTTACCTGCTGACAGTGTAATTACTCTTCTGCCTTCTTCAACAATAACCTGCCCTCCCTCCCACGTGCGGTGTCTGAATAAATAAAACAGTTAGGCCTGTTTACCCAGGGTAGACTTACAACCCTAGCTGCAAAACGTGGCAGGTCCTTCCCCAGCTCAGCACCACGCTGTCGGGCATGAGGGCTTTATCCTGCTCGGGTCTGGCAGAAGAATTAGCATTTTGGTGATGGGGGGAGCTGGTGGGAGGAGAAAGAACGACCAGAATTCGGCGCAGAGGAGAGGAAGCCAGGAAGAGCTGAGTGGAGAGGAAAGGAGGTGTTTGAGACCTGCAAACTGCATTCAGGAGGTGATGGAGGAAAAGCACAGAAGCCTGGCAGCAGAAGGAGGAGGCCTGTTGAGAAATCCTGACCTGGTGAGGATAAGAGAATATTGCCATTTGATTTCACTGGAAATTCAGCCCTGGCATAGGAGAAGGGGACTAGATCAGGTAGACAAGAAAGCTCCTTCAGGTTGGAGGGGTGGGGTTGGGAAGGGCAGATCTGAGCTAGCTTTCTGAAAGCCTGAGTTTTTTCTAGTTCTAATAATTTCTGCTGCTCCCCAGGGCCCTGATGTTTCGCGGCCACAGGGCTGCGCTCAGGAAACCCAGCATTAGTAGTTTTGGAAATCACCCTTGGAAACATTCCTCGGCACAACCTGGCGCAGCGATGTCATTCAGAGCTTGGGAAAGCAGCGTCGAGTGCTTCTTGCAGCAAAAAGCAAGCCTCTGGATCTGTGGGAAAGCATATAACGTAGTGCATTTTATACTGCAGAACAGACCCCGCAGGCTCCTGCACAGTCTGTTAGTCATGCTCTTATATCATTCCTTAAAGACCTGCATTTAAAATAAAAGCCTTCTTGAGCATTTCCACGGAAGGTGGCAAACTCCAAGGGCCTTGCTCAAGAGACCTTGCTGATTACCAGGGTGTTGTCTTACGCGCATTGCATGAGAATCGTGAGTCTGCAAATAAAACCCAGGCGTCATTGTGCCGGGGGCGGTAGAAAGGCCAAGTCAGAAAGAGCCCCTGTCCCCGAGAGCGTATAGGCTAACCAGAGAACAGAGACAAAGGGTGTTGGCTATGAAAGGCAGATGGGCTTGCCTCAGGGTAAGAAACGCTGGTCTTCCAGTCCTGTGCTTTCCGCACTAGACAAGGGGTTGCCCACCTTTCAGGAGCGTCAGGCTAAATGAATGGCGCTCCATTGAAAGAGAGACTTCTAATCCAGATGCTGCTGCTACTCCCACTCCCCGTGCCCAAACCACTGAGTCCTGTGGCACCGAATTGCTGCCAGCGACATGGCTTTGCGGGCCAGTTCAAATCACTTGGTGGGGTAGAGCCAGCCTGTGCAGTACAGGTTGCTGTCCCCTGAACTAGACCATGGGACTTGAGCTAAGCTACAGCTCCTCTAGCCAGGCTCTGGTGGCACAGAAACACGCGCATACTCTCCCAGCAAAGCATTCCCAGTTGGGATGCACCTAGACTAGCGAAGCTCTGCTTTGTACTGTTGGAAATAAAAGACCCCCCACAAACAAAACAAGTGACGCTGGGAGCAACACAGTTCTGGAGATGTAACTGCGTTCACTTCTGCTGGGGCAGCTCTGTCGGTGTACGGGTCGCTCCCCTCTGTACCCTCCACCAACATAGTTGAGCTAGTCAAAGTCTGCAATGCAGACCCTGACCCTTGCTAGCACTTCATCACTAGTGGCAGGAAGAAAGATGGGCTGCTTCGTTCTTTTTCTTTTACAGTCCTACTGGCATGGTACAAATCATCTTCCTGCCCCCATTAGCCTCACAGCACTTTCCCTAATGGTGCAAACTCTATTTGCACAGTCATTTTATAAAGGATAATTGATGGAAAACTCTGACCTTCAATTCTCGCTCTCTCTTGCTCTTTCTTTAGTCTAGCGGCACTTTAGAAAGGTTTATTTAAAAAATAAAACCTGGAGTCCATTTTTCTTTCCTTTTCTCCTCTTTCCTAGGGGTGAGCCATAAAAAAATTATTAAACACCTACTTATAATTTCTCTTGCTTTACAGGCTAAATGTTCCTTATAGAAGATCATTTAAAAAAAA
>JAGPOW010003648.1:105340597-105353281 GCA_030014935.1 Caiman crocodilus
TCTCTCTCTTTCTTTCCCAGAGCCCACCACTATTGTATCTAGGCACCAACCTACAGTAAAACTATAGCAAAAAGACTTTTCTCCTTTTCTCAATGTTTTTGCCTCTTAGCTTTTTAGTCAGTTTGGGGGGTGGCGCAGAGAGAGCGTCAGAGGTTGCAAACGAATTTCTTGGTAATAATGAGAAGTAAAGGAGGATGACCTGGGGAGCTTGCCCCAGCCGTACCTGCTGTGCCCGGGGAGCTCATGGCAACACAGGTGACAGAACGAGCAAACTAACTGCATGGTTAATATTAAGCAATTGTTTTTTAGGGGATAGCCAGCATTGCCACCCATGTTACTTTATCTAATTATAGTTTATGTTTTTCTTAAGGCCCTGTATCCTAGTATCATGGGAATGGGAAAGGATTTCTTCATCTTCTTCTTTCCTTCTTCTTGGCACAGGGGACGAAAGGCCCCTCTCCCTCACTGCTGCCGGCCCCTTCTTTCTGCAGCCTGCGTTGCCTCGTGGCTCCTCTCTGCCGCTGTCACGGCCACTCTGGGCCGCCCAGAAGGGCAGCACTGTCAGTACAGAGGAGCGGCAGGGCAGCCTGGGTCAGGCTCTGCGCGGCCGCAGCACGACGGGCCTGGCAGCGGTGAAGGGGCTGGCAGGGACTTCCTTCCCCATGCACGGAGCCACAGCATCTGCCCAGCCACCACCGCTGCTGCTGCTGCTGCTCAGCGTGGTCAGGCAGCCGGGAGCCGCTGCAGAGCTGAGACTGTGTGCAGGGCTCTGCGTGTAAGTCCCCACTAGTACAACGGGGCTGGGGCTAGTGGCAGCAGCAGCCAGAAGGAGCTAGAAAGGCAGCCCAGCTGCAGAGCTGCCCCAGTCCCGTTGCGTGCCGAGGGGGTGGAAGGACCCACCCTGGGCTGGAAAAGCCTCTCTGCAGTCCAGATCTGGCTTGTAGCCCGTATTTTGCCCGCCCCAGTATAGCTTGTGGTGGCAGATATAAGCTTGGGCACGGGACCACTACACGTTGGACCCGTAGAGCTGAAGCACGAGCAGGTGCATGGCACATGTTGGATTTTGCTGAGTATTGTTTGGGTGGAGCGATGGATTTCTCTCTGGGAGAAAAGTAGGAGCAAACGGGAGAGCCAGTGAGGTAAATACAGCAGAAAGCCAAAGACAGCCAGAACAAAGTCAGAGAACGTGACCCTGAGCAAATTTCCAGGGTAAACGTAGGCAGGAAAGAGGCTTCGAATTGTGAGCAAGGCCCTGTCATGAAATGCAGCAGGAATCGAGCTTCTGTTTGAATCCTGCTGTATTCAGCGAAACAGGACTTGGTATGCAGGATTGTATCACAGCTTGAAAGGGCTCTTATATCCTGTTTCCGTCCTCACGGAAACACCCTGCTAGGCCGTGCAGCTTGCTTGACCTATGGGGATTAACATTATTTTGTTGAAACCTCATGGATTTTTAAGCAAATGTTACGAATACTTGAGCTCAGGATTTCTGACTCTTTAACACCTGGAGCCAGCTCTGTTGCGTAAGATAGCATCGCATTATAATAGCAGGTGCTCCTGCAAAGCACCCCGTAACAAAATGACAGACTTTAGACCTGAAATACACTTCGTAAAATATGCTTCAATTTGTTCCACAAGAGCCAGTAATACATAATAGTGGATTTCATGCTTAAGAGTGGATTATTAGTATCATAGTTTAGGCCTTTCCTGAGATGCCTCCATATGGCTATTATGAGAATTTAGCTTCTTTTTGGTCCTTTTTTTTAACAGCGAGGCAATTTTTTTCCTGTTATGGAAAAGAAAGCTTTGTATGATTTCTTTAATGGTTCCAGCTCCGAAACAGTGGGGTGAGGGACAAAAACTGAAGTTTTGCTTTCTTTATACAAATAAAAATAAATAAGCCATGCCGGATAACGCTGAAAATGAATCCATATTGCAGAGAACAGCTGCCAAACAATGGGTGTGCTCCTTAAGGGGACATTCAGCTGTAACCCAGTTCAGTAGTCTAGGAAAGATGCCCCATACTAAGGGAGGTGTGTGTTTGTGTGTGTGTGCTCGCACGCGCGTGCACATGTACGCATGCATGTATGTGTCACTGTGTGACAGACTTGGAGGATAAAGAGGCTGAGCAAGCCAGGGGTTACTAGCAGATAAACCATGAATACTCTTTCACGTTGTTATCTGATATGTGTTTGTTTTATTCGTTAAATAGAAACTGAGAATAGAAATTTCTCAGTTGCTGTTAAAATACATTTGAACCAGAGATATAGGTTTCTAAACCAGCTTTAAAAAAGCACAGGGTGAAAGACCTGGAGTCACCTGGAATTTTGCTGTTGACTTAAATGGGACCAGAAAGCCACCCTCTGTCTTGCCTTTTTCACTTTTAACTTCAGTTTAGAAAAGAATTAGAAAAGCACGTGCTCGGCATTAAGTTTTGTCAGGGCCATTGAAATAAGCAGGGAAATAACCACCCCGTAGCATAACTATGCATGGGCAACTGGGTCACAAGCACAAACACAGCTGCTGCTTATGCCAGCTGAGCCACCACAGCCACTGCCACTGGCCCAACAGCTGCTGCTGCCCTTGACACAGCTGTCCTCAGGGCATAAAACCTTCTTGCTATGCCTCTGTAACCACCTGCTTTAGTGCTTTGCAGAAATGGGGTTTTAATAAGCCCTTTTAAACTTGCCTGCCTTCCACATGACTACATATATAGAGACTGGCTTCCCAATACGGTGTGAAATCTTTAAGAAACTGCAGGGAACGTTCCCTTGAGCGTTTCATGGTGGCCTTTGACTTCTCCTGTCCAATCTGACATCTTGGCAGAACGTAAGTATTGCCTGGGAGATTAATGCCTGAAGCTCCCTGGCTTCCCCCTAAAGACTTCTTTCTATCTTGCCTGGCTGATGTCTTCCATGTGTGGACTGTGATACCGCTCAGATGCTTTTTGCCTAGGTAGCCTATATTTTATAGCCTTCTAGGGCATTTTTACCTGTGATGTGGAATGCAGTGCTGGATGCTTTAATTAATGAGCTGCGCTAATTAAAAGCGCCCCTGCATCACGTGTATCAGCGTTCTTGCACTGAAAAAATGGTGGCAGGGCACTTTGAACTACAGCTCATCAAACGTGTTGTATTTCACAGTGCCCTGCCACCATTTTTCGGACGCAGAGATGCACTGGGATGCTGATGCATGCGATGCAAAAGGCTCCGGAGAGCATCAATTTCCGTGCTCCGGCAGACTCGATTAATTGAGTCTGTTCAAATGCACTGGAGGTCCAGCACATTGGAGTAGGCTCCGCACACATTTATAGGACCCCCTCGTTTGCATTAGCCCTTTAGATCATAGTGACGTTAATAGTAGCCTGTGTGTCATGGGGAGCTGCGCTGACTGAGAAGAATATTCAATATGCCTGGGGACATGCAATGACTCAGTGGGCCACATTAAAAATAACCCACTTCCCATGTATGTATTAAAATTAGTGGCCAGAACTTTAAGAGGAAGCTCCTTCCTCTCCCTTCCCTTCCTCCCTTTCTCTGCCTCCTCCTTCTACACACGCCAAACTGGTGTTTTCTTACGGGGTGAAAATGAGTCTCTAGGGCTCTCTGAGTGTTGGTGGTTACTACAGTACTGAAGCATACATGGAAGAAGGGCTCTTGTAGAGGGACATCTTGTACGTAGAGTTAGATACATACATCCATAGTCCTGCCACAGGTAGGATCCCAGGGCTGATAATGCTGCAGGCTGAAGGATCAAGATGATGGGCTCTTCTTCATCGCCCACTGGGGCCTGCCTGCCTGCTTGGCAGGGTCACAGTTGTGGAGGCCAAGCTCTCAGCCTTCCGAATCTTCCAAAGATAAGCGTGGCACCATTTGTTACTCATGAAGCCTACCAGCTGCCTGCTTTCTGTGGCAATTTCATTTTATTTCAGGGAAAGACAGTGGCCGTGCTGCCCCCAGAGAGGATGACACCAGGGTGAGCTGACACCATATTCTTACACGTCAGGAGCAGCACATTGCAGCTTGGATTTTCATGAGGCAATTGGTGCGATGAGTCCATGCAAGAAGCAGTAAGAATCCCGGGCTGTGTATCATTTCAAACATTTGCAGCATCATTGTGTTTGCTTGATAAATATATCTGATCTGGCTTGTAAACCCGCTCTTGCTAATTTGATTATGTAAAGCTACGTGACTGATGCAAGATGTTATTATGTATCATGTAGGAGATGTCAAACAGGTAGTGACACTTAAAAAAAGCTCTTCACTGCATATACTTTAATATATCGCTCTCATGTAGTGTAGAAACAGCAGCTTTAATGGATAGAGGTTTGGACTGGGAGACCTGAGTTATAGCACCCGATCTGGCTTTGACTTTTGGGCAAGTCACTTCATTTCTCTTTCTATTCCTCCTCATTAAGCTTTATCTAGTTTGTCTTTCTGGATTTTAATATCATCAAGGCAAAAATTGCCAGAGACCTTGCCGGATTTATGTACTGTCTGTCCTGCAACGGGGACCTGATCTCAGTGGGAACCTTAGGATGATACAACAACAACAACAACAACAACAACAGCCTGATTGACAGCTAGCTTATGTCCAGAAGTCTGTTAGCATTTAACAAACCAAAGGAGTGAAATTACACCTGTGAATAAGCAGATAAGCGGAGGAGAGATGTGCATAAATTGACATTTATAAATCATTGCCTAGGCCTATTCTGTTGAGTAGGCAGACGTGCAGGAGAGAAGCGTGTTGGTGATCTGCTTGCAGTTGGAGTCAGATGCTCTGGGAGCTAACAGCTTCCTTCGGAGGAGCAGAGGACAATTACAGTGTAGCTCTGTAAGACAGGAGAGGGGAGAGAAGCAGTCACCGAGGGAAAAGCTGTCACAGACGAGCACCCCCTTCATACTTGTTGCTGACTGCCTCTCCAAAAGGGAATTTCAGTGTTTCACTTCCCTCCTTTCCCAAGGAGAAAAAAAAGCATGAAAACCACTGTTTCTGACTGGCATCTAATCCCTCTGCTCAATACTCTGCTGAAGAACTGAAGGTTCCTGGCACATCTGGACTCCTTTATATCCTCATAAAATCAAATGTATTTCATTTATGTCATACTTTTGAATGAGCTCTCATGCATAATGAACTGTGTTCACTGCCAGAAGAGGAAATGGAATAAAAGTGTAGCAGCCCAGAACACCATCAAAAGTATTCCAAGGCCTTAGCTGCATTTGGCTGTGCTTTCAGAAAGCTGTTCAACCCCCCTGCTGTTTTACATTAAGGGAATAATACCCTGGACAAGGACTACTGATGCTCGTCATGTAATTACCACCCCCTCGAGTGCCTTTCAGCTGCAGCTTGAAACTTCGACATGGTTTTCAAAAATGAGGAGAAAAGATTCAAATGATCTTGCTTGCTCTTTGTGCCACGCTGCAGGCCTACTGCAGTTTGTAATGGACCTCCACAGACTGCTGGGGCTTCCTTTCTGAAGTTGTTGGCAGTGTGGACTGGATGATTAGAAGCAGGCTCTGGACCCTGAGACTACAGCCAAGGATTGCACAGCACACCATGTGGACATTGTTATTCTCCTTCACTGTGGGATGGCTGAAGTATGGGTCAGTGCCACGGTATTGTTCAGAGTAGGTTTCAGAGTACTCTGAATTCCCCTGGTTGCCACTGGCTCCTGCAGAAACATCTAATCTGGTGGTTTTGATATTGGAATGGGTGTCAGGAGATCTGGGCTCCATATCCAGCTCTACTTTAGACCCCCTTTGCGACCATGGGCAGCTTGTTGGAGCTCTACACCTTGGTTTCTCTTCCGGAAAAGCAAGTGATGATACACCCTGTCTCTTTTCTCTCCCTAAGTCTAAAATTTGTTAGGGCCAGAGCTGTTTCTTTACTCAGCACAACAGGGCCTCAATCTCAGCTGGCACCCTTGTCATTCAAATGATTAATTAACAATAATTCCCACAGGTGGAGTTTATGGGGGTTCTCCTCCGCTTCAGGGAAAGGTGAGTGGTGCAACAGCCAGCACGCTGGCTCCCTCCCATTCGAGGCTATGTCTACTCTGAGAAGATCCTGTTGGCCGTGGTGACATCAGCTCTGGGGGTCCCTTTGCACTAGTAGTCCAAATATATGGGAGTAAGGAGTTGGCCAAAGACTTGGAAGATGTCCATGCTTTACTACATTTTGTCCTTGCAACCTTGGGCAAGTCACTAGATACTTAGGCAGAACTGGGGAGGAGGGTGTGAAAGAGGAAGAGCCCGACTCTCCCTGTCACTCACTGCAGGAGAAATGATGAGCGGCGGCTGCCGGTGGATGCTGAGATGGCAGACTCAGACCAGTAGATAGACAGAGTGGGGCCGGAGAGAGGAGCACGTTGCTGAAAAGGCAGCTGGGCGAGCAGCTGACAGCAGCATGGGGGAGCAAGAGCAAGGAGGAGGGGGAACATCATGAGATGCCACCAGAAGGGAGGAGCAGTGTGCCAAGGCAGTGGCATGCCCAGGAGGCACTCTGGGAAGCACCTTGACTGTAAGGTACACCCAGAATGACACATGTCCACAGGCCACAATTTCTATATCAACCTTACCCCTACAGAAGGAAATTGATGGGGCAGGGCTACACATCCCCTCTCGCCGCACTGCTGAGGAACCTGGAGAAGAGAGGCTCTTCTTTAATAGGGTTTCTCAGCATCTGCAGCCCTCAGACCCATTTCAGTAAGGTCCAGCCAGATGACTCCTTGACCCCCATGGGAGGAACTATATCAGGGAGAAAAGAGGAGTCAGGAATGACTTCTTTGAGGGAGCAGGTGAGGGTGCAGGCAGATCTGGGGCTTTTGGGGCCCAAGAGAGATTGAGGCCACCTGGGTCACATGGTCTGAATAGATGAGGGCCCAAGTGGACCTTCTGGCAGAGGCAGGTTCTCATGTAGAGAAGTTACAGGGGGTGTCCTTGAGGGATGTACTGGATATATAGGTATGGTGGGTAGCGCTGGGAGTGCCCCTGGGGGTTGGTAGGCTCGCAAACATTGTTGAAACCCTTTTAGGAAGATATTTAGATTTGGCCATGTCCTTGAAGTTGCAGGAGCACTGCAGGGAAATGGGAATAGTGTGAAGTCCCCGTGCAGAACATGGGCTGGGTAGAGCACAGGATCACTTGGATGGTTCCCTGCCATGGAGCTTACAGTTCTGGCCCTACCACAGACAAATTATGAAGGGATTGCTGCTTCAAATGGAGTAAGTTTCCATGCTTGGCATCAAACATGAGTGCATATTTTCTTGCTACAGTTGCTAGCAAGTGTACGGTGTCAAAGTAGGTACATACTGCTCCCTTTGTACTTTAAGGTACATCCATCTCCATGGCAGATCCTCTTGACTACCACAGTATCTGTGCTTGGTGTGCCCTTCACTGGGAGCCCATTCCTAAGTATCTAACTTTCCTAGGAAGTGGCTAGGAAGCTGAAGTACAGAGCTCAGGAGGGTGGTCTGTGTTAGAGGGGCATCTAAGTCCACTAGCACATCTTGCATTAGCTAAATTGTCTAAGGTCATATCCATGGCATGTTAGGGAACTGAATTTGTGGGATCTTCCAAGTCTCACACTACCACCGTCTCAACTGTAGGATTATGCCACTTTCCCCTTTTAGAAACTCACTCAGAAGAATTCCATGTATAGTGTATTACTATGAAATGGTGAGGTCGGATATCTTTAGGAGACAGAGCACATTACTGCAGAGTGACTCCATAGCCAGGTGGAGCAGCACACTCTTTAACATGAGCCAAAATCTGGTCCAAGAGTGGATATGGACATGGCGATGGTGAATCTGTTTTAAAAAGAGTCAGGGCTTTGTTACACATTGTACTTCAAGCTTCTCAAATATTGATTGGTGTTAGTGCTAGTTTGAGTTTAGAATAGTTAAACATTGGGCATGTCTACACATGCGTATTTAATGTGCATTGGCCCAATTTAAGGTGCATTAAGGGCATGTGTCTACATGTGTGTGCCTATAATGCACCTTAAAATGGCAATTAAAGGCTGCTTGAGCCTAAATTTAATACCTGCATAAAATGTATCAACTTTTATGCCTGAATAGTTACATTGCATGAGTGAATGTGTAGACATGCAAATGCACATTAATATGGTATGTGTTCAGTGTCTGCAAACCCACGTTAATGTGCATTAGCACGTGCACATGTGGACATGTGCCTAAATTCCCTTAATACGAATTAGCCTAATGCATATTAAGTTAAGGCATGCATAAAAGCATGTGTAGACGTGCCCATTCAGGCTAAAAACTTTCTCTATCTCCAACCGGCACAGCTGTGATTTGCCACTAGAGGGATAGTGAACAGGGGGTTGAGGAGGAGCTACATTTGTGAGTTGTCTACAAAGAACAAACGGGTGATAGAAAGGGACGCTGCCTCCTGGGGCGCTGGAGGACTGAAACTTAGGTGGCTTATCTCTGGGAAGTGGCCACATATTTGTAGAACATGAGCTGGGTAACACAGATCAGAGATCAACGTGCCCTGGAATAGCATAAAAAAGATACCTGAAGGGTGCTCATAGTTTATGTGTCTTAAAGTGTGGACAGTCCAGGGATTCAGAGTCCTTAGTACTCCCTGCACTGCCTAAAATTAACGTGTCCCGAAGTCTTAGACAAGCACTTAGAGCTTCTCCTCTCCCACTCCTGCACATCTTGGTAACTGGTGCAGGGGGCTGCATGCAGGGAGCACTTACTCCTCATCAGTGGCCAGGCCACCATGTCCCAGACAAACATTGTGCCATTGACGTTACAAGGGGGAAAATATAGGAAGATGACAAGAATCTGAAGATGACTTCATAGGTCAAATAGATGAATTCTGAGTTGCAGTCCTTGGACTGCACTGCCTAGCCCCTTACACTGCACACCTCATTCTCAGCTCTTTCTTTGAAAAATTGGTAAAAATATGGAAATTTATTCATGGGAAACTAACTCCCTGAATGACTCCAATCAATGCTTTTGCTATGTTCTTCTGTGCTACTGAAAAGGCACGATTTTACAATCCTGTCTAAACCGATAAGGGCAGCTAAGCAGCGTGGCCCTGATCCTCAAAGGTTTTAGGAATCAATAGGAATTAGGAGCCTCAACACACTTTCAAGGACCTAGGCCTGAAACCCTATAACTCTGCAAACTTCAAGGTTTTTCTAAATGTTCTCTCCACAATAAACGGGCCTTTCTGCAAATATTTGTATAGACTATATTCCTCAGCCTGAAACATGCAGCTTCGGGGAAGGAATCTGCATTTGTATGTACGGATACCAGAGCAGTAATAGCAAAGTAAGTTAGTTCCCATAAATCAGATCATCCCAGGGAGAACGTTGTTGTAACAGGACCATGCCCCAGGGGCAGCCGTGAACACCCCTGGTAGCTTGGGATGTAAATGTTGTTAATATTTGTTTAACCTCCTCTAATTATATTGGTTAAATGGTTAACTGATAATACAGCAGTCCGGACACAACTACTGCTGGGAGTCTCTCCGGGTTGCTGGGGGCCTTTGGCTGTGGGGAGGAGGCAAGCTGAGCTAGACAACACAGCCCAGGTGAAGCCCTGTGCACACTGGGAGGGAGGGAGCGCCTGTGAACAAGCAGCTAATTGCTTAATTGATGAGTCATTAGGCTGCTCCCTGTTTTCTTCTTAGGCTATGGGTACTAGTGCCCCTTGGCACTGCCTCCAGCCCTGCTGCCTTCTGATTCCTGCTAGAGCACCACGCGGCTTCCTTTTCCCCTTCCCTGCTGCAGCTAAAGGGTTCCTGGTAAACTAACCAGTTAGCACTGCATTTATCCGTTAACGAATTAGTCATTTAATCTTGCACATCCGTGCTGGTGGCTACATGGCTCCTGCCCCTGTTCCAGCTATTTAGGAATCCTCTCTTTTTCCTTGTTTGCCACACCTTGATGGAACTATTACAACTTTAAGGGAGGCTGCCCCCGGGTCCAAATGTGAGCTGTCTTCCACTTTAATTATCTAGTCCCTTGTGTTCCCAGCTGACCCCCATTTTGCCCCTCAGACACTAAGTTGTGGGCCTCCTGGTCCTATCAGTGCCTCAGGGCACCTGTTGCCTTATGGGCTCTTCATGGTCTCTAGTCCCCTGTAGCTATACCTATGCCTCACAGATATTGCTACATGTCCATTTGAAGGGGGCCTCTTGCCCCAATACAGCTTTTGGCCCTCAGGCCTAGAAATTTTGCCTGGTCGTCTGCCCTCCTGGCCTTGGATCTTTGGATCTTTTACCCCGCTGGTCTCGGCTACGCTTCCCAGATCAGTGGGCCCTTGCTGACTATGAAAGCTTGGACAGAGCCTCTTGCACAGAAGTGCAAGACAGTGGCTGGGGTTGTGGTAACGAGCCTGCCACAAAGAAAACCAAACTCTGCTAATGGCTTGCAACCCATTAAGCATATGAGAGAGTGGAATGGTTGCAGTACCATACCCAGGCCTTAAGATAGTAACAGCCATGATAACAGTCCTCAACCTTGCACCACACCTGAGCCTAAAAAATAAGTGATGTTTAAAAGTGTTGTCAGAGACCTGACGCACTCATGACACGTATGTAACAAGACACAGAGAGCAAGCCAGAAAGCCAAGTGGCCTGGGGATAAACCTACAAACTCTCAATTAAGCTAAGTGTCACTAAAGAAAAAAGAACTAAAATATCCACTTCAATGAAAGGCCTGTAAGAGACAAGAAAAGCCAAGGTGCATTAAAACTGTAAATATATCCCAGTTAACACATTCCCCCTTTGATTAAGACCTATTTCCCAAAGCAAACATCCAATATCTGTTTAAAGTTTGATGCTAAATCAGCCTACGTGACTGCATCTAACCTACCTGACATCTATTGTCTGATCCTCAATGCCTCACACATGCATTTATTAATTAAGGCATATTTCTCAAAATAGGCAGTCAATTTCTACATGGTTATTATGCTAAACCAGTACATTTTCCTGAAACTCACACCTATTGTATCCAATGGTCTCTGATCTTCACTATCTCCATAAGCCAATTGATGCAGCTATTTATTAGGCTTCATTGTTAAAATAACTACTGGAAAATAGTATTCTGTGATCAGCTTCCTAAAGGTATCTCATTTAATCAATACCCATCCTATTTCATTTCAGACTGATCAAAAGCTTGTAAACGTCACAAACACACAAACAGGGTCTAATTGTAATATGTTAATTCTGTCCTTGTCTGCTTTGTTCGGACTTTGATTAACCACCTACCAAGAAGGAACACTTTGAAGCTAGACACTTAAATTTTTCCCTCATCTCTTGTGCCAGGGTAACCTCCTAGCTCTGGGTTAGATCCCTGTGAGCTCCCAGAAACTGGTGCTGCACAACAGCCCATTTAGTATTCTTTAGGAGCTCTTCTGGCCAGGAACTTCTACCCCTGCAGCTTGCAGGACTAGGATGCCTTGCTAGCTCAGCGTATTATGCCTCCCTTCTGGTTAGACTATCTGAGCTGCCTGCTAATTAATCTCATTGACTGGTTACTATGGCAATCCGTAGCTCAGGGATGAGCAAAATACGGCCCGCAGGCCAGATCCAGTCCATCAGGTTATTTCATCTGGCCTGCAGGGCCCCCCTGGAAGCTGAAAGAATGATCATAGAAATGATAGAAATTAAGGGCTGGAAGGGACCTCAAAAGATCATCGAGTCCAATCATCAAATGATCCCAGCAAAGTGTCTGTCCAGTCTCTTCCTGAAGACTTCCGAGGTTGGGGACTGCACCACCTCCCTGGGAAGTCCATTCCAGATTCTGGGCATCCGTAACTAAAGAAGTTCTTCCTTACATCCAACTTGAAACCATCGTCTTACAATTTATGGCCATTGCTCCTTGTCCTCACCTGGCGCATCCTAGTGAACAGTTTTTCTCTCAGCTCTCAATATTCCCTCCTTACATTACTTATAGATGGCCAGGAAGTGCCCCCTCAGTCTTTTGTTCCCCAGGCTGAACAGTTTCAGATCCCTTAGTCTTTCCTCACAAGGTTTGTCCTCCAGGCCCTTAATCATCCTTGTGGCCCTTCTCTGGGCCCTGTCAAGATTCTCCACGTCTGTTTTGAAGTACAGCACCCAGAACTGGACATCCTACTCCAGCTGGGTCTCACCAATAGTGAGTAGAGAGGAAGTATTACTTCCTTAGCCCTGCTTGGGCTGCATTAGCTAATGCATCTCAGTATGCTACTAATAGTGGTCTGCATTTTCAGTTTTTATTAAAACAAAAATCCCAGAATTTTTCAGGGCTTATCTTCCAAATATAAAAACAGGGTTGAAATCGGGATAAAAGGAAGAAAAGAAAAAAAAATCGGTTTAAATCAAAGGGAAAGAATAATATGTTCCTGTGGTGGTAAGGGAGGGAAGGAGTAAGGCTGGGACTAGGGAAGGGGTGGGGCACAGCCTGTTGGCTGTGCCTGGGGATGTAGCAGGGAGCAAGCAGGGGGCAGAATGGGGGGGCACGGCTCTTGCTCTTATGTGCTCCCCAGGAGGGCTGCAGGCTGGGGGACTGTGCTGGGCTCTTCCGGGGGGGCGGGGGAGTATGCCCCTTTGCAAGCTGGTGCCTCCATGCAGGAGGTGTGGCTCCAGTTGCTAAGAAATCACCTCCCATGCCAGCCTGGCCTGACTGTCCCCAGCCCCAAGCCAGGGGCACTGGAGACAAGGAGCTTCT
>JAGPOW010003648.1:105353381-105370687 GCA_030014935.1 Caiman crocodilus
TCTGCCTGGTGATGTTGTGCTTGTTCCCCAACTTCGCTCCCTGCCAAAGTGGAAATTCAGAGTGGGTCCCACTGGGCTGGGGGCCAGGGACTTCCTTGGAAGAAAGGGGTCTGGGAGCATGAGGAGCTGCCTGGGCTCCCACCCAAGTCCCCAGACTCGGGTGGGAGCTCAGGAGCTGCATGCTATAGGGCCAGGTGGGGCTGGCCCTGCATCCTGCCTCCATGTGCAGCCAGGGACTTGGGCAGGAGATGCTTGCTATGTGACTGGTCCGAGGTGGTCCTGCTAACTGCTGCCACATATGGCTGGGGACTTGGGAAGGAGCACTATGGAGCTGGGTGGGACTGGCCCCACGTGCTGCTGCCATATGCAGCCATAGACTCAGGCAGGAGTGTGGAAATTGGTGCTATAGGGCTGGGTGGGCTGGTCCCACCTGCTGCTGCCATGTGCAGCCAGAGACTCAGGCAGGAGTGTGGGAGCTGTGCGCTATGGGGCCACACAGGGCTGGGCCTGCTCACTGCCACCACATGTGGTTCCAGGGACACACACTCCAGGCACTCTAAGTACCCCTCTGCCCCCACATCTCCCCCCTACATACGCCCATACACTTGTAGCAGAAAGCCCCCTTTTTCTCTTGCCTGCATTTGCACTCCCCTCTTTGGATACGTTTCTCTTTTTCTACCTTTTCTTCCTTTCTCTCTCTTTCACTTTAAGATAAGGAATTGTATTTTAAAATTTGTAAGTGTGCATTTTGTATCTCATTGTAACAATGTTAACAAGGGCAGGAATCAAACTGCCCTTCTCTGTATCAGGCTGGCCCCTGAAAGAGCGAGTGAATCAGTGATTGAATGTGTAACATGATTGAACGTGTAACACGGAAGCAGGCAGCAATTAACACCTAAGGAAACTGCAGATTAGCAAATGGAAGAACTCAGTAGAAGACAATGTAACAATTGGGAAATCTCTAAATGTCACTGATCAAGGCCTAGAAGCCCTAGCATGAGTTATTCAGCCCAAAAGTTGGTCCCCTGCATTGATTATCTCCAGATCAACCACACCCAGAGCCCTATTCTAAATTCATCAATGGACTCGCAAACCTCCACATACATGCGGACGACCTCTGGGGCTGACAGATGCCGTCCAGTAGCCAATGAGGAGGGTGGGGGGGAAGTCCCACGAGGGTCAACGACCCCTGGATTGGGCAAACCTGAAAACTGGAGAATCACCAAAGTCTGCCAAGGATAGATAAAAGGCAGTGAAAAGTGACCCTCAGGGTTGCCCTCTTGATCTCCAACTCGACCAGGCGTGTCCAGCCAGAAGGACCAGCCGGCAACCCCCTTCTAGAAGATAACACCACACTGAAAGAAGCCTCAATGACAGACTCCAGCACTTGTAGGATAGGTATACCTGACTCTGTAGCCTGCTACTGTGCGTGTGTATGTGTGTGTGTCACAGGCGGAGAAAGACTGAGGAAACTCCTGAGCTCATGGAGGAAGCCCCAGAGACAGAGACAGAGACAGAGACAGAGGGCAGAGTGGAGGGAAAAGAAAAGGAAAACAACAAATTACTTACCGCAGGATGCGAGGAGGAGCACGGCCGGCCAGAGAAGCCCGCACATGGCCAGGATGACGCCTCAAGTCACCTGCAGATGGCGGGTGACATCATTGCCAATTACCGGCCGGTGGGGATAAAAGAACTGACTGCAGTGAGGAGCGAGGCGTGCATGTAGCTGCCAGGAGAAAGCCAGGCTGAAGAAGTCGGCTGGAGGCGTGAAACGCCTGATCCGACCGCTGGCATACAGAGCAGGAAAGTGAAAGAGCCTGGGGACGAACTGACGCTAGAGGACAGCACGGCTGCTGCGGGTGAGCCGGGGAAGAGTGGGGTAAGAGCCTTGGCGACACGGAGGGGCCAGCGACCCGAGGAAGACCCGGAGAGAGGGCTGCGGTCCGGGGAAGATCCGGAAGGAAGGCTGCAAGCCAGGATTGACCCAGACAGGGGGCTGCAAGTCGGTGAAAACCCAGAGAGGGGGTTGCTCCGGGAGATACCGGGCAAAAAGTGGTAGGTAGCTGGCATGGGAAGAGAGGGCTAGCATACCAGGTCACGGGCAGTGGCCCGGTTGATAAGCTGAGGGGCAGCAGGGCTATGGACCTCGCCAGGGAGTTTTACAGGGGTGGGGCATGTCTCACATTAGGCTCAGTGAGCCGTAGTTAAGTTTGAAGGAGTTTTGTTTCTTTTGTGTTACCCCAGGTCAGAGGGGGCTGAGGCGTATCAATACAGAGATTGAGCAAAGAGTGAGCTCATTATTGGCATACCTGAGGGAGTACGCAAGCACCAACAGAAATACCCAAGATCCGCTGGGCAGGGTAAGGATGAAGTGTAGGGGAGGAGTCTTGCAGAAGACACCTATGATGCAGGTAGCTGAAGAGGGTAATCGCGCTACATGAAGCCCCACCCACTGAAAGATCAAAGTCGTGGCAGGTGAGAAAGGGGCAGGCTGCAACATGTGGAAAGACAGCCCCGAAGGCTACCTGCGACGGCAAGCTGGATATCAGCAAACCCTTGGAGCAAGGAAGCCCGAGGTAAGATGTTTGAGGCCTGGCAGTTACAGTGTGTGTGTGCGCGTGTGTGTGCGTGCATGTGCGTGTGTGTGGGGACCAGTCCCAAGGTTTAGGATTACAGTGTTTCAATCCGCCTAATAAACTAAAATTTTAAGGATCCCGAGTTGGACATTTGTAGCCAACACACTCCCACATACCCCACCCCTCACTATAACCACAAATGCACCCACACTCTCTCACAGCCCCCACACACCCACCACACACCCACAACTCCCCATATACTCTCACATACTTCCCACCATATCCACACCCCCTCCCATCCTCACACTCCCCCACCCCAACCATAAACCCCACACACCCACACATACATCCACCCCCTCTTACATGCCACTCACCATACCAGTGGTAGGCAAAGTCTGGCCCATGAGCCAGATTGGGCTCATGGCAGACTCCATTTCCCAGCAGCCCCAGTCCATGTTGCTGTGACTCATTTTCATGGAGACCTGAGAAGCAGCTGCACCGTGACAGCACAGGGCCAGGGGTTTCCATGCAGACTGGACCCAGCAGTGCTGGTAGGGTATACACCTGGGTAGGAAATGACTTGAAGGCTGGGATCTTGCACGGTCCGAAGCTGGGGCAGAGCTGCAATTTGCTGCCCACATGCCCTGGCTGGGGCATGAAGGCTGCAGATTGCAGCTGTGCCATGGCTCTGACAGGTCTATGCTGTCACCACTGCAAGATCCCAGACCTAGCCCTAGAGCAGCTCCTTGCCCAGCTGCGTTCCCTGCCAGTGCTGCTGGGACTGGCCTCCGTGAAAACCCTGGCCCCACACTGTCATGGTGGGGCAGCTTCTGGGATCTCCATGGAAAATGGCTGCAGCAATGTAGGTGGGGTTGCTGGGAAATCGAGTTAGTTCTGCCATTTTGCTCATTCCTGCACCATACTCACACCCCACACACCCTACCCACTCCCCAACCACACACCCCTTTAACCTCCCACACATAATATACTGTATTTTAAAAATATTGTCCAATCACCTCTGTATATACTATGCAAACACACATAAATAAGGACAAACATATTTAAGTAACATGTTGTAGTAGATATTTCATTTTTTTGTATACAATTTGTTTTTTTCTGGTTCCAAGATAACACATCAACTCCCCAAAATGAGTACTTATGGGGTAAGGGAAGGGACTTTGGGTGGCAACGGTCAGGGGCGGGACTTCAGGTCCTAAGATGGCAGCCAAGAGGCAGGTTACCTCTCAAGGGGTGAGGCTACCCTATGTGGAAACAACCAAAAAAGAGCAAGACTAGGGAGTACAACTGATCAAAGGATAATTGAGAGCCACCAATTGAATGCAGCAGTGAAAGAAGGCAAATATGATTCAAGGATGTTGCAGTCAAAGTAGACAAGACACAGGTCAAGGTATTTCCAGCAGTGACAGGGCAGTATGAATAGGCTTATCTCAGCAAAGTCTAAACGGCTCTCGTGAGACCTCATCTGGGATGCTGCGTACCATTCAGGTCACTCATCCCCAAGATGAACTCGGACTGGAACAAGTACGCAGTATCTCGGCTATCAGAGTCATCGGGGTAATGGAAAACCTAGTTTATGAGAGGAGAGATGGATCGCTTGGCTTTCTGAGCCCAAAATAACACAAGCTGAAAGGGAATTTGACTGGACATGATTTCTGTCTATAAACCTGTCAGTGGGGTAGACACCAGAGAAGGAAAACTAAGCTCCAAGACCATGTATATACAGAATAAATACGGGTAAACCAGACACAAATAAATTTAAGACAGAAATTAGAGGACAGTTTTTAACTATCAGATCAGTTGGATCAGCTTCCCAATGGAAATAGTGAAGCCAAAAAAGGAAAAGACCTCTGGCTAACTGGAGCTTGATCCTTTGACGGTAGGGTGCCCAGCAGCGCCCTGGCACACCAGCTACGTTATGGGCTATATTTGTGGTATGCATCCAACCCTGCTGTCATGCCCGTGCATTGCAGGTGTTACACTCGATGCATGGACCAGCTTGTACAAGCTTCAGCCCTCTCGTTTTTGACCTGCTGGATACTTTAGCTGCAGGCTCCTAAGCCTAGGCCCCTGTTGCTCCCCCTCACTCACCCCTCTACAGGGCTTGAAACCCCAAGTGTCCCAGAGACCCCGGTACATGACCTCCAGTCCTACTCTGCAGCCATCAGGCTATCTCCTGCAGCCCCCCTCTCCTAGGAGCTGAAGCTCCTGAAACGCACAGAGCCATGCCACCCGCCTTGCATCAGGCACTGAGGTTATGTGCCCTCAAACACAGGGTTATACGCCCCTCTAGTCAGGCGACCCCCTAGTGAAGCACAGGGGTTGCCCCTTGTGCCGAATGAACAGCCTGCCCCTCCCTGCTGACACTTAATCCAGCTGCTCGCTGCTTTTATTCTCCGGCTTCCTGGTAGTCTGCCTCACACATCGAGCTTAATGCAGTGGCTCAGCGGCCTGTCTACACAGCATGGGTGGCCCATTGCATTTTCCCCTGAAAGTAAAGGGAGCCTCTGGCTCTTGGTCACAAGCTCTAACGGATCCCAAATTAAAACCTTCACTTTGATTTCCCAGTTGAACATTTTTTGGCAAAGTTAGATTTCTTCCTAACGAGTTTTAACTTTGTGGAAAGTACCTTTCCTCTTGGGAAATCATTTAGAGGGCGCCTGCCTGGGAGAGCTGTACGCAATGTGATGGTTGATGGCATCTGGTCTGGGATGATATATACTTCTTCCTTTCAGTTTGTTTTCAGCTTGCTTTCGCCCCGAAATTTGAGAGGGAAAGGAGGCATCGGTGAGTGGAAGCAGAGAGGAGTGTCTTGAGAGCGATTTTCACCATACTTTCTTCTTCTGCTCTATATGCCAACTCCCAGCGAAGTTGGTGGAAAACTCCCCTGGATATCAGAGCCAGTGATAAAGGGCTTGAAACATTTCCTACTTTGGGCGCTAAGGCCTGGCCTACATCAGCCCACCTTCTATGCCTGGGTTATTTGTGGGTATGCCAGTGGCCAGCAACTGGGCAGTGTAGATAGCTTGGCTTGCTCCTGAATGAATGCCCCTGGGCTGCCCCTCAGGAGATCCTGGGAGCAGATGGGGTGGGAGGATGGGAAATGCTGGGAATCAGGTCCATTCTTGGCCTAACTGCTGGACTCTGGTGCAGCTAAGCAGGAGTCAGGAGTTGGGACCGACTTTGTTGGGTGAGGGCTCAGGGATGGGAGGGGAGCCACAAAGACATGACTGGCAGTCTGTGCATTGGCTTCAGTGGAACCAAGGTCAGACTCTGTCAGGTGTTAAATAAAGCGGTGCTTTAGCACCCTGGAAATGAAAAATAAATCTTGGTTCTGGATTCTTGCATCCCCAAACAAAAGGATGTTTTAGGGCAGCAGAAGGACCCATCATTCTGACAGGCTGGCTCACAGCTGACAATATAGAAATACATCCTGTGTGCTGCTGCCTGTTTGTTTGTAAAGACATTTTTAAATGTCAGGTGCACTTGGTCATCAATTTGGCATTGCCAGAATAAAAGGCTGAGCCTTGATTGCAGCCCCTTGGACTCAGAGGAGTCAGACTGACAGCCTGCAGATGATGAATGCTTCACATTCGCTGCAGTTTGACAGAACGAGCAGGGTTGTGCAACCATTTGGGGGTGGGTAGTTTTTTACTCCTTTCCAAAACGGGTCTTTAAAATGATGGACAGCACCTTACATGTTGGACATTAAAGAGCTGGTTTCCGTACAATTAAACAAGAGGTCAATTATTTGAGTTACCACTTCATATCTGAATTTTGTTTCCTCCTAAAAGCTTCTGGAAGAAGTTTCTAACATCCCTACAGTATAAAAGAGGAGCAGGTCCTCTCTGGTCAGTCGGTCTTCCTTATTTTGTTTTTCCTGATTGCTCCTGGAGTTTATGCCTTGCTTTCTGCAGTTCCAGCTATTGGCAAAGTTGCACCCCACGGCAGAAGCACAGCAAGCTCTTTCAGTGTCTGCAGCAGGGGGTGGGGGAGGAAGGGGTGGGGGATATGCAGCTCATGCTGGGGCAGGTGAAGTGAGGCAAAGGGAAAGAGAAGTTTTACCTGCTGTGCTGCCTGCCCGCCCAGGAAAGCAGATGCTATTGCTGCTGCTGCTGCTGCTGCAGTCGATGCTGCCTTCCTGTTCAGAGAGCCTGGGCAGAGGTAGCAGCAGCCTCGTGGCACGGGCTCCCCAAGAGCCACCTCTGTGGCTCTGTTTGCTGCTGCTCCTAATCCCAGATACGTTACTGGGCACAGGGCTGTTCCTGCTGTGGGAGAAACTTCCTTCAATCTTACAACCACTTTTCACATTTCTAAATTGCTACCTGAAGCACAAGATAGCTGAGAGTCAGGACTTTAGCACCTCCTGGTGCTGCCTCAGGACAATTCTTTATTGCAAACTCCCTTACGATATACGAGATGCCAGACTGATTCAGCACAAAGGTCCATCTAGCCCAGCATGCTGGGAAGATAGAAGATGCTCAGTGGAAGAGTATTTTTGTAGAGCCCATCCACCCTGATCTGTCCGCTGCCCCTCTTCCCTTCCACCATCCAGCGTTCAAAGGCCTAGGAAATCTTACGTTGAAGGTTGAAGCCCAACTATCATTTTGTTCCTCGTCTCACAGTAGATCCACTCCCCACTATGCCAGACAGAAAAGATGGATTGCCTTCGCTGCCTCCTCATCTTTCCATAGTTGTTCGGGGCTGGAAGGGACCTTACAGATCATTGGGTCCGGCCTTCCTGCACTTGGGCTGGAAAGACTGCTGGGATCAGATGACCCAAATGGGCGTCAAGACACTTTTCAAAGATTACCAGGGTGGGTGACTGTACCACCTCTGGGGGAGCCTGTTCCAAACCCTCAGGACTCAACTTGTAGAGAAGTTTTCCCTTATGTCTAGCCTGACGCGATCCTCAATCAGCTTGTGCCCATTATTTCTTGTCCTCCCTTGAGGGGCCTTGGTGAACAGATGCTCCCCAGACCCTGATGCACACCCTTGATATACTTATAGGCTGTCACCAAGTCCCCTCTGAGTCTTCTCTTCTCCAGGCTGAACAGTCCCAAGTCTTTCAGTCTCTCCTTGTATGACCTGGTCTCCAGGCCTCTAATCATGCGTGTGGCCCTCCTTTGGACTCGTGAGCTTTTCCACATCCTTCCCGAAGTGCAGAGCTCAGAAATGGATGCAGAGCACCAAGGCTGAGTAAAGTAGGAGGATGACATCCTTAGCCTTGCTTGAGATGCCTCGGTAGATGCATGCCAGTGTCTGATTAGCTCTGACAGCTACAGCATCACATTTGTGGCTCACGTTCATTTTGTCGTCTATCACAACACCCGGGTCTCATTCAAATGTGGTGCTAGCTTGTGTAGCACTGCTGAGCCTGTAAGTGTGTTGTGGATTATTTTTCTCCAGATGGAGCACTTTACCTTTCTCCATATTAAACAACATCAGGTTGAGGTCTGCCCATCTCACAGACCTGTCCAGGTTGGCCTTGGATTGCTACCCTGTTTTTGAGCATGACCACACTCCCCCATAGTTTGGTGTCATCAGTGAAGTTTCCTAGTTCACTTTTAATACCCAAATTAAAATTGTTGACAAACATGTTGAAAAGCACTGGTTTGAGTACTAAACCCACTGGTCACTCTCCACCATGATGACTCAGTTCTGTCAATCAATACTCTTTGGGTCCTACCACAGAGCCAGTTTCCTAGCCACCAGACTGTAAAGTAGTCGAGGCTGCATTTTCCCAATTTTTTCATGAGGACTTCATTGGAAAACAGGTCAAAGGCCTTTTTGAAGTCCAGGTATTTGACACGAACCTCATTTCCCCCATGCAGGTGGTGAGTTGCCTGATTGTAGAAGGAAATGAGGTTGGTCTGGCATGACCTGCCCCTAACAAAGCCATGTCGGCTATCCTTCAACATCTGCCTTCTGCTAGACCGTCTGTAATGGATTCTTTGATAAGTTTCTTCAGGATTTTACCAGGGATTGAGGTCAAACTGGCTGGCCTGTAATTTTCCAGGTAATCCTTTCTCCCTTTCTTAAAGATAGGCACCACACTGGCCTTCTTCCAAACTTCTGAGACCTCTCTCAAGTGCCACAAGTCTTCAAATAACTTTGCCAAAGGTCACGCAATGACGTCGGCCAGTTCTTTTAGCACCCTTGGGTGTAGTTCATCTGGTCTTGCTGACTTGTAGATATTTAGACTTTGTGGGTGCTCCCCCCATGATCTATGTCAACAATGTGGGGACAGTCACCCCTACCATGCTCATCCTGAATCCTGTCAAGCAGGCTAACACCCCGGGTCTGATGTGAAGTATTTATTCAGGAGTTTGGTTTTGTCCTGATAGTTGGTTATCAGTTGTCCCATTTCATTCATCAGGGACCCTATACTTCCCTTATTTTTTTTCTGACTTCCTTCATATCTAAGGAAGGACTTTTTGTTGTCCTTGATTCTGGTTGCCAGTCTGTATTTGGTTTGTGCTGTTGCTGTCCTGATATACTCCTTGCAGGAGTGGGGTGTTGCCGAGTACTCCTCTTTGGGAGTTATTCCTGACTTCCATCCTTTGTAGGCTTCTTGTTTTAATTTCAGGAGGTCCATGACTTTCCCGTCGAGCCAAGGAGGTCTGCCAGCCCTTTTGCTGCCTTTCTTATGAAAGGAAATGAACTTCCTTTGAGCTTTTAGGTTCATTTCCTTGAGGAACGAACATTCACCTTGTACTCCCTTCCTCATCAGACCATGGTCCCACAGGGCCTTGCCAACCAATCCCCTAAGGGCCCTTGTACACATTATGCATTGCCCAGATATACACCACAAAATGGCAGCAAAAATCACTGTTTTGCTAGCTTAGTCACATGTGAAAATATACATTGACGTCTTTTTATCATGGTAGATTTCTATTTATCGTGGTATATTAAACTACCTCCAACATGTTTTATTTTTAGTGGGGCCAATTGTTCTAGCAGGATTCTTTTTATCGTGGTAGTTTCACAACATGTATTCTCACACACAGGCAAAACCGCCATTTTCCCTGTTGTGACACGATTTTTCCACCAGGTGCTGCTTGGGTTCACTCAGAAATCAATGCAATTTTTGTTGCAGTGTAGCCACTACACACCAAGTGAAATGGATGCAATTTTTGTACAGGTCAGGCCAGTCCAGATTCAGGTGAAAAATATTTTTGTTGACTGAAACCTTTTCCAGTTAGTACATTTCCTATTAGCACACAACACTAGGGCACTGGGAGAATTTTGGGGGCTGCCCACCCATGGGACCACCAAGATCCAAGCAGGAGACAGGACCTCCCCTCCCCCCCTGCTTTTTGCTGCCAGCTCGCCACTTTAGGGTACTGTTGGTGCAAGCACGTACCACTGGGGCACTGTCTGGACTTTGAGGGGTGCCCACCCAGTGGACCACCAACATTTGGCCAACAGGGCCTTTGAAAGCACAAAAAAACCCTTCTTTCAGTGCTAGACAATCTTTCTCCCTCACTGATGTAGGGCATCCCGTGGGCTCCCTGCAATGTTGCCTTTCTCTGCAAGCATCCAAAGTAGCTTTGCATAGCGGCCAGCAATTTTTTTTTCTGTTTGAATTAGGAACTCCCCTGGGCACCCCGACATTTCCCCAAGTGATGGAAAGCAATGGTAGGCACCCTGCCTCGCTGGTTCAGGGTATTGGTGGGGCAAGCACACACCACTGAGGCAGTCGGTGGACTTTGGGGTTTGCTCACCCAGGAGACCACCAAGGACCCACCAGGAGAAGACAACCTCACCCCCGCCGCCACTGTTATCTCAGTCCCATCCCCATCCAGAAGCACTTGTCTGCACTTTTTGTCCGTCCTCCGTCGTTTGTAAACACACAAAACGGTGGTCCACCCAAGTCACCCTCCCCATCCATGCCGCCTTCCCCTACCCACACATCTTGCAAATCCTCCATTGAAATGTACCATCACACCAGCACCAATGGATTTTTTGCAGCGCACACACAACTGTACTGTACAGTACCAAAACTTTTATTTACAGAATTGTAAGTACCAACCAACCAGCCAACCAAGAAACAAACAACAGTCATTAAATAATCACGCACAAAACAATGGCCCCTTGTGGTATAACTGGAGATCATTGTTTTCACTTCTGTCAAAAATACAAATTGGAAATCATTTCAATGCCTCCAGAGTAGTACGGTGCGGCTGCTTTCTGTGAAAGAAAGGAAGAATGGAAGGCATTTTGCTTTCTTCTCGCCCTATATAATAATTTAATATTTTAGATTTCCACAATTCTTTAATATTAAATATCTACCTAATCAATCATCATCCTGATTGATAGTATTGTTCTTTGTTCTGGGTCACGGCACCACACATTGAGGAACAGCTAGGAGGGGAAACAACATTCAGCAGTTAGCTCATTCCCAAATCTCAACTAAAAATCAGTAGGTTTTAAGACTTGAAAATACCTCACAATTAGGCAACTTACCAATGCCTCTTGATATTGGTCCCAAAACAGGAGCTGGTGGTTGGAGGATTCCAACTGGTGCAGTGCTGGCAAGGGGAGGGTGCATGACCCGGCACACAGCGGGAGTATACATTAGAACCACTGTGGGTGGCATTAGCTCTAGCACTGTTTGAATGAGTATGTGTGGAGGAGTGGGTGGCCAGGACTGAGGCAGTGGCAAATGCATTCTGTTTCCGAGACGGCTTGGGTGAATGAGGTTTTGGGGGCAATTTGGCCGAATTGTCCACTCTCATGCAAACATATACCCTCTGTAGCAAGGGGATTGCAACCTCGGGTCTTCCCTTCTCCCCATGTGGCTGTCTTGGGCTTCCTTTTTCCAGCACCCCATACCTGGCTCTTCTCTGCTCCTTGGACCTTGTTGCTCCTCAGACCACCCACACAGTCCCCAAGACATGGAAGGCACAGCGTGAGGTCCTTACAATGTCAGCTGCTCAGCCAGTTGCCCCCTCAGCAGCCCTTTTCTGGACCCCGGATGCCTGACAGTGGGCTGTGCTCAATGCTGCACACTCTTTAACAGCCTGCCAATTCAGGGGCTCCTGGGTTCCCCTCCAAGCTGCAGGTGAGGGCTGGCCAAGCCAGCCTTTCATGTTTCCACAAAAGAAATGCCCCACCTTTTTCCCCTGGTTCCCGAGGTCCCCCTAGCATTCACCCCTGCTTTCTCTGGCCAGGCTGATTGCTGCAAGTATACAAAGATGCTTTCCCAGTAGCCAACAATTTCTTTCAGTCTTCAAATTTGGGAATCCACTGCCTACCCCAACAGTTCCTCCAGAGATGCACAGCAAATGCATGCACCCTGAGGGGTGCATCCTGCCAGGGCTGGCTACCGAACCATTTGCGAGCCAGCCTTTCATGTTTCCCCAAAGAAACACCCCAACTCTGTCCCCCTGGTCCCTGAGGTCTCTCTAGGATGCAGCCTGGCTTTCTCTGGCCAGGCTGATTGCTGCAAGCATACAAAGACACTTCACCCAGCAGCCTGGTTAGTCCTCCTAATTGTTCTCGGTGGAGGGATAGCAATCAGAACTAAAACATGGAAAAGATGCATGTGAACAATAATCATTGTTGTAAGGTAGAACTTTTGTCTTGTTCTGCAACACAGCTTTTGCAACGTTGCCAAAGTGGCATGTGAGTGTCTGCATCTCTTGAGGGTATATGAGAGTGCCACCTCAAAAACAGGACAAAGTGCAAGCTCAAACAGAGAAGACTAATAGCACCTGTTAGCATGCTCTGTATTTTTGAGATATGACCTGACTTGTGGCACTTTAACGCCCTGCCCTGGCATCCCTGCCCAAAGCACTCTACAAAAGACCCTCCAAAGTCACAAACATAGAGATGATAGCTAGGCAACATACCTTGTGTGGAAGTGGAGGTCCCAGGTCTCTCCTCATGGTGCTCGGAGCTCACACAGGACGTGTCACCACAAAGCACCACTGTGCTCTGAACTCAAGGAAGCCTGTGGCCAGTGTGGTGGGAGAGCTGCTGACATTAGTGGAACTGCCCAGTGGAAAGGATGCCTTGGTGCTAGTGGGTGTGCATGTCTGTCATTCCAACATATCCATAAGTCAATGCATGCATTGATAGTTGACTGTGTTCTTGACCCATGTGCCCTAGAGCTGTGTCCTAACAACATCCCTACAGAACTTGGCACAAAGCAATTTCGCCTTGACATGGCACTGCCAGGTGTTTTCTTGTGGCCACAATCAATCTACCATTCCTCTGGAGAAATCACAGGATATGTGCTAGGTCACTTTCAGACTGATCACAAATTGGTGAATTGGTGAAGCCCCTCTGGTTGTGCCAGTATATGCATGAGGCTCTTAACTTCTTGGATGCTCCATGCAACTGTAGTCTTCTTTGTCACTGTCTGTTTGGTCCTCTGACATTCCTCAGCCATCTCTGCTCTGTGGGTGTACCCCCAAGTGTGCTGGGGCATCAATTTTGAGTCCTGAGTGACCTATCATTGGAAAGGTCACCCCCAGCACAGCAGTGCATTTTACATGGCAAAGTAGCAAAATTTGGCACTAAACCCAGATGCTGACCAAGGTTAATTTTGAGGAACTTTGCTTGCCTTATGCAATTATTGAGAGTATAGGCTTGCCTGAGAGTGGGCAGCACCCAGCAATGCTACTTCAATGCTGAACTATGATGAGTGAAGCCCCTGGGGTGGACCATCTTTGTCAAGCACGTTGTGCTGGGTGTCTGGTGACAATGGATGGCAAAGGGATCAGGGCCAGTGCTGCCATGGGCACCTTCTCGTCCCTTCCAAGACCTGGCTTGGCAATGGTTTGGTGGCAATGATTTGGTGACTGGACATGGCAGGGTGCACCCTTTAGGGTGCCTACCTGTGCCATTCATGCCTTGGGGAACTGTTGAGGTCGCCCCTAGTTCAAAGACAGAAAGAATCTTTTTGCTGCTGGATGAAGCAGCTTTGGAGGCTTGGAGCTATTGCCCTGGCCAGACAAAGCCAGGGTGCGTGCTAGGGGGACCTTGGGGACCATAGGGACAAAGGTGGGGAGTTGCTTTGGTGAAACTTGAAAAACTGGCTTGCAGGGAACCCCAGGAACCCTTGAGTTCACAAACTGCTACAGATTGTGCATTGCTGGGTGCTGCCCACTTTCAGGCATCCTGAGTGCAGAAAATTGGGCTGCTGCCAGGGCAATAGCCCAGGGAATGCAGCTTCCTGCCAAAACCCTGTGCAGACCTCCAGGAGCCATGCATGGGGGAAGAAAGTATCTTGATCTGAAGTGCTGAATACTTTGGGGACCAGGGTTATTTTTGGGTCAACTCATTTGTGCACAGAGATAAGGAGACAGTGCCATGGTCCACTACTGTGCTCGGTGTCAGGGGCAGATGTCCTGGCAGTGGAAGAGCAGCCTGGGTCACCAGTGTGGTCACCCTAAAAATGAAAGCCCATTAAGGTTTAGAGGCAAGCAACAGGCAAAGCCCCTGGTGTGCACCCCTGTTGGAAAGCCCGATGGGCTGCAGGGTGCCGTGCATGCTGTCATGGTGCATGCTGTTAAAGGGTGCAGGGGGAAGCACTGGGATGGGCAGCTTCCCTTCCATTCCAAGACAGCTAGCACTTTTGGGAGCCCATGTGACACCCAAGGAGAGCACCCCTTTTTTGTGGGTTTACAATAGGCACTGTCAAAATGAGGGGGAAGGGGGTGGAAACAAGAAAGACACGAGGACCTGCCTTGTGGTTTAGTAACTGGCCATGGCAGAGTGTACTCCTTGGGGTGCCTACCTGTGCCATCCATGCCTTGGAGAACTGTTGGGGTGGCCTGGGGAGCCTGTAGTTCAAAGACTGAAACAAATTGTCGGCTGCTGGGCCAAGCGATTTTATAGGCTTGGAGCTATTGCCCCGGCCAGAGAAAGCCAAGGTGCATGCTAGGGGGACCTGGGGGACCATGCGGACAAAGGTGGGGAGTTGTTTTGGGGAAACGTGAAAAGCTGGCTTTGCCAGCCCTCTTCTGCAGCTTGCAGAGGACCTCAGGGACCCCTGAATTCACAGACCATTACAGATTGTGCATCATTGGGCACTGCCCGTTCTCAGGCATCCTGGGTGCAGAAAATTGGGGCGCTGCCAGGGCAATAGCCAAGGGAAGGCAGCATCCTGCCAAAACCCTGTGCAGACCTGCAGGAGCCATGCACGGAAGAAGAAAGTATCTTGACCTGTGGTGCCGAATAGTCTGGGGAGCACGGTCAGTCTTGGATTAACCCGTTTGTGCAGAGAGAGATGAGGAGACATGTATCATGGTCTGCTACTGTGCTTGGTGTCAGAGGAAGCTGTCTTGGGAATGGAGGAACTGCCTGGGTGACCAGTGGGGTCACCTTAGAAATGAAACCCCAGTAATGCTCACAGGCAGACAATGGGCAAAGTCCCTGGTGTGCACCCCACCCCCCGTCAGGAAGCCCGATGGACTGTGTTGTGTAGAGAAGTGGCAAAGGGTTCAGGGTTAAGCTCTGGCATGGGCAGCTTCCCTGTCACCCAACAATGTTGTTGACCCCATTAACCCCCACAGTCTGTGAGGGTGGAAGAGTGCCTAGCAAAGAACTGTTTTGTGGGTTTACAATAAGGGGAAATCAAAAAAAGGGGGTGGAGGAAGGCAAGAAAGACCTGAGGCATGGCAGTGGTTTGCTGGCCAGCCATGGCAGGAAGGGTGCACCCTTTGGGGTGCCTACCTGTGCCATCCAAGACTTGGGGAAGTGTTGGGGTGTCAGGGTGGCCAGGGGAGCCCTTAATTCAATAAATGAAAGAAGTTGTTGGCTGCTGGGCAAAGCAACTTACGATGCTTGCAGCAATGCTTGCAGGGAAATGTGAAAGGCTACCTTGGCTAGCCTTCACCTCCAGCTACAACAGGATCCCAGGAACCCCTACATTTACATTCCTTCACGATCTGTAAAACACTGAGGGGGGAGGGAAAGCAGGGTGCCTGAAGTGGAAAAGACCTGGGAAGGCAGCTTCCCACCAAAAACCTGTGCAGTCCTGTGGGGGGCAGGTGTGGGGTGGGGGTGCCTGGGAGAGATCGGGAGACAGCACCAGCGTCTGCTGAGTTGATTGATGTCGGGGGGAGCCATAATGCCAGTGCAGGAAATGCATGGGTGATCTCTGGGGTCACCCTAAGTCTAGTGTACCAGAAGTGATGGGAGGGGAAAAAATTGGATACCATGTAGATTGTTCCCCTCTGTGATAGGGTGCCTTGGGGCCACCTTCAATATGGCCCCCCGCACCTGTCTCTGGGCAACCACCCGCCTACTTGCCTGCCACATCTTTGATGTTGATTGGTTCATTAGCAGGAGGCTGCCCTTCTTCTTGTACCGCCCCCTCCACTAGGGGGCGCTGTCTGCGGCTCCTTCCTCCCCAGTACCGCAGCCCAAGCCTCACAGATATCACAGCCCCTCTCTTGCTCTCTCTGGGCCACCTCAAGTCTTGTCCCTCTCCTGGACTCTATGCACCCCACTGGGCTCCTCAATACGGCGCTCCCCCCTCTGGGCTCGCCTCGCCTCCACAGGGCTTCTCAATGCACTGCCCCCTGTCTAGGGCCTCAATACTGCCCCCTCCTTGGGGCTTGCTGTGCCCAGCCTGGGCTCCCAAATGCTGCCCCCTTCCTGGGGCTGGCTGTGCCCAACCTGGGCTCCCAAATGCCTGCGGTCCCCTGTCAGGGACTCCCAGTGCCCACACTTGGGATACACAATATTGCTCCCTCCCTGGGGCTGGCTATGCCCCACTTGGGCTTCCAGTGTGGGCCCTCTCAGGCCTCTCAGTGCTGCCCCTCTTGGGCCCCTCACTTGTTGCTCCTTGCGGGCTTCTCAAATAGTGCCCCTGTTAGGCTTCTCAGTATGCTGCCCCCTATCTAGGTCCTCAGTATTGCCCCCTCCTTGGGACTGACTACTTTCTAGGGCTTCTCAATGCTGCCCCCTTCCTGGGGCTCGCCGAGTCCAACTTGGACCCCCTTCTCAGTGCTGCCCCCTCTCTAGGCTAGCTCTGCTATGCCCAACTTGGGCTCCTTATCAAATGCCCCCTCTCTGGGGCTGAGGTCTACACACCCCCGTGCTGCTGCACCCTCAGTGGCACCTATGAACGCTGCGCCTCCATGGGCACCAGGATCCCCACATCGCTTGGGTCCCATACGAGGCCTCCTCCTTCCCCTACAGCCTTGCCCAAACCCAGCAACACAAAGACAAGCTTCTGGCTATAACTGAAAATATAAGGCACCCAGCCATAACAGCACAAGCCTCCCAGCTATCCCATAGCATCATTGCTCCAGTGAGCCTCATTCATTCATTCATTCATTCATTCATTCATTCATTCATTCATTCATTCATTCATTCATTCATTCTCACACTCTCCCAGCTGCCAGCAGAAGACTGCCTCCCTGGTCTCAGCTCTGGGCCTTATAAGAGCGAAGCCCTGCCCTTTGGATCAGCTGACCTTCATTAGTTGCCTAGGCAACCCGCAGCTGCATAGCCTAATCACTGCAAGGGCTCCCCCTCTGGCAGTTCTTCTATGCAGGCACAGGGCAACCGGAGTGCCCTGTGACACCCTCCTATTACTTTGGGTGCTTTTGGGGTGGCCAGTGGATCCCCTGATTGGAAGACCAGAAGAAATTGTTGGCTGCTGGGGAAAGCATCTTTGTATGCTTGCAGTGTTCACCCCAGCGAGAGAAGATCTGCTAGCACCAGGTGGGTCTGCGGCTGCAGGCTTCC
>JAGPOW010003648.1:105370787-105381190 GCA_030014935.1 Caiman crocodilus
GGCCTCTGGCTCCCTCCAGGCAGCAGGTAGGGGATCTGGGGGTGGGGCTGCAGCTGGGGTTGGGGTGGGCTGCTGCATGGAGCCCTCTCCCAGAGGGATGGCAGTAGTGCAGAGCTCAGATGGGCAGGGTGTGGGCGTGAGGGGGGATGGGGATGGGGACCCCACCCCACACACACCCTCATGAGGCACAGCCTTGGGAGGCGGCGGGGGGCAGAAGCGGGAGCAGGGGTGGTGCTCTGCTTGGTGCTGGTGCCTGACTCCAGCCAGCACTGTGAGGAGCGCAGCCCCAACTGGGCTGTTAGTTGTCCTGGCACTCTCCGCACTTGCAGGGTACAGGAGGGAAGCCTCAGGCACCGGAGTGGGTGGGAAAAGCAGCCATTTCAGTGCCTGGGGCTTCCCTTCTGTGCCCCTTGAGTGTGGGGAGCGCTGGGGAAACAGCTCAGCGGTGGCTGCACTCCTCACTGCAACGTACAGCGCTGGCCAGAGCCAGACACCAGCACCCCACCTGCTGCTGTGCCATAGGGGGAGAGTGAAGGGGTCCCCAGACACCTGCCATGCTCCTTCACACCCCTCAAACCACACACACACAGACAGACACCCCCTCTCTCCAGTGTTGCCTGCATTGACTGTGGGAGAGGACAGTGTGTTCCAGAGCCACGCACCCGTACCCACACCCCACAAACATCACACAACCCCCAACATACCTTATGCCCCCCCACAAACAGCCACACCTCCTCACAAACTCCCCCCACACTCCACCATAAACACCCCTACCTCCCCAGACCGCCCACCATACACCCCCCATTGCACCCCAACCACATTCCCCACACAATATACAATACTAAAAATTTATTTTTGAGTTAAGCAATCACCTCTATATACAGTACACAAAGAGAAATCATGACAAAAATATTTTTTTGTAGTAAAATTAAAATACGTTATAGTAGGTGGTTCTAAAATCGCAAGCCCCCCTCCCCCAAAAGTAATATTTTCCGCAGGCAAGGGAAAGGACTTCTGGTGGCAAAGGTCAGGGGGTGGGGCAAGGGGTGGGACTTGCAGTCCCAAGATGGTGGCCAGGGGGCAGGGCACCTGTCAAGGGACAGGTCTACCCATGCGGCCCTCCACAGCTGACCAAACCTCATTAAGTGGCCCTCCACCCAATATAATTGCCTGCCCTTCTGCTAGTGGTTTATGGTCCATCCCCCAGTGATCTGAGTTACATACCACATGAAAGAATAAAGGGAGAAACACCTAGACACAATGGATGCTATAGCAGCCAAGCGTAGCGTGACACAGTAGTGTAACTAAGGTGGGGTGACTGGGGCCCGCATTCCCTTCCATGGCACTGCACTTGCGCCACATGCAAGCTTCCCTGCACTGCTAATTTGCAGCACAGGTTGGGTTTTTTTGACACCAGGATCTCCACACCTGCACCTTAAAAAGCGGGGTGGCACGCATGGCACACTTCCTGGCCAGGCTCCATGCTGCTGGACTGGTGCAGCTGCAGCCTCCAGAAACCATCAGGACACCCCTACCCCACCTGGGGCAGTGCGCCACACTCCAGAGCGCATGTGCATTAGTGTTTCCTGGGGACAAGCAGCAGTGACACATATGCTGCTGCTGTTTGTCCCTGGGCAAATGCACATTCCTGCTCATGGGGCCATGCCCCATGTGTCCAGTAGAGTAGTTGGAGGGGCAGCGGAGAGGTGACGGGGTTAACACCTGCAGGTGCCACCTTTGCAGGGGCTACAGAAGCAGTTGTTGCCACAGTGGTCGCTGATCATGCTGCTGCAGTTGGCACAGCAGAAGCTGGCACTGCCCAAGGCTTTGTGGCACTGCCCTGGGCACAGAGCAGAGGCTGCGATGCCTCTGTGTGTATTACTGCTTCCCCAGGAACTCAGCTTCCTTCATATGCCTCTGGTATCATGATTTGGTCAGAGAATAGCGATAGGCTTCTTGCTTTTGGTAAACCTATGGTCACTGATTTCCTATCACTAAACACACCACCGCCTGCAGATCTCCTTGTTTTTAATAAGCTTCCAGGATAGCTAGGCATTCCAATAGATTATCAGGTTATGCTTAGGGTTTTTAGGAGTAAATATTCGCAAGTGGCCTATGTATTCTCTTTTGGGCGCCTCACTTTTGGGTGTTCCACCTGAGAAGAGCTGACATGCCCAGGTATTAGAGATATTGACCCTACTTCTGTGCCTATGACTTTCTATGGCATCACATTCCTGTGAGGCAATGAGGTTGCAAACCAGCAAGGGAGAGGGTCTTGAGTATAGAAGACAAAACTCTTTCAAGAGCTAGACGTAGGCAGGAATTCATTCCAATGAGACAGGCCAGAAGCTATACTAAGGAAAATGCCAAACTCAGCATGCTGCTCAAACACGCACAACGTACCTGCTCATTCCCTCCATTACACACCTGGATGCACAGCTCACCCACACAAAAGCTATTTCTCCTACAACCTGGGAAGGAAGTCAGACATTGATATATCTATTTTTGAATAGGTGGGAAGCAGTGATAACTTGTGGCCATATAGCCAGGTAGGTTAGGTAGGCAGGGTGAGGCAAAGGTGCACCTGAACCAGGTTTCCAAAGCCTGTGCAGTAATTCCATCACAATGCCAGGCTTGGATGAAAGACCATTGCCTCAGCTGTTGTGTGGAATGGTTGGAGGTGTTTCCACCGGCATCTCTAAACCAATAATGGTAGGTGCCAGGGAGGGTAAAGAATAGAGAAAAGAAGATCATTCTATAGATATCTGCTTCAATGCTTCCCCTCTCAAGCACTCACCTTTGCCACTGCCAGAGGTAGGATACTGGGCTAGATGGACCATTGGTCTGACTCAGTATGGCACTACTTATGTTCTTTGTAAACGAAGACAGAGACCTTTAATTGAGTTAGTGCCGTGGGCAAAAGCAGTACAGAGAGCAGAGCAATAGCATGGCTCTGCCTGCTACACAGCTTAGCTTATACATCTTTTTCCCAGAGGTTCTTTTGCAGATGGTTGAATAGATGGGAAAAGGAGGAAGATTTTAGCAGCAATGCTCAGCTTTTGCTCAAAAGATCTCAAAGTTGGGGTGGAGACAAAGTCTCCAGCAGAAAACTGACAAAAAAAAAAAACCAAGAAAAAATTATGAAAAGTAAAAAACCAAGGGAAGCAAATGGTTTTATGAACAATTTCTTGTTGAAACCCCCAATTTTCCATCCAGATTTGCAAGGCCCTGGGCATGTTCTGCTGCTCAGCAGAGGGCAATAAAAATAACGAGCATTTTCAACTCGCGCGTCTCAAAACTCTTTATAATGTATATCAGTGTCTTATTGATTTTATGTACGAGGAAACAGAGGCACAGAGCGGGGAAGTGACTTGCCTGTGGTCACCCTGCAGGTCACTGCTGGGGTTGCAAAGGGAACCCAGGTGTCCCGTGGATGCCATGCTTCCTCTTCAGTTGAGCATTGTGATTTCCAGGTTTAATTCTATCTTTTTTTCTTATTATGGCATTTAGAGCCGCAATCAACTTGGCCCTGGATGCTGGAACTGTTACAACACCTGAAGCTCTGCAATTTTGCTGCTTTTTGTTCTCTTTTCTCTGTGTTATTGCCTTAATCTATTTGGATTAGTTCTCTGTAACAGGCTTTTTAGGTCCTATTTTGATTTCAGCCATCCCTTTCAAGCATAACACCCGTTGCCCATCCTGGCATTCCTCCTTGTTCTGACAGACTTCCAGCAGTTCTAGCAGTGCTATCTCCTCTTTTTGTTTATTACTTCCTTCATATCTCTTTCATCTGCAGTAAAGGTTATGCTAGGTCAGTCTCTCTCTGCGGTTTTCCTACCCAGTGACTTCCAAAATGCCAGCACCATGTTTAGAAATGACAGTTAAAATTAGGGATCTGACACAGTCACTTTTTTTTTTGTGGAATTGGGTTCCTGGTGCTGAAGTACAAATGTTACCTGAGTGCCTGCCCCAGTAACATCGCATAGAGATAAGGTAGCATGGAATTTAATTTAAAAAATGTAACTTGTGAGGAATACCCATCTCCAGCCCTAAATCAGTGGTGTGGTTTGGGACCTTGGAGGCTGTAGAGGCAAATCATATAGCTACGTTCAGAAAGAGACTAGACAAATTTATGGATGATAGATCTGCTAGTAATGATGAAACAGAAAAGTCATGGATGTTTCTTCTAGCATTTCTCTATTAATGATTGTGGATGGCAGTAAGGGTAATGGGCAGGGGATAGATCACACTAGATATACCTGGTTCAGTGTTCTCCCTCTAAAGTATCTACTCCTGCTATTCTTAGAGACATGTCTATTTGTAACACAAGGGAGAATGGGACCGGGCCCACAAAGAATCTGTTAACCTCCTCTGTTATTAGAAGGGGCTATTAAGTGTGTAACAGCTGGATACTTGGGACAACTAAAGTGAAAACAAGAATGGGAGTGTGGGTCAAAGGTTAACAACGAGTGCTCTAAGGCACTGGTCAGCGCCCACTGGCCCTTAAATGAGTCCAAGGAGTCAGTGGACATTGTCCACTGAAACTCTGCCCAGAGATGTGAATGGATGAGGAAGACAGCCCCACAGCCATCAGGAGGTACCTCTGGCCAGAGTTTCCTTCTTGGTCTGGTAGATGGCTAGCTTAGTGAGGACTGGAAAGAGGTTGACCAGAAGGTCTCAGGACTCGGTGGGGCCATGGGTTGGGGTGCACAGGTGAGAAGGTATGGGGAGTAGTGCAGCCAAAACCTCAGCAAGAGGTTCTTAAGGAAGCAGAAAAAAAGGGGCTGCAACCTGGCACATCAAGGTAGACATGTGCCAGGGTTTCCCTCTGCTAGCAGAAGGGGCGGATGTTGGAGGTGTCTTTCGAATGCATCAAATACACATCTGTGGTGAGAGCTCCTTGTAGAAGCTACCAGCTGAGGTCTCTGAGGACCCTTGTACTTGCCAAGGGTGTCCAGCCATTTGGTCTTGGTGGGATGTGAGGACAGGCTGGTGGAGTATGTAGAGCGCAAGCATGTTGAGCTGGTGGCAATGGGATGTTTAAAAGCAGACCAGACTGGTATCTCCCAGCTTATTGAGATGGTGCAGTAGGGACTGCCATGGGGCCTACCTGGGCAGGGGTCCCACAATGAGCTCTGGGGGACTAAGGGACACTGGGAGGTAGGGACTGCCCTTACACAGGACCTGCTGGACAAAAGTGTCCAGCAGGACAGTTTTGACCTTCTGGAGTATGCACCAGGGTATATGCAGTATGGGCAGCCTCATGCACCAGGCCAGTGCAGAGGGATCTGCCCACCCATGCCTGGCATAATCCAGGAGGTCCCTCATATGGGTAATATTGGCCAGGACCACCTTCCAGCACACCTAGGGCACATCCATTGCTGGTACCAGGAACTGCAGGTTTTTCAGCAGGAGCTCAGCACAGGCAGATTAACGCACAGGCCTGCGGGCCCAGGCCCAGGGGCCCCTAATTGGCAGGCCTCTTATTGGCTTTTTGGGAGGCCTCAGAGGAAAAACTACTGCTAGTCATATCAGAAGTCTCAGAGGTGGCAAAGAAAGGTGCGTCTGATGAGGCACCACACCGCCTGGTTATCACAATCATAAAAGACAACTCGTAGACCTGAAGGTGAAAGGTTTGGGCCTGACTGTGGAAGCAGACCAGGCCCTGCCCCATCTCATGGAAGGAGAAGCTCAGGACACCTGCAAAGCCCCACAGTCCCGATGTTGGCCCGAAGACCCCTGGCATTCATCTCTGGAGACTGGCCAGGAGCTCTGGGGGTATGGACAAGGTGTTAAAGTTGGGCCACAGCATGGACTGGATGAGCTGGTTGATGACTAGTGCCCTTCTGCAGAGAGAGAGGCACTGGAGCAGCCTTGCCCAAGTCAGCCGGTGCCAAGGAGGGATGACTGGGGGACGGGCAGACCCCCAGGTAGAGTAGTGAGCCCATGCTTCAGCAGGTGCGCTGGAGTCCATATGGGAGCAAGCTGTTGGACACAGGATACTGGGCTACATGGACCATTGATCTGCCTCACTATGGCACTACTTATGCTCTTTTCTAAAGTGATGATACTGCTGTGCCTTCTCCAAAAAGCCTGAAGGTCAGAACGCACAGCCCGTTGAGCTTTGTTACACATTAACTTCAGGCAGGTCAGGGAGCTATTAACTCCTGGACTGTCCACACGTTATGATGGGTAAATGAGTTTTAAGTGCCCTTCAAGCATCCTGGCCCTGGCTCCCCAAATGGGACAGGGGACTTGGAAAGAGCTGCAGGGGAGGGGCAGGTGCTAACCCGCTGCCCTAATCCACACCAGTGGATGGGACAGTGGGCTGGGGCCTGCCCCACTCCTGCAGCAATTTCCAAGCCCTGCATCTTGATCACCTGATTGGGGCATGGGGCTGGGACCTGCCCCTTACTGGGACTTAACAGCTCCCACTGCATGATCACAGGGCAGGAGCTGGAGATCTTGTTCTCTACCCAGCTCTGTGATGGGGGATCTGGGTGGGGAAGAGGCTGGAGAATTTGTTCCCTACCTAGCTCCATGATCGCGGAGATGGGTGGGGAATGAGCTCTCCAGTCTTCCTGCTGCTGGGACATAATCCCTGCCCAGGCTCTGGTGGCAGAGCTCACCCTAGCAGCAGGCAGCTCCCAGGGGCAGGGAGCAATTGCCTGTTCCCTGGTGGCCAGCTGACCAGCAGCAGGTTTGCTCTCAGTTAGGCATCCACATGAGCGCTACTGCACAGTAACTAATCACAAGTAAATTTGCTGTTTGCATTTGCAAGTAGCAAATTTACCCATGACGAGCAAAGTTTACTGTGCAGTAAGCATCTGCATGTGTAGATGCACATGCTTACTGTGTAGTAAACTATGCTACTGCACAGTAAAGAACCTTGTGTAGATGGACCGTAAGTAATGATTTACTCGAATCCTAGGAGACTGAACTGTGGAAGTGGCAGCTTCCTCTGGATAACCAGGGCCGGGAGGGTAGGTCTGTCCCTTAGACATGTTTAATGCTTTTGAACACATTTGTAAATTCTCAACTAAAATGTACAAATGACATATGGATTCAGTCATAAACATCCTCAACTGGAAAGGGAGAAATGTTGACTAAAGAGCCATTCCTCCTATTTGCTGAATAAACAGGGAAACCCACACTGCCTCCAAGTCAGGACAACCAAATATATGGATAGGAAAGTTAGAATATTTCCCTTTGTGGAGACTGCTACCTTTTCTTCTTTCTCTGTACCCCTGCCTCCAACCGTAGATCTGCAAAGTTGCTGCCATTTTCCCCAAGGGTTACAACTGCGCAAATACAAAACAGTAAAAGTAAAGGACTGATACCCGCTGTGTGATAGCTTATTCGTGCGCCTACAACGTTTTGCAGTAAGACATTACCCTATAGAACATCGCTGCCTTGAAAATGTGGCACTTGGAGTCATTTAGCAGGAAACAGTTCCCTTTAATAGGCTGCCCTGAGACTCAAGGTGAAATAAGAATGAGAACTTAGTGTTACTATTTTAGAGGGCAATCGGGAAGCAGTTAGCAAATTGTAGGCGATGCTTTATATTTCCATCCCTTTAGACGTCATCGAAATGAGATCCTAAATCAATACTGTTGTGCCCCGGAGAGGCCTGGCAAGGCTAAATTAGCATAACATCATAAATGACAGCTTTACCTGTTTGTCTGACTCTATGTCAAAAATAGGGCCCGCAGTTGAGACCCAGCCCACAGGGCCTCTGCGTCTGGGCAGATGGGCTACGAGCAGGAACTGGAAATTGAAAAATGTGGCTTGCTACAGAATTTGATGCCCTTTGGGCCCCAGTGGGCATAGCCATCAGCAATGAACTCCTCTCTCTGCTGCCTCCGGACCCCTCACTGCCACCAGACCCCTTGTTGCACTGACCATTGTGGCAGCCCTCATGCCCCAGGCTAAATCCAGTCCACAAGGGGCCACACGGTGTGGATCCAGCCTGGGCCGCCCGGTGAGTTTGATGCCCCTGATGTAGAGGAACCACAAATTATTATTTCATCCAACCAAACTATGCAGAGACCTCACCATTGTGGGTGCGACCATGCCACCTTCACCAGACTTGTTTGTCAGGCTGAGAGCAGTGTTCCTCAACCTGCTGAGGTCGGTAGCCCATTCTTTGAAGTAAAAATTGTTGCCGGCTTCCTTATTATTACGAAGTTAAAAAAATAACAGCAACCAAGCTTTTGCAATAATAATCCCCATGCCTTATCTCAAAGTCTGCCTTCTGCCCTCCACCCCCCCGCCCCAGCACCACTCTGAAACCTTTTCTTTGCTTCATTATTGTAATGAATATTTCAGTGCCTTGAAACCCTTTTGACTGCCTTTCCCAGCCTTTTCCCAGGGATCATGGCTCACCAATGAAAGAACACTAGTTTAGGGGAAATAAATCTGCTAATCAACCATGCGGATTGAGTGTTTATTTTTACCCACCTGGGGGAAAAAAGTAGAAGGGTGCCACTAAAGTCAGTGGAGCCATTTTCTTTCTCTTGAAAGCCATCTGCACCTCTCTGGAAGGAGCCCTTAGCAAGCAATGGCATTTTTGAAGCCTCCCTGCTTTTGTAGGCTACTTACATAAGAAATCAAAGGCAGCCTACATGGATAAATTCGTGCTGTTTAAAAGAAATGATTGAAACATCAAACATATGGTATGGGAATTCATGGACAATTACATGCTCGTGAATATACCTTTATCTCCACCTGTTCATTGAGTACTTCTGAGACCTCCTTGTGTCTCTAATTTCTCTGGGAGATATTTAATTACAGTAGAGTTCTCTGCAATGATAAGTTTCTCAGACACTTCAGTATCTCTTGGCGTCCCTGCTGGGTTTTTGGTTGTAGCCATGTTGGTCTAAGGACATGGGCAGGCAAGCTGCTTTGAGTAGATGTGATATATTTTATTAGATCAACTGAGTAGCTGGAGAAAAAGTTCTTGGCAAGCTTCAGGCATAGGAAGTCTCTGCTATTCTGAGACTGCAAGGAATGAGAGAAGCTGAAAGCGTGGCAGGCTGTCTGTGAAAATGGAAATGGCTGGAAATTAGGCAGAAAAGGAGGGGAGGGGTGTGTAAAAGGTCCGGTCTGACAGGTACCTGGTGAATCAGATGCCAGGCAGGTTGTAATGTGTCATAAATCCAATGCCTATATTGAGTCCATGACTTTTTGTATCCAGTAGATTTATGAAGTGAAGTGTGTAGGCTCGGCTGTGAAAGGTGTGTTGTAAATCCCTTTTGAGGCTCGGATCTCTCAGCGCTAATCCTTCCTCCCCTTCCCTGCTTTACCTTTTGCTTTCCTAATTTCTACCTGTTTACATTCTCAATGACATCCTGCCACGCTTTTGGCTTCTCTCGTTCCTTGGAGGCTCAGGACAGCAGAGACTCCCTATGCCCGAAGAAAGGCAACTGCGCCAGCAACCTTGCAAAGAACTTTTTCCCAGCTACTCAGTTGGTTTAATATAAGGTATCACAGCTACCCAAAGAACCTCGTCTGCCTCTTGGAATCGCTAGCATTTGCTGGGAACACACCCAGTGCTGTGCACCTCCCCAGGGCGCATATCCTTCCTTAGCTGGCAGGCAGCTCAGGGGCAGCAACGGCCTCGTCCCTTCCCACTCCAGCTTCTCTGGCTCTGTTTGTGGCGACAGTCCTAAAGACAGCGGGTGCTGATCTTAGGAGAGTGCAAGCACTACAGGAGAGTAGGTCTCCGGAGGCTGGGACTGTGGTCTCTTATCCTTGTATTTCCACAGTAGCATACAGTACGTAGTGCAATGGGCCCATGATGTGGCTGGCTTTTATGCTGGATGGCAATATAATTGTGTGTTAGCAACAGCAAAAAGAATGACCGCTTCCTGGCCTTGTGGCGAGGCCAGTGCCTGCTGCTCATTTTTGCACCAGAAGGCCCAGTGGAAGACAGGGGGGCGCTTGCTTGGCGGGCAGTGGGGTGCGGTATGGTCAGCAGGGTACCTCCAGGGTGGGCTAGAGTGGAAGTGAAATAAAGTAGTAGAGAATCTGTCCTATGGATGCTTGGGAGGTGGGGAAAACACGAGGAGCAGGGAGGAAGGCTTCTCATGTCTTGCTTTCTCCTGAATAAGATTTTTCTAAGCGCAGGGCTCTGCTGGGTGACTTTTTCATTTCTTAAGGCCACTGGCATCCCTTCTCCGAGGGTCCTTGCTATCTAGACTCCTGCTCCTATGAAGATGTCTGCGTGGACTTAACTTTATATCAACCACCTGCCCAATTTGGTGAAACTAGTCCAGGTGCTGAAAATAAAACAAGAGCATTCATAAAGCCTTGTGGCATGAGGGTCTGCCCTAGAGCTGACAGTCTGTTGTGCGGGGGGCAGAAATATTCATTTCATAAGCACCTGGCAATATTGTTTTCTT
>JAGPOW010003648.1:105386057-105429204 GCA_030014935.1 Caiman crocodilus
CGGTTAGTACAGAAATTGCACTGCTGTCCTACTGATGCTGGGCCTTGGCTCCTGCTGGGTTGCAGCCCTGTGCCCCATGCCCACCACTGACACAGTAATCTGAGGGGCCACATACCCCGCCCTCCCAACGTGTCACCCATGAATATGGTAGAATCGAGCAAAATCAATGAGGGGGACTGGATTCTACCAATGGAAGTGCAAGGAACAATGGTTTCGTTTAAACTGGAACCAGAGCTCAGGTTAACATTTTACCAGAGCACATATATAGCAAGTTAAAACTGAGTTCAACAAGCATACAAATAACTCTCCATTCAGAAACAAACATACCAGTGAATGGGAGATACACTGCTTGCATCATCTAAAAAACAGTATACGAACTGCCACCCATTGTGGTACCTTGGGAAGTGACACCAATTTTGGGTCTGGCAGCTTGTGAGAAACTGAATCTAGTTGAGTGTGTGCTTGTAGAAGAAAAAGTTACAATATCCTGATAATGCTCTGGCCACTGTAATCCCAATCTGGACATTCTTTTTAGGAAGAAACCAATCATTTGAGAACACGAGAAGCAACCTTGTCTCTCTGGGAAGAAACGTAGCTACAAACACAAATACCGTCATGCAGAAAGAGGAAATCAGTCTCACTGGCCTGCAGCAACTGAACTTCTTGCTATGTGCAGAAGCACAGCTCCCAAAATGCAATTCAGTTGGATCCCAGCTTCAGGAATCAAATCTATCAAGATTTGGAGGAAAAACTTCACATGAAAAACAAATCAGAAACTTCCTGAGTCAGGGAAGAAAAATTAAGTCTGCTGAAGGACACGGTTATTTGTTAAAAGAGCTACAGAAAAGGGTGCATGGGAAAGATGTACTCCAGGTTGAAGAACTAGTAACCTAACCTCTTCTCTGTAGGTGGGTATAAATTGATTTTTATGTAAATGACTTTTGAAATTGTTAAGAGGGAAGATGTCGTGATAGAGGTTATAGTTTGAGACACTCTGTATTCTGGAGAAATTGGAAATTGGGAGATTGTTCCTTAGGGTGCAGCTAGTTCGGAGTTGCTTGGAGACAGACAAAGGGTCTGCTGATGTTGCTGACTGCTCTACAAATTACAGAGTGTTGTCCTTCTCGTTCATGCATGCCTGTGTATTTATTGAACCTGGTGATCACTACTGACCCCATGCTTCTGCTCCACGTGGATTAGATGGTGAAGTGTGATGCAACTGCCATGAAAAACAGTCCTGGGCATGTACCAATAAACATATCTGAGACTGAGAGTGGTGCTGAGCTTGGACCAAAGAATGGTAAATGTCGAGTTAGTCAGCAAGCTCCCTAGCATGGTCAGGGGTGATCTAGTGAGCTCCTTAAGTGCCAGGGGTAGGTGAGAAGGAAGGATTATGTTGAACAGTGGAGTGGAGTAAGAAGTGGGAGCACAGTCTTATTGTCTCTGGTCTCTGCACTCAAGTTACTTCTGCGGCTGCTGCTGCTGTAGCAATGATGGACAGGCTCATTACATATCAGCTGCAGCAGTCCCATGGCATGTCTCTAACTCTAGTTCCCAATTCCCCCTCATAGCCAGATGTGTCACTTGGTCTAGGGCTGTGCTTGCTACAGCAAAGACTCCCGAGGGTGTGTGTGTGTGGAGGGGTGTACTGTTTCTCTTGTCCTGCTGCCCCCCCGATACGATACTGGGTGAGGAACTGCACCTACCCGTCTCCTACGATTGGGCAGCATGGAGCTATTTTTGCTGTTGCAAAGATTCCTGTAGTTGGGTGATTCAGGCAACCCACCTCTAAGATGGTGCCTAGGGTTGATGTACTGCTTGGCCCCCCAAGTATGTACTGATCTAATCAGGCCTTTAGAGGCTTATGGAAATCTTATCCTCCTGTTCACTGCTTTCAGAGTTGTGGTAGCCTCTTGGAGCTAATTGTAGATATGCAATAAAATAAAAACCTCCCTAATCCTGTTTTTACTGAAATCCAGAGGGAGCCCAGGCATTTTATACCTACTGTTCAGTATTTGTTCTTCCTACTCACTGCCTGCTTATACATTTCCAGTCAAATGCATTTTGCTATATTACCTTTGACAACAGATTTTAAAGCAATCATACTGAGATCTTATTGAAAACATAAGACAGAAGCATTTTAAGAAATATACAGAAACTGGGAGAACAGAAGCATTAGTTGTTTCATAGCCCTGTATGCTGAATTAGGCATCTTATAAAATGGATATAGACTGTTGTCAGTCTCAGCACCAGAACGCAGTGATTGAATCTATCTGTGCTTATCTAGCATTGGAAAACAACCGTCTCTCTCTTTCTAATGGTAAGATTACACATTATAGGTAAACCATGTAAGAGCACTTAAAACTTGAATGATCACCAGGGATCCTCGTTTTCTCTGATAAAAAATATCATAAATTCTCGGTTAAAAGAATCACAAATTCTCTAATAAACGCCAGCAAATGCATGATTCAAATTAAAGCCCCCCCCCTGCCCCCGGCCCTTCTCATGCCTCTCACTCCCCCTCCACGGCCCCCACAGCCTTGCTGCTGCCTCACACCCACAGCCCCTGCTCCCCCAGCTTTGCCGGAGGGGGCCCCCAGATGCCAGTGCTACGGACCCAGGTCTGCAGCCCCCTGCTCTCACTCTCCCCTGCTGCCTGCTCAGACAGGGCTGCTCTCTGCCACCATGCGCACTCCCAGGGGACAGGGCGGACCTGCACCCCCCAGATCTGTACGCAGGGCAGGCTGCTGGCTCAGGCTCCCACCCTGCTTCCCTCCTCTGGGACCTCTGGAGCCCACTGAGCATGACCTGGAGCGGCAGGGAGCAGGGGAGCCACATGAAGAAGCTGTGTGCCACTGTGAGCGCTGAGCTGCCCTGGTGATGCATTCCCTGCATGTGGGGCTGCAGTGAGAGCAGCAGCGTGGGGCTGCACCCCTCAAAGCAGCGGCATGTGCAGGAGGTGCATTGTCAGGGCAGTGTGGAGCTCACATGGATGAGGAGATCCCTGTGTGGCCCAGCTGTTCCCTGCCATGCTGGGTCATGCTGTGGTGGCCCCGGGAGAGGGAAGCAGGGCCAGAGCCCAAGCTTGCAGCCTGTGCCTGCTCCACATACAGATCTGGGGGTGTGGGTCCCCACTGTCCACTGGGAGTGCATGTGGCAGTGGGGAGCTGGCCTTCCCCCTCCCCTGGACAAGATACCCATGGTCCTGTCCTGGCCCCTGCTGGGGCTGCGAAGCTGTACATGGCTGCCCTGGGCCCCAAGCCCCAAGCCCCGCCTGGCTGGACAGCAGCCACAGCCCTGCCCTGCCCAGCTCTCTCCCTTCCTCCGTCCCTAAAGGGGCCTCAATTCCTCCTCCCCGCCTTACCGACTCTCCAAGCTGCCTGGGGCCCCGTGACCCCTGTCTCACCGCCTTCCTCCCGCTCCCTCCCAGCTTGCTGCACGCTGCAACTCTGGCAGTCTGCAGGGGGCTCATTGCAAACCTGCAAAAATGTGGGTTTCTCTGGTAAAAAGAGAAATCCATGTTTGCCTCTAGTAAAAGATAACATCCGTGGTTTGCTCCATTTTTCAATGGGAAACAGAAAGCCTGGATCCCTGATGATCATACATGAAGGCTTGTTAACAAGTGCTAAGTGCCCTTTATCTTAAACGTATGCCACATTGGGTGAGGATTATCTTTGAGTTGTGCCACCTACCTTGAGTTAACGTCTGGCTGGTCACCTGAGATAAAACCACCACTTTGGGGCTGTTGGGGAGGGATGACAATACAAGCAGTGAGAAGGACCCCTTCCACCCCTCTCCTTCCTGTATTATCCCATTTAAGGTTAGAGTCTAGTGAGCCAGGCCAGCATGGAGCAGACTTGCAAGCCCTTGCCATGCTGCTGCTCACCAGTCCTCTAGTGGCAGATCTGATCAGTGCACATGAGAAAGAATATGAATCCTTAACATGTCACTGCTCACTAGCACGTGTTAACTTTAACACTGACTATCATTCTTTACAATTAGCTAACTCTAATGTGTAATCGCATCCCAAAATTAGAAGTAGTTTAAGCACTCTTGAAGTTTTAGTATGATCCCACTGTTGCAATGTGGCTGGGTTGAATAATATTAATGATGCTTTTCAAGATCCAGCTGAATAGCAACCTATAAGAGACAAGGTTGGATTTTTCAAATGCACTTCTGTGTTAACTACAGAAATCAATTCATTCCCTGTTGCTTGTATGTCAGTACTTTATGATTATTTCCAAATTAATTGTGGGAAAAATTAATGTTGTTAATAGACTGTTATACATGAGTAATGTAGTTTATGTCCTCACCACAAAATATGCACGTTATTAGCTCCAGACAAGGTATGTACCCCACCTGAGGCAGCTAAGTTTGCTTGGTGCTTCCAATCTAGTTTAAGTGAGCTGGTTTTGCCTGTGGACAGGAGTAGGGCTAGGGACAGTATCTGGGTAAAAGCATGAGTTATCTCTGCATCAGTGACATTTGTTCAGTGTTTGGTCTAACTCTGGCTTACCAAAGTCAAATGACATCTATAATAAGTGCAAAATTAGTCCAACACATAGGATCCAAATGCCTGCCCCTGCAAGACAGATCTGTCACCAGACAACAGACGTGCAAACAGGATTTTTCACGACGAAGAAACAATTGCAAAAGGAGCATTGTGTCCAGCAGGGAGCGTCAGGGCACATTGGGCATGTGTAGGCGAAATGAGGGGCATGTGTTCACGCCACTTTAAAGCAGGCTAAATGCTTTTGCATCACTTTAATAGCGTTGGTGTTTGCAAGCGTCAGCAGCATATTGCGCAGTAATTCCAGCTGCTGTAGCAAATTCAGCAGCGTAATGTGCCTTAGATGATTTGGGGTGCAGCAAACTAAAACTCCTCCAAGGTATTGAGAGCTGGTTTGCTTGATTCCTGTTTAGAGTCTAATTATTTTCTGTTACACTGGAGTGGTCAAAATAACCCCACTATAGTCTGTGGAACAGCAGGATCAGGAGAATCAGACCATCATATCCAAGCTGTTTCAAGAAGGCTATTAGTGACAAATTAAAAAAAACAAAAGCTGTCCCTATTCAGCCCTAGTTACTGCACCTTCTATATTATACAGATAAAGAGACACAGCACCAGGACCCAAGGAAGTCAATTTTCTTCCTTTGCTGTATTCCTTTGATATATCACTGAGCATGCCCAATAAATTGCTTGCTGAGATTGATTAGAAATTCTAGTTTCATTTTATTTCAGCCATCAACTTCAGCAGCCTCTGATTACTTGAAGCATTAAAGGGAATCAAAGATTATCCCTGAAGTTTCTGAGGTTTGAGCTTATACCTCTTTTAGTTGAAGCCGATCACTGGGAAATCGGGTAAAATGGGAATATGCCAAGTCCAACCTAATGCTTCTGAAGTGCGGGTGTTGCTGTGACCCTGGGGACATGATGGAGAATACGTAGTACTTCAGAGAAGGAGACCTGAGTCAGAAAGACATGCAAAGAAATACAGCATGAGGAGCTGCACCTGCTGTGGCAAATGGCACGAGCCAAGATTTTCTGGAAAAAGATACAAGATCTGTAAAAGATTTGCAACTGTTTGTAAGAGCTGGCGGTTGCTGGCAGAGCATGCACAGAGTGAATGACAACAGCACCATTAGCTCAGAGGAACCGTTCCTAGGAGAGGTGGACGCTAGTGATCTTGGATACATACGCACAAGCTAATGTGCTGCAAGAAGCACTGAAAAAAGAGACATGGGCAGAGGGCAAGGTAGCACTTAGAGACAAACTGGTTCAGAGGCATAAGCTTGCATAGGCAATAAACTATTTTGTTAGCATTTAATGAGGTAGGCTGTTACCTATAAAAAAGCTCATGCCTCTCTGAATCAGTTAGTCTGCCACCTTGCCCTGCCTTCTGTCTAACTTCAAGCTAACATAGCTAACCACCTTTAGGTAGTAAAGGTAGCCCACAATTCACACAAAAGTCTGTGCCAAGTATTTTTCTATAGTTGATACGTTGGCAGATGTTTGGCAAGTGCCCTTTGAAACCAGTATGTGCTTGCGACCAGTCAACACCGCTGCTGGGGGACACTGCCATTGCAGCTGTGTTCAGCCCCAGCAATGTTTCACAGGAACCAATTTTTGAAGGTAGAGAGGGGTCGAAGGCCTACAGAGGTAATGTCATAATCCGGGGAAAAACATCAGAAGAATACGACCAGAAGCCCCAGGCAGCTTTGGAAAAAGCTGGAGCCACTGGGCTGAAGCTAAACAAAGACGAGAAAACTATCAAACTACAGCATTGCATTCTATATCCCAGTAATAATGTACCTGGGGATGAGGTGGCACGGCACAATGTGCAGATACAGAGCACTGTAATAAGGAAGCCATCAACCTGCACCCCCAGCTGACAAGAAAGGATGCAAAGATCCCTTTAAAAGGGGAACCATTTAGGGAAATGTAAGCCCAGTGTAGCTGCAAGCAACCTGACATGTCTACTATGCAACCATGCACATCGGTAAAGAGTTTGAGAGATTGAGGCAGTTAGTTGAAGAGGCCCCAGTCCTGTCTTACTACAAAACTGAGTTGCCAATAAATGCTCCCCTGGAGAGTGTTGGCACAACGGGGGTTAACAGATTCACCTCATTCTCACATTAGAAAGTCTCATATCTCCAGAAGACGAGCCAGGTCCAGGTAGCAACACCGGGCACTTCAGAGACTAACTGGAAAAAATTAGTTCAGTTAGCAGGTTGGTGATCGTAAATGTTAATGACGTGTGATGGTTCTTAATTGGCACTCCGGTTCCATTTGAGTGGGGGAGAAAGAGGTGGGGAACTGCATTGTAATAGCTGCTTTGTGGTTATATTGTCCAGAGGTTCACGCTGAGTAGTGCTCATCTGTTAGAGTTGGGATTTCAGAGGAAGCAGACTGGGAGATTTCTGGTTTCTATGCAATCGCGGCGTGACAGTCTGCGAGCAGACTGTTTACCAGCAGGCTTGCTCTACTTGTTTCCCCCCTTAATTATGTTCATTATTCAAAGCAGAACTGAGCTGATTGACTGGCTGGGCTTTCATGGCGATGGATAACCCAGTAGACCTGGACATGGCCATATCCTTGGTTAGTGGAACAGGAAGGGCACAAGTCTGGTGGTGCAGGGGAGGGAAAGAGAGCTCACTCGCTCCGGTACCCTTTCCCCCTGCAGACTCCTTAGTGTGACTCCTGCCAGTATCAAGGGGTGAAAGTCACAGCTTTCCATTGCCTAGGTTGTATTTTGGTCAGCCTACTGGAGTGCTCCCATACTGCCAAGGCTTTGAAACGTCCCATATCCCCTGACACAGGGGTACCAATAATAAGCATTGCCCAGTGCACTCCCCTGGCACAGCCTGTCCCAGGGCTATGAACCCTGCCTGGCTGGCTCCTGAGAGCCGCCAGCAATACATGGGACTGATGACAAAGCCCTGCCTCAGCTCCAGGCCATCCTTTTTCCTTTCCCTTTACATATGGCGCAATGACTTTTTCCCTTAAAAGTGAATCTGATCAATGAGTGTCAGCCCTCAAGCTGGGCAAAGAGCTTTCACTAAAGCCGAACGTGGCCTGAAGTTTGGGGAGGAAACCACTGAATGTCTGACCTACTTTCTCCTCCTGGGGCATGATGTTTACTACCTATTTGTAACTTTTGCTCTTTAATATGCAGAGTATGCATCCCATTAATTTGGAACAAAACTCCTTATGAGAAGGAGTCACTGCACACACAGGGGCTGCTTTTCATACTTGGAAGTCTCAGGTGTTTTAATTATCTTAAATATCTAAAGGTCACATGGCACGACGAATCCCTGGGACCTAAATGCATTTTATTGTTACTGAGAATTCACGGTGTGCACTGCAATTTTCTCTATTGGAGTTAATCTATTGTGTGGTGTAACTGTGTATTAAAAATAATACACCGTGTGAAAGTGAATGCATTTCTTATTGTTCCCTTATAGTCAAGGAAGAGCTATTGTAACAGTCAGCTTTCTGCAGGGCCTCTAATTGATGTGGTTTAGGGGTTTTAGTTTTTCATTTTTCTGATTTTTTCTTAAGGGTTTTTTTTTCTTTTAGAGTTTGAAGGTCACTTCATGCATAAGACGAGAGGCTGAGAAAACAATCTGTGCCCTTCTACTGTGCAAAGCTGTGCAGCAGAACCTTGTCTGGCTAAAGCAGCTGACTATAAATAGTTCCTGAAGCATAAGTTTTCCACTGGTTACTGATTTCACTGGAGTTCCCTTTGATTTATCCTGATGTAACGGAGGTCAGGAGTGGGCTCTCTAGCATACTGTATGAATGTCCCTGCATCCATCTCTTTTGTCTCTATAGAGGCATATATATTCAGTCTTCGATGTCACTCCTCCAGGGAGCTGAGATGGTTACCAGAAAAGAAACTGAGCTTTAGGCACAGGTGTAGTAAGCTCCTGCAGAAGTCCAATTTGCTACGGCAGGTGCAGCCCAGCCATAAAACCCAGTGCCTAGTAATGTAGGAGAGGGGAGGGCCAAGCCAAATAGCACCCTCCCAGGATTTTTGCCATGCAAAGTAAAGCTCCTTTCCCACTGGTGGGGGATGAGCAAGGGTGGTGTGCTGCAGCAACCGTGTAGTCCAGGGTCCCTGGGGACGGCTCCTGGCCCTGTGTTTGCTCTCCCTCTCTCCCCCAGATACACAACGGGGGACGGAGCTGCAGCTCCCGAGGCAGCAGTTCGATGGGGGTGCCTGTGTCTTGCCCCAAAAGCTTCTGTTGATGCCATTTGCGCAGCTACCTCGGACTGCAGACTCCTGCCGAGCGTGGGCTGTGCAGTCCAGCCCCCCCACTGCCCGTCCTTCTGGGGGAAGCTGTTTGCATAGCCGTACGTTAAGAGATGAGCGTGTGTGTGATGGTGAGGGGGCAAGGGGCTGGGGGCAGTCCAGGTTCTACATAGCCAGGAGATTCCTGTTTGGGAGAGTCTGTGGAAGAAATGTTTTATTTTGTTTTGGTTTGTTTTTTCTTTTTCTTCCTCTTCAGAAGTCTCTCTCTCCCTGGCTAGAAAGGTTCAGAGCAGCGTGCAATAAATGAGAAATAGTCCACAGATGAGAAATAACAGTGATCTCCCCGAATGGTGGGTGAAAATTGAAAACTTCACTCCACCCTCCACTCGCACTCCTCATTTCTTGTCTGTCAGCCTTAAGAGCATACTATCCAGACAATCCCAACCATGCTTCCCAACCCCCACCTAGTCACACTTGGGTATAACAAAGCTTTTCCCACTCCTCCCACATACTCCCTGGCCTCGTACCCAGACAAGGTGCCCCTCCCATGCCCCAGTGTGCCCCCCAAGCCCATTCGAAAGCTTATATAATTGGCGCAGTGAGTACATGATTGCAATTTTTATAATTTAAAAATAACTATAATCAGTCATTACATGACCTCATCCTTATAGCTGCTGCTATCCTCATCCTTATATATACAGGTCTGTTCCCGTCTAGCTAAGCCACACTGTGGCGTTCTTGCTGATGGAAACTGGTGTGTGCAGGGTCCCCCTCCAACCTGGTTACAGGGCACTGTAATGTGAGGTGGTTGCACTGGCAATCTTACTGTCCTGAGAAGCTCACTGGCGTCTGCTGTCAATGCACCGACCCGGCTCAGTGTGGAAATGGTTCAGGAGGATCCAGAGGCCGCACAGTCAGACAATACACGGGTGGTGTTTTCAACAAGAAAGGTCAAATTTTTGGTTCACGTTGCAAGCCCAAGGGGCAAAACCTTAGGTTACTGACTGCTTCTGTTTAACCTAAGGTAGGGATGAGCTAGGCTGGAAGCTGAGTGCACCAGATACCTGATGGCGCGGGAGTGGCTGGAAGGGGGGTGAGGAGGCTGCATAACAGGGTGCTGAGCATCCTCTGAGAGCGACTCTCGCTGGAGGACCGTGCCGGCGCGGCAGCTGCAAGGCTGGAACCCAAAGTGGACATCTCGGACCCTAGGACCGGCTGCTGTGATCCGGAGGATAGGCTGTGGGTTTGCCAAGCCTGGGGCTCTGGGCTCTAGACCCTGGAGAAAGAGATGCAAGGAGGGAGTTTATAGACTGGAAGAAGGGGCTGAGGGCATGAAGACCCCAGGCCCCAAGTGACTGAGGGGCCCAAAGCAGGCCAGACTTGAACAGGAAAGAATAGCTGGGGGCCACTGAGCACCAGAGACTGCTCCGGTTAAGTGGGATGGGGCCATCAGATTACTCCCCCTCTCCTCCTAGTGTAGAGGGCAGGACATCTCCCAGGTTTTTTTGAAAGCAACGCATGGCAGGAAGATCAGGATCAGGAAGGTTAAGGATATCAAGGACAACAGGACAAGCCTTAGTGAGTCCGAAGGACTCCCTCCACTTGAGTCCTGTTACACTAGGCCAGTTCTCTCTGCCAGCACGATGCCCCTAAGAAGTCATGACATGGCACCACTGTGTCAGGCTGAGAGTGTCCGGGTCTGCAGTGAGCTGGGGGACGGGGAAGGAAAGCCAAGCTAGCGGCAGCTCCGGTGGGTTTTCAGCCTCTGCTATGGTTTTGGTGGAAGAATCTTCCTGGTGTGGGTACAGCAGAGTGCTTCTCGCTGCTGCTGGCCTGGACACGTTGTGGGCTACAGCGACCACAATGTGACACACAACCACACAGTCGTAATACACTTCCATTGCATATTATATAGTTGGACTGTTTCCATCACATACTGGCAGCTGCAGCTGCAAGTGCTTGGGGCCAGCTCATTCCCACCCATGGTATGTGTCTTCACATCCCCCCCTACCATCCTGGATCCATCCCGTCCCATCTTTGCTCCAGAGCCTGTGCTGGAATTGGTGCAGCTGCCTTGCGGGGTGTTTGTGTGAATGGGGGTCTACCCTGGGTCACTCAGGGGGGAGGGTTGGTAGCATGGAGAGTATCCCTCTGTGTTTTGTGGTTGTTCTTCTTCCACGTTTTTTCCGAATGCTTTACTGTCTGTTTCAGGTAATTCTGTAGGACGACAGGGCAGGACTCAGTGTGTCCTTTTTCCCCTCCTCATAATTAAAGGGAGGTTCTGTTTGCCAATTCCCAAAAATATACTCCATCTCTCTTTTGCTCAGACAAGCTTCGTGGTGACACTAAAAGATAATGGATAATTCCCCAGCTGGCTACACAGAGAAGCAGATGCCAATTATCATTATTACTCTTTGTTGCATGGACCCTGGTACTTCTCAGAGGCCTGTTTTATAATGAAAGATACTGTTTGCAGGGGATGTTATGACAGCTGCTCATCTCCCTGGCGTGGGGGGAGTGGGAGGTGGTCCGAAAGTTTCCCACCAAGGTACTTTTCTGTAGGTGTAGCCAAAAGGAGCATGATTTATTTTTTCCCCCCAGCCAAAAGTTTCAGGTATTTTTTTTCCTCATTGAAAAAAGAGCAGCAGTTTTCTATGTTAAGAATACCCGCACCAACGTAATTTGAAAATGCCTGGTAAAACCAGAGTTTGTAATATCTCGTGGAGACTATCAGACGGGCTAGTAGGTACCAGTAGGAAGAGTGAATTCTGCAGGGCCTGAAAATGTCCATTGACTATCAGACGGGCTAATAGGGCTAAAAAATGTAAAGGACTGAAGACAGCCAAAGGGATCCAAGATCCAGGGGTCTCAGCTTTGAAGAAAAAGTGTGAGGAGGAAAATTGACTTAATTTTTACTAAAATATTTGACATTTTTTTAATTAAACAGCCACACACAGGCACTGGAATGAATACAAGCAACAATTCTCTTTAGTAACGATATCTTGAACATGGGCAGAATTAACAGATGTATGTATTCCTCGCTCTAGAGGGACACCCCAGGGATAATGATACAGAACTCATCATACTGAATTTATTTTCCTGTCTTATATACAGTAATATAATTTCTCTCATATAATACGTACCTTCCCCCCAAAACTAGCTTGTGGAAATTGGGGCGTGTAGCATATGCAACAGATATGGTTTTCCCTATGAGTTCAGAAATTTGGCAGTGGGGGAATGGGAGCAATTAACACTGCCACCACTCCTTTGTCCTTAAATTCCTGGACGTGTGGGGAGCCTCCCTTCTGGATGATATGACCTTGTACTGGCTATTGAGCTGGCTAGGACCTGGTGTGTTATCTGGGACCCAACGTGCAGCCTGAGACCTGGCATGATAGACTGGTCCTGAGATGGGCCTAACGTGGCCCTGGGCCCTGGGATGGACCCGTGCTGGACTCCATTTGGCCCCTTTCCAGCGCACGGGGCTGGCAGCAGGCTCGAAAGCAGGCTGCTGCTCAGTTTCTCTGCAAAGAAGACTTTTTTTCCTTAATGCCTTTCAAAAACAAAATGCATAGTACATATGCGAGAAAATATGTTATAAAGCTTATGAGTATGATACTACAAACATGGTTAGGCTGAGACTTGAGGGAACAGAGATTCTTCCGTCAGCATAGGAAGGTACGCAGGAATCTTGTTTATCGTAATAAAATAATGCCCTTGTATCTTTTTGTGATTTTTTTTTTTGCATAGTCATTATCATTTATTTTAGTGCAGGCTAGGTTCAGTTTTTCATTTAAGATAGATTCAGTCCTTTTATTATACATGAAGAGGATTTTGCCTCCGGCCTAGATTTATAGAATAGTTATTACTTTAGTTATGAATATGGAACTTACAGACTCTGTTGGGCAAAATGTGGGTTTTAATGGGATATTTAACTTTGAATTTTGCTTTTAAATTGAAATTAATTTGTAAAGAAGAATCCTTCTTTCTTTGTTCTTTGTAAAGGAGAGTCCTTTATGAAGCATCATTTAATTCTATCACCGATCTTTTTTCAGGGTCTTTCTGGTTAAGTGGCTGGCTCTCGTCACTCACAGTTTTCATACAGTCAAAACTAATTGCCAGCAGTCTCCAAATATACATCTGAAGGTATTAAGTTGTTATAACAGGGTAGTCTGGCGTTTTAAGAGAGAGTAGACAGTCGTGCTATAGAGGCCCAGCGGGTAATGAGGAAGTATTCATCTAGCAGGTGTAACCTCAGAGGGGCGAGCAGAAGCAGATGAGAACTTAGATAAGCTCACTTCCAGGAAGGGCCGTGTGATAGGACTGGGCCACAACTTGAAGGACCGCTCCTATCATCTAGAGAAGGCCTGAGAGTTTTGTTTGCTTGATTACTGGTCGATGTAGTGCAAAGACTGTGAATGTGCATAGAGGACTGGCTGAGGCGCTCCCAAGGGAGAAAAGCTAGCCTGCAAGGCAGCAAGCACACCAAATCACATTGGTGATGCGGAGGTGCACGCCCTGGCATATGCACCCCCTGGAAGTGCCAGCTGCAAAACCAGAAGCATGCTTCCGGTTTCACCACTGGCTTTACGATTGGCCACTGGGGGACCTCCCCCCGGGCAGCAAGCAGCTGCAGGGGGACAGCCTCCCACCCTCCGGCTTGGCAGTCTGGTCCCCCACTCCATGATCTTTCCAGGTATAATTGCCACACTCCAGCAGACTCAATTAGTCAGGTCTGCTCTGTGCATCACTCATGTATAGGCATCCCTTAATGAGTTTTTTTCCTCTGTTTCCTGTTAGTGTCATAATTGTGCCTTATACAAAATAACCCGTTTCCCATAGTTTACAATGGAAAACAAGTCTCCCAGTGGAATGGAAGCCAATACCACAGTCACTAGAGGTCATAGGAAAGTAGGGCTGGAAGGGATCCCATAAGGTTATCTAGTCCAGCCCCCTGCTCAAGGCAGGATTGTTCTTGATCAAAATATTTCAGGCAAGCGTCTGTCTAACCTGCTCTCGAAAACTTCCAAGGATGGAGATGGAGAGTCCACAACTTCTCTAGGCAGTCTGTTTCAATCCTTAGCCGTCCCCATAGCCAGGAAGTTCCTCCTAATCTCGAGCCTAAATTTATCCCGCTGTAGTTTGAGTCCCTTGCTCCTGGGCCTGTCCCCTACAGCCACAGAGAAAAGCTCATCTCCATCTTCTCTATAATCACCCTTTGGGGATTAGAAGACGGTTATCAAACCTTCTCTCAGTCTACTCTTCTCTAGGTTAAATAACCCTACTTCTTTCAGCTTTTCCTTGCAAGTCATACAGCGCAGGCCCCTGATCATTTTTGTTGCCCTGCACCGGACGCTTTCCCAAACTGTCCACATCTTTCTTGAAGTGTGAGACCCAAAACTGGACACAGCGCTGCAGATGAGGCCTCACCAATTTAGAGTAGAGTAAAAGAATCACTTCCTTTGATTTGCAAGTTACACTCCTGTTACTATAAACCAGGATGCTGTTGGCTTTTTTTTTTTTCCAACAATAGCACACTGTTGTCTTGGATTCAGCGTATGGTCCACCAAAACCCCCAGGTCCTTCTCTGCCTAGCCAGTCATCCCCTAGTCAGTATTTGTGCACGTAGTTATTCCATCCCTAGTCAGAGCTTTGAACATGTCCGTGTTGAGTCTCATCAGACCATTTCTCCAGTCTAGCCAGGTCATGCTGGATCCCAGCCCTATCCTCTGGAGCGTCTGCAATTTTACCCAACTTTGTGCCATCTACAACTTTGCTAACCAAGCACTTGATCTCATCCTCCAATTCACTAATGAAGATGTTGAACAGTACCAGACCAAGGACAGACCTGTAGGGAACCCTACTTTATAAATCCTCCCAGCTAGATATTAAGCCATAAAGGACTACTTGCTTACTACGATGATCCAACCAGTCATGTATTCATCTTACACTACTTTTGTCTAGTCTGTATATCCTTAGCTTGATAATGAGAATGTCACGAGAGACTGTCAAAAGCCTTTCTGAAGTCAAGACATACTATGACATTGCCGTCCGTTCATCCACAGAGTCTGTCGCTGTCGTAGAAGGAAGTCCGACTGGTTAGGCAGGGCTTGTTCTTGGTGAATCCACGCTGACTGTTCCTGATGACCTTCTTCTCCTCCAGGTGCTTCACAATGGGTTCCTTGAGGACCTGCTCCATGATTTTTCCAGGTATAGCGATCAGGCTGACTGGTCTGTAACTCCCCAGATCTTCCTTCCTCCCCTTCTTAAGGATGGTTGCTATGGGTAGTTTTCATGCAGAGCAGATCTAGGCACGTTTGGGCAGGCACTTGGACCTGACTGTTTTTACTTTTGCTGCTCTCTTTAGCTATGGACCCACGGTTCAGGGTCCTCACCTCTGCTGCAGCTAAGTCCATAGCACCACCACCACCCTGGGCTCGTAAGAAATGTAAAAGGAACAGCATTAAACATATAAACTGCCCCTTTTTTCTGGCTTCATGCCTGTGGCTTGCTAGGCTCTTCCCAGGATTCACTTGCCAGTAGTTTCATGTGTTTCAGAGGTTTTGAGGGCCTGCAGGGCTTAAGCAAACAAAAAGGAAGCCTTGCTCATGGCCCCTGTCTGCGGCTCATAGCCCCAGGCTCCAGGCAGCCTTGCTCTCTGCTGGTGCTCTCTCCAGAGGCTGCTTTCAGTGTCCTTTTATTCCCCCCCCCCTACTGGTTCATGTGTTTGGCTCTCCTTCACTCCCCACATTTGGGTTAGCTTCCTTGCTGGGAGGCTCAGTGTGTCCCTGGACCTGGATGCTCACCTCTGGTGAGTCCCTCTGGCTCTGGGGAGGGTGTGGGGGGATGCTTTCAGGATGTGGGGCCATTTGGGCTCCTTCACACCCATAGTAACAGGGCTTGGCCCTGTTACAGATGGGTACTATAGGCACCTATACATGTGCAGCAAGGCTACTCTGATGTGTTGTAATTCCTGTGCGTTAGAGCAGACTTGATTAATCAAGTCTGCTGGAGCATGGTAATTACTGTGCTCCAGCAGACTCCGATGTCTCCTGTATCAGCATTGCCAGACTGAAAAATGGCAGCAGCGATGCTTTAACTAAAGCTTGTCAAATGAGCTTTAGTTAAAGTGCCCCTGCTGCCATTTTTCAGTGGGGAGACACTGATGCATGTGATGCTCCAGGCACTTTAATTTGAGTGGCTCTCAGAGATGCTTTAATTAAAATGCCCCTGCTCCTCTCCCCCCAAAACAAACAAACAAACACTTGTATGAATGCCCTGTTTACCTTTTTCCAGTCATTGGGGACCTCACCCAACTTCCACAAGTTTGGAAAGAGTGTAGTCATTGGCTCCAAATTACCTCCGCCATGGCGATTTGGTAAAAGGACCAGTGCCACGCTGCACTCCTGCAACTTTCAGCTGTTAGTATGGCTCTTGGGTTTTTGACAAAATAAATTAGATTAATCCCTAGGCTGCTTTTACAGAGGCTGGGAAGTGGCCTAAAACTGAGGTGGTCCATCACTGATGTTAGCCATCTTTTCAACCCTGTCTGGCCAAGCCATGCCATGCACAGCTGTGGTGAACTCAGGAACTGAAACATGATTTTTGACATGGAAAGTTTTCAAACTCTTTCTTTAAAGCAAAAAATGAATAAAGCCAAAGCACTTTTCACAGGGGTCTACTGCTACTGCAGACTAATTGATTTATTTATTAACTAACATCATCTAGATAATGTTTATGGTATGACTAGTTGTATAATACTGTAAATGAGCTTTCCTCTGTTTTGTGCTGACATTTTAATAATTGAATAACACATTTGAATAATTTCATTTCACACCTGGACTGTTCTTTATATTCAGTGTATGCTGGGCATTTAACTTTGGGTGCAGCTACACTCAGCGCAGTGTTGCAAAGAAGCAAATTTAACAAAATAATTTTTCACTCTGTCAGTTCAGTAACAGCACTTTGCTGAACCAGAAAGCAGCTCCCGATTTGTTTACGACTTCCTAAAAGAAGCTTTCCTAGATTCATTAAGTGTAAGACCGAAGAAATTCATTTCAGCCTGCTGTTCTGTAGGCAGCCCACTAACCTTTGGGTAGCTAATGCCCGTCTCCTACAAAAGCATCCAGTCTTTGTTAGAAGACACCAAGAGATGGAGAATCGCCATGCCCATGCCCTAAACATAGGGCATAGACAGAAAGGCAGCTCCCTGTTGCAACTCATGGTAGTTTTTAGGAAGTGCTTTGGGTTGCAGTGGTCCCCTGGACCGAACAAAACCTCACTGTTCGGTCCAGGAGTTGGGGATTCCCGCTGCTTGCTGAGAGCCTGCAGCCAGGTCTCCACCGCAATGCTGCGTCTCCCTCCCAGCTGGGATGCTGTTTGCAGAATGGGAGGGGAGAAAGGGAGCAGAGCAACCACAGAGACTTCCTCCCAATTTCCACTCCACCAAGCCTGGCCCGCTGGCTCTGCGTGGGGTACAATGAAAGAAGGAAGTTGCAACAGTGAAAGCAGAACTACAGTTCAGACGGCTGCCGAGACCTCTTGGTGGGTCAGAGCCTTCCCTACCAGGTGCTGCTGAGACCGGGATTGTTAGCTTCCTAACACTGTTCTCTGCTCCCCCTTCCCCTTCCTCTGTTTGAACCCTGAGACCAGGAGTTGTTAACCGGGGATACACGTACCCCCCGGAGGTATTTGAGAAGGCCCTGGGGGGTATGCTTGGGCAGGCAGGGACGAAGCACTGCCACGCGCACCCCTGCCCCCGCTCCACATTCAGCTGTGCACCACCCCTACCCCCCCGCTCCACATCTGGCCGATGGGGGTACACTGATCAGAAAAGGTAAAAGCCCTGCCTTAGACCTACAGTGTGTGAGTAGGGAAGTACCGTCTTCCAGGCGTGCCTGGGTGAGGCAATTTAATTCCTCAGGTTCCTGGCTGAGAGTTCAAGCCAGAGTTATATAAATCTGGTTTTCAGAAGGATTCTGAAGGTAATTGAGCATGGCTGGTTTTGCTGCCCACAAGCACCGGGCAGAAGGGCTACAAGCAGGTCTCTTTTCTCGTCACTGAGCAAGCTGAGGCATGTCAAATTTTTTCACGGTAACTTTTTTCACTAAGCCAAATGGGTGCTTCTGCATAAAGGGGCACGTAGCAACACAGTGTTGTCAAATAACAGATCTGTTCTTAAGCTACATGTAAAGGTGGCAAATCCTACTTGGGAAAAATATACATGGCATAGGCAGTTAGTTGTACAGCTAGGCAGAGATTCAGGAGAACACTGATTCACCCATATTAGCATGAAACGGTCCTGAATTACTCTTGGGCTTTTCTTCCCTGGAGAGTCTGAATACAGTGCCAGGGTACGTGCTTAGAAGCCCTTGATGCCATGCGGCATGTCCAGACAAGAACGCATGTATGGTGTGTTGCACCCCGGGCCGTCTGCAGCACCGCACACAGCATGCACCGCACATGCAGGCATTTCCTGCGCTGCTGATTAGCAGCTTGGGGGGGGGGGGGTTGACCCTGGGAGATCTCGGTGACAAAAAAACCCATGCTAGAAAAATACAGGGTGGTGCACAGGTGAAACTGGAGCCTGTTTGATAAGATGGCCACTGCTGGGAGGCCCCAGGACTTCAGGGAAGGTTGCTGGGACCAGCCAAGGTGCTGGTCCCAGCCTCCCCTATCCCACCGGGGGCAACTTGCCACATGCCAGAGTGCTCCCCAGGGACAAGCAGCAGTGGCACAACTATTTGTCCCCAGGGAAACACTTGCCAACGCTTGTCTGGACACACCCAAAGTGCCTGAGTGTCTGGCATACACAGAAAGAGGAGCAAGCGAAAGGAAGAGAGGAGAGGAGGGAGTGAGGAGAGGTGAGGCAGGGCTTGTTCCTCCGTGGTAGTCCCAGCTCAACAGGGAGCTAGTTTAGACATGGTCTAAAAGACCACAAGCTAGATGTACAGATACATGTACCACAAGCAATGTACAGATACATAGTTTTGCTTAATTCCTGCCCTCAGAGGTGATCTAAATTGATGAAAGGTGAGAAGGACGAGGGAAGCACAGGGAGGGGAAATGGTATACCTACAGTCACTCAGCTGGTGATCAGCAGAGCCAGGAAGAAAGCCTTCCTCTTCCAGCCCAGAGACCTCTCTGGTGAATCACATAGCCATATGTTTCAGTTTATATTCAGCCCAGGCAGAACTGGAACTCACAGACTGAAGCTGTTTGCTTCAGGCTGAGCTAATTGCACAGGGTAGCCTTTTGCATCCAACCCTCAAATGTTTTTAAAGTGTCTGGATTCGGGTGTCTGTTTTCTGCTCAGTTGAATTAGACGACGTTACTTTTTTGTCTCTGTTCTGTCATACGCTGGGTGGGCATTGTAAACAGTACTAATGAGACTGCCTTTATCATCTTGAAGATACATATGATTAGTCTGCATCAAACTAAATTAATTAAGAAAGCTATAATTTAATTTTTAACCTCCTAGATGTTCTGACATAGAGTAGACAATTTAATTACACATCAGAAGCATATGAGAAGGGCTATGCGAGTTTACTTTATGGCAGGCTCAGCTATCAAGCAGGATGTAGATCTACCTTTTTTGATAGTGTCACTGGATGGTGTCGAGAAGCAGAAAGAAAAGGAAATGGCCAGCGGGAGTCATGATGAGGGCTGCCTGCTCCAAAGGATTGCATGCTGCGCACAAAAGTGAGATAAGAAAACCTGCTCATCCTATATGGAAGCACTGGGGCATGTAGATAGCAGCGTGGCTGTATGAACCATTGCACTCGCATTTCATTACAAGGGTGACTGCCAAATTATGCACACTACATTGTGTCCACAAAAGTAGAGCCAGGTCAGTGTGCTGCTGCCAGCCCCTGTGATTTTATTCTGAATCCTGTGATCATTGATGTTTTCCTCTAAGAGATTCTGGGAGAATGTCAGCTTTTATAAAAAGTAATGAAAAGCCTGGAAATGTGAATCAAGTGCAACTAATAGTGGAAGATCCAGGGAGCCAATTAAAAAAACCCCCAAGATTTAATTGCTATTGAAATCTCATTATTTGTAAGAAAATTTGGGTTTTGGGAGGCCTATGTTACAGTCTTTGAATGCTTGCAAACCTGTCGGTTTCTGCTGCTGTAGGCAAGCAATTGTGTTAGCTGTAAAGTCAGCCCATGTGCCCTGTCTGGCACACCTGCACCTGCTGTGTTTGCACAGGACAAACAACTGAGGACAAGAGACCAAGTATAGCTTGGAAAAAGCTGACATGACACTGGCTCCCCTGCAAGCACGGAAGCTATTCCTGGGTCAGTTTGAGCCTGATGGGCTAGTATGGAAACAGACCCTGGGTACACAGACGATAATGAGAGGGCAGAGAGGGGCCAAACTAGTGGGAGCGTGGGGTGGAGTCCAGAATTTTGTTTCACAAGGAGCCCTTGTTCCTAGGATGTTTGTGTAATAAGAATCACTGGGCCAGTCTGACCCTGATTTAGAAGGCTCTCTCTCTTTTGGGAGGACATTTGGGCATGTGCTTGTGCACACCAAAGTAAATGAGACATCAGAAAGCTCTGATGCTTAACTTTAAGTGAACGTAAGAGCACGGAAGATGGGTCAAGCTGCAGGCCCATCTAGCCCAGCATCCTGTATCCAGAGATACTCATGCCTTGCTCCAGCCGGGCTGCACGGGGAGCCAGCGTCAGCCAAGGACAGAAGCAATTGTGGCAGGGAGTGGGTTTCCTCTTCCTGACCCTGCTCCTGCGGTGGACCAGGCAGGGAGGGGGAACCTACTTGCTGCTGCCACTGATACTACAGTCCCTAGCTGAGCCCAGCTCCCTGTGCAGACCAGCTGGAGCAGGGCAGGAGCGGCTCTGGATCGCTCCCTGTCCCTGGGGCGGCCAGGGACAGAGGCAGAGGTGGGCAGGGGAAGGGGCAATGGGAGGGGAGGGAATGTGATGCTGAGTGTGGAGGGGATAGAGGTGCTGCTGGTGGGGAAGAAAGGATTCTTATCTGCTTTGGTGACTGAGAGAAAGTCCCTGGCTGCTGCTCTGGCATAGCGCGAAGCAGGCTGTAGCTGTATACCAGGGAGTCCTCTCTGGATCCATTCTTGATGGCAGCAGGAGAGCAAGACATTTCTGTTATCTGAAATTTGGACCCATCAATGCAAATCTGATTCCTCACCCATTAGATTCAAAACGAGTCAAATCTGACATCCTGGCCTGGGTACCTCTCTTGCTTTGGCTGTATATGCAAACGAGAGATTCGGCTATACGAACAGAGGGGGAATAGGAATTCGTGTCCGTAGAGATAGTAGCTTCTGGACACACTAACAGCATCCCTGGCAAAGTCAAACGTTCACCATAACCTCAAAGCCCCACGCGATGCCTGAGAACGTCAACATATGGCTCTCAAAGACAGGCTACTCCCCAACGAGTAATAGCCCCAAAGCCGAGAAAGTAAAAACCAGAGGGCCTGAGCCACAAAGGCCACTTCAGATGTGCCTCACAAAGGAAGATTTAACAAAAAAAGGGGGGGGGGGAGTTCAAGAGCTCTTTTCTTAGGGACCTGCTTCTGTTACCTGAAATGCTATCTGATGACCTCACCACAGATGACAATGAGGTAAAGGGTAAGGAACTTTAATGTATGAGCTAGCTGAATTTAGGTAGAGAGTCTGAGACTTTCCCCTTTCCCTATTGCCTAGTGGCTGAATCGCTGGCGCAGGTACCTGGGTTCCCGTCCTAACTCTGTCACTGCTCTGCTGGGTGATCCCGGGCAAATTTTGTTTCACCTTCCTGTGCCTCAGTCTCCCAAGCTGTAACAACTGTACCGATCTTTTCTTTGACTGATGATGAGAAAGGCTACAACTGAAGCAAGGTGTTATCTGTGCAATTGCCTTTAGTTACAAAATGCTGGGCTCACACTCAAGACAAACGCAACACATTTACAAATGACACCCCAGGTGAACTGGCCACAGTCTTTGCAGGAGTGGATTTCCATGTCTCCCTTTTGCTCTGTACTTCTAAAAACCACTTGGCATCTTTGCCTCCTTAGGAATTAGGGTGAGTTAGACGGTATTGGTTGTCACTGGACAAACTCAAACTTTGGATTTGAGAGGAAGTGTTATTTTGAGGGGAGGGCGCTGAATCGGTGTCCAGGAGACCTGGGTTCAGTTCTTGACTCTGCTCCAGGAACCCTGTCTCTTCATCCCTAAAGTGGAGGCAATAGTTTTCTCCATGTTTGGTGGGCTTAGATAGTAAACTTTGTGAGCAGAGATCATCTCTTAGGGGTCCCTGGAGCTCTGACTCGAAGCCCTGTTACTACTTCCTTAAGTAGTAATAGTAGCAGTGGAATGTCTCTGACAAACATGGCGTTTTGCCTCTGATACAGGAAGGCAGCTGATCCTGAGAGATGCTTCATTTCCAGCACGTGTTTAAGATGCAATGTCTGCAGTGAAACACAAGCGTATGCGTTTCCCAGAATCGGGGCCTATGCCAGCGGATCCTTGTAATGGCAACCTGGCCACTGAAGGCCAGCAGGCTTGGAGTTGGCCAGCCTAGTTCACCTATCCCCACCTGCTATATTGGGTGCATGTTGTACTTAAGAGGTAAAAGTATGGTATTTAGGTGTTGGCTGTGCTCTTGCGGTGAGTGTGAAGCCTGGGAGGTCCGACTCTGGCTTCATGCTGTCCTGAGCTGATGGATTGGACCTGCGCCTTGGGTAGGGAGATGATTCATCTGTGAGAGAAGAAACTGGTGTTGGGTGCACCTGTAGAGTTGGGGTCTAAGGGGTGGGTTCAGGAAGGCTCCAGAGATGAGAGCGTGGCTTGGAGAAGTGGTGAGGTGGGAAGCAGCGATGACTGGCAAGGTTTCGTTGCGCCTGCTTTAGACGGTCACAGCCCGATAACATCTATTTCCTCAAACTAAGACCCCTCGCTTTAAAAATGCGTGACAGATTCTGTTCTGGGTCTGGTGCTGCTGAGCAGGTTTACTAATGGCTTAGATTCAGGGCTAGAGAGCTTCCTGATCACTGCTACAGCTCGCACAAACCCGGGAGGCGCTGCAGACGTGGAGCAGGACAGGAGCAGAGTTCAAAGGGATTTAGAACTGGAGACCGGGGTTACAGCCATCGAACGAAATTCGGCAGAGACGGATATGAGGTGATGCACGTAGAGAAGAAAACCTACCTCCAGACGGGGGGATAAGCACCACCACGTGGAACCGGGGACTCAGATGAAGCGGAAACCTCACCCAAGTCAGGAATGTGATGCAGCTGCAAAACACCAACAACAAACCCCGCAAAAAACCACATGCAGTTTGGCCTGCATTGTACGAAGGAGGTAGAGGAACCAGAGCGGATCCAAAGGTAAGCAACAATGATCATAAAGGGGTTGGAGTGAGGAAGGGTTGAGAGAACTGGGCTAGCTGAATTTGGATAACAATGGAGATGAACGGGGTGGGGGACGGACCTTGTAGCAGGTTTCAAATACTTGAAGCCCTGACGTAAAGAAGAGGGAGAACAACTGTTCGTCCTTGCTGCAGAGGACAGGACAAGAGGCGTTTGATCTTAGCTGAAGCAAGGAAACTCTTCTTTAGTATCAGAGCAGTTGGAGAGCGGGGCAAGCTACTGTACAGGGAAGAAGTGGCATCTCCTTCACTGGAGGGTTTCAAGAAGAGGCTGGACGGACACTTGTGTGGGATGGTTTAGGAATATAGCACATCCTTCAGCTGTGTGAGGGATTGGACCCTTGACGTGTCCTTCAGTGCAGTGAAGCTTAAAACCAGAGAGGAAACAAATCCTCAGCCCTTGTTGATTTTTCACATACAAAATATTTCATATAGATTCTCTAACTATGGCAAGACATTCACGTGGAGCAATTAACCACTGCTCCATTTCAGTAGTTATTAGCTGTATTTTGATATGGGCAAACTGGCAGGAATATGGTGTTTGACTGAATTTGTGGACCTTTGGAAATGTATGGCAGGGCAAACTAATGAAATAATAAAATAATCTAGTGAGCATCAAGCGAACTCATTAATAGATTGCTATTGATTGAGACCATATTTTATCAGTGCAATCTAGAAAGGCCTCATCCCAAGTATAATTCATTGGTAGGGTGCCAATTCCATATTCAGTATTTTATGATCATATCATGAATATCAACAGCCTGTGAAAATGCTTGGTTTGATAAGAGTCTTTGAAAGCCTCTTGACTGATCATGACTAGAGCTGCATTAATAACGGATCGTTTGTTCAGTGGCCAGCCTGACCTAAACGCTTTCATTGTGGGTTGAACCCACACAAAATCTTTTGTTTCCCAGGTTATTTAACTTCTTTTGAAAAACAGAACAAAAAAGTTTGTGTTTGCTAAATGTTCTCCTGTTTTGGGTTTTGAAACTATTCGCTGATTTTGCAAAACCCCATTTGTAAAATTTTACTATGTGCGAAAAAATGAGACCCAGTTCCACGACCTGTGTCGTGGCTCCCCAGTGTGGACTATTAAAACATCTTAAGAGAATAAATCGCGAGCTAAATCTCTTCTCAGCAAGGTCTAACAGCCTCTCCTCCTTCTTGCCAGGTGGGAAGAAAGAAGATTCACAGAATGGCTAATGGGGGTGGCGGGGAGCAAACAGCCTAGAAATTGGATGGTGGTTGGTTGTTTACCTTGAAGCAGGAAGCCTTTTTGTTTTTTTCATGAAGTCATGAGTCCCGGGATCAAATTTCCATTAGCTCCTCCTATTGTTAAGATTTGAGGCCATAGGACATGGGTCAGAGCTGGAAGGGATAGGCCAGGCACACTCTGAGAGAGGGGCTGACCTCACACCGGGGAAGTGCTGTGCATTCTGCTAGGGCCAGCCTTAGTCAACCCAACCCTTGGAGCGTTGCCTCCTGTTGTGCTTCCCTGTGATGGCAAAGGGGAAAGGTCCCACAGAAGAAGTTCCTGATGGTGGTGGAGGTGATAATATACCTGTATCTGTGGCTGGCAGGGGCTGGACAGTGTGACCGAGCTGTATGAGAGCCCAACTGGGTCTCAGTGGATGTGGGTTTCTTTCTTTCCTCTGCTGCTGACCACTTGCTTGTCCTACCTGTGTGCCCTTCTTGTCAGGGCAGCCAGTAGGCTGTCTGGGGCAGGGATTTTTCTTACTGTGTTTGCAGAGCATGGAGAGCAATGGACGTCTGACCTGACTTGGGTGTTAGCAGACCCAAGGCCTGGGGAGACACGGGTCCTAGAGTAGGGGTGCTTAAACTCTGACCCCTGGGCCAGATCAAGCCCATGGAGCCATATCATCTGGCCTTCAGGGCTCCCTGTGGGTCAACAGATTTGGTGGCCATTAATTTGGTGTCCAGTCGGGGCCAGGCTATGCCCCTTCCCCCCTGTAGATTTCACAGAAGTTAGGGCTGGAAGGGACCTCATGTGATCGTAGGGTTCAGACCTCTGCCCAAAGAGCAGGAAGTCAAGTGAGCCCAGCAAGAGAAGCATCCAGGCATTTCTTAAGGGTATCCAGAGCAGGTGCTTGCACCACTTCTGGGGGGAGTCTATTCAAGACTCTGGAGACTCGGACGGTAAAGAAGTTTTTCCTTATATCTAGTCTAAAGCTGTCTTCCAGCGGTTTGTGACGGTTAGAACCTGTCTTCAAGCATGATCCACGTCCCCATAATTTGGTGTCATCTGCAAACTTAGCCAGTCCACTTCTGACACCCAAATCCAGATAATTTATGACTATATTAAAGAGTACTGGTCCGAGTACTGAGCCCTGGGGGATGCCACTGGCTACCATGGTCCACGGGACTCAGATCCATTGACTGTCGCTCCCTGGGTGTGACCACGGAGCCAGTTCCCAGCCATCAGGCTGTAAGATTCTTGAGGCCGCAGTTCCCCAGTTTTACCATGAGGACATCATGGGAGACCAAGTCAAAGGCTTTTTAAAAATCTCATTGTATGACATCAACCTCTTCTCCCTTGTCCAGGTGATGCTTTACCTGGTCATAGAAGGAAATGAGGTTGGTGAGGCAAGACATGCTTGCAACAAAGCCATGTTGGCTATCTCTCAGAATGCTGCTTTCCATTTGCCTGCTGTTGATGGTTTCTTTGATTTTTTTCCAAGATCTTTCCAGGGATTGAAGTCAAATTGATTGGCTTGTAGTTCCCCGGATCTTCCTTGCTTCCTTTCTGGAAGATAGGCACCACACTGGCTCTCTTCCAATCTTCTGGAACCTCTCCCAAGCACCACAAGTTCTCAAATATCCTTGCCACTGGTATCTGGATTGGGGTCAGGACATGTGCCATTATCCCACCGCAGGACCAGGTTGAGGCCTGGTCATGCCTCTCTCCCCTCACAGGGCCAGGCCATGCCCCTCCACCCTGCATCTAGATCAAGACTAGGCCACACCCCATTTCTCTCACTGGGCCGGGCCATGCTTCTCTGCCCTGCATCTGGATCAGGGCCTGGCCATACCCGCTTCTTCCCCACCCTTGATAGGGCCAGGTTGGAGCTGAACCATGCCCCCTTGCCCCTGCATCTGGGTTGGGACTGGGCCACATCCCTTTTCCCCCAAGGGTCTGTGTTGGGGCAAGCCATGTCCCCTTCCTCTGCAGGGCCATGTTGGGGCTGGGTTGTCCCCTGCCTCGCTCCGCATGGCCGGATGATGCCTGCTGTGCCTACCCTGGGAGCTGGATGGACTGGGCACTGCCGGTCTGTCCTACTGGGCTAAAAGGTTGTGCACCTCTGTCCAAGAGGAAGAGCGGTTACTTAAAAAAATAAAATAAATGCATTCGTGTGGCCATTCTTTGCCTTCTGTTGTTACACCTATCAGCAAGTATTAACAGCAATGAGATTAGAAATTAGAAAGGAAAACGTTTCCCTCTTATTGTCAGAGTATACTTCCCGGTACGCTGCTTGTAATGGGTACCACTCTTCCCTGTATAGCAGGGGTGCTCAACCTTAGTAATGGGGTGAGGGGACATGGCCTACCCCTGACTCAGATGCAGTGGAGAAGGGGCATGGCCTGGTTGTGTGGGGCTTGGGATGGCTGTATTAATGGCAACCTCTCCCCTGCTGCCAAATTTGCTGACCCACGGGGAGCCTTGTGGGTGAGATACAATGACTCTGTGGGCCAGATATTGAGCACCCCTGCATTATCAAGTTCCATCTCGTTAACCTTTTCTATCCCATGTCATTAAAACAATCTCTGGCCTTGGATAAAGCTGTACATTGAGTACAGTTGGGTCATCAATGAGTCTCAGATACAAGATGTGTGTAAGGAGGTGTCAAACTACTAGTGTACACACTTTCACCTCTTGCATTTCCTTCCTTTTCTGGTGGCTTGCTTTTCATGATGAACCATGGTCATTCGGCTGCCTTGATGTGTAATTTTACAATAGCATAGAGACACATATTTTATCGTCATTTAAGCCACTGATAAATCTGGTGTGAAGGCAGAGAATGTTTGTCTGCTAGAAGCAATGCATAGCTGCAGTAAGGACTGAAAGAGTAGCTTTTCTCTTTGTCTCTTTAAATAAGATGTGCATGAATCCTGAAGTCTTGAATGGAGAACACTTGGGCAAACTAATTAAAAAATTCTGGGTTTTTTTCCTACTTCTGACTGGCAAATCTACAGAATTCTTCTTTTCCTTTTCCTTCTTTGATTCTTCCTAAATTGGTGACACACCTTGGAAAGCAGGATTAAAACGCGAGAGGATCTTGATGAATACGAGAACTGGACAACAGAAGTAAAACTCAACCAAGGCAAATGTGTAAGGTGCTACTTGTGGAAGAAAAAACCTGCCCAGACAGAACGGAGGATAACTGGCTTGGCAGTAGCACTGTCACAAAAGATCATGGTCATGAACTCAACAGGAGTCAGCAGCGTGATGTCACAAGAAAAGCAAATGTAACTTGGGGTTGTCTTATCACAAGCAATGCATGGAGAAGGCAAGGCAGGGTAGCATCTTAAAAAGTAATGTGACGGGCTAGCTGGCAATGACCTAGCCCAGGGGTTTTGAAAGGGAAAAAGATGATCGGAGGACTTGGGATAACTTTTCCTCACCAATCAGGCCCCAGAGACTTGCCCCCCATGTCCCCTGATTGGCCCCTTGGGTCACCTGGAGCGAGATAAAAGGGGCAGCACGGCTGATTCAGGGAGAGACCAGCGAGGGACCACGAGGAAGGAGCTGAGCCAGCGGGGCGGAAGCAGTTGCACTAGAAGAGCCTGAAGGAGCAGGACCGGCAGGCAGTGGTTGGACCCTCAGCAGCGCGGCGTGTGGCCGGCAGGAGAGGCTTCTTGCTGGGCTCCAGGATCCCCTGCGAGAGGCTGTGGCCGGCAGGAGAGGCTCCCCAGCTCCAGCAAGGATCTGAGCGGTGACCTGAGAGGTTCCCAGCTCAGCTTCCAGCTCCTCCAGTCAGAGACCAGGCAGCTCGACGTGAGGCCGGGGCTCCGGGAAGGTCAAGACCCCCAGCAGCTTGAACTAGCACCAGCACTGGTGGCCGTGTGGTAGCATTGCTGCCTACCACGTGGGAGATCCAGCTTCAAGTCTGAGCTTTGGTGACTTGGGATGAGTGAGCTAACAAGGGAAAATGCTTCTTGCAGTGGAAATGGGCCATTGTGTTTTGTCCCTTTCCAGGTGCCTAGGCCCTATATTCCTTGCCATTGACATCTTGTATTTTGTGCCTTTTTATATTTCCCCAGCCAGCATTATTTGCTCTGCTGTTTGTGTCTTATATTTTGTTAACCCTGTCTTTTGCCTTTGTTGAATCCTGCCCCTTGAGGCATCGTAGTGTCCACTATACCCTCTGATTATGCCTGTTATGTTCCCAGTATTATTCCCTCATTAAAAGGTATTTGGTTAAGTTCCCAGTGGTGGTCTGGCTCTGCTCTTTGGGGGGAGGAAAGTCCCTACACCTCCCATAGTGCTTGTGCACCTTCTTTCATCCCTTCAGTTGGAGAGGGGGTACCTTTTGGAGTACCGCCCAGGTTAACACTAACTTGTTCAGAAAAGCATAGGCTTTCATAAGCTACAGCCTACTTTGTCAGATGTTATGAACAGACTTTGTATGCAAAATGTAGGAGGTGATAGTGCCACCCTAACCTGATACTACTTAGGCTTCTGCTACAGTACTATGCTCAGTTTTGGTTACCACATTTTTAGAAAGACATAGAGAAACTGCAGAGGATCCAGAGGCCAGGGAAAAGGTGCTAAAGGGAATGGACTGTGAGCCGCACAAGGCAAAGTTGAGAGAACTGGGCATGCTGTGTTTTGTCAGAAAAGGAGATTAAGGGGACACACGATAGAAGCTTTCAAAGATGCGAAAGGCCACCATGCAGAAGACGGAGAAACATTGCTTCTATATCACAGGGGGTAGGACACAAGGTGGTGGGGTTAAACCACAGCAAAGCAGGTTTAGATCAGCTCTCATGAGAAGCTGTCGAACCTTCTTCAATAGAGGATTTGAAGAAGAGGCTGGATGGGTATTTCTCTGGGATTGTTCGGGAGCAGCAAGTCATCTAACCCTGCAGGGGGTTAAATGACACTGGAGGTCCTTCCAATGCTGGGATTTTCTAGCATTTTTAAGTTTTAGGTTTTTTTCACCCTATAAGAGACATTAACAAAACAAAAGCAAGGGCCTTGTTACATGTTAGTTTTTTGGGGTGGCCCCTGGAGCTCTGAACTCATGGGCTGTCTGCCCAGTAGCACCTGAAACTAGTTTTAAGCACTCATTACGCAGCTCAAAGTTTTGCCACTCCAGGGCAGGATTATGCGTGCTACCCAGCTTGTGTTATACTACCATGTAGTCACTCTAGGCTACAAGTTAGTGCAACCACCTCCCCAACCCCCTTCTTGCTGGCCTGGATCAGCCCTCTCTTCCCCCCACATTGTCCCCAGCAACCCAGATGCCTGCTCATTGCCCCCCCTCCCCACTACCCCCCAATTACGTGTGGCTGCCCATGCTGTCTGTCCCAGGGGAGGAGGCAGGGTAACCCAGGGGAGGGTCAATTTGCCTGGTCTGCTGCCACCACTGCTTCTCTCTGGGCCCAGTAACCCAGCAATGGTGGAGGCGGTGGGTTCAGGAGGGCAGGTTAACCCTTCCCTGCCTACTTCCTTGGGATGCACAAGTAAGCAGGGGGGTGAGGGAGGGACCCCTGGGGAGCTGGGTTGGGCCAGAAGGAAAGACCTGAATGGGGTGGGGGGAGATCAGGGAGAGGGGGGATTCTTACCTTTCAGTCCTTCAAACCACTGCTGGTTTGAAGTGCAACTGCTCCAAACTTGTGCTAGCCCCAACACCCGTCAACATTTGTACAGCTCAGTGTAGAGGTGCAACAAGGTCCTGAGAAGAAAGGCCAAAGACATTGGTCCTTCCATTAGCTCTAGTTCTGGAAAAGGGCGAGAACGCTAGTGCGTGAAACTCCATTCCTTTTAGTTTCTGAAGTATTTCGACTTGAAATGAAAAAAGGAACACATATTTTACTGTTGTTTCATTTATCTGCTAAACCAATGAAAATGCCACAAGACTTCGTTGTAAAGAGTGCTTTTAATTGAAGCCAGAGTTGATGTAGGATTTTTGGTTTGTTTTAATCATCAGCCAGCTTATTCAAGATTCACAGCTCTGCAGGGCCCAGACATGGTCTGTATTGTTTTAATGCTACATATAATGCTACCTTAGGTGTCTCCCCGGGCATACCCTTCATGTAGGGATCCTTGGCTATAGGCCAACCACTACCTCTTTGGTGGCGAGGGGGGAGAGAAGAGATTTTTGGCCAGGAGTATCTTTGCATTTTGATCTTGGGCACCAGGATGAAATCTGGGGGTGGCTGTACCTGATGCAACTTAAAGGCGTTCCGGGGTAACTTGAAGTTGTCCCTTTCTCTCAAATGCATATCCAGTTCCCAGAGCCGCCTCAAGCAGCACATGCCTAGTCTTGAAGACATGGCTCAAGCGCTGCAGGGGTGTGAGTGTGCAAAGGAAATGTTTACATCCTATCCTGGCAAGAGCCTATTCTGCTCAAGGGCTTGGAGCCAGCGAACCATAGGGCCTAGGCTTTGTCCCTTCAAAAAACAGAGATTGCCAGGAGCATGAGTACTTTGCTGCCTTTGGCCTACTGCAAGCACGATACTTCTGACAGAAGAAACGCTAATCTGGTCCCCCACGACTACCTGCTCCCACAATACAACAGCAGTTGCTACAGCCACATGCCAGACTTACCGGTCCAGTTTGTAAAACTCATCTAAATCCCTGAATGAAGCTCTGTGGAGAGCAGTTATAATGTTATAATAGTTTTCCACACACTTAAGCATTTACAATGACTTGGGTATTGAATTATTTAGCCTGAGGGATAATGCTAACCACTTATCCCTTCCATTACCTTTCAGCAAGGCCAATTGGAAGAGGCACCTGGAAATCAGGGGAGACCAGTAACATTTCTCAGCTCCATGGTACTTGGTTAATGCCTGCCTTAATTTTTCAGAACTGCAGAGAAGGTAAAGAAGCTACAGTGAAATAACTTCCTGTAAATTAGATGCTAATCCTGTCTAAGCAATACATTGTCTTTCTTTCAAAGGTACATCATAAGGAATTAGGCTGGGTCAGGCACATGATCCATCTTATCCAGGATCCCATCGCGGACGGGAGCCAAAGTTAGGGGGAAAATGGAAAAAATTTAGAATGAACTAGAGGTTCAGACTACGGGACAAAAATGGTGTAGGAGGGCCTGCAGAGACGTGAGCGCGTGTATGGCGGAAGAGGGACTGGCTGGGGTTCCTCAGCATCCTTCGCTGACGTCTGTACCTGGCCAGCTAGGAGAGAAGCACAGCAGACAGGGCTTGACGGTGACGGAAAGCAAAACCTGGCCAACCTCTGTAAGTATATTTGAAAATAAGAGGGAACTGTTTAACTATTTCCTATTTCCTGTTGAATCATCCAACACGAGGAACGGTTGAATCTCAGGAAGGGGCAGCAATAGGGTGAAATAAAGGAAAAACATAGCCAAGTCATCAGGAGAGAGCTTTGCTGACCCGGAGAGCCAAAATGTGAGGGCAGAGCCTCCCAAGGGAGGCTTTTTAAGCCGTTGTTGCTTTGTGCATCTGGAAATGAGCTCCCTCTGAATTGCATGCGTGGCCCTCCTCCCCCGAGGGGCTGTGCACACCAGGACCCAGTCCCAGGAAGGCAGAGCAATGCCCTTTGTGCAGAGTTTAGCCCGGTCTTCCTGGGCATTGTGCTCTCTCTCCCTCCATACTTTGATGTGCTACATGTGGCTGAGGCAGGGGTGACAGTTCATTTTCTGTAATGCCACACTTGGAGGGATGTTTCATGAGCTAAATGAGGGGCCCTCTGCCAGACTCCTAGCAGCACCCAGGAAGTAAGACCGAGTCTCCAAATGGCTGTAGCCGCAACTCCCTCATTGCCACGGAAGAAAATGGGATCATAGGAAGGCAGGGCTGAAAGGGGCTGCACAAGGTCATCCACTTCAGCCCCCTGCTCAAGGCGGGATCGTCCTTGACTACACAGTCCCAGTCAAGTGTTAGTTTAACTCGACCTAGAAAGTCTCCATTGCACCTCTGCATAGTGCAGCTCATTCCCCTTGCTGCACCAGCTCGGGGTGCTGTGCCCCGCAGTGAGGGGTTGGGGGAAATGCCTAGGCTCCGCTCACTAGTCAATTCGCAGCCACTTGTGCAGGCAGGAGAGCAGTAGCTACGCTGAGGTTGGTTTCTCTCCGTTGTCAGATGACCCGTGATCCAGGTACACTGCTGGGGTAAAGGGAGCAGGTAAATAAGTGTGTAAGAGTACTCTTGTGTTGCTGGTGCCTGCTGCACAAGCATGTAAGTGAGCCATCGTTGAACCCTACGTTTGTACAGTAATCGTGTAAATGCCAAATGCACATCTCATGTACCAGCCATGCACGCAGGTTAGGGAAATAAAATACATTCTGCCAAGGGAACAAAGCTGAGCCAATTTGCAGCCAGAGACCTGTGTTACATTTCATCTATTACAGAATCACATTTGCGCGATTAACGTGAGCTTCTCAGCTTTCCGTGACGGAAGAAAAGAGCGAAGCGGGTGGTGAATCCAAAGGATTTAAACGCGGCGCTTTCATAGCGCAAATTGTTCCGAAGTCTGTTTGAGGTGCCAAATCTGTCCTTATGGTATAAACTAAATATTTGCAGAGAGCAGGAGGAAGTCACTTTATAGTCTGAATGAAAACAAACACAGAGGATTTTCCAGCAGCTCGGAGGAATAACTCGAGTCAGGTTTTAGTAAGCCAGCCTGGCAGTCTTCCTAGCTGCCAGCCTGTCCCGTGGAACAGGGGAGCTCTGGGCGCGGTTGGAAAGCTTTGCCAAGTCAAATTTGGGCTATTCTGAAGAAAGCTCCTATTCTTAAACAGCAGGTTGGGGGAGGGGGCGGGGGGGGGGGGGGACAGTGGTTCAGGGCAGCTTATGTTTAATACCGCACTCTATTTTTTTAAAGTGAATTTCAATGGTAATCAAATTGTAGTTGTACAGAAATCCTCAGTGCTTTACCTTGATTATATCTGCTCCTCGGGAAGCTGATTCCTGGCATTTTGATGCACCCTTTTTGACTTGCCGGAGGCTTGCACAGCTCCAAGGAATTTTGCTGCATCGTTCTGTCAGATCATTAAGAAGAATTATATCTACATCTAGAAGGACTGATTGATTTGAGAAACCCTACTTTGCTGGCGAGAGTTTTCTGTGATTATTTTGACTCCTAACTTTATCCTTAAAATGCTTTAAAAATATATTCTAGAGAAAGAAAAATCAATGAGAATGCTTTATAGACATCTTTATAGCGAAAGCTAGGTCACTCTTATATTTCTCTTTTCTAAACCTTCCTTGAAATGATTCCTCAGGTTTCTGGTGACTCACCTATAGCAAAATGCTATACAGCCTGCTAGACTAGAAATTCTTCCACTGAAAGACTTCAGGAATGGACAAAGGATGCTCTAAAAATAAAAATTTGATCCTTTCTAAAATGCAGTGAAATGATGCAGCTCATAACTAGTCTAAGGCAGTCTATGGAAAATATATTTCAGATGTTTAAGAGTCGCACATGTTCCCTTTTGAATTGGTTTTGACAGGTTCGTTCTAAATTAAGCACAGGTCAGAATTACACAAATAGAAAAGCCAGTCTTTTGAATGTCTTCTTACTGGGCATTGCTTTGATCATCGCAATGCTGTTTGACTAAACATGAATAACTGGAATTCCCAGGCTATGAAACAGAGTCTTTTAATACTATTCCTGGTTTATGTTGTGTGGAAGGACAATTGGCTCCACTTGCCCCTAAGATATTGAGGTGGGGGATACTCTCTGAAAAGTGTAGCGAACGAAATGTGCATAAACACCTGCCAGTCAGTGACTCCACTTCAAATGCAGTTAGCAGACTCAGGTGAACAGGAAGAAAAACGTTTCTGAATGTGGGACTTAGGCGAGAGATGCTGTTGCAGAGGCTCTGTTTACCTACTGTGTTCAAGCGCTCAGGAGTCTGGGGTTTACCCAGATGTACCGAGATGATGGCAACTCTCTCCACGATTCCTTAGATGCTAATCCTGTCTAAGCAATACATTGCCTGAACTCTTCCTTAGATCGGTTGCTGCATGCCCTCAGCCACCCTGTGGGAGGTGGAGGAGAAATTTTCTGGTATCATTATCTTTCTGGGATAAAATCTCCAGCATAGGTCTCCAAACACCTATTCCTTTCCACCAATGTGGAGACGAGATGGGCTCTCCATCCTAAGTTCCATAAGAGAGCTAACCACCAGGGTGGAGGCACCCCAGCCACGTGGCCATCTGTCCACGTATGGATACCATGTACCTGGGCCATCTCCCGACTAGTTTTGTACCAGAAGCCTTGCAAAGTTACACATTTGTGCTGCTAGTTCCAAGAAACCCAGTTCACACGGGTGGTACAGCTCCAGCCTGTGCTGGTTACAGGTGAAAGAAGCCTCTGTAGCCTGCTGGAGGTCATTTTGGATGTCTGATCCATGTTAGAGAACAGCCACCATCTCTCACTGCAGCGGTGCAGCTCTCTCCCTGCGTGGCAGTGTGTCAGTTCAGCTTGTCAGCCGCAACGAGGTAGCAGTGGTGGGGGCCGTGCTTCTGGACGAGTGGAAAGGTACGGGGGAAGCAGGATTCTCGGACTGATCCAACACCTGCGGCGAATGCCCAGTGTCAGTTTGAAGCAATCTGGATGGGTGTCCAAGGAGCGGTCACAAGTTGTAGATCCAACGAATTTACAGGGGTCACTTAGAAATCAGCCTGCGAGCACAAGGCTGGGACAGTGCTTACCAATAAAGCATTTCCATAACATTTTCTTTACAAAAGATCTCGTTTAGATTTAGAAACAAACTATCCCCTTATGCTTATTGCCCAGGCCATAAAATGCCCAAAGACCAAGAGAGTTTGGTTTCCTTTCTGCAAGCATTTTACACCTCCCCAGTCACGAGGAGTAGCAAAGCTTATTGGCATGCGCTGCACGCCGGTCACCCCAATGCTGTTTTACTCGGTTAAAAGGCTTCTGCAATAGGTCAGCCCCTCTGTCAGAAAAGCATGACCTCCAGTGGAGGAACCGTCTCGGAGCTGTGTTCTGTGGGATGAATCATTCAGAAAGTTGTTGCTTCTCTTTACCACGTCAAATATGGGAAGCTATAGTCTTAAGGCACCATGGTGTGAAGGCCAGGTGTGCAAATAAAAATAGATTCAACCATTCTGAAACCAGTGAGACATGTTCTGACACTTCTGTAAGGAGCCAAACACTTACTAGATATGAACTGTAGAGAGCAGAGAATAAGCTCGTAGTGGGGTGTTGGAGACCTTATTGCCTGTGTATGCATATTTCATTTGGGGATGCAGCCAGAAACAAAGGTTTAGAAAGTGCTGACAAAAAAAGGTGACACTGAAATACTGCAGATTTGTCTTTTGGGTTTTGTTTTTTCAAAATAGTCTTTGATGTGCAGTACAATTTGCAGTCTATCTGAACCCAGGCCGCTGTTTAAACTCACACGCACTTGATTGAAACAGGCTGAGAGCTGATAGCGGCTGATCTTATTACAGGGACAGTACCAACAAGCTGCTTTAATCTGCATGCTTGCTTTGGTGATTTCACTCTGGTGAGGGAACCAGGTGTTTTCAGCATGGTGCATTATAAAACTAGACCCATTGGAAATCACCTTCTCCACCCTCTCCCTTGTGTTTCAGTGGGTATTAATTAAAGTAAATTCTGATAAGTCCCTTCTCTGTCACCAAGTCCATGCAGAAGGGCCTGAGGATTTTTCTTCAGTGAATTTCTACAGATCTAGCATGCTTTCAAACCTGCTTCATGCAGAAATATTGAAGAACTGTGCACAAAGGGAGGGGAGAGAGGTGGATTGAAGGACAAGGCAGAGAAATTCACTGGTTCCCAGCCACTCCTTGGTCCAGCCAGTCTAGCAAAAGCTCAGCGCTGCTGGTTAATGAATGAAGTGGTAGAGCCATCCCTACAACTACCATTGCACCAAAATACATCTCCCATTGGCCACCAAAGTGGTGGTAATGGCATTGTGAAAAACGCGTTCCTGTGGTTAGGGTGCTTGCTGGGACTTGGGTGAACCGGGTTTACTTTCTAGTTTTGCCCCCAGCTATGTGTGTGACACTGGGCAGCTGGCATAAGGCTTGAGGCACAGAAGGACTTGAGCACCTAATCCTGCTCAGCTATCCCTGGAAGTACCAAAATCCACAATTCGGATACCTAGGAGCCCTGCTCACTTGCTGCTTAGCACCTGACATCTATAAGCACTTAAGGTTTTGTCAGGTACCTAAATACCTGTTTCTGGGCAGGCCTTTAGTTGCCTATGTCCACAGTGCGCAGTACGTCAGGGCCTACACTCTCCTGGGGTGCACAAGGCAGGCATCCCTCCCCTCCTTCCCCCACAGGACACCATCCCATAAGGCTTTCTCCAAGAACACCTGCTAGATTGGGCCCTGGACGAGACATGAGTTGGGGCAGAGCCCCTACTTCCCTACCCAATAGCATGTGGTTTGGTGCTTCCCACCATGGGAGGTGGGAGACCAGGGTTCGCATCCTTTCCTTGTTGGAGGGGAATTGAACCTGCCTCTCATCTCTGAGGGAAGAACCCTGACTGTGTCTCGGGAGGTGGCTCCTTCGGTCCTTTGTGTTGTTGCTGTCCCACTTTTCATGGAATAGCTAAATATTCCTTGAGCCAGAGAAAGGATGGGGAAGCATGGCTCGCTCCTTGAAGTTGGGGCACCTTTCAGAGGAAATCAAGGATGGGATCAAGCCCCTGCTGCAATGAACACTTATGCGTCAGCTACTAAGTAAAAATGGTGATGGTGGAGGCATTGCTAATTCCTCCTCTTGTACACTGGGAGAGGCCTTGCAATACTTAAGTCCCTTAGTTCGTGTCTAGGTTACGGGGTGTAAAGGAGCAAGACGTTAAAGAATACAATGTGCACGGGCCCTGTAGTGATTGTGTAGATAAACTCCAGCCATAATAGTGGAATATCCCTGCTGCTTACCTTTTCCAGACCTCAGCAATATAAGCTCAGGGCCCTGCTTGCTGACCAGCTCCACCAAGGCAGGTCAGAACTGGAAGGAGCAGCAGCACCCACCGCTTTGGGGAAGCCAGGAGCAAGGCTGGCTTGAAAGGGTGCCAGCTGTGGTGGGCCTCCTGCCCCTGATGTAGTGCCTGGTAGATCTCCTCCAGCTGTTTTACCCACCTCCTTATTGGCATTTTCTGGTCTCCTCATCTGTTGCCTCTGCAGTGCTCTTCTCTCACCAAGGGCTTGCGCAAACTCAAGGACAGGGCCTTTTAGAAAAGCACATCTCTCTTGAGCAATGTTCTGGCCTCACTGGGTATCTCTGGCACCTCAAACTACTCAATGCCAGCAGCTTCAAGTGCCCTCCATAAGGGAGCACCCAGCTTTCCCTTGGCTCAGCCTATCGCTGTTCCCCAGTGCTTATAACTTGCCACAGCCAATACACAGCAACATCTACACCAGCCCCCACTGCGGCAAAGTTACTCTCTCACCCTGATGACTCCACAATGCAGTTTAATCCAGGAGCAGCATTGTTACCTTCGTCATCTAATTAACTAGCTTTGCTATCTAATGCTTCAGCAAATGCACTTCAGCAAAACTAAGCACATATCCCAAAAGTGGAACAGCAGTTTATGCCCTTGGAGGCTCGAAAGGTGTTTTGTTTTGCTTATGAAAGGCTGTTATGTTTTTGGTCTTCATATTAATTACAAAATATTGCCATCTACTTTGCTTATTGCTGTGTTGCCAAATTGGTTATTTTTGTAGCGTTGGTTTGATATGTGTATGCATTGACTTTATTGATGTGAATGCTGCAAAACTAAATCCAAGTAATGGTACTCACTAGTGCAAACAGTAGCAGCGGCAGTAGCTCCAAGACCTCCTGTAACTTGATCTATATCTCATCAGTAGATCTCAAAGTAATTTACAAAGGAGGTGGATATATCAGTCACTGGGTGCTCTGCTGCTCTAGTGAGATACACAACATGAATGAAGGTGCAGGCACCATGTGCCCGATACCTCTCCCAAGAAAGATGTGCAGGCAAAGTTCCTCGTACTTTAAGCTATTTCAGATTATCGAAACTTAGAAAAGAAGGGCTGCAAGATGCCTCAAGTGGTCATTTAGTCCAACTCCTTACTCAAGGAAGAGTCATCCCTATCTATACCATCCTATGCAAGTGTTGGTCTAATAGTCTAACCTATTATTAAAATTACCAGAGGGTTGTTTGTGCATAGCTACCAAAAATAATGCTCAAAACATGAGAAACGCTAAGTTGCCTAAGGTAGCACAGAGGAATGAGGGCTCTGCAAGCGTCCTGCCATTACAGGCAGAGTAGTAGGAGATATTCACCACAAACTCATGAAGAGCCTGGTTCCACTGTTCTCAAGTTGCTGTCTGTGGCACATGGTTCTTGCCTACCCCATAATAATAGCATCTGTGGTTGCTGCTCTTTAGGGCTAAGGACAGAAGTTGTACATTGATCACTTATGCTGATCTGTAACCAGTTCAAATCTGTAACACAACAGAAGTGCAGTGCACATAAACCACTTTCAAAATGACTGAAGTTGGTTTAAGATAAACCTGACTGGATGTAGTACCACACTTTACTGATTGAGTTTAAATTGGTCCCCATGAGCAAGCCTTTTTAAACCAAGAGCACAGCAGAGCAAACGCTAATGCTAACAAATGAATGCCAAACAGCACAGTAATGATCTGTGTGAGCATTCATGGAAGTTTCAGCATTCATAAAATATTCTCCGATCTATCTTTTTCCAAATACAGGTGTTCAATGGACAATTCACTCTGTGGAAGAGAATGGACCAAATTCACCATAGGTAATCACAGAAATATTTGCCAAACACTTTTTTATTATGTACTCATCTCTGCCTATGAACATCAATTTAGTAGCTAATTTCCATGTCTAGGTGCCAATAGTACAGAATGATGGTGGATGACTGAGACCAGTCGTAGATTAGATTTAAATCTAATATCTATGGCCATGTGTAGACCAAATGAGAGGCATGTGGGCACAACACTTTAAAGAGGGCTAAATGCTTTTGCACAGCTTTAATCGTGTTGGGGTTTGCATGCATTGGCAGTGTATTTCACATTAATTACAGCTGCCGTAGCAAATCTGGAAGCATAATATAGCTTAAATGACTTGGGATGCAGCAAACTAAAACTGCAAGGAGTTTTAGTTTGCTGCCTCTACAGCCGTGGAGCAAAGTACTGAGCTTTGTGCAGCTTAGGGGCTCTGCAGGCAGCTGGCAGCAGCCCAGGAAAGCAGGCTCTGCCCAAGAAGGGTGGTGAGCCTGATGTCTACCCCTGCATCAAGCTTGCCTGCCTGAGCTGCACGGGGCCGGTGCTTCCCTCTGAGGCTGTGGTGTCCCCTGGGACTGCCCAAGTTGTGTGGGGAAGGGGGCTGCCATGGAGAAAAGCACCAGCCCCTCCTCCCCCACAGCCCACCCACCAACAGCTCACTCTTCCTTCCCCACTGCTGGAGAAGCAGGTAAGTAGGGGCAGGGGGAAGAGGGTGCACGACAGAGGGGTTTAAAGGACCCACCACTTCAATTTAGGGCCCCTGTTTTATCTACACATGCCCTATGACAAGATACCAGCATTTTTTCTTGCTGCACTAAGCATCTTTTCCGATGTCTTCCTATTGACGAGCTATCCAAGACAGCCAAAAAGAGACCAGATATTATGCTGGCTAGATATCATGCTGGATTTCAAGTCGCCAAAAGGAGAAGACTTGTGATTTGTTTCATGGTCAGGAATATAGGACTTCACTTGCTCCGTGATGAGCAGCCTGTTTGTCTGACTTCTTTTCTGCTACATCTGTACTTCCCTGTTTAATGTACTGGAACCACAAATTGAGAGACTATAGTAGGAGTAAATAAATAAGCATCTCTAACGCTTGGAGTCCAGGAGATGGAAGAGGAGACACGGTGGAATAGAGGTAATATTTTGAAAACATTGTCATGAACGAGAATTTTCATTTCGTTCTGTGTCTTACAAGAGTAAGGAAAGGCTAGCCAGCAAATCAGAGGCCAGTGAACTCTTGGGTTATGAGCAATAAGCGCTAGATTTATTGGGTAATGAACCGTGCCCTGATAGCAGAGCATGGGACACATTTCATTTGTTTTTGATTGCAGCGAGTTTCTCCATTGCCTGGGTGTCCTCAAAAGGTACATTTCCCCTACAAGTCCATTTGCTTAGCCAGTGATAGCCCTAGCATGTGATGTTGCAGACTACTTCCCTCCATCCCCTGGCATAGGGGCTTGTAGGAGTCATGTTGAGGGCACAGCCAGTTTGGAATAGATGTGCCCTGCCGCAATCAGCCACGTTAGGAGAATTCCTGACTAGGGCCCCCCCATCAGCTTTCTAGTTCCCTTGCATTACTGGCCTAGCACCAAGGAAACAGACTGAGCCCGAGAATCTGGGCCCATCAGCATGCCTGGTGGGACCCATTGCCAAACTGTACAGCTACCAGGGAGAGGTTTCAGCATGGCTGAGTCTGTGTAAGGAGAGTTAAATCAAGTATTGGCAACTGGTACTGGGTGCTGAACTGAGCAAACCAGAGTCAGAGAAGTAGGGCTGGAAGGGACCTCCAGAGGTCACCTACTCCAACCCCCTGCCTGAGGAAGGACCATCTCTATCCAAGCCATCTTATACAAAATCATTGTCTAACTTATAAGAAAAGCATACACAGACAACCCTGGCAAAACAGCCAGATGAATTGTAAGCTACAGTTGCAGTAGGGAAAGTGCAGCAGCCAACGTCCTGCTACTTCAAGTGTAGTTTAACAATTTTGCAAGAACCAAGGAAGATAGCTAGACCCTCTGCTACTGAGGAAGGCAAAACCCCCACAATCCATACCAATCCAACTATGGCATAAAATTCCTTCCTGACCCCAAATGTGGCAATTGGTCTGACCCTGAGCGGTCCCATGTGGCAACCAGCAAAGCCCAGAAACTTTGGAAATGCCTCTGGTAGAGCATAGACATAGCTATGCCTGACCAATGCTTATCCAACCTCTTCCTGAAGACCTTTAGTGATGGAGGAGCCACAGATTCCTAGGCAGTCTGTTCCACTGTTTTACTGGTGGAGTTTTTCCTGATACCAAGTCTATTTTGCTGCATCTTCAAGCCATTTGTCTGCATGCTTCCCTGCAGCAAGAGAGAAAAGGTTTTTCTCCCGTTTCTTTATGATGACCCTTTAGGAAGTTGAAGACTGTTATCATGTCCCCTCTTAAGTGCCTTTTTCACTAGCTCCTTCAGCCTCTCCTCGTATGACTTGCCATCCAAGCAGGTTGTCATTTTTACTGCCCAACCCCTGACCTTCACCATGTCCTTTGTATACCACCCATGGGGGTTGACACAGCATACCTAACTTTAGGGGCCCCTTCCCACTAGCTCCCCTCGTTCCCTCTACCTCTCCCCCTTAGTACTCCTCCTGCCAAGTGTTGATGGAGCATGCTGAAAGGCAAGGCTGTCCATGGGTGAGGAGGAGACCTTTGGAAGTTGGACCCTTGTCTGGGCTGGGGGCCTCCTGGCCTCATCCCACTTTTACTCTAGCCGTGTCCTTTAGCTCAGAGCCCACTCACTATTCAGGGCTGCAGGTTCTGGGCTCAGTCCTGCCAGCCCCTCCTTTCAGTCCCCGACAGGCTTTGCTCTTCCGGGCTCAGAATGTACCCCCAACCTTTATCTTCTCAATTGCATTTGAAGTTTGGGGTGCTCCCAAGCAAGACCAGATTAACCCTTTAGTGGGCCCTAGGCAGACAAATGTGTGGGCCCCTACTTAGTATTTTATATTTATATCCTTTTTTCACTCTATAAGCTATAATATGTAAAATAAGCACAACAGATCCAGGGGCTTGCACCCCCGGGGGGAGTCCAGCACAGCCCCACAGCCCTCCTGGGGGTAGAAACCCCTGGATCTGTGTGCCAGATGACAGGAGGCTGCTGCTTCTGCCTGGGACCTGCACTGAAGGCAAGTAAGCCTGGCTTTGCCACTTAAAACATTTCAAGACTTTCAAGTGCTCTTGTTTTATTTCAGTGCCTGTTGTTTCATTTTAATTTAACTGTGTTGAGCTTGAAATGCATTGAAACAAAACACCTGTGTGTCACAGGCCAGCTGGGCCCTGTGAGTATATTCATTTGAATCAAGGAGGCAAGTAGGGAGTGGAATAAAGGCAAATTTACTATAGCTTACACACACACACACACAACGGTTAACAGAAAGATAAATGCGATAAGCAGATAAGGCAATATAAAAGAGCTAGTAGTAAAATAATAACAACAGATAATACTAACAGATAGACAATAGATCAATCTGTCACAGGCCAACTGGGCACTGTGAGGGTATTAGCCACACTGGGGTGTTCAAAACAACAAATAGACAGACACGGGTTGGCAACTTATCGGTAGTCCCTCAATGCCAGGTGCGTGCCAAGCGGTTCCAGCGAAGTCAGGCGTCCCTGAAGATCGACGCTGTTGGAGGGCTTACCGGGGGAAGGGCCCTTGCTCAGGATCCGATCCTCACTCACACCGGGAGTCCGGGGTCCAGGTGTGGGACAGAAATGACCGTTCTGTTCCCTCCTTCCTGCTGGTTACCTGATGCACGTGGTTTTTATACCTATATAAAAATAAGACTATATATTAGTCTTATGCTAATCTGTTGGCTCAGGGCCACTCACAATCTTGCCATATAGGTATTATCCTATGGGATTGAAAGGTGTCAAAATTATCATAAAAGGTTACTACCCCGACTCAGGTTTATCCAATCAGCAAATTATGACGCAGCACTTTTAGGTTTGAAATTGACATTGCTCCGCCTAAATCCCAACCCCTTTTAGGCTTCATTTA
>JAGPOW010003648.1:105435816-105452779 GCA_030014935.1 Caiman crocodilus
TGGGTTTTTTGGCAGTACCCCACATCCTGCCAGGGTGTGTGGGGACCCACCATCCCTAGGCTTCAAATCCCCTACAGGTAGCCACAGCCCCCCACACCTTCACAAATAATACCCCTCCTCCCCACACTTCAAGAAATAGGATTTACATGGCCATCTCTTGATTTCTTTTTAATTATTATTATTTTTTAATCTAATCTCATGATAAATTTGTCACATGATGTTTCATAGACGTTATGATTTCATAGACATTAGGGCTGGAAGGGACCTCAGAAGATCATTGAGTCCATCCCGATGTTTAGCACGGTGGAATTGGCAATACTGTAATTATAACGTGTTAAATTAAGCACAATTGGGCCCCATTCTTCACTCGGGGCGCTAGGCATGTGCCTAGTTTACCTACACGTTAATTTAGCCTTGTGTACAGGTCACTTTAGACCAACTTAAACTTCCTGGAACATTTTAAAAGCACACTGAGAAAATCAAGTACTCCTTTGAGTCAGTCCTCCTTGAACTGGTTCAATGTTATGTATGGACACACAGCATTCCACGCCTTGTGTGTTGTCGGTCCTCCAGGCATCCCTGCAGTGCTTCTTTTTGCCCCTGCCCAAACCCATGCAGGGCAATGCAGCTGCTCTGGGATGCAACCAAAAGTCTACAGCCCAAAGAGCTATTGCTCGCACACATTCCCTGCTAGGAACCCTAGACAGAATCCCAGTAGGGTTACCATATTTCCAGCAGCGAAGAAGAGGACACCTGGGATGGGGAGAGGACAAGAGGGGGCAGGAGGAGGGGGGGCATATGATTGTGGGGGGCAGTGATATGCCCATGCCCTGCCTCTGCCTCTCACTCCGAAGCCCCTGCTCCCCCAGCTCTGCCAGAATCCCACACTCCCAACCCACAGTCCCCTGCCTCGCCCAACCCCGCCAGTGTCCTGCACTTTGGACCTGCAGCCCCTGCCCACATCCCTGCCAGTGCCCCTCACTCCTGCCCTGTGGGCCCCTGTCTCCCCAACCCGCTGTCCAAGCAGCACCCACACACCCACACACATGCACACACACAGAGTGTCTCTTTACCTGGCTTGCTGGGGCCCACTTTGGAAACATGTGACCCCCGACGGCCAATCACCTTGCCCGCTACTCCCAGTCCCAAGCAGCCGTTCTGGGAGAGCAGAGGGAACAGCAAAAAACCCAGATGTTTGCTCTTATTTTAAAAACCCACCTGGGCTCAGCACAAGGGGCCAAAAGAGGACATGTCCGGGGAAACGCGGAGGTGTGGTAACCCTAAACCCGGGTTTAGTTAGGGTGGGGAAGTAGACAGGTTTGGGGGCAGGGAGAGGAAGGGGTTTTGTGGTCCTCTGCTTGTGGTGGGCACATGGTTGCTGCTGTAACAGCAAACACCTGCAAAGTGCTGCGCGGTAGGGTAGGGAAACAAGAGGCATCGCACAGCCCCTTGCTACAGCAGAACGGCTGACAATGCTATATAGCTCGCTGTGAAGTGAATTAGACCCTTAACCGTTTATGGTTCCTTGCCCTTCCGCTGCACTCCGGCAGCCAGCCCTGCCCAAAGGGTTTGGAAAAGCGGGGAGTTCTTGTGGGCGTGGGGGGAGCACAGCACCCCGCGACATCTGGTTACCCCATCCACTCACATTCCCTGCCCCAGCCTGGTTCTTCCTACGCCTCCAGGGGAAGTCTGGGGGAAATGCGGGGCAGTGACCCCTGGAAAGCACATTACCTGGGTACTCGATCACCCCGATGGCATTTTGGCAACAATGCCATCTCTAAAAGTTGAGAGGGTTCCACCTCAAGCTGTTAGCAGTGTACGTGTGGACACTTCTGTCCAGGGACATGTTTGAAGCAATTTCCAGCCAGTGACATTCTTGGAACAGTTCAAGTGTTATATGTCTGCACCCCTAGCATAAAAACAGACATTTTATTTCTTCTGGGGGAGAGCTTTTTGCCATGGGATTCTTCAGCTCTACCCGACCATTGCTCCACTTTACATACCTGTCAAGTGTGCAAGATAAAATGTGCTAACACTCCCCCACCCCTTCCCAGACAATGCTTAGTCGAGTTAATTGCCAGCGGGCAGCATGTGACAGCCTGCGGGGCTTCTCTTTTTCCCACATTTTGACTCCCATCAATCAGAACTTCTTCAAATGAGTTTTCTATTTATACCCTCAGAATTTAGATCAGTTCTTAGCTCTGGAAAGACTAACAATCATTGTGTAATCTGTGCTTACAACACCTAGCACAGGCCCTGATCTTGATTGGTGCTTCAGGACATCATGGTAATTATGCATATTAAATGACAAAAAGCCTTAATAGAAATCATGTTTAGTACAAGAGCTAACAGATGAAAGAAATCAGCTATTGCTTTTCATATAACTACATAATTATTCTTGTGCCCCAACTGCCTCCCACTTGTCAGTGTTACTGAAAGCATTTTGAAAACGTGTAATGTTATGCAGGTGGAAATACTGGGCATTCAAATCCAATTCTGTAATATAAAAGAAATAATGATGGCAAAGAAGATATTCATGCAGTGGAACTGGCCCTTAAGAATTGTGCAAGCGTAAACTCTTTCTCTTTTAGTTAGTGTAATTAAATCATAGAAAAAAATAGCTGGAAGGGATCTCAGGGGCATGCAACCCCTTGCTCGAGGCAAGATCATCCCTAAGCCATCCTAGCCAAGTGTTTGTCTAACACCTTAAAACATACAGTAACAGGGCTTGCACAGCCTCTCCAGGTAATCTGTTCCACCGCTTAACCACCCTCACAGCTTGACAGTTCTTCCTGATTTCTATCTTAAAGCTCCCTTGTTGTAATTTAAGCCTATCACTTTTTCCCCTGTCCTCTCTGGATACAAAAACAATTGATCGCAATTCTCTTCATTACAATGTCGGCGTCAGTCCTATATGAAACGGTTAGGGATAACAAATGAATGTATGAATCAGAACCCAAGGGATGCATCAGGTCGGCGGATTCATTGTAGCTGAGGACTTGACCCTTGATTTCCATGTCATATTTCCTCAGGCTTCTGCCATAATGCTGGCATTGTTTAAGCTTGCCCTGTTTTCTTTTTATCTAAGTTAAGCTCCGTGCATTTTCTGTCAGGCAAAGGGTGTGAGATGAAACAGTTTTGCCCCCACATTGAGACAAGAATAAGGGTGTTGCTTGTTCTGCTCGCCCCCGGGTTAGGGCCAAGCTAACGCTAAGTCAGAGCTTCTGGGATAAGTCTGGACTTCTACCGCTTCAGCAACGCAAGAGCGACAAGGTGGTCCATGGTTCTTCTTTACTTTTGCAGACCTGGCTGTTTTGCAGGAAAAGAGCCAGAGGTTTTAATACAAAACCCAACTGGTACCTCCTAATACGGAGGGGGCACCAGTGGCCGATCACCGCTGGCGGTGGAGGTGCCAGCAGCAAAACCAGAAGTGTCAGTGCTTTTCTCAGAGGGGGCACAGCCAGTCTCAGGGGGTGCACACGCACCCACATGCACCCTCCACGCGTCACCAATGACAAAACCAGCTGCCTTTCCACGCCTGAGGGAGACCCTGGAAGGGGAAGTTGCTTGGAGGGTTCAGCCAAAGGATGTAGACCGCGGCTTTCAGAAACTTCCTGCTTCAAGCTCCTCCCGCTAATTTCCATGCCTGAACCCCTCCCTTGTTTGTACCTTCTTGGGTCTAATGCATTCATTTCATGTACTCTTTTTTTTCATTTAATGGAGTAGGAAACTCTCTGGAAGGAAACGTCATTGATTTTTGTATTGAACGCTTTCTTCTCATCCCCATGCTCCAACGCTTGAAAAAGGTCATAGACACGTAGAAAAACGGGGCTGGATTGGACCTCGGGAGGTCTTCCAGTCCACCCACCTGGTCAGGGCAAGATTATCCCTGTTTAAAGCATCCCAGCCAAGTGTTTATCTAACCTGCACTCAAATGCTGGATATTTCCTGACCTCGTTAGGTAATCTGTCCTAATGTTTAACCATCATCCTAATTAGAAAATTCTTCCAGCCCTGTCCCCTGTACAAACAGAGAGCTATTGAATGGCATCCTCTTTATAGCAACAACCCTCTTCGTATGTGAAGGGACTTATCTAATCCTCCCTCAATCTTCTTATCTCCGAATGAAATATTCCCAGTCTGTCCAGTTTTTCCTCGCAAGTCACATGTCCTAGACTGCTAACCATTTCTGTCTCTCTCTTCTTGATGCTTTCCAATTTGTCTATGTCTGCCTTGACCTGAGGTGCCCAAAACTGCTTCAGGTAAAGTCTCACCAAGACTCAGCAGAGCAGAGCAGATTTCCTGCGATTTGCAAGCATCACTCCTATTAAGACATCCACAGACCTTATGGCTTTGTTGCAACCAGCTCCTAAGTTGCCTTGTGATGACTTCTCTCCATTCAGTTACCATGAAAAGCCGAAAGAAACCAAAAGAGTGGGCACCTGTGGAAATCTAGGCCTATCTCCACATGTACAATTATAAATCTGTCATATATAGTTTACATGGTATGCTAATACACAGCCGGTGGAGACTGAATTGTTTGCAGGAATTGTTTTCACAGACTGTCCCCTTCAGGCCTGAGCTTGTGCCTCCAGCTCGTTCTTAGCCCTGTGTGGTTCCTGTGTGCAACTCTAGCAATACATAGGAATTATAAATGAACTGCATGGGACTTCTCCCAGGCTGGAGTTGTACCAGGTTGACATGAGAACCCACTGCCCTGCTAATGCAGGGGCCACAGGAGAGAGGAGTCCTGAGTTATCCCATTTCTACTATTGATAAGATGTGTCAGTCAGTGCTACCTTATTTTCTAGATCAAAGGGCCCCCTCTTTGTGTTGTAATGAAACGGTTTGACAATTTAAGCTATGCCTAATGATTAGATAGTAAAACGGAATAGAATATTTTAACTTTTATGTCGTTCTGACAAGCCAGCTCTAGTAGAGTTTATTTTTCACTGTTCCTGTGAAACAGCATACAAAAATTAACACGTGCCATTCTGTAACCTTCAGAACAAAATCTCGATGTTATGGCATTCAATACAGAGTCCAGCAGTTTTAAAATTCCCATTTCTCTCCTTCCTAAAAAAATGTCTTTTTTGTGCCAGCTGAGAACGAAAATGTATTTCAAGACGTCAGCATTTTCTCTGCTGTTGAAAAAGCTTCGTCTGCCTCGCCTCGTGAGCAATACTGGGCTCCCATTCCCAGAGGCATGCTGAGAGATTGAGTGGTTTGTGGAAGTGGACAAAAATAGGGGTCATGCCCTCCCCAAATCAAAGATAACGATTGGGACCTGGGTCTCCAGAAGTGCGAGGTTACCATGCACCCACTGACAACCTGAGGCTGGCTTTACCCTGTGATTTGAAAAATCTTTTTGGATCCTCACCTCTTTTTGCATTTTATCCTTCTCCATGATATTTCCACGCCCCCAGGACTGAGGTATGTTCCAGTGGAGTAGTTGTGTTTCGTGGCACTGACTGCCTGTCTGCCATCCCTGCCCTGCTTTGATGGGGTGGCTAGAACAGCGTGAAGTTATTGTAATTCTCTTCACTACTCTCCTGAAGCACTCAGAATGAATTGTCTCACCGCCTTGCATTTAAAACCCTGAGAGGCGGCCACGGGCTGCTCATTCTGGTCCCTGTCCGAGAAGGTGGCCATGCCCGCAGATTACCAGCAATACGTGTGTTTTCTAACAGTGGTACTCCAGAGGCACTTAAATGAAGAGGCTGCTCCTCAGCTTCCTTTGACTGCAATGAATTATAGTGAATGGCCTTATCTGGTCACTTGGATTTCTTCACCCGACTCCTTGCTCCCCTTGCATGCTGGATGCTTTGTGAAGAAATGGGGAGGAGATGCAGAACGGTTTGCGGATCGTGGAAGGTAACTGGGAATAGAAAGGGGCTTTCGGTGCCAGCAGGCGAAGTCCAGAAAAGTGCCCTGACAGGGCTGAATTTCTCTATTGTTTGAGCTACAAGGTAAATGTGGTTTGCTCAGTTGTATAGCAACCCACGCTGCCACCTTGAGTATAGCTCATTGTGTGTAATTACAGGAATAAGCCTCCTAAGAGGATAAGCTTCCAGTACAACAAAAGGTAAAAATACAATAGAAAAGTGATTCTATAGAAAACCAGATTCCTAGATCAGTTCCATTATACATGTCCATTAGTTCTTCACAACATGTCGCAGTGCTTTCAAAAATAGAAGATATTGGAGGGACATATATAGTTAGAATATAACTTTCACTTCCCAAACAGCATTTCCCCTAAACAATCCCACAGTGCCTTGCAGACTCCAGGTAAGATGGACTTAGTCCCCACAACCGCAATGCAGACACTACTTCTGCCTTCTGAAGTAGGATGCAGCTGCTGGGTAATGGTGTGTGGCATCCTGATACACTAAATAGGTTGGATTTTTTTCACTTGCTGTCCTAAGCAAATATAAGTATAGCTGTGGGGGAATATTATGAATGTACACGGTTATTACTGTGTCCAGAATTTAGTCTGGCCTCGTAATGTGCCGTGCTGGCAGAAGGGTAGGATCATTTCTTGAGTGTATCTTAACATACTACTGGTACTTCCAGTCCTTGTAGTGGCCGGGCATTGACAGTGCCTCATCCCCTTGCTTTCCCAGTGGCAAGTGAAAGGTGTTTTGAGGTTTCAGGCATGATGCCTTGCAGTTGTTATAAAGGTTGTCCCTGGAGCTTTTAAGACTAGACAAACATTTGGTTGAGATGGTTTAGTAGGGATGAGCCTGTCTTGAGCAGGGGATTGAATTAAATGATTTTCTGAAGTCCCTTCTAGCCCTAATTTTCTATGATTCTGCAATCTGAACTAGATGAAAGCACTCAGGCCTTTGTCTCTATAGCTTTCTTGGGAGAGGTATAGGATACCCAGTGCTCATATAGCACGCTGTATATTTCACAACAGTGCACAGTCGATCCAGGAAGTGCTGTACACGAGGGCTGTGCGACGCTTTGTCCCCAATTCGATTCAGCGGAGATTTGGCCTGATTCAGTGGCCAAATTTCTGAATCTGAATCGAATCAGAGGGCCCTTTTGTCTCTCCGAATTGAATCGTAACCCTCCGAATCGACTTGGAGAGATTCACAAAGATTCGGCAACTTGGACATAGACACAGCTTTAAATGTTTTTTCTACACACCTCTAGACAGCCAGCAGCTCGTGAATGCTGTGATGCTGGGGCGTGCGGAGGGTCCCACAGAAATGTGGGGGCCCACTTCTGGGTCTGCCACTGAGCATGCTGGGGAGCCCCCCCGAGACCCAGGAGGCACCAGTCTATTTCCAGGTCCACTGGAGAGTGCGTTGGGGCTTCCTGTGCCCTCTGGCTCAGCGACTGGTGCCTTCTGGGTCTGGGGGGGATACCTGGGGTCCCGCTGCAGCCAATCGCTGAGACGGGGGAATTTAAAGCTGTAACTATGTCTGAATTGCTGATTCTCCAAATCCGCATCGAATCTTCAGATTCAGATTGGGCCGAATCGAATCGGAAACGGTGAGCTGAATCAACAAATCGAATCACTGTCCCTGATTCGGGCTGAATCCAAATCCAAATTGAATAGGGCCCATTTTCCACGCCCCCACGGTATACCCGTCAGAGAAGTAGGAGCCTCTCTGTAGGTCTTCCCATAGGTAAATGACGACCAGAATCAGCCATAGTCACCTCAGCTGGAATGGGGCCTAGCCCAGGACATTGCAGCAGCAGGATGGGATGGATACGTTCAGAGATACCCCTGCACTTGAAGAACTGGTCCTCCTGCTTGGATGGTGAAATGCCCATTTAGAACGAAGACTCGGGACCTGGATTTCTAATCTGCTTGTGATTCGCACTCACCCAACCCAAGTGTAAATGACCATGCAAGGGACAGGGCAGTCGAGGAATCTGACTCAGTATTTGCAAACGGTGGATATTTCATCTGATGCATTGTTCTGTGTTGTGGAACTAGAACAGAAGTGTCAATATACGATGCAACTGAATAGCCTCCGTGGCTATAGATATAACCATTTGTCTGCTTTGTTAAAAAGACAAGCATCAAGAATTACTATTCTTCAAATTGAGCTTCCAGTCATGCTTAAACTGCCTCCTTTGGTAAGTGCTTTGGGAGGTGAATTGTTGGTTCACTATGATAATTGTTAATATTGGCTTATTTTCATTGCTGATTTTAGAAGGACGTATTTACCTCTGGGGTATCCTTCTAGTATGACAGTGAAAAATAGATTACATGACATAGCAAAGAGATTTTCTCCATGGGTTGGCAGTTTCACGTCAACATAATCCATGGGTCCAATGTGATACAGGGCATGGTTTTTCGTCCCCTCCTTTTGGCTGGTCTGTACAGGAGAGCTTCTGTCAGCCACTACTTCAAGGTAAGAAGCAAATGGTCCATTGACTTTCAACTCAAGCAGATTGGAAGATCTCTTTCTTGCAGTAAAAGAGTTGTGCATTTAAAGCTTCCAAGTAGCTTTGAAAACCCTGACTGTAGTCTTTTAGCCCCAACGGTGTAGAAGCTCATGCTTTAATTGGCATAGCTCACAGGCTTAACTCTAGAGAGGGGTGATGCTCTTATTTGTTAGGATGAAAAGGGTTAAACATCTTGAATCACTTGCAAATCAAAATATTGGCATAGTTTGACTTAATCTTGTGGAACGTAGACAAAGAAATTACAGGGATCTTTTCAATAGAAAAGAAAGGCCTAACACAAACAAATAGCTGGAATTTAATACTACACAAATTCAAATGCTAAATTTGGCACACATTTTTAAAAGTGATGATGATTATCCGTAAGAACAAGCTACCAAGGGAACCAGGTTGGCATAGTAACTACATATTCCTGGGGACCTGGGTTCAGATCGAAGTGTGCCGTCTTTCAGGAATAGGCACTTCAGTCAAATGTAAGTTCTTGGACTCGGTATATGAGAAAAGGTGTAAAGGTAGCTGGGTGAAAACCAATTGCTTGGGTTATGAGAGAGATCAAATCTCGATGCTCTTGTGGCTTCTTCTGCCTTTACTTTCTAAATACATCTTTGTTAAATTGTTACATACAATCAAAACTTACCACTAGCAATAGCTATTAACCATCTATTTTTCTGTAATGTTTGTTAAGTTTATGAAAGATGAATCTGGCTATTTCCACCAAGTCTACCCCAAGAGGATTAGGTAGGTGTCGTTCTTGGAAGGCTGCCTTTTGTAGTACAGATTGTATTGTTACAATCTTCCCCTCCACTTAGTAGTTGTCAGCTGTGTATTCTGATTTCCTGTGGCTATATTTTGATCGTTATGGAACGCGCATCCTTTCAGTGTGTGCGCGTGTGTGTTTATGGCACCGCTATCTGGTTTGAAAATTGGTTATTGAAACACAAATCTTTTGTAGCAGTGACTAGAAAACCAAATGGCCAAAATTTCATTTTCCTTGACAACTGGGAAATTGTGAGGCATGGGAGAATTACAATTGTACTACATCACTAAAGACAGCAGGACACAGAAGATCTTAAAACGAATGGGGGAAAAAGCATTAGCAGTTCCCCTTCCGTTCCCCGTCTCCCCTGTTTTGAACATTACAAAATGTGAGTAGTTGCCTTTTCTGGCCTTCTCTAAAATACAGGTTGCATGCTATACGTACTGTCAAAGCTCACTCCTGTATCTCCCTTTTATTTTATTAGCACAGGCTGGGAATTTCAAAAAGCCTAAGGGAGTGATGCATTCTGCTGAGTCTTGCCAGATTAACAACAAATTCTCATGCGATTTTACTCAGCACGTCTCAGGACTGATTGCTGGTTGCACTTCTCCTTCAAGAGACCTCTGCCCACACCCTGAATCTTCAGAGATCTTAAACTTGTCACAACTGTGCATCTAGAAAACGTGTTGCAGACTTGCACAACCTGGGTACGTCCGGCAGGCCTCGCTGGTGCGGGGAATTTCACATCTGAGGGAATTTGCCTTGTTGTGGGTTGTTTAGACGGTGCCCTGGGGTCTGTCATCTTCTACCTATAACACGTACCAGACACCTACTCCAGCGTGTTCTCATTAGATAAATCGAGTCCGCTGGAGTGTCTTAATTACTCAGTTAACTGAGTATGTTGGAGTGTGCTAATTAGCATACTCCCGCAGCCTCAGCATCATGGGTGTTCAGAGTCCCCACACTTCAAAATGGTAGCAGGGACACTTTAACTAAAGCTTATCAAATGAACTTTAGTTAAAACTCCTGGTGCCATTTTGAAGCACGGGATGGTGAATACATGAGACACTGCAGGTGCTGTAATTGGAGCACCTCCCAACAACTGCTGTAATTAAAGCAGACCTCCCAAGCCCCGAAGCACGTAAAGACGCCCTTAGCCTTAGTCCCAGGGTTGCATCTACATTAGCAGCGGACTGTGCAGTTGTTATTGCGCAGTCATTTAGTACTTGCATAAGCAAGCGTACTGTGCAGTCATTTAGTACCAGCGTTACTGAGCGATACTGTCTTCACAGCCTTTTCAGATGCTGTTGTGCAGTAGTAGCAATGAGCAGCTGTGCAGTAGCTCATTATTACCGAGCAATAACGTTGCATCGTGGTCAGTGCCTGCCAGCACTACTGTGCAGTAGCATCTTGTGTAGATCTGCCCAGGGAGTAGTGGGTTGGGACTAAATTCGCGGTCTCACCTGCGTTACGCTGGTACTTAAGTTGCGTCTGTAACTTAAAACTGTCTCTGACTGCCCATGCCCAAGTTAAATGCCACTGGTAGATGCATGTTAAAATTATGAACTGTTTCTAATAGTTGCCAGTCATTTATTGAGACCCGTGGTTCCCAGAATGTGTGGGTATGGTGTTTTAATATCAGCATGCCTCCTGAGAGGCCTTTGTGTGCTTACCAATCATTGATCTGCTATGGCTCTTAAGCCTATTGTTGAGAGAGGCCACAGCGCTCAGATACTGATTCGTTTGAACAAAACAGCGGGAGTTGACAATTCAGAGCCAAGGTTTTTTTTAAAATTATTGCTATAATTATGGCTAAGTGTGCTGCTGAATGGCAACGTGCTGCATACGTCCCTCTCACTCAGAACTATTCAGGCATTTGTACAGGGGCACTGCAAGCTGAAGTCATAATTACTGCCTTCCTTTCTCCCTCTCACTTGGGGCAAAATGGGGGCACACTGGGTTACGTGAAGATTGGGTTTTTTTTTTGTCTCGATAAATTCTTAACGAACCTGTTCCCCTGGAAAGTTCTGCCTGCTTGTTGTTCTGCCACAAAGTTTCTCAGGGTAAGCGAGTTCACTTTCACACCAATGGGAAGCAAACGCAGTGGACTCAAGCTGACTTGGGTGATTTGGCTGAGCTATTGATTGGCAAGTTGCTTGCAAACAGGCCTGCAAAGGATTTGGCAGCATTTTGACTTTTCTGTTTTGCCTTTTTTTCCCCCTGAAGCAGGGACATGACATTGAATATGAAGGGAAAAAAACTGAACAAGGTTGCATTTCAAAGGCTGATTACTCCTTTTTGCCAGAGGTTTTCTTGCTTTGCACCATGGCAGTGTGGGGTACAGGCTGGAAATCCTGCTGACTGTGCACAGGAGTTTCACTCGGGTGCTTATCTTGCCACCTTCTTAGGGATTTCCTTTTGCCGCCTGTCTTCTTGCATGCAAGTACCACACCTGGGTTGCAACTGCCAGCCCCGGCTTGGGCCTCTAGGCGTTATTTCCCATACAAATGGGATGCTTGCTATAGGGTCTGATGGAAGTGCCAAAGCCTGTGCCATGACTATTTCTAGTCTAGATACAAATCCCAGATCCAATTATTTCTGTCTCTCCAGCACTGACCTGCCCTTGGCTCTGCCTAAAACAGGCCACAAGCTCCCCCATGACCTCCTCTCCCGGTGCCCATGCATCTGGATCCATTCCACGGATGGCACCTTTGCAGCTGCCCTCTCCTGTTGGGGCTCTCACTCTTCCACAACCACTTCCCTGTATTAGCTCATGGTCGGGAGGTTGGGCTCCTTCCCTCCCTTTTTTGCTTTTTCCAGACCCTTCCCACACCCAGCTGCCTCCCAAGCCTGGCAGGGGTTGGAAGCCCTGTCCCTGTACCACCCCTCCAGGCATGGTCCCAGACCACTGTGCCTGAGAAGAGCAAGCAAACTCCACGGCCGTGATGCTGGCTCTGCCCTGTGGGAGCAGGGATCTGTTTCTGCCCCTAGCTCCTCGTCCTAGTCCAGGAACATGTCTTGGTGCAGGGGAGGGGGGAAGGTGCATTCAGGGATGGGACATCCCACCACCACCAGGCTTGTGAGGCAGCTGTGAGTGGCATAGCTTCCCCGTATGTCCTGGGCAGACCCAGCCTGGACTGGCAGTGCTGAGCCCACGTTCCACGCCCAGAGCCACCTGGCTGCTATGGGGGGCTTCAGTGGCTTTAGGGTCCTCCCAACCATTGTTGCTGCCAGGCAAGCCAGGTAGGAGGAGCCAGTTGCTGGACCCTGCACAGCCCAGCAGAGCATGGTGTCATCGGGAACGGGCCTTGGGTTGCTGTGTTTCAGCTGGTGAGCTCTGTCCTCTTCCAGCCACCTGCAGCATTTGTCGGGTTCCTGGGAGTGTAGGCACCAGGCAGGGGATGCAATGCAGGGGAGCACAGGGCTGGGTACAGGTTCGACCACCAGTCAGCGAGAGGGGTGGGCACTGGCCTGCCGCCCCCGTAGGCACCATGGCCCGAGTCCGGCCTGGGCATTCAGAGAAGTGATCTGGTTTGAGAGGTGCTGCAGCTGCCAGGTGCTCCAGGACTGTGGCATTGGCTCTGCCCTGTGGGAGCCGCAGGCCAGAGCTACCATGTCCAGTTCTGCTGTGCCCCAGTGTCCCTGTTCTGACTTGGGAGGGGCCACTGCATCCTGGGATGCTGGAGGACTTCAACTTGAGCAGAATAGCTGTGGAGAGTGACTTTAATGGAACAGGAGCAAAAGTAGGTGGACTAGCAATGATCCTTGCCTGGAGTGGTATACATTTAAGCTGAATGACAAGTGCTTTAAGCCACTTAAAATGTGTTAAAGTGCCTTCAATCCAGGGGTTAAGAGCTCCAGAGGCTGCCTGAAATGACTGTGTAATAAGGGCCTTACAGTCAACCTGGGTGCAGCAGATACCTACTCCTACCTCCAAGTTCTCCCTTTTGCTTTCTTCTTCAATCACTGTGGAAAGACACTGCCAGCCTCCCTACCACTTAGGCCCATAACCATCAATTTGGACCTCATTCTCCACATGCTCCCATTCACGCTATGTCTAAATCTTTTTGTCTCTTCCTGCAAAACGTCTCTCAGCTATGACCTTTCCCAACCACCCACGCAGCTAAATCTCTCATCTAGGCTTTCATTATTTCACATATCAATTATTGCAACGTTCTTTTCCCTGTCCTTGACAAATGCACTCTCCTGCCTACTTATATCCATCCTAAATGTTGTTGCAAAGATTGTTTCCCTGGTTCCACACTGTAGTCCATCTCCCTTCTCTAGGTGTGCCTCTCCTGGCTCCCGTTTTTGCACCATATCAGACAAGTCATCTATCGTGATTACCACAGCCTCTCTAACTCCCTACCATTTTTCATGCAGTATCAGGCCACCCTTCATCCCACAAGTGTTGCCTGCTTCAGTTACTTATTTCTTTAAGAACACTTGAAGCTCCTTTTTCTGTGTCCTGGCCTGCTTTTCACATTTGCAAGAAGGAGCTCCCCATAAACACCCGCAAACACAGATTCACAAGAAGTTTAGGGCTGGAAGGGACCTTGTGAGATCATTGGGTCCATTCTCCGCTCTGGGTAGGAAAGGCTGCTGGGGTCAAATAAGCCTAGCAAGGTGTGCGTCCAGTCTCTTTTTGAAGACCTCCAGGGTACGTGCTTGCACCACCTGCTCCGGGAGCCTATTCCCGAATCTGATCACACCAACTGTGAAGAAATTTTCCCTTATAGCCCTTCTGAAATGTTCTAAGAGTTTGTGGCTATTGCTCCTGGTTTTCCCCTGGAGTGCTTTGGTGAATAGTTATTCACCTAGCCCCTGCTGCTCATCCATTCATTCCCTGCTTCTTACACTGCTTTGCAGAAATCTGTAACAGCCTCCACGATGAGTTGGGTATGACTGCTGCTGGTATTTAAATCTTCAAGCACTCTGGGGCCGAGACCATTTATCAATAGACAGATTGTAGGCAGTCCTGCAAAAAGCAGCAAAACTGATTAGAGATCATGGCAGCTAGGAGGAACTGGAATTATTTAGTCTCGGGAAGGGAGGAATGAAACCGGATCTGATAAGAGACCATTATGAAGGCTATTTTCAAGGAGCACTCTTCTGAAATTGCAGCAAGGGGAATTTGGGTTGGATATTCGGTGGTTCGCAAGGGGGATGACCTTGAGAGGTTGTGGGGTTTCCCTCCTTGTATGTCTGTAAGAGCAGGTGAGACAAGCAGTGGTCTGGCATGGTTCAAACAGGGCTGATCCTGCCTTGAGTAGGGGGTGTCTAGCTGGCCTCATGAGGGCCCTTTCAGCCCGACTTTTTTATTTGTTCTTTTTCATAACTTGATATAGCACTTAGCACAACACAGCCCCTGTCTCTGGGTCTTCCCTTGCAAATCCCAAGTCAGCAGCCGTCTCTGTGCTACTGGCTCTCGGGATTCTCTCTCTCGTTCCCACCCCGTACCGCCAGAGGCGTAACTAGCCAGCCCCGTAAGTGGCAGCATGTGGTACAGGAGCAGTGGCTGGAGGTTTGTTGCTTTTGGGGGAGATGCCATCTCCTGTTTTTTTGACTGCCAACTTGTATTGGGTGGCAAATAAAACAGCATTTTTCAGCAGCAAAAATAGGTGACATCTCCCCCCGTAGCAGTGAATCACCAGCCATTCCTCCTGCACCACAAGCCACTGCCACTGCTTTGCCCTAACTGCTGCTAGAGCCTGAGTTGCTGCCGAAAAGATGCAAAGGGAGGGGGAGGCGGAGAGGAAAGAGAGAAGAGCCCCTCTCTTCCCCATTTGGGCACTCTCTCGTAGGCAACACCAACCCATCGCCATGCGACTGCCCATGGAGTTTTTCTTCTTCTGTCCAAACCAGACTCCCAAGCTTCCCCCAAGAGGTTACCACAAACCCAATAATAAAACAATGGGCATTATTATGGACTGTGCCAAAAGGCAAGGCTTTTCTAGGAACCCAGAAAATAGTCTTGCAACGGTGACTATTAATTGGCATAAGTGCCCCCTGCCTGGCTGTGTACCCCATTAGCGCATGCCTCTTGGCACTGTCCTAGCAGCAGTACAAAGCAACCTAGAAGCAAGAAAGGCTGCAGGATAATGTGCTTGTTGGGACAGTGAATAGAGTCTATTCATCATGTTGTTCATGCTCCAGCTCTCATATTAACTAGGACAGCGTGATGTGCTGCTTTGCCACCTCCCCACTGCAATAATTCATCTTTACTATGAAAACTAAAAGTTCTCCTTGATGAAATGCTGCCCACTCACAAGCTCCCTGCTAACGAAGATCCTTATACTGCCATCTGAACATGGCTCGTTTGAAACAAACTTCATTTGCAGGGGAGGCCAAGACAAATGTGTTTCCAGGAAGCAGAGTTATTGGAATTTTATTTTCGCAATTTATTTTTCAGTCTCTCTTAACCCAAAGAAAGAATAAATATACCAAGGAGCCAAGAGAATGCAAAGCCAGGTTTTGCAGAGACATACTGCTTCAATTTCCATTTGAGGCTTTATTTGATTGGTACAGGAAGAAAAATAGACTTAGGTTTTATGCCCCAAATTCTGTGTTATAAGCATAATAGGCATGATAAAATATGAATGTATATTCTGATGTCCTATAGGCATGTGAAATCAATCTCGCCAAGACCCTCTAAAAACAGAGCTTTCTACTTGCAGGACCATTTGTCTTGTGCTTGCTCATTTTATCTCATGCACAATGAAATGCATCTTTGCATTTTCAAAAGGATTAGCATCAAGGACTGGGCATATGTTTCCTACCTACTTGTTATCTGTTGGTGTTGACAGCACTTCAGTGGGTGGATTAAGCTGACAAAATAGAAGTTGGCCATTTCCTACCTGAAGTAGTGGTGTGACAAGAGGCGCTGACTCAGCAAAGCATGCAAGCCTGGTTTTCTGGTGTGTGATTAGACTCAGCAAAGCAATTATATGTGGTTCTAAGGATGGAGCACATGCATACAGCTTTGCTGGTGTTTAAGACCCCACTTCAGGAGAATATATGACCCTGTGCAGAAAGGTAAATGTTTACTGAAGACCACTTCCTGAATGAAGGATGTATGCCTGAAATGGAGTCAGAGGTCAACTGGAAATGATCCAGCAAAGTCTACTGATGTGTCAGAGAAGCTATGTCAATTTGTACAAAATGAAGATCTGATTTTGATACCTGTACACGTTACTGAAATTTTAATTTGCCACTCTACTTAGATGCCAGGTTAAGTTCAAGATTACTGAACTTGATTGTGTATTACTTTCTGGGTGTGTCTACATACGTGCTTGAATGCACATTAGCCTATTTTAATGCATATTAAAGCATCGGAAAAAACCCATGCTTTTTAGCTAATGTGCATTAAAATAGGCTAATGTGCATTTTTCTAGTACCTCACAATGGAGGTACTAGGTTTAATGTTCATTAAGAACATGTAGACATGCTCACTCGGACATTAAATTAGAAACAATTTTGCCACTAAATTTTGCCACTCTAAGACATTTTGCATCTTCCAAATATTGCTTTTCAACACAAATTGAAAAATATTTTCTTATAGAAGATGCCCTAAAATTTTATAGATATCTGTGTTTTGAACATCACATTTCTGGGCCAGCTTTCAGACAGCGGTGGATTTCTCTTTATTGCTTTTCTTTTGGCCCATTTTTGTTTCAGATAGGAGGTACCACTCTCACTCTGACCCAAGGGTTGGAAATAGTGAATTTCCAGAAACCTCACCCCTTATCCAGAGTGTTTGTCCCAGCCCGACTCCAGTGCTAGC
>JAGPOW010003648.1:105452879-105467785 GCA_030014935.1 Caiman crocodilus
GAGGGGAGACATGACCACGTCTCTGATACGCTTGTAGAAAGAGTGTAAAAGGTGTATGTCATGTGGGATTAACATGTTCTGCTTTTCCATGAATAGAAATCCCCCTCTTTTAAAATTCAATTGTAGTTTCCAGATCCTAATGGTATAGATTCACAGGATTAGTAGTATGTCATTATAGTATGTGGCATGAGTTGTTAAAAACAGGACGGATCAGCGTTGTCCTGGGTACATTCCCGGCAACCTGGATAGGAAAGACCCTGCTACACAGAATTCAGCCAGACAGAGGGCAGAGGAATAATGAGGAGGAGATTTTTAATTAGACCCAGTAGCTAGCTCTGGTAAGTAGCACAGTAGGGCTATGGCCTAGCCATTCTTTGCAGGGGCCCCTTACCTGCCCTCCCTGCTCCTTGTTTTCATAGGGTTATCCATTGAACAATTTAATACCCTGAATGCAATAAGAAATAGACACTGAGCAATGGAGCAGCACCAGGTGCCTCCAAGGCAGCACAAGCTTGTTAAGAGCTCGTGTAATGATGATTGGAGCAGGCTGAGCATGCCAGCATCTGTGTCCCTGGGGGTGACCCCAGCAGACCTATGTGAAGAGCATGGCCAACTTTCCAGAGTAAAGTCCCGGCCGATTACATCTACAGCGAACAGCTTGGAAACTCTGTCCCTGCCTTGCCTTTACCTCTTCCAGCCAGCTCATCATCTGGGGGACCGAATGTCTGTGAGAAACAGTGGGTTTTACTGCCCCTGGGTCTAGAGGCCCTGGCTGGGACTGGGGCTCCTTTGTGCTGGGTGCTGCACATTCATACAGGAGGAGCACCCAAAGAGCTTGCAGTCTGAACAGACATGGCAGAGAGCAAGTATCTCCATTTCACTGCTGGGAAAGTTAGATCCAGAGCTCCTGATTCAAGAGAGCATGTACTCAGTTGATTTCCTAAAGAGGTGCTAGAGAGAGAGATTTAGCCAAGGCCAGCTGGGGAGTCTCTGTCTTAGACCCCCATTCGACTTGCAATTTAGCCTTCATCTGCACTGTGCGCTTTCTGCTGACCATGCTGCTTGCTGCACTTCTGCAGTCCCAAGTAAGAAACCTTACTGCCGCCTACTTCGTGTGACAAGGACGAGGGTAAAGACAAGGCTCATGCTCCACAAGGAAGAGTTGCAGTCACTTTGGCTAGCACTCAAGGACACCTGCTTTTAGCCAGTGTAGCCTCTGGGGTTGTTTGCCCAGTACTCAAAGCTAGTCCTTTATATTTCTATGACAAATGTGGATTCTCACTGTACAAGAACGGACACCCTCTTCCAAGTGCTGCTTCTGATGGGAGCTCTCTATTCCACTCAGGATATTTGCAGCACCTCAGATTTCTGCTTTAAATGAAACTGCGTAAGCCTCCATGCCCTGCTTTTTTTTTTTTTTTTTTGGGGGGGGGGGCGGCCCTGTACCCTTCCTGACTGCCACTCTGATACCCCACCTTGTCCATTCTGCTGCTTTGCTTTCTATTCCCGGTTCTGTGCTCCTTGCTTTATCTGCTATTCTGCTTTCTGCTTCATCCCACTCTGTTCCCTGCTGCTCCCTCCCTGATTGCCCGCGTGCTTCACAGGGGTTGCCCATGCCACTTGTGGCATGTGTTGCAAGTCGATTTTTCAGAGGCTTGAGCAGGGTAAAATAGAATCACACTGAGGCACTTAAGTTTGTATAGGCACCCAGCAAACTGAACAGAAACTAGCCCAATGTTTTGCAAGGACAGGGAGCAATGTCCCCTTAAACCCTGTATGATTAATCCCTAGGTGATATGGATCAGCACTGGTCCACTACAGCCAATCTGCACCACCACTTACTGGTGGGCACATACTGGTTTCTTGGCCCCTTCTTCTCGATAATGGCAAAGCTCAGCAACACATCTCAAAACTATTAACAAATGCAGAGGTAGACAATGAGACAGCCCATTTAATTTGCAGTGACACCGTTGTGGTCAACTGCCCCATTAGCAGCCTCTTTGATTATGTCTAATTTCATCAGTTCTCTTATCACGGAGCAGCCTGGCAGCAATGCACTTCAGGTTCCCAGCAACCAGTTGGCCAACGTCATCAGCATCTAGGAGGAATTTTTTAATAATGTCACACCGAGCACTGGGTAACCCCAAGCAGCACTGAGAACGGTTAAGGAAAGTATACTATTGGCTGTCCCTTTCTTGGCATTTGTTGCTGCTTCATTTGAAACCACCAAAAGTAAAAAAGTGCAGGTGGAAAATGTTGCAAGTGATTTACATTGTCCGAGGGCCTTGGGGCAGTAGCAGCTCCTGGAACAGAATTTGACTAAACCGCCTTCAGTCACAAGCAGGGGCATGACTAGCATGCCAAGAGAAGCTTCTTAAGCGAAAGGTGCAAAGGAAAAAATTGGGTACCTGTTGTGCAGCATACCAGAACCCTCCTGCACCCACGGTGTCTGAGGAGCCCTGATGAACTTCTTTGGGTCACAAACCTAGTGTCCTTTTTTGCACTGGGGTAGCACCATTGCATGAAAATCCCACTGATATCCAGTGGACAGAGAACAGGTGAACCATACATATGATTCAGGATGTCTTCAATGATGGAAATCTAGGCATTTTCCTTCCATTGCCTTGACATATGCAAAGTTAAGGAAGCATCAGTTACAGGTGTCCTGCAGGGCAATGTCCAGGATTTTGGTCCTTCTAGGGGTTTTAAGATATTTTCTTCCTTAGGTCAGGTATTTTGCTTCTGCAGCTTTCTTTAAAGAGCAGAGTATTTTGGACATGCGCTGAGTTCTCAGGTTGATATGTGGATCCACATCATTTTCCAAGCAAAAGGTTTGTTTGGTTTTTTTGATTTCCTGATCTAGTCGGGATATGCTCAGCTGTTGTGTCTATGTGGGCTTCCTTTCATTACTCTGGCACTGAGAATTTCCATTTGCATTACAGTTTCCCACCTCAGCAGAACAAATCCTTACTGAGGAAAATCTAGTGACTCTGCAATCCTTTTGTTGCCAGTGTGAGTATCCTTTCCTGATTTCTCTGGGATAAACGGAGGTTTCTTTGAGCTATTATTCGGCTCAGTTTCAGATGTCATTGTTTTGCTCTCAAAACATGCAACTCACTGTCTTGGTTTAGTGGGAGACCTGGGTTTGATTCCTGGACATGCATACATCTACAGCTGTTTGAGGCACTGCACATCTGGACTCAGTCTCACCTTTGGATCCTGTCTCAGTGGTCTGAAGGAGGGATGGTAGGTCTGGGCAGGAGTAGGTCTTCATGCTTCTTTCCTCCTGCCTGGACACATGCGTTGAAGGTTGTGGTTACCTCTCATGCATACACCATGATCCAGAAGGATCAATGGCTGCTTATATTACATGCAGCTCCTGAATTGATTGGCTAGTGGTTCTCAGTTGGAGGGCTGAGGCACTCTGGAGTGTCACAAGGCCTTTTCAGGTAACCCAAGGCAATGGCCGCTAGATAAAACTGCCTGCATGCCTCTGTTTTGAGGCTATGCCATGAGGAGTTAGACTGAGAAAAGCTGCAGCAGGAGCGCCTGCTCCTTCCTGTGTTAGAGGCATCAGATACACTTAACGTAGGTGAGAGCACTGGCTCCTGCTGTAGCCCGCCTTGGTCTGGCTCAGCGCAAGGCATGCAGGGCAGTTTCACCTGCAGCACCAGCCGAGGACCACGGAGGTAAGCTGCGGCAGTACAACGAGGCTTCTCAACTGGGGTGCCTCCAGATTCAGAAAAATTATGGAGGGAGTGCCCTGAATCTCAATAAAGTTATGACTTTTTGTAGACCAATGCTCACTGTAGAGTTCCCAGTGCCTGAGCAGACCCAGAATGTGACCCACCTGGAATCACTTTGGTGGTGGGTGCAGCTTGCTTGCTTCCTTTCTCAAGCCCCCGTCCCTGAATCTTCTTTTGCCTTTTGCCTGTTTTATTTCTGAAAAACAACTTGCAGAGTGCTGTAACGTTCCAGCAACCAGGTGGCACGTTTTTCATTGTGCAACTGCAGTTATGGAAGGTGTGTCCACTTCCAGCTCATCTGTAACTCTGCCTTCCTGGCAGCACAGAAGATACGGAGCTACTCTATAATTTATGAATATTGCAGGTTGACCTGGTCGTTGGGCTCTTTACACTGCACGTTTAGTTTAGTAGAGGGACTACAAGGAGAAAGCAGTTGCAGGAAAAGGTATGATATTATAAGTCACTTGTTAGCAAGCTCGGGAGAATTGTTAAGGGACAGTGGGAAGATAAAGGAGACCAGGTCGCCCATGGGAGCAAAAGGCTTGTAGCAAGTTGTACAAGGAGCACTCCCTGTGTGCTCACAGGTGCACTACAGGCTGTTCTTACCCAGGGCCCCATCCCAGTGTGGGAAGGCTACGGCATCCCATGCCGGATAGGTAAATGCATGAGATCTGACACCTGCAGGTGCATCTACGTGAGACACTGACTGAGCAGTAGCTCATGACTTCTGCACAGTAGTGTTGCATGGCGTAAAGCATGGTGCGGCACTACTGGACAGTAGTAACAAACTGCTGGGCAGTCAGCACCACCAAAAAGCCATTCAGCGATGCTATTGCACAGTAACTCTGGTTACCATGCAGTCATTTAACACGCAAGCGCTAAATGACTGCACAGTAACAACTGCACAGTCAGTGTCTTGTGTAGACGCTGCCCTTGTTTCTCAGAGCAATCGACTTCTGAATGAAATCTGTGTCAAGGCATCCACGGAGGGCATGAACAGATGAGTAATGATACTGTTTTACAGATACGTCTGTTGGGGGAGTGCATATACTGCAGTCCAGCTATATCTCCTGTAACTGGTTCATCAGTTTGCTCTTATGCCATGGTTAGTGGAAATTAAACTGCAGTGACTTCTAAATTAAACAAGTTTAAGTTAGTATGGTTGGACTTTAATTACCATTAGATGATGCAGACAAATGAAAGAGTTAAAATGGTTCAGTTGATGTGTGCTCATCAGTTGCCATTCTCCCTCATCTTATGGGCTTTGCAATCTCTTCCAAACTGGACAGCATCATGCTTTTTCCTTGTCAGAGTCTTCTTAGCTAGTATGAATTGCAAAGAGCAATTATTTGTTCTACAATTAAGCCTCTTCTGTGGGTGCATCCCCGTGAGTGCACATGCGTGGTTTGCAGCGCCACAATCCTGTCTGTGGACCCATAAACCACATTTGCCGCACGTGCATGCATTTGCCATGTTGCTAATTTGCAGCATGGCAGGGTTTTTTTGACAATGAGAGATCCCAATGTCAAAAAACCCCAAACCCTCCCCCCCCAAAAAGTGGCTCAGTGCATGTGGCTACAGCATGCGCCCTCGAAACCAGAGCCTGGCTGGCCAGAGCCACACCTGGATCACCACTGCTGCAGCCCCAAGAGGCCACCACATCCCCAGGTAAGGCTGCTGGGGACCCCAGCCTCCCTTACCCCACCTACATTTGACATTTGCTTCCTTTATTAGATTATTTATACTTGGCAGAGAAAACTCTGGAATTTTCTTTTTCTGGGTTACTTTGTCTAAGACACATGTCTTCCAAATGTATCATTATTTTGGGACCAAAATGGAAGTTTTATAGGACCTAAAACAACATATACACATGTGCCTTTGAGAAATCCTTAGCTGGTTGGTATAAGCTTATGTAGTTGCATTATACCACCTGTAGATCTGCCCTGTAAAGTCCACTGCAAATGTTCTTTACCTCTTACTGGCTTTAATTTCGGATCCTATTGTCCTACTGTCCCTCCCTTTTTTCCTACTGGAAGCAATATGATTAAGAGCTCTTTTCTATGGACCAGACATCCAGAATATCACATGCTGCTTCATGAGCTGCTAACATCATCCTCCCTGGGTAAGCAGTGCATTTCGTCGTGACGAGGGTGCAGTGCTGCTGTCAGAAGAAGACAAGCATTCAGGGGTTGGGGGGGCGACTGAAGGTTGAGATCATTCAAACTAATGGTGAAATCAGGCTCCACTTCGCAAGAGTCTGACTTGTCAGGCAGTTTCTGCCTCTGTATAACTGGAGAAGCTTGTTATGTGCCACTTGTTTCTGATCCGATTCCTGTACTTTCTCAGCCCTCACAAGACAGAAGCAATGCTGTGCGCTCCACCTGTAGGAGAGAGAACAAGCACGGAGAGAGCCAAGCTCTGCACGGCAGTGCTAGCTTCTGTCATTGCTACGCTGCTCTGGGGACCTGGAAAGCAACAAACAGCAATGCACAGATGTTGGCTCCTGCGAATTTTCACCAAATGCTTTGCACTGGAAGCTGAACATCATGCGAAGGATTTCAAGGTTTTGACTTTCAGATTTTATCCTAACCAGAACACTTCGACATTCACCACAATATAAAAATATGAAGAAAAACATGGTTTGGGTCAATCAACGTGTTTCGTTTTGATTTTTCATACTCTGCTAGTAAAATTCAACAATGAAAAATGCACATAAAACCTCATTTTCAGAGTAAACAAAATCAAAAGATTTGGTCTAAAATGTTGTAATGGTGCCCTATGGCATGTAGTTCCCTCAGGCTTTCCTAACAAGTTTTCTATCAAATTCTTTGTCAGGGATTTGACTTCACTAATTACAGCATTTTAGACCAAATCTCTTGATTTTATTTTTTATGTACATTTTTCAATGTTGAATTTGAATATAAGGGTATGAAAAATCAAAGCGGAGAGTTTTGTCCTCGGTTTCCTTCTGCAGTGGAATTCCAGTAAAATCAAGCTAATTTCACGGATCGTTCTGGTTTCAATGCAACCACATAGTCCCCTGGCATATAGTTCCCTCAGGCTTTCCTAACAAGTTTTCTATCAAATTCTTTGTCCAGGGATTTGACTATGCTTTCTTCACCCAAAGAAAGGGTCCATGCAAAAATATCACTTGGGGCATTGGTTAGTAAGGGCTCCACGCCTTCATGAAATTCGCTTCAAAGCACTTGTTCGCTTATAAACTCCAGGACTCCCCAAAATGGAGAAAGGTTGGGGTGTGCTCCCCACAGAGACCCAGGACAGACTCCTGCCTAATGCTTAGCTACTTATCAACCTGCCTTTAGTTATTCAGGAATAAAAATAAACCAGCTTTCTTGGAGAATACTCTTGGAGGATCTATGTGATAGATTGAGAAAAATCATCTCAACATTTTGCATGGTAATATGCGCAATGTTGTGTTTTATTTATCCTTTTAATCTAATCCCATTTTGTGTGTGTTAAAACCAGCAATGAAATGAATGAGAAAAATAGAAAATAAAAGGAGGAATTCTGGCAGCTGCTTTAGAGAAGTGATTAACATTTTAAAGGCAATTTGCCAGTAGGATGAAATAAAATAAACTCGTTATTTAGCATGGCTACGTTTCTAATGAAGTGTGAAATTTATTTTATTAATGACTTTAATATTTATGACTGTTTCCTCAGTAATGCATGAAAGCTTCTTATTTTTTACAAAAAAAGGACAGGTCTATTGTAGCTTTTTCCAAAATGACCATTTCCTCGGGCAAATTGGAGCTTGCTTCTGGTAATAGTTTTTCTCCAGGGAAGTAGGAGGTCATGTTGAATTTTTCCTTCAGACTTGTGCCCCTGATGGTCTCATCCCAGTTCATGGCTTCTTGACAAAATCTTTATATCAATGGCAATCGCCATTTGGGTTTAAGGCCCGCAGCATTTCACCCTTGATGCACAGGGAAGGAAAAGACTTTTGCAGCTCTTGCTGAATGTTATTTCATTCTCCTGGAACAGATCCCACCCCTTCATTCAAGGCCAGATGGTAGCTGGCCATAAAGGGAGAATATAGTGGGAGTTTCATAGTCCTACAGAACCTCACAAATAATGGACGTGGAGAAAAGGATTTGTAAGGCAGGCTAATTGCAGGCAGAAAGGGGAAAATAATCCCCAGACATACCCAGATCTCAGACTCCTGGAGTCTTTAACTTAAGGGAGAGGGCAAGAAACCAGAAAGCGGTAGCAATGTGATTGGTGGCCATTGGTGCCATGGGGGCTTGGGTAACCTCAGTCTGGTGGAGTCGATCAAGGCAGCTCTGACATGCCCAAGCTCATAACATAGCAAGGATCTGCAAGTGGGAAGTGACGAGCTTGGAAATGTTTTGCCTTTTAAAACAACTCAGTGGGACTTAAGACCCTCTGGACCCTTGCAGGCCACGTCCAAACGAGTGTGGCTGTGCAGCATGTGGCACCGCTGACCTGGCTGTGACAGCACACACCACACTCAGGCATTCCCCATGCTGCTGCCTTGCGGGAGATCCCAGGGTAAAAAAGCCTAGCACCTTATAAAAGCAGGGTGGCACGCATGGTGACAGAGTGCGCTACCCAAACCCAGCTGCCAGCCAGGCTCTCAGCTGCAGGAGCACCATAGCTGCAGCTTCCCCGGCCCCTAGGACCCCAGACAAGGCTGCTGGGGCCAACACAGTCGCTGGTTCCAGCCTGCCCTACGCCACCTGCGGTAACCTGTTACACACCAGAGCGTGCACGGCACGGGCATTCCCCGCGGACAAGTAGCAGCAGCATAAAGTGTGCTGCAACTGCTTGTCCCGAGGGAACCGAGTGTTTTCACTTGTTCCATGAGTTTCTGGATTTTCTGCAGCCACTTGGATGTGGCTGCAGAAGCCATCGTAGGCCTCACGGACCTGGCACCTGGAGAGCTCACAGAGATGCAAGGAAAGCAAGAGGTGTTCTTTCATGGCTGGTAGGAGCAGGGAATGAGCTATACTCTCTCTGCCCATCGTTCTGGCCAGAAGTGGGGATATGGTACACGTGGATGGTCAGACTGCTTCCCATTACAGGTGGGAGAGCATATGATACTAAGTCACCATAGGCTTGGACACATGACCCATTCGCGTTGGTCTAAGCAGCCTTTGCGCCAGCATAAATGAGGAGCAGAGAGAAGAGGTGAACTCCTACTCTGCTTGAATCCAAGGTAAAGTTACCGAAGGAAAAATCTGTAGTAAAAATAGGGTGCATCTACATGTGTCACTATGACAGTGGTGTTATTTGCACTGTGACTTAGGATTTCCAAAAGGAAGTACTGAATCGTGGTGCAGCAACAGCTCCTACTGTGCCGTGCTTTGCCGTTGCAGCGTGCTATTCTGGGGTAGTGCATTACTACAGCCGAGTAGCTGCTGGTCATGTGTAGATACCTGTACAAAAAAGTTAGGCTTTTTGTATGTCCAGTGTATAAATTGGCCCCACCTCGGTGTGTGAGGTGCTGGAAGCCTGGGCATGCTCATGGGAGAGGTGGTGTGCCTGCAGGCTCCTGGGAAGTAGGATTGAGGGATTTTTTTTTCCTGGGGGATGATCATGTGGTGTCAAACCTATGCATCAGCCCATTTTCCACACATCGATTAAAGACTTGGTCCAGCATCACATTCACTGGAGGGGATCATTGTAGTTTGGGACATAGCCATAGTTCTGGCTAGAGGTGATCCCTTTCACACTCACCTCTGGCCAAAGGATAATTCTGTACAAGGCCAGGCTATGCTACTAGGTTTTCCCTGTAGAGGGTGATGATCGGGGGTGAGAGGGGTACTGGTTTCAGAGGGACAAATATGGACAGGTTTGACCTGCTGGGCCTTAGGAAGTGCAGGTGTCCACAGTGTCGATAGCTCTGCCTTTGACTCTTAATGAGTCCCTCCTCCTGCCCAGAACGTGGGAAAGAAGTTTCTCATGCACAATGCTGCATCAAGGTACCGTATCACCAGGCAGGGAGCAGCCGACGCCTGATGCTTACATTCACAAGGATGTGGAAATGCTGCATAAATATTAATTTTGCATTCTTTAAGTGCGATGAAGAGGCATGTGCTGCTAGGCAGACATCAGGATCAATATGCACCCCTCCTTGTGGCAGGGCTAAAGTTATCTCAGAAACATGGTCTGAGTCTTTACCTGGCTTGCTGAACTCTTCATCTGACGCGAAAGATTTTTCTCATCAACCAGCTCTCAGGATATTCCTGGGGGCCTGTCTTCAACACATGACCTTCAAACCCTTTCCTGTTTTTGTGAAAGAATCACTGCTAAGCATGTAAAGCCAGGCCCCCATGAGTAGGGCCAGGTTTAAATTGTGATTTCACATTTTTCTTGAAAATCATGGAATTAAGTGGTTTTCGTGACCGAGGCAATTTGCAACAAAATGCCATGATATGGCCACTTGCTGGGAAGTTCCCTATCGTGGCATTTTCTTGCAACAGGATGGCTGCTAAAGGCTGGGGAAAGCAAGCAGCCCTTCCCCTCCCCAGTGCTAGGGCCATCTGGCAAGGTAGCCCCCAGGCATCCCTAAGTCCCCACGTCCCCGTTTTCCTGCCCCTCCCCTACCTGGCTATTCCTTCCTCTTCCAGTGAGTTGTGGAGAGGAGGATGGGTTTCTAAAGGCCCCTGCTGATGCAGTTAAAACTAGCCCTAAACCTGTCCCTTAGCTACTCAGGAGGTGTGGGGGCAGCACTACTATTTGGGTGCAAAAATGGCTCTGCCACAATTAGGCCAGAGCTGTAAGATGCAATAGCTTGTGAGGAAACAGGCTTTTTGGGCTGCTGCAGGAAAGCGAAGCATTGTTTTTCACATCTCAGAATCTCTTTCAGGAGGATGGCTAACGCCGCCAAACAGAAGCTTTGTTTTGGACTTCACCTCTCGTCATTTCTGGACTAGCATGGCTACAACGTCAGCTATACAACACCAAGGCATATGATGTCATGCAATGGAAAAAGCTCAGGCTTGGAGCTGAATTGACCCCAGTATGGACCTGAGTGCAAAGGGCATGCACGTGGCCCATACTGCTAATGAATAGCAGCATGCAATAATGTTTAAGGTACAAAGGCCCACTTTGCGACAACACTCACGATGATATGCATTCCTCTCACCATTTCTGCTGAGAGAGACAACATCTCCCTGTCACGAGGCATTTCACAGCGCGGAGAGGAGCACGTAGCTACTTATCTAAAGGAAGAAGTTCAAGGATGTTCTCATTATCCACTGGGGTGCTGTCATAGATGCGACGTTCCTCACAGTGGAAGTCAAATATGGTGTGCTTCTGCAGTGTGTTAGTGCTTTGAGTATGCTTTTTGTGTGAAGAGATGATAACGAATGGTCTAGAACTACATTTTTACCACACAGACTTTGAACCAGATTCAGTGAGCATGTGCAAATAATACACGTGTGTACTACTCAAGAGTGAACTCTTATGGGTAGGTGTCTACATGTGCAAGGAGATGGGAGCAGATTTCACGCCATGATCTGACCATGAAGACTGAGTCATAAAAAAGCAGCAAGGAGAAGGAGGGCAAATCCACTCCTGTTGCGGGGCTGGGCCAGCAATTCAGAATGGAAAAAGGGCCAAATTGGGGGATGTATCTTGAAATGGAAAAGGCAAAGGAAAATGGAACCATCCCAATCAGCTCTGCTTAATAAACATTTTTCATGACAGATAAAAACAATCCTTTTTCTTGTTGTCATTGTCTTAATACCTTTTTAGCTAACAAATAAATTGCAAGTTGTGTAATCCTGTTGTAATGGGGCCAAAAAACCTGTACTCATTGAGTCTGGGGCCAGAGAACCCCTACAGGGCTTTGCAAGACAGCTGTGGAAAAAGAGAGGGCTCCATCATTACATTTTGGCTAGCGAGACACTGACATTAGGGTGTCTCAGACTCAAGTAACAGTAGAAAAAGAAGACTGCTTTTACCCCTTCGGAAGCAGAGGACCAGGCAGCTTCCCTGTAGGCCACAATACTCATAAGGGCATGTAAAGTGCAGCCCCATGGGGACAAGCTGATGTGTGAAGAAAAGGTACCAGGTTGTTTCTTCCAGGAAGGCAGGATGCAGGGCTACCAGGGCCCTCCTCTTCCCTTCTGTAGTAGAGGGATGTATGTTGGTGTAAGGAGCCACGAACATCTGGGGGAAGGAAAAATGCCAAATAGACATGAACCAGCACGAGCCATGGAAAGAAATTCTCCCCTGTAGGTAACAATACCTGGCTCTCTCACCCTCCATTATCCCACGGTGCTTGAAGAAAGAGATAAGTTTCATGTTCCCCATTTTACAGCTGGGAAGTGGAGCATGGGGGCTCGATCTAAAACGTTATTTAGGTACCTATTTTCATGGGAGTTCAGGAACCTGGATCCACTCCTAGATCTGGCTGATATCCATCAAGGTCTTTAGACACATAACCCGTGAGGGCCTTGCCCAGAGTCACACAGGCAGATTAAGGAACTGAGCCTCCATCTCCCAAAACCTCAATTACTACCCTAAGCACCTAACCATCCTTTCACATCCTTGCTGTACTGGCATGGCATCCCATGTCTCTGAGGCTGTGTCTTTCCATCTTGAATTATGAACAAAAATGCAAGCAGATTTTTGGCACATATCCTGAAAGACAGAACTTCAAAGTAGTTCCTGCTGACAGCTGCTTAAGGATAAAATGTTAACCTGAAAAACCAGGAAAGAAGGCATAAGAGCCTGCTTTACCCCCTGTCTAAATGTACTGGGGCCATACTGAGAAAACCTTTCCAAGTGCATAATGGTATAGGGGAAGGAACGTGCTCTGGACAGTTACGTCCAATGCGAACACGTGCTTCTCTTTTCCAAGAAGAGATTATATGGCAGGAGAGCAGCTCAGGGTGAATTAACATTACAGAAGTAATAAAGTAAGTTTAAACCTATTCCTATTCATCTGGCAAGTGCTTTCATACTAATAATGGAAAAGGCAGCAATATTGTGCAGTAATGGCCTCCTTTCCATTGTTCTGTGAAACTGCACTTCATTAAATAGCAACCTTTCTTCAAGCCCTAAATAATAAACTATAGTCAGTAGCAATATAAAAGCACTTCAATATTTTATTGTGGCTAAGACTGCCTGCTATCTATAATTACAGTCAATACTTGGACTGGAGGGAAATGCCTTAATTTTCTTAATGTTTTATGCACGGAAAAACAATAAAGCTTTTCCTTTACTTGTAATTGCATTGACTGGCTCTAGCTGGGTGTATTTTTCCAAATTATAACTAACCCTGGCCAAAGTAGTGTCAAAGTAAAACCTTTCACAGCTAACTGCTTGCCTCGCTGCAGTCTAATGGCGCAGAGATAAGAATCTTCCGCAAGTCACAATTATCTTTTGGACCCCTGATTCCACATTCAGAGACCTTAGGATTTGGCTGGGTTGGCTGGAAAATAACACGTGTAAGAGCTTTCAGCTGGAGGCATGTCTCGCCTCACAAGCCATGCAGTATTCCTGCTCTGTGCTCTCAGGCTGTGCCCTCCAGGACAGGGTTGCTGGGGGCAGGTGGAGGGGTGCCTCTGCTGAAGCCCCAATTACCCTGCTCCTTTTTGCTCCCGTATGCTGGGGAGGTGCTGCCCAAGAGCCAAGTGTAGATGTCAGATAGGTGAAGACGGAGGGTGCACCTCTCTGAAGGTGACACACTGATCACAGGAGAGGCCAGGGCCTCCCTCATATCTCTGGCAGGCAGCAGGAGGTAGCTCTGAGCTGGGAGTCCCTGGGCCCTGGCAGCAGCTGCTGCTGCCCTGGGGGAAGGAAAGGTGCTTGCGTTAACTGTATGTGGTGGCTCTACATTGCTGGGTGAGACAGATGCTGCCTGGGACGTGCCCCTAATTAGGGAGCCAGACTGGAATGGATGAATTGGTTGAAAATGTTAAATGAATAGGAGGCTTTATTAAGTGCATAGGTGTGCATCCATCTGTAAGTTGAATCTGGAGGCTTACCATGCTCACTCCTTCCTTCCTGTCCCTGGCCCCTGACACCCCACTAAAACCTAAGCAAGGGCTCACCCCCAGTTTTTCTAACTTCCTGGACAGGAAGCATTGCCCCGAAGTCCACAGGTAGGCCCAGCCAGTGAAGCACAATGTCTTCCCATCGCATGAATCAAACAGGCCAGCTGTGCCATCTGTAATAGGCTAGGCCTCCACACCTCGTTCACCCAGTTAACCTATTACAACAGCCAAACCAGTCTATTAATTTTACACAGTAAGAGAGCATTTCTTCCAGCAAGTGTTGCATTAAAAATCATTACACGCGATCAATCATTTCCAGCAGGATGCTCGCCAAAGCATGGGTCCCTACCAAAGCATGGATGCCAAAGCGGGTTGTATCTGTTGGTCATGTGTTATCCAGTCACGCGTTATTCGTGATGGCATGTGACACATGGGTTGGCAACTGAAGGAGGAGGGGTGGGAAATTCAGAGCCAATAAAAGGGCATGTTTTTTCACCTAACCCAGGGAGACTGGGTAGCCAAAATCTGTTCACTGTAGGGTCCTTTAGTCTTCCTCATAAGAACTGACATTTACTGGGTCAGACCATAGGTCCATCTTGCCCAATATCCCATTTTGCAAAGTGGCATAGATTGGATACTCAAAGGGGGAGTGAAGAGCGTTTTCTGGCCCCAAGCAGTCTGCAGTCTGCTTCAGGGGCACAGCCCTTCAGGATGCTGCCCCAAGAGCCGGTGCCTAGTGTGCCATGAACACTCCTCACCCTCCCCTTGGCAGTCATGACCATAGAATCACAGAAGTCGGGTCCGAAGGGGCCTTGTGGATCTTCAAGTCTGACCCCCTGCCTGGGCAGGAGGAAAACTGGGCTCAAAAGACCCCAGCCAGGTAGGCATCAAGCCTCTTTTAAAGCCCCCCAGGGTAGGAGCCAACACCACTTCCCTTGGAAGTTGGTTCCAGATCCTAGCCGCCCTAACTGTGAAGTAGTTCCTACAGATGTCTAATCTAAACCTACTCTCCAGCAACTTGTGGCCGTTATTTCTTGTTATCTTGGGGGGCACTGGGGGAAACAAGGTCTCGCCCAAACCCTTCTGGTCCCCCCTAGTGAGTTTATAGACGGTCACCAGGTCCTCCCTCAGCCTTCTCTTGTGAAGGCTGAACAGGTTCAGGTCCCATAGC